>CM019063.1:506944685-507559685 GCA_009667805.1 Leptobrachium leishanense | reverse complement strand
ATCTTTCAGAGTAGTAAGGATCATATAGATACATGCATAAATATATACAATTAAATAGAGTTCTTTAAAGTGATTTGAATAGTATAAGCAGCATGTGTTTGGAGGTTACTGCCGTTTACACTGGTTTAAAGTTTAAAGGTCCAGACACCTTTTTATATGAGTTCCATGCGGTGTTATTATGTGGGAATGATTTATCACAATCACCATGAAAACCAGTAATGTACTAATGCATATACTAAGGAACCCCCCCCCCCCACACACACACCGCTGGTATAGATAGACATTGATAAACACAGGCTGCTGGGTCGATACGTCTGTATTTTTTAAATGAAGCTTTGATTAAATATATATATATACACAACTAAATAAATTGGTGCTCGTTCTAGTGATTGAGGAGGAAGATTTCCATTGTCAGAATGGAATTTCCCACGAAGCTCAGACAGCCTGGGAAATGAGCAGACCCCTATACATGTGGTGCCAAAGATAGCCATCTGCACAACCGGGGGGGGGTATAGTATATGTGTGTGTATATTTATATTAATATATATATATATACTGCCAAGGATAGTAATATATATACACACACACACTTGTGGTGCCAAGGATAGTAATATATATATACACACACTTGTGGTGCCAAGGATAGTAATATATATATACACACACACACTTGTGGTGCCAAGGATAGTAATATATATATACACACACACACACACTTGTGTGTGTGCCAAGGATAGTAATATATATATACACACACTTGTGGTGCCAAGGATAGTAATATATATAATATATATACACACACACTTGTGGTGCCAAGGATAGTAATATATATATACACACACACACACACACACACTTGTGGTGCCAAGGATAGTAATATATATATACACACACTTGTGGTGCCAAGGATAGTAATATATATATACACACCACTTGTGGTGCCAAGGATAGTAATATATAATATATATACACACACACTTGTGGTGCCAAGGATAGTAATATATATATACACACACTTGTGGTGCCATGGATAGTAATATATATATATATATATACACACACACTTGTGGTGCCAAGGATAGTAATATATATATATATATACACACACACTTGTGGTGCCAAGGATAGTAATATATATATACACACACACACACACACACTTGTGGTGCCAAGGATAGTAATATATATATACACACACTTGTGGTGCCAAGGATAGTAATATATATATATATACACACACACTTGTGGTGCCAAGGATAGTAATATATATATATATATACACACACACTTGTGGTGCCAAGGATAGTAATATATATATACACACACTTGTGGTGCCATGGATAGTAATATATATATATATATATACACACACACTTGTGGTGCCAAGGATAGTAATATATATATATATATACACACACACTTGTGGTGCCAAGGATAGTAATATATATATACACACACACACACACACACACACACACACACACTTGTGGTGCCAAGGATAGTAATATATATATACACACACTTGTGGTGCCAAGGATAGTAATATATATATATATATATACACACACTTGTGGTGCCAAGGATAGTAATATATATATATATATACACACACACTTGTGGTGCCAAGGATAGTAATATATATATACACACACACACACTTGTGGTGCCAAGGATAGTAATATATACAGTTGTGTTCAAAATTATTCAACCCCCACTGAAATTGAGTGTTTTGGCCAGTTTGACATTGATTTGATCATTCAGTCATCTTGCTTACAATTAAATCAAAGAGGCACGTGTAGGTCAGACAAATATAACATAACATTATAATGAAATAACCACAAATGTCTTTTCTGTACTCACATCATTATCAGTTTTATTCAACCCCCAAGTGACATTCAATCTTAGTACTTAGTACAACATCCTTTTACAGTTATAACAGCTTTTAAAATGTGAAGCATAGCTTGACACAAGTGTCTTGCAGCGATCTACGGGTATCTTCGCCCATTCGTCATGGGCAAAAGCCTCCAGTTCAGTCACATTCTTAGGCTTGCGCACTGCAACTGCTTTCTTTAAGTCCCACCAGAGGTTCTCAATCGGATTTAAGTCAGGTGACTGCGATGGCCACTCCAAAATGTTCCAGCCTTTAATCTGCAACCATGCTCTAGTGGACTTGGAGGTATGCTTGGATCATTGTCCTGTTGAAAGGTCCAACGTCTCCCAAGCCTCAGGTTTGTGACGGACTGCATCACATTGTCATCCAATATCTGCTGGTACTGAAGAGAATTCATGGTACCTTGCACACGCTGAAGCTTCCCTGTACCTGCAGAAGAAAAACAGCCCCAAAGCATGATTGACCCCCCGCCATGCTTCACAGTAGGCAAGGTGTTCTTTTCTTCATAGTCCTTGTTCTTCCTCCTCCAAACATAGTGTTGATCCATGGCCCAAACAGTTCTAATTTTGTTTCATCAGTCCACAGAACACTATCCCAAAACGTCTGTGGTTTGTCCACATGACTTTTGGCATACTGCAGTCGACTCTTCTTATTCTTTGGAGACAGCAAGGGGGTGCGCCTGGGAGTTCTGGCATGGAGGCCTTCATTACGCAGTTTGCGCCGTATTGTCTGAGCTGAAACTTCAGTACCCACATCTGACAAATCTTTTCTCAGTTCCTCAGCAGTCACACGGGGACTTTTCTCCACTCTATACACTTCAGGTAGCGCACAGCAGTCGAAGTCAGCATCTTATTTCTGCCACGACCAGGTAGCGTTTCAACAGTGCCTTTGCCTTGAATTTGCGAATGATGCTTCCTATGGTCTCTCTTGGTATGTTTAACATCTTTGCAATCTTCTTATAGCCATTGCCTTTCCTGTGAAGAGTAATCACCTCTTCTCTTGTCTTCCTGGACCATTCTCTTGACTTCACCATGTTTGTAACCACACCAGTAAATGTCTAGAAGGAGCTGAGTATCACAGTCATTTTAAAGCTGCCTAATTGGTGCTTATTATGCTTTATTGCTGCTCCGTGACATCCACAGGTGTTTTCAATACCTGATTGAAAACACTTGAATGAACCTCTGTTCTTCAGAGTGGTAGTCTTTAAGGGGTTGAATAATTGTGTCAATGAAGAATTCACAAAAGAAGCATTTACTACTGTATTACAAACCAATTGATGTCATTTTAGTTGCATATGGTTCTTTAAAAGTCCTTGTAGGATTTCATTCTGAATACAATTACAAATGTACACTAAATTCCCTAAAACCCTTTACAGCATTGGGGGTTGAATAATTATGAACACAACTGTATATACACACTTGTGGTGCCAAGGATAGTAATATATATATATATATATATATATACACACACTTGTGGTGCCAAGGATAGTAATATATATATATATATACACACACACTTGTGGTGCCAAGGATAGTAATATATATATACACACACACACACTTGTGGTGCCAAGGATAGTAATATATATATACACACACTTGTGGTGCCATGGATAGTAATATATATATATATATATATATACACACACTTGTGGTGCCAAGGATAGTAATATATATATATATATATATTACACACACACTTGTGGTGCCATGGATAGTAATATATATATATATATATATACACACACTTGTGGTGCCATGGATAGTAATATATATAATATATATATATACACACACTTGTGGTGCCAAGGATAGTAATATATATATACACACACTTGTGGTGCCAAGGATAGCCTTCTGCCACTGAGATAGAGAGTTAGTATTAAATAAAATAGAAAAAAATAAAAAAAATATATGTATATATACTAATTTCCCCGGTTTATGGATATATATATATTTACCCGCCATCATATCATAGTCTGTATTACTCGTATTTATTTTTAAATAGATGGGATTGTGTTTAAGTGATTGCAATTTGGTAAATACGCAGAGAAAGAGGGGGGGGATGGGGGTGATGTATTATATTCTTGTGGTGTTTGAATATGCATACATTATAATTTTAGTAAACACTGAGACATCACTAAGATGCAAATATAACTTAAACATTACATGGAGCTTCCTTAGAAAGGATGAGAAGGCTGTCAGACAAAATGAAATCAAAGAATAAAAACAACACAACATAATCAGTTCAGACTTCAGCTGGCTTCTCATTTTCTATAAAGATAATCGTGTAACAGCAAGAAGAAAGCATAGGTTTGCTGTGTGCCTAGAAGAAATGAATTATAAGTGTTCCCTGACATAACACCAACTCCCATTGTTATGAGCACTCCAAGAAAACTGTAGCAGTTTTTTAGGAGGTGTGACTGCTATAAAAAAAATAAAAAATAAGGAAATGCTATTAGCATTGAATAAGAAACAGTTTTAACAATATCCATGAATGCATAAGTAGTTTCATGTCTCTTCCCCATCCGAATTGTCACTTTTCTTCTGCTTTGTTATAGGTTTGTGGTACAGGTTGCCTGTGCTACACTCAATTAGGGCCCTATTTCATTCTTCATGCAAAAACGCACGCGCAACGCGTGAATTTGCGCACCCAGTGTTAAATATTAACGCGCATAAATCAACGCTGGAATTGCAATCCTCACACATTTTTTTATCCGTCGAGCAATAACGCGCGTGTAACGGACACGCGCGCGCAGCAACGTTGCGTGCAAAAATCAGTGTGCAGACTGTTTTTTTCACGCGATTCAGCCAATAAGAATTAAGAACCGCAATTGTCTCATGTTAAGTTTTTGCGCCTGTCAAAGTCAATCTGCGCATATATGCTGTATCAGTAAAAAATACACACAACTTCTCCATTTTATTGGTTTGGGTATGTGTAGAATGTGTAACTATACTTTGCTGTATTTTTTTTTGGGCTGGTGTATTTGGTGTCGGCCAGGTTGATAGAATTTGCCATTAACACCAGCTTTTAGGAGTTGCTAAAATTATGCGCGCAAAGGCTGTGCGTTACAAACTGCGCATAGATTGTAATACCATCCGCGTACCAGCGCACAAACGCATTTGTGCTCACAATGTTAAGTATAGGACGCGCGAAGTACAGTAAGCTCGCGCAGCGTTCGCACAGGTTCACCCGTATACGCGCGTTGGTTGCGCTGACATTGTAATACGATGTTCAGCGCAAAGGGTTTTGCCCTTCATGTTAATGCATTTTTGCGGAGGCGCAAACGTTTGCGCGATGATTGTAATAGGGCTCTTAATTATTAAATCAAACCTGTGGAATTCGGAATGAGACAATATATAATTCAGAGTATAAATTTTTCCTGCTTTGTGACATTAGTTTATTATTAAGCAATGCTTGAAAGGTATATATTAAAGGGGTTTATCTTATAAGTGACAAATTTACATTTTCATCAAACCATCTTTCTATTTATTTATTTTTAGGAACAGCCTTATGTATTTTTATAATTTTTTGAATGAAATTTTTTATTCCCAATTTAATATACAAGTCATTTTTTTGATGTTCTGTAACAGACCTTTTTATAATCTTTTAAAGGACCTTTTTTATTATTTTCACACATTTTAATGCATTTTTATTGTTTTTAGAACCTATTTAAAAGAATAGCAGAGTTTTTTTTCTTTTTTCTGCAATTTGGCGGCTTTTGGCGGTCTGTTCGGCAGTCTTTGGCGGCTCCATGTTCGGCGCACTTCTTGGACCCTGCCAGGGCCGTCTTTAATATTGACTGGGCCCTGGGCGAATATTTTTTTGGGACCCCCCTTGAAATTTTGCTGTCCACTCCAACATCCAAAAAAAGGCCACACACTTACAGGGTTATCCAAAGAGATTCGAATTGCTTGAGAAAGGTAACCAGCGTAATCAGCGTTCGGTTGCCTTTCCTGGCCATTCGGCTATCCAGAGAGCAGGCAATACGCCAAATCCTGGCGAATTGCCTGCACAGACGGTGCCTGTTCGGTGCCTGTTCGAGGGCAGTGAAAACCCCATAAAAAAGCACTGCTTCAGCTATTCAGAGAACACAAACCAGCAGTGAAAGGTTATTATTATTATTCTTTATTATTATTCTTTATTTATAAAGCGCCAGCATATTCCGCAGCGCTGTACAATAGGCACAGTATAGACAGGGTTACAATACATTGAACAACATTTGACAAACAGTACAGGAGGAGATGAGGGCCCTATTCCCGTAGGAACTCACAATCTGGGAGGGTTGGGGTTGGAAACAGGAGGAGAGGACTGTAAGGTGAGAGTGATTGATGGTTGCGTCAGTGAGTTGGGTGGTAGGCTTCCCTGAATAGGAATGTTTTCAGGGAGCGTTTGAAGGAAGAGAAGTTAGGGGAAAGTCTGACAGTACGAGGGAGAGCGTTCCAGAGAGTGGGGGCTGCGCGTGAGAAATCCTGCAGTCTATCATGGGAAGAGGTGATGCGGGGAGAAGCTAGGCGCAGGTCACTGTTTGACCTTAGGGAGCGGGCTGGGGTGTATTTGGTGATTAGTGAGGACAGGTAGTGGGGAGATGAGTTAGTGAGGCTTTTGTAGGTAAGGATAAGGATTTTGAACTTAATTCTGCAGTGGATGGGGAGCCAGTGAAGGGACTCGCAGAGGGGAGCGGCAGAGACAGAGCGGCGGGTGAGGTGAATTAGCCTGGCGGAGGTGTTCAGGATGGATTGTCCTGCCATTCGGTGGTTTAAGGCTAGGGTCAGACGAAAGCATTTTTCCCCGCGAACGTGAAAAAGTGCGTCCGAACGCATTGACGTATTTTTTCACGGAATGCGCAAAAATGGTCAGACGACGAGCATTTGCGGGTGTGATTTTGTACGGATCGTCAATAAAACTCTTTTTGCGTCTGGACGTTATGTAGGCTGGACATTAGCAGCGTCTGACATCTCCTAATCACGCAAACACGCCGCTATGCCGCAGCTGCGCACTCAGTACATCAGTACTAGCGGTTCAGCGTTCTCAAAAAAATGCGTTCAAATTCCACTTGCGTTGCACGGCCGGACTTTTGTGCGGCCGTACATCGTATATTGGCCGTCATTGCCCGTCATCTGCTGCTAGTGCGGCCGTAATTATGTGCGCCAGAACACACGTTAAAAGTGCGCTGGTCTGACCCCAGCCTTAATCGGCAAATTTATTTAGGAGAATCCCATAGGCTTCAATGTTAAAAATATTCCCGTTTTAATTCAATATCTAATAAACCGTTCATTATAAAATTCTGCAGCAAAAAGTCTCTTTATTTATAGATTTTTTAGGATACTTTAAGGATTTCTCTTTTTTTTTTTTTTTAAAAGTCCGATTTTTTAAATTTGTTTTTTAAGTTTACTTATTTTTTCTGTAACAGCCCTCTTTATTATCATTCCCTGGACCTCCTGTGTAAATTTCAGACATTTTTGCTCAGTAGTTTCTTTGCAAACAGCTTTTCATTTTCACAGATTCATACAAACGGTTTTGCTAATTTATTCACTGCCTCTTCTGCGTCTCAGCTGCTTCGGCTCTGTGAGATTCGGCTCCTGTTCGGCTGCTTCGCTGCGTGTGATCGGCTCCTGCTCGGGTTTTTCGAAGGTTAATCCAGATGTTTTTGCTTGTTTTCAGCGTGCATTCGGTGGGTTTTGCGGTTAGTTTTCGTCAGGTTTCGGCAGCTTTTCCCTGCAATTCGGGGACCCTGTGGTGCTTGCTGAATACACCGCAGGGTCACCGAAAAATGGGATCGGCAAAAGGAACCGTATTGAAGAGAACGAAAAGTCACCGAACGTGCGGTGACTTTTCGAATCTCTTTGAATAACCCTGATAGACTTGTGTCCTAAAACTAAAATCAACTAAATCATTATATATTACAATTTTTTTTTTACAATTACACATCCTACGCATACTGTAAAAACACAATATCTCTGTGTGTATTTATTTATTAAGGATGAAATGCTGCCCCCCCAAAAAACACGCAGCGTGTATGAGCGTATCACAGTGCGCCACAGCAATAAAATTCAAACACTCATACACACCGTACAATAGAATTTTATTGCTGTGGAGCTCTGTGATACAGTAATGTGAGGTGTGTATAAGTGTATAACTGAGCTAGTAAATAAGACAACCGGGCGCCAGTGAACAACAGCGCTGCATAGTGTTAGATTTAAATTTTTATACTCATAGTTGTACTGCTAATAGGAAGTTAAACTCACAGAATTTTATGTACCCAGACAGACCCCAGAATCTGACATATCCAGCAGAGTCCAGAATCTGACATACCCAGCAGAGCCCAGGATCTGATATAATCTAGCAGAGGCCAGAATCTGACATACCCAGCAGAGCCCAGAATCTGACATACCCAGCAGAGTCCAGAATCTGACATACCCAGCAGAGCCCAGGATCTGATATAATCTAGCAGAGGCCAGAATCTGACATACCCAGCAGAGGCCAGAATCTGACATACCCAGCAAAAGGCCCGAGTCTGACATACCCAGCAGAGCCCAGAATCTGACATACCCAGCAGAGCCCAGAATCTGATATACCCAGCAGAGCCCAGAATCTGACATATTCAGCAAAGGCCAGAATCTGACATATCCAGCAGAGGCCAGAAATGTACATACCCAGCAGAGGTCAGAATCTGACATACTCAGCAGGGTTTCACATGCCCAGCAGAGTTTCACATGCCCAGCACATCCCATCATGCTCAGCAGAGTTTCACATGCCCATCACATCACGCCCAGCAGAGTTTCACTTCCCATCACATCATGCCCAGCAGAGTTTCACATGCCCATCACATCACGCCCAGCAGAGTTTCACATGCCCATCACATCATGCCCAGCAGAGTTTCACTTCCCTTCACATCATGGCCAGCAGAGTTTCACTTCCCATCACATCACGCCCAGCAGAGTTTCACATGCCATCACATCACATCATGCCCTGCAGAGTTTCAAATGCCCATCACATCATGCCCAGCAGAGTTTCAAATGCCCATCACATCCCATCATGCCCAGCAGAGTTTCACATGCCCATCACATCATGCCCAGCAGAGTTTCACTTCCCATCACATCATGCCCAGCAGAGATTCACTTCCCATCACATCCCATCATGCCCAGCAGTTTCACATGCCATCACATCACAGCCAGCAGAGTTTCACTTGCCCATCACATCACATCATGCTCAGCAGAGTTTCACTTGCCCATCACATCATGCCCAGCAGAGTTTCACAAGCCCATCACATCACATCATGCCCAGCAGAGTTTCACATGCCCATCACATCATGCCCAGCAGAGTTTCACATGCCCATCACATCACATCAAGCCCTGCAGAGTTTCACATGCCCATCACATCATGCCCAGCAGAGTTTCACATGCCCATCACATCATGCCCAGCAGAGTTTCACATGCCCATCACATCACATCATGCCCTGCAAAGTTTCACATGCCCATCACATCATGCCCAGCAGAGTTTCACATGCCCATCACATCATGCCCAGCAGAGTTTCACATGCCCATCACATCATGCCCAGCAAAGTTTTACATGCCCATCACATCATGCCCAGCAGAGTTTTACTTGCCCATCACATCATGCCCAGCAGAGTTTCACTTTCCATCACATCATGTCCAGCAGAGTTTCACTTCCCATCACATCATGTCCAGCAGAGTTTCACTTCCCATCACATCATGTCACACCCAGCAGAGTTTCACTTCCCATCACATCACATCACACCCAGCAGAGTTTCACATGCCCATCACATCATGCCCAGCAGAGTTTCACTTCCCATCACATCACACCCAGCAGAGTTTCACTTTCCATCACATCACATCATGCCCAGCAGAGTTTCACATGCCCATCACATCACAACATGCCCAGCAGAGTTTCACATGCCCATCACATCATGCCCAGCAGAGTTTCACATGCCCATCACATCATGCCCAGCAGAGTTTCACTTTCCATCACATCACATCATGCCCAGCAGAGTTTCACGTGCCCATCACATCACACCCAGCAGAGTTTCACTTTCCATCACATCACATCATGCCCAGCAGAGTTTCACATGCCCATCACATCATGCCCAGCAGAGTTTCACATGCCCAGCAGTGCATCACATACCCAGCCGGGACCCGGCGAGAGAAGGGGAACTGCATATTGAAGAGGAGGTGAGGAGCCAACTGCATCTCTTGCGAGGCCTCACCTCCTCTCAGCGGTCACATGACATGTCCTTACACAGCACGCGATGCCATGATTTTTGCAGGCTGGGAGCAGCTGCCTTGGGCCCCATAGCAATGACTGTGCCCGGGGCAGCTGCCCCTTTTGCCCCGCGCTAAAGACGGCCCTGGACCCTGCGTTGAATAGTGAATTCACAGCAGGGTCGGCGAAATGGAATCGCTGAAGGGCATTGAAGTGCCGAACCAGAAAGCGCTAAAATTTCACTGAATGACCGAAACGAAAAAAACGGAATGAAAATGATCCCCAAACAAATAAAAACTGGAACTAGAACGATCCGAAATGAAAAAAAACCCCAGAACTAAATTATGGAATAACCTCCCAGACACCATCAAATCTTC
The DNA here is from genome assembly GCA_009667805.1 of Leptobrachium leishanense. Lineage (NCBI taxonomy): Eukaryota > Metazoa > Chordata > Amphibia > Anura > Megophryidae > Leptobrachium > Leptobrachium leishanense. The sequence goes on along the minus strand of CM019063.1, from coordinate 507,549,194 downwards.
CACCAGTCTTAAGTCACTCAAAATTTCCCTGTTAACATACCTCAATACAGAATGCACCTGTAAACATGTAACCTAGTGACTATATTTCCTACATATTTATTTTCTGTTAATCTGTATATTTGTGTTGTTAATATCTTACATTGTATTACTTTGTATTTCTGTAAATGTAACACTTCAATGTACTTGAACCCAGGACATACTTGAAAACGAGAGAAATCTCAATGTATCCTTCCTGGTAAAATCCTTTATAAATAAATAAATAAATAAATAAAAATAAATAAATAAATAAAATAAATAAATAAAATGATCCAAAACGATCTTTTTTTGCCATGCGCATTTAGGCAGTAACAGCTTTATATGTGTATATATATATGCATATAAAGCTGCTACTGCTGCCTACTACCAATGTATATATACTGTATGACGTATATATATATATGTGTGTATATAAAATTTAGAAGCTAGGGGTTAGACGCTAGGTTTAGAAATAAGGTTTAGAAGGTAGGGTAAGAAATTAAGGTTAGGGTTAGAAATTCCAAACCTAATTTCTAACCCTAGCTTCTAACCCTAAATTCTAACCCTACCTTCTAAACCCAATTTCTAACCCTAATTTCTAACCCTAGCGTCTAACCCTAATTTCTAACCCCTGATTTTCAGTGGTTAGTTTGGCAGGTTTAATCAGGCAAATCCTTTAGGTTTCAATGTAAAAAAATTACCGTTTTTACTAAATATTTATTTTCACTTGCAGCAAAAAGTCTCTTTATTTAATTTTTTGGATTTTTTTAGGCATTTTTCAGGATCTTTTCGGTGAAATTTTTGGATTGCTAGTTTATTTTAAAATAAAAAGGCTTTTTTTCTTTGTCGAACGCAGTTTTTTTTTATTTCCTTCCGTCTGGCTGCGTTCCGCGGGGGCTAGCCATGGTGCTGAAACATATTCAGAACCAAAAACAGCAGTCCCGTGGGGCTCCGGAGCTGGGGATTACTTCATTACTTCATTTTTTTACCCTAATCTAAGTATTTAATTAATCCGTTTCACATTCCGATAGTTTATATAAACGGAATAAGCTAATAAAAACAAAATAAGTAATAAAAATGAAATACGAATCAACCCGAAATACGAATTAACAGTAAAAATGAAAAAACTAATGGACCCAAAAAACGAAATTAACAAATCGGTCTGACATACAAATTGCAGTAAAATTTCGAACGGCCCAAAAAAAATAAAAATGGAAAGAAATGATCCGAAATGAAAAAAAAAACAGAACAAAATTATCTGAAAGGAAACAAAACTGATTTGTTGGCCGTGCACATGTCTACTCATGACACCCTGTGTACATCCCTTTTTAAAGCAGGATTGATGTTCTTTTTTGGAGGAAACTGAAATTCACATTTAGAGTAGACGTCACTCCTGTCTTGGGGTACATGGACCTAAAGATGCATTTGGGAGGTGCAGGATGTGGGTTTAAATGTACATATTGGGATATTTTTTTTTTTATGGGGAGCAGGTGGGCAGCACTGTAACCTGCCCACTCTTCATATCGCATTTTCCCAATTGTGGGAGTACTATCCCTTTCCTTGATCCATCGTTCGGTAGAATGCAATCTTTCCATGAGCATCCTTCATTTGTTGTATTGTCAATTGCACTGGTCCCGTAATTTGATAGAGTGTGTTATTGTCTTGCTATGTGGCCCGTCTTGTAATCAACACTTGGCACTTTGGAGTGAGAGATGTGGCCATGTTTTATGGCCTTGCATGTTTTTTACTCATTCTCAGGATTTGACCTTGACTCCATCTTGGGCAGGGTGTAGGGCAACTCGCACCTGGCAGCAAGTATGGGTTCCCAAATTTATCATGGTGGGGAGATGGTGGCTCCACTGTCCTTACACAGTTTATAATGACTTTCGGGTTATTTTAAGCAGTGGCTTACTTGCCGGAACTCAGAGCTCCATCATCATTACAACGTTGTGGTTTAGTGATTCTAGGCCACTGTTTCCTCTAGAAGCCACCTTGGCACAACCGCTTTTGTTCAGGCCAAATCAGTGCATCATTAGTTTAGCAGCAGCACTTGTCTGCTTTCTTAATTGGATCCACAGACAAACTTGGGGAAACAATGCCATCTTCCTCAGGCTATGAATTAAAGGGGAGTGTCCTAGGTCAACAGGCATTTCTGTAAAAGATCAGAAGAGTGTAAAACTGGATGAATAGGCCAGAAAAAGGACACAGAGGCCTATTAAGTATTTCAATGTACTTTTCAGCAGGGTTTTTGGTGTGAATTTTTTTTTCTTCCATTATACTGCACCCGCCATGGTATAATAAAAAACGTCAAGTCCAATTAATAAGAATTGTCCACTAAGTGGCAAACCAGTGAAGAATTGCAAATTTCAGCCGAGCTGGAAATTTTTGCTTCAGTGTGACTCTTTCGGTCTAACAACTGGTAATTCTCTTGCACGTCACTTAGTGAATTACTCTGTTATGACCTATCTAGTACGTATTGGTTTAATTGCACATTCATGATGGCGGCAGAGGCAACCTGGAGATAACGGAGCCTTAGGCTTGGCCAAAATCTCCGCCTCCTTTTGCTAAGAGAAAAATTCTGAAATCTGCCCAAAACCTTTTTTCCCCCAAAATCATTTTATTGTTGGATCATGCATTTTAACGTGCTGCTACCGGGTACATACCGGCTTTGCAGGTTATGAGCCCAATGGCACACAACTGGAGAGGAGAGTTTAGCAGGTGGATCATCTGGAACTCACACACTCCCAGTACATAGTATTTGATAGTCGGTGTGTGTGAGTTCCAAATGGTCCACCTGCTTGGACTTCTAGGGCACAACAATGATGTGGACTGGAGTATGGTCGGTTGGAGCTGTTTCCATGCACCTTCACAGGAACCAGAATGCTACATAGATGTCCATCTGATTGCTTCACTAGTGTATCTGGATTATCTGATTGGTCGGTTTCCTGTTTGCTAACTTTGTATTGAAAGTCCTGACCTATGCTCATTGTATTTAAATACAAATTATTTGCTACTTGCAAAGTGTTACTAACGTTACATAATGTAACCGGCCCATATTGTACAGGTTTATTTTGATACTGATTGAAAAAATATCCAAATCAATATAACTAGAGGAGGAGATAGCAGAGGTCACGTCAAGCAAGAACACTTAGGAAAGCAGTTACCCTACTGTTTTTAAAACAAAAGAATGTGGTGAAATGCTATATAGTAGCACCTGATCTCTCCGCTGGCGTCCCCTCCTTCAAATGTCAACCAGATAGCAAAAAATGATAAAAATTGGGGGAGATCTATAAAAAAGCACAAATACACATAATAGTGCAGTACAGTGGGACTTCAGTAATTTGGCCCCTTAGAACCTCACTCACACGGAGTATAATAATATCAGACACATCAAGTTACCACTCCAATGCCTCCCAGGTAGTCCTTCTGATCGCACCCGCTGGAGACAGGAACCACAAGATAGTCTCCACCGGATAAAAGCAATTGAATTTTTATTGTAACAAGATAAAATCAAAGTATTCCAACGCGTTTCGTCCGTTACAATTTGGACTTCATCAGGGAATAAATACACATAATTAAACACAGTTATTTATAGTCCGGGTTCTCGTTTATAGTCGGATATGACGTCAGACGCCGCTGTCTCATTCCTGTTCTTTACCCTCCCATTTTTCACCTCACGCCGGATGTGGTTTTGATGGTCCTTCCTATGTTGTAACTCCACTGGATACACTTCTCCAACTCCTGCATTTCCAGCCACACCAATTACAGTTCCCCCCTACTGCTTTTGCAGGGATACCTGAGTTCCTATTTGCCCCATTTTTTATTTAGGTATCAAATCATATATTTCCTTGTGAAGTCCCAGTAAATCGTCACAGTACTTTCCTAAATCGAAAGTCTAAATTTGTAAATAAAGAAATTGGTTGAGTTTGGGGAATCATGATGATACCACATATTAAAATTAATATCAAATTTGAATGCAGGGTATTGATTTAAGTATAAGATGACAGCTTTATTTCAGTTGGGACATGCAAATATTGGTGAGTTCCCACACTTATTTTTGTTTAGGCTTATCCGAGGGAGACAGTATACTAGGCACTCACTTGGGCTGAGCAGGGTCATTTCTCCTATTCAGGGATTTTCAGGACCAAGACCAGAAAATTATAGTTTGGACATATGCTTAGACTGCAAATTAAAAATACAATGTAGTCACCATGACCACATTAACTTAATTAACTAGTCATAGCAAGTCAAGTGCTTCCACTGGTACTTCTATTTCTCCACTGTCCCTGGGGACTTCGACAACTCTTCAATGTCGAGATCTCTCTTCCACCTTATCGGTTGTCAGTCGTCACATGCTGGATAGACTTCGTCATTTATTGCATGGAAGTTAGTTGCGCATGCGCTGATTTGGTGGGGTGGCACTTACCACATCCTGTGGCAGGTGTCATCTAGCTGCAAGATTGCTGAGAAAGACCTCAGAGCAGGAGAAGAGGTGAATTTTAGAACACACAAAGCTAAAACTGGGGACAAGAAAACTGGGTTGGGGGTTAGAAGTTGTTAATAATTTACTCCTCTGGTTCCCCCATTTCTAGTCTAGAGGGCTCCTTAACCATAAATCTAGAATTCTATTGAGTCATTTTTGTAGGTAGCACAGCTGGAGAGAAATAAGTACTAGCCACGGCATTGATGTTGAGATTTTATACCGAATGGTATACTGGTACTGATGAGTGTAAGGTGCCATCTCTTTCAGAAACACCTGAGTAGCTTCTGATTCAACCTCACTACCTTTTGCCCACATGAGAAGATAGCATGAAAACCATTGCTGAGGAACTTCCAACTGTAGACTGGAGAGAAATTTGGGAGTCCATGGCCAAATTGTCTATCAATGTGACTCACAATGAACAAGGGTACCAAACACTAATAAGTTGGTACCTCCCACCTTCTCACCTAAATCAAATGCAGTTGCTCCCCTCTAATCATTACTGATAAGGTTGCAGAAAGAACGGGATGTATTTTCACAAGTGGTAGCAGTGCCCTCAGATGCACTCTTTCTGGTCACAAATAGCCACTTGGCTTTCCATTGTTGTAGCCAGAACGGTAGATCTGGATGCATGGACATTTCTTCTTTCTCGGCTCATTGAAGATTTATGGTTCTCTGCCAATAAACTTAGAGTCACCCTGTCAGCCGAAAGAGAATTGCTGAAACACTGAAATCAACCCACTCTCCCGTCTCACAGTGAGGTCCGTCACATTCTGGAGGAAATCTGAAACATGGATTAACTGACTATACAACTAAATGGTGGTGTGGGCCTTTGGCTTGAGCACCCCACATTATAATGAAGGTTATCAGACATGGCCCAATGGGAGTGACCCATCCCCCTAACCTTCTCCCTCTCTTCTGATTGTATAGTGGACTGCAAGCTCTGGACTCCCAGGGGACAATGATATATATTGTTTCTTATCATTATCCGTCAGTTGTATTGCGTGCTCAACAAATACTCCCAAAAATGCTCACTGCCATCGAACAGTGGCGCTGCTCATACGTTCCAGCATTGCCTTACTGAATTAAAAGTGTTCTTTTTGCGAAATCTGGAGTGCCTGGAGTCCATCTTTTTAATCAATTGGCTCATTGGGGTTCTATGAACATCCGCCATTCAACGTTTCCCTGCGCATTATGTCCTTTACTTTGCACTTGTCTGGAAGTCAGAGTTATTGTCACGGTGGGCCAGGCCTGGAACGCAGAAGGGTGTGAGTCTATTGTGCAGTGATACATGATATAGATATAGAAAACACCAAAATATTTATTCTAAACTTCCTTGAAATAAACAAGACAAACCTTAAACCATCAGCAGGGTTCCAGAACTTAAGCACAATATATATATAAGAATCAGAACCTAGGAACTCTAAGCAAAATACAAAATAAACTTAACCAGGTGATCACAATATATATGTAAATCATGTAAATCCAGGAGACAAGAACTATGAACAGACAATGAATAAACAGAACTAAGCATGGGGTATTACAATGAATAAACCTGGAAACAGAAGTTTCACAGTAAACCAGGTAAACAGACAGGAGCTCCAGGAATCAGAACTGCATACCACCAGGACTGATGGGAAGTGAATCAATGAGAATGAGGCAGCACCCTCCTTAGGGTGTTGCCTCCTTTTAAGCACATGTAATCATAACATAAAAGAGTCCAGGTGAGGCTCCAGGGCTAGAGGTCCAGAATCAATTGAAAGTCCAGGAACTTCAATGCATAACATGGCAATGTTCAATATACCTGAGGGGGTGCCAGGTGCACAGAATGTCCAAAACGTTACAGTTATCACTCATTCCCAGATCCCCTGCCCCTTCCAGTAGGCATATAGTAAAATATTTCTGTCGCAGACAGCACATTTTGGTAAAACTTATAGTGGCATAAGTACACAAGGAACCACATGTTCCGATACTTATAAATAATTATTAGAGTTCGACAGGCAACCTTGTAACAACTGTTATTCTTCTAGTTGTTAGAGCATTCACCAAACCACCGTAAATTGTAACAACTTGTAGCTGAAACAAGTACAATTGCCTTTCATTGTAACTTTCAGTGAACTTTACATTTCTTTATCCACATTTGCTCTTTAACTAATTCTTAGTCCAGAAGTCATTCACAGATGGTATCTATTGTACTCTCCTCAGACTGTGAATATTTTGCACATATTACTTACAGATGCCGATCTATAACACACAGAGATGCCATGTGAGAATGCTAGGGCTCTGAGCATATATTATTATAATGTATAATAATTATGATAATGAGGCAGTGTTCAGCTATCTTACTTAGGAATAAGTGGGGAAAACCACCGCATGCAACATTTGAACAGATTCCCATGGGATCCTACCCGAAGGGCACAAATTATTGGATTTTCCAAAATTTACAAAGGAAGCAACAGTCAAGACGCATTCACGCTGCGCCTCTGATACAGTGCACTGCCATTAACCCTTCAAGTGTAAAAGGTTTACAAAAAGTATTCCTATTCACTTTGAATCTTATACAAATGTGTTTTTACACGTGGTAGAGTTAGGGTTAACTTAGAACATGCTTAAAAACATAAATCAAAATGGCACAAAAGAAAGTAAATCTAAAGACAATCATGAAATATTGTTTTTACAAATTTGAAATTCGATTCTTGCTCCTTTGCTCACCACAATATTGAATCAATATACCATTAGATATAGTTTTAGTATATTGATTTTCATACCACGAATCGGCTTCCTGAGCTTGTTTGACATGAATATTTTTTGTGAAATACACCCAAAATATTTTCAAGGGCATTATTTACAGGCAAATGCTCAGTGTATGGCAATGGTCACGATAAAGAGTTGTAAGGCTACTCATGAAATTAAAGGATCTTCCGGGCTGACCTAACTGGAGTAGTATTATAGCCGTACGTGCCAGTGGAGCGACCAAAGATCTCTCCAGTTGGTGTTGCCATTCCATATTCCCATAGGAATTAGTAGACAGCAAAGTTCCATTCTCCAGTCCAGAGACTTGAATACATTCTGGCATGGCTGTATCAAAGCCATTCCTAGACATGAAATGGATCCATCACACCTGGTTGTCCATGCCATCCCTTATTTCTACCTACAGTATGCCCAACTCAAGGACAATTTGCAACCCCAGCCCGGATATCTGTAGTAATATATGAATTAGACCCAAACTCGAAACATTTGTAATTAAGAGCAAATTCTGTTCTGATGTATCACGTAAGTCTAAAATGTGCCCAGGTTTTGCCAAATTTTGAGAATGTTATAATTTTATAGCTTGTAAATGAATTAACTAAATAGACAAGTAAACTTTGGGATCTTTTTCCTTACCACATGCAAAGGATGTGATGATAAAAACATATTTGAAGAGACGGACCAGACATAGAGACGAGACATTTTTTTTACTCGTACGATGTCCAAACCTTCCTGCATTTCCCGTAGCACCTTGAATAATTAGTTCCTCACATATACACTTCTTGACCCTCAAACACATTTACTGTGTTTTGTCCATTAAAATATCCAGTCAAAAGGAATTTTTATTATTATTATCCTTTATTTATATAGCGCCACAAATTCCACAGCGATTTACAAGATCAGTGTACAAGGGGTTGATACATTGGAATATCACACATGAATGATGACCTGATTCGGGGGACCCTGTTCCCAAGGGAACTTACAATCTATGAGATGTACAGGTATTTTGTGAGGTAGGCACATCCATATCGCTAGGTGTCTTGCCCAAGAACACTCGTCTTTCTATGTTTTCCATGATTCCGTGGTTAGGTTGAACCCACTTACCATAAAGTCGCAATTTCGCCACAGTTGTATTGGAGGGATGTGCTGAATGGTATTTTTACTTGCTTCTCCACAGTTGAAGAGCAGAGACGTTACCACTGGACTCCACAGCCGATATTGTGTGGTAGGCAAGTATGTACCTTTTGTGTCATCGTTGAATTCCAAAGCTATTTCCTTGCTGATTAAAACATTCTCCTTGTTAATAGGCCGTTGGCCCACAATGCAAAAAAATACATGAATATTTTGTCAGTTTAGGTGAGCAAAAGTTATTTTTATTGATGGGCAATTCCTGAAGTAAACAACAACCATTACATATTGGATCTGTTCAAGACAAATAGAATTTTTTAAATACTTTTCACGTTTGTCATAGTTGTCTTCTTGAAAAGACATAGGGCTAAATTACAATCTTCACGCAAACGTTTGTGCTGGCGCAAAAAACCATTAACGCGAGGGGTAAAACCCTCTGTGCCGCACGCCTTATTACATTGTCAGCGCAACAAACGAGCATAATTGTCTACCGCGGGTGAACCTGCGCATTCGCTGCGCGCGCTTACTGTACATTGCGCGTCCTATACTTAACATTGTGAGCACATATGCGTTTGTGCGCTGGTACGCAGATAGTATTACAATCAATGCGCAGCATAGCCGTTGCACGCATCATTTTAGCAACTCCTAAAAAGCTGGTGGTAACTGCAAATCTGAACAACCTGGCTGAACCGAAATACACCAGCCCAAAAAAAATAATGCAGCAAAGTATAGTTACACATTCAACTCATACCAAACGAATAAAATGAAAATGGAGAAGTTGTGCGTGTTTTTTTATTGCTGCAGCATATATGCTCAGATTGACTTTGACAGGCGCAAAAACTTAACGTGAGATAATTGTGGTTCTTAATTCTGATTGGCTGAAATGCGTGAAAAAAACAGTCCGCACACTGATTTCTGCGGACAGCGTTAATGCACGTGCGTTTTTACGCGTATTTTTTACGCGCGTTATTTTTTGACGGACGGAAAGATGCACTCGGATTTTAATACCAGCGTTAAATTACCCGCGTTAATGTTTAACACTTCACGCACAAATTAACGCGCTGCGCAAGCGTTTTTGCGCAAAGAATTTAATAGAGCCCTTTATAAATAAAATAAATAAGTGTTTCTTTATTGATGTTACTAATATTGTCTCTGCTTTTAAAGGTGTGGATGCTCAATCACCTATATTAATCGCTGAAGCAATGAATCTGTGACTATGTACGCGGTAAATACCAGCCAGGGCTTTAATATTTTGAATGGTGAAGGTAAGAATACAAAGTATGCATCGCTGGGCTCAAACAGCAAACACACCACTTAGGTTAAAATAACTGCGATAGGAAAGATTTTTTTTTTTATGCTGAAAATGAGGGGGATGAAGAATGACCAATTATGAGCAGAGTTGTCTTTAGATGAAAGAATCTTTTTGTGATAGTCTTCAGTCTCTTGTTTGGGCTGTCAACAGCAATTTGACAAAGAATGTCCCATTGCTTGACCTGTTTTTTTTCAACATAGTACCCGATATTGTATGTAACCTAAACTCCATGGAACAATTATGGCTTTTAAAAAAAATAGGAGTACGGGCTAGATTTTGTTCCTGTGCTCCGAGACGGCAGCTTGTTTATTACCACGATAGATGCGTTTAGAACTCTAGCTGATTTGATGTTTTTTTCACTTTTTACTTTAATGTTATTTATTTAATTTTTTCGGTAATTCTGATTTTTCTCAACCCCCCCCCCCCACGTCCAACACACACTTCAGGGGCCAAAGCTCATGATAACTGTTTTGTGGTGAATGGTCAATTGTTACAAAATTCTAATTGGTTCTGGGTCAGTCTCCTCGAAAACATCGCTGTGCTCCAGTAATTCTGTCAATTAATTCCTAACAATTAACAACTGACAAAACTTCGGATCTTTTCAAAAAATATTCTGATTTTTACATTAAACTCTTCACCCCCTAGAGCCACACTTCGGGATCAGCTTTCACATGATCATTCTTTCCCGATCTTTTGAAGTTAAAAATGTTGCACGCTGTCTACGCGGTAATGAAATGCAGGGATGATATTGTCATATTTTACACACCTGCGCTATAAAGTGATTGTGGTGAGACACAACTTTCACATTTGTTTGGCAGATACTGTATATTATATATCCACTAGATTTCTATAATTTACAGTCGTTTTTTCTTCTTACAATTAATTATTTTATGGTATTATAAAACTGACCAAAACCTAGCGGGAATTTAACAAGGCAAAGCTCCTATATTACACTTGCAGTGGGAAAAGGTGATAAAGCTTATAAACAAAACAGATATTTTAACCTCCCTGGCGTTACGATTCTGACGTATTTTCTATGTCAGAATCGTCACAATTTATTTGGCCCCCTGGTGGTAATCGAGTGTGGCTCGGGGGTAATTTCTTTGCTGAACGCAGTAACCTCGAGCCACACTCGGGGCTGGATACATTACCTGTCCCTGCGCTCCCTCGCTGTCACCTCCGGGCGATCACAACATAATGCTTCCTGGTTCCCTTCTCGCGAGAAGGGAACCAGGAAGCAAAACGTTGCAATCGCCGGAGAAGAATGTGATCACGGAGGTCAGCGAGGAAGCACACGGACAGGTATGTATGCAGCCCAAGTGTGGCTTGAGGTTACTGCGTTCAGCAATGAAGTTAACCCCGAGCCACACTCGGGAATACCATCAGAGAGGTTAATGAAGAATAAGTGAATATTATTGTATTTAAAAAGGTTTCACACCACTGGAAGAAAATAAGAGCCATCAGTCGTACTGGTGTGACACACATGAAAATGAGACAAATCTCAATGTATCCTTCCAGGTAAAATACTTTATAAATAAATAAATAATGTACTTTTCATTTGTTAGTTTGTAGTCTAAACATATAAACAACAGGAATATGTTCCCAAATACTTCCCAGTTAAAATATCAGTCAAAATATATTTAACACCCGAAAACTCAATCCTTAATAAATCACAGGCCGACCATGCAAAAACATATTTCATAATTTTGGCTCTCTTGTATGTTTTTTTGCATGCTGATTCCGAAAATGACCATTAAATTGTCATAGGACGTACCGTTTTTTCACAAAATACATTTTTACTCTAGACCACTTATATGTCGGAAATGTTTAAAGAAAGCATCTAGGTACTTAACAATTTACTTAAATTTGCTTAAACCAAACACTTTTCAAATCTGATCAAGACAATGATGAAATAAAAAAAAAGGATGCTTGGACTGCATTTCGACACGTCGTTTTGTAGTTTCTAGGGAATGAGAAAGACCCTAATTACCAAACTATAGTTGAAATTATGTTAATAAAAAAGTGAAGAGCTCAGGTGCAATATGGGTTTGAAGGTACATTTTTTTCCATTCACACCTGAATTGTTTTTTCATGAAAATCTTGGATCAGTTAGTCAAGAGCAAGGTGAGCGGCTCCACCAAGATATTAAAGAGATGGAAAAAACAATATCAAGGCCGTTGGGATGTAAACATGATGGGAGATTACTGCTGGTCTCTCCATCGGGAAAATCTGGAAACATCGCATAAGAGGAAGAGCTACCCCCGAACTTTTACCGACATAAAGTTGAGAAAATACAATCTTTTGGATACTTAACTCCCTTCACTAGTAGGTGATTCTCCAAAAAAACACTGTCAGAGACCAGCAGAAACTAAATTTGTTTGCTTTTGGGCTGTAGATCTAGTGACTATATTTCCTACATATTTTTCTGTTAATCTGTATATTTGTGTTGTTTTTTTTTTTAAATATCTTGCATTGTATTACTTTGTATTTCTGTAACTGTAACACTTCAATGTTCTTGAACCCAGGACATACTTGAAAACGAGAGAAATCTCAATGTATCCTTCCTGGTAAAATCCTTTATAAATAAGATCAGCAGATCGAGATATCTCTATCGGAGCACCGGATGGTGCCTTTGAAGCCCGAGATATCTCGATATTGGTAGTGAAGGGGTTAAGTAGAAGTACTGTACCTACCCTAACTTTCACCGTCACATAGTTAAAAAATATAGGGCTCTATTACATTGTTCGCGTTAAAACGCGGGTGCAAGGGAGGAAAAACTGCACCCGCAGTTTTCCCCCTTGCGCTCGCGTTTTAATGCTGGATTGCAATGCATTGTGATAGCGAGTTAAAATCAGGGATGCTCACGTAGTAACTCATAGTAATGTGCAGTGTATATGAGCTCCATAGAAATAAAACTTATGCTCATACACACTGTACATTTCTGTGTGTTTTATTGCTGTGAAGCTCTGTGATACAGAATTGTGCGGTGTGTATGAGTGTGTCACAGAGCCTCACAGCAATAAAACTCACAATAATGTGCGGTGTGTATGAGCGTATCAGAGCTTCACAGCTATAAAACTCACAGTAATGTGCGTTGTGTATGAGCGTATCATAGAGCTTCACAGCAATAAAACTCACAGTAATGTGCAGTGTGTATGAGCATGAGTTTTATTTCTGTGAAGCTCATATACACCCATATACATCGTACATTACTGTTAGTTTTATTACTGTTTATCTCTGTGATACGTTCATACACACTGCACATTGATATGAGTTTTATTGCTGTGTGTGCCCATATAGGTATATAATATGGGTGTGTAGGGTGTGTATATACAGTGGTTTGGGTATAGGGGTGCATATTGAGGAGTGTATAAATAGACTGTAAGCTCCTATGAGCAGGGCCCTCTACACCTACCGTTTCCATCTTATGTCCGTTTATCTGTATCTAGTTCCCTTTTGGGTATTGTAAAGCGCTACAGAAACTGTTGGCGCTATATAAATGATGATAATATTAATAATAATAATAATAATATATGTGTGTTTCTGTAGATGAAAGTGGGCTGCTCAACTTATAATGCCCGGACCTACTTTTTGTCCCAGTCCGGGCGTGATTGCAATTAACTTGTTTTTTGCAATAAAGTATATGTTTTTAGTATACTGTGGTGTTGTGTATTTTCTATTACTTGTTTTGACAAACGGAAGTACAATCACTGAAACTAAATGTAAGACAGCAAGGGCACTATCATGTGCCTGTAGCTAAAAGGGGGACACTAAGTGGAAAAACTTGTGGTCGCAGATTTCCCGTTAGCATCCCCATTTTACATGTAGATTACGAGGCCGGCACTGAATCCAGCAGACTCCCTGTAACGGCTGCTAGGCTTTAGGATACTTGTGGCATCGCTAACGTGCCGTCGTAATCATCCCCGCCTGGCAGAACCGGCCCAAGACATTGTGCTGCCTGGAGCAAAGGATGAAATGCTGCCCCCCCAAAAAAAACACGCAGTGTGTATGAGCGTATCACAGTGCGCCACAGCAATAAAATTCAAACAATCATACACACCGTACATTAGAATTTTATTGCTGTGGAGCTCTGTGATACAGTAATGTGAGGTGTGTATAACTGAGCCCAGCGTCACAAACCCAGCAGAGCCCAGTTTCACATACCCAGCATTGCCCAGCGTCACATACCAAGCAGAGCCCAGCGTCACATACCCAGCAGTGCCCAGCGTCACATACCCAGCAGAGCCCAGCGTCACATACCCAGCAGTGCCCAGCTTCACATACCCAGCAGTGCCCAGGTTCACATACCCCCCAGTGCCCTGCTTCACATACCCAGCAGTGCCCAGTTTCACATACCCAGCAGTGCCCAGCGCCACATACTTTTTCCCCCAGTTTCACTCTGCTCCCAGTGGCCAGATGCGGTGGATCGAGCCGCTGTTGTCGCCGCGGGATGAGTGGTGAGTTGTCCCCGAATTGCACCAAACAATGAATTTCCCCATTCGGTGCAATTTCCAAGCCAATTTGTCTATTCACTAAGGGGTCAATTCACCAAATACTGGCAAATTGACAGCGATTACAGTGCAATTCACCACAATTTGGTGGTGTTCAGTAGCACCGATATTGCCCCATAGAAGACTATGATGTTTTCTTTTCACAGAACGCCGAAATTCCAGCCAAATGCATTGATTTCCGGTGTTTCTGTTCGACGGGTTTAGACAGGCGAATCCCATAGGATTCAATGTAAAGATGCAAAATCAGTTTTAATCTTTTTTTCAAAAGACCATTTATTCTTTTCAATTTCAGCAAAACCCTTTTCATTTTTTAGAACACCTCTGTATTTTTTCTATTTTTTAGACAACATTTTGTTTTTCTTATTTTTTAAAAGGCTTTTTTTAAAATTTTGCAACAGACCTTTTTATTATTTCTTAAAGGCCCTTTTCTTTTATTTGGACATATTTTATTGATTTATTCTCCTTTTTATGAGAATATGAGACTTCAGTTTTTTTATGTTTGAAGTTTGGCGGCATTCGATGATGCCAATTCGGTGCCATTCGGTGGATATCGGTGCAATTCGTCTGTTTTCGCCAACGTCCGATAACTACTTCGGCAACTCCAATTTCGTCAAGATACGGTGAGCATTTGCTAAATTTCATTGATTTGTGAATAGACCCTACAGTGTCAGGAGTAACTAACCATGTGACTACTCAAGAATATGGGCTAAATTACAATCTTGACGCAAATGTTTGCGCCAGCGCAAATAACCATTAACGTGTGGGGTAAAACCATTTGCGCCGAATTCCGTATTACATAGTCAGCGCAACAATCGCGCGCAATCGTCTACCGCGGGTGAACCTGCGTGAACCCTGCGCGTGCTTACTGTACTGCGCGCGTTCTATACTTAACATTGCGAATGTGCGCTGGTATGCGGATGGTATTACAATCTATTTCACGGTAATTACCGCATGGCCTTTGCGCGCATAATTTTAGCAACTCCTAAAAGTTGGTGCTAACGGCAAATTTGAACAACCTTGCTAACCCCAAAAAAAACCAGCCCATAAAAAGGAACGTACCAAAGCACAGTGGCCCATTCAAATCATACCAAACCAATACAATGGATGAAGTTGTGTGTGCATGTATTATTGCTGCAGCATATATGCTCAGATTGACAGTGGCAGACGCAATTTGTTAATGTGAGACAGGTGTGGTTCTTGATTCTGATTGGCTGAATCACGAAAAAAGACTGTGTGCGCAAAGATTTTTGGGCGAGACAGTACTGCGCGTGCATTTGGGCACGTCCTGTTTGCGCGCAATTGATCAGAGGAAAAAAAAAGCCGCGAGGATAATCTTTATCTTTATCCCTGATGAAGTCTTTTTTGTTAAGGACGAAACGCGTTGGGTTGTGTTCCAACTTTTTATTTATGTTATTTTAATAAATTCTTTTAAAAATGTGAAAAGCCCTTGGCTTGATATTTATTCTACAAGCCCTAATCCTAAACTGCCGGTCGGTGACCAAACCCGAAGGATTTCTTTGGCGGTGTTTCAGACGGTTGGATTTCAGGAGGCGATCTATTCTAACAGCAAGCAATTGGTGATGGGGAGAAAAAACGTTACTTATCTTAAGGTGAAGTGCTGAGGAGGTTCCCTGGAGATGGTCCGATGCTCCACATGAAGATAAGAAGAAAAGATTGGAAGACCTCAGTGTCTGAAATGGATTCCCGTTGGTCTATTGAGCAGACCACGGGTACTGGAATCGCCAAAAGTAACAAAAAGATGGGTATTGGATAAAAACTTTTATTCCAAATAAATATAAATATAATTGCATAAACAAGGCCCAACGCGTTTCGTCTATGAAATGGACTTTTTCAAATATTATTTGATCTTTACAATTTATGTATTTTTATCGCCCTTGAAAAAGTCTATTTCATAGACGAAACGCGTTGGGCCTTGTTTATGCAATTATATTTATATTTATATTTATTTGGAATAAAAGTTTTTATCCTACACCCATCTTTTTGTTACTTTTGGCGATTCCAGTACCCGTGGTCTGCTCAATAGACCAACGGGGATCCATTTCAGACGCTGAGGCAATCTATTCTAGCCAGGAGAGGGTAAAAAAGAACCCGTTATATGCCTGATTTGATCATATATCTTGTGAGTGCTATTCCAGCGGGGGCTCGATAATATACATTTTTTGTATCTGCGGTCTGCACAATGCCTGTATAATTTCTCTTGCAAATTCTACTTCACAATTTTCAGATTTATCCTGTTAGCATTGAGGGGACAGTGCCGAAGTCAGCAGATGCGTAACGAATCTTACATATTTAAACGGGAGTGGTCGCAATTCTTTTTTTCCACTCAATGAAACTGACATTTTATGCTTACTCGATAGAAGCAACATAAACAAGGTCATATTTGCAGATTTAATGTAAAAGGAACATGTACCGTGTAGCAAAAGTAAGATAAATGTACATTGAGATGTCGTAACTGTTTTGCTTCTGATCCTCTTCTGTAGGTTGACACCTTCAGTTCAGTTGTCCGGCTTGTCTGGATGTGAGAAGCACCAGTTATGAAGAATGTTTTTTCACAGCTCTATGTCAGTTGTTACTATCGAGGTCAAAGACTCAAGTATTTTTAGTGTAACATAAATCATACTTTTGGACACATAGTGCATAATCATATTTTTGAGTATTGCAGCACGTTGGCTATCCATACCTAAAATATTTCTATTGACAAAAGACATATTAGTTTCACATCCCATGATAATTAAATTTCAAGTTCAACATTACTGGAGTCTAATGATATAGTTTTCAGTCCGTTCATACGAAAAGGTTTTCTTTATGCAGACAGTAAAACCGTGAGCCATGTTGCTCCAAACTCAGAGGTAAAATTCAATCAACCAAAAACTTGATCAACCAAGGTGAACTCATGAGGCTGTGTCTGTTTCCCATACAAGTGAAAAGCAGTAATACGTTACAGAATGCCTTAGTGATTTGTGAGATCCTACCCTAGGGGAAATTCCGCTTAACAAATGAGTTTTCATGTAATTCTGCTTAGGGCAGGGTTTATTCAAACGTACTCTGAAAGCAAGTATCACGTTACATGAGAAAGGTCATTGTTAGCATGACAGTCACATCATGGGGATGGAAGAGTTTCCATGGTAAGTATTTTGAAGTGAAACGTTTCCTTATTGAATTTTATTTTTGTTACCTTCTGTAATGATTGTTTTTTTGTTATTTTAGTGGAAGGAATGAGTTGGGGGTTCTTCTAGACTCTCACTATCAAAATAGTCATTGACTTTGAGCTCTACATCTACGCGGAGCAGGTTCAAAATAGTCATTGACTTTTTAACTCTACATCTACGCGGAGCAGGTTATGTCTTTGGTTCCTCATTGACAATCAAAGGCTTGTGGAAATAGGGCTTGGAATTATAATATTGATGAGCGATATGGAGATCCACGTTAATACATTACTTTCAGAGAAGTTATGGATGACATCACCAAAATTCTGTATTTTTTTTTTAGAGAAAGTATTTTACCAGGAAGGATACATTGAGATTTCTCTCATTTTCAAGTATGTCCTGGGTGGCGAGTATGTACTGTTAGGTGTCTTGCGCAAGGACACTGGAGATGTCTCTGGCCGGGATCAAACCGGCTGGGTTGAGTAGAGGTAACATCACTGCTCTATAACCGTGGAGAGAGACTGTGGAGACACAGGATTGATCCCGGCAAGGGCACCTCTCCAGTAAGTGTCCTTGGGCGAGACACCTAACGGTACATACTCGCCACCCAGGACATACTTGAAACCAAGAGAAATCTCAATGTATCCTTCCTGGTAAAATACTTTCTCAAAAAAACCCCCATAAAAACCCTTTGTCTCCACAGTCTCCACAGTTGTAGAGCAGTGATGTTACCTCTACTCCACCCAGCCGGTATTATCAAACAAATCAGTGTGGTTCAGAGTGACCAATAGCCAAGTGTAACATTTTCAATACCAAATAAAGGTTTCCAACCATGACCCCCGACATCTAGACCAAATTGGCCATACCATTATGTATAATAGCTTAAGGGACACTCTAGGGTTAAACAGAAAGGGTAAGGGACAGAGTGGTTCAACACTAACCCCTCTTGCCTCTCTCCTGCTTTTACTGCAGAGTTTGTTTTAATACTCAGCCATGCTCCAGATCTGACCATCGCTGCTGAGCTGGCATGGAGCTTGAGGCTTGCTTGTTTGTACATAGAGTGCACTGAGAAGCATAGGCAGATATGGAAAGAACAGAGCTGTGCATTCCTGACCTACAAGGCTGATCAGCTTGGACAGAGTCACAGCTTTTGGGTGGGAAGCTTCTTCCCTGCTCAGAAGCCTGAATTAGTCTTCCAGGACACCCATTAGTAGGGCAGAAGGATGTATTAGGGCCATATTTTGCTGTTGATGCTAAAAGGGTGCTAGTAAGGGTAACCAGGTTCCTTTTAACGTACCTATTCAGACCCAGGTGGCGAATCCATGGAGCCCAACTTGACCCTGCCACGAGCTCAAATTGGGACTGCTCAGGAGTCACAGAAAAAGACAACTTGGTCCTGGTCTCCTGCTGCTCACAGCGAGAAGACTTGGTAGATAGTGCCGCCCTCTCCATCATGGAATGAGAGGTGAGTATGGAATGTTTTGGAGGTTATAGTACTGTCATTTGTTAGCAGAGGATGGCTATGTATGAATAAAAGGCAGTAGTGACTTTCAGAAGTAAAGGCTTTACTTAAGTTGTTCAACAATAAAGAATCATAACTAGTCAGACATCCGGTTACAAAAAACAGCATAGGTGGAAGAGAAAAATCATAGAGAGGAGACAACAGGTAATCAAAATCCTTCCTGTAAACTTTACCAACAAGTCCATAGGCATATACAGGTAGTTATCCTGAGTGTAACAGCGCCATCTACAGTTCAGGTGCCTATTACATCTTTATATGATACAGCAAATGCTGTTGTATTTCCAACATCATTATGAGATTTTCTAAAAGCAAAATCACTTAACACCAGGTCCTGTTATTCAAAATAACTTTCTTATATCCCCAGGTGCAAATTTCTGCCTCCTATTTAAGGTATAGGATACATTAATTTACAATAAGGAGGCAGTATGTCTGAGCTATGGATAATTCTCTTATGGTCAAGAGAGGAATAGGGCCCCAAGACTGTACTGAAAGGGCACACAATTGCTGCAGTCTCATTTAAAGAAATAAATAATCAACAAACACTATCTGTTTTTAGTAATTACATTCCAAATTATTGCATTGTTCTTGCACATATTGAATATATCATTTAAATATTCAGTGTAGGCTGGAAAAAGCATCTGAATTCCTAGATTAATGACTTCCATAAAAGCTATTTAGAGTTCGAAACTGGCTGTTATGGGGACACCCAGCAGGAGCCAAGGTGGGCCCATTATATTCATTAGATAGCCCTTTTGGCAGGTTAGCTGCTGGCTGCATTAAGCACAGATCAGGAAACATAACCAAACAACAGAACAGGACAACAGGCAAGGCTAGGGTTAAGGGAAAGAATATACTGGCACCCAGTAGTACACTAAAGGGAACCCTAAACTTGGATACGATCCTTAGAATGGCTGTATAATCTAAAGGAAAGGGATCTCAGTGCTGGGTGCAGGGGCGGTCTGACCCATCGGGCACTCGGGCGCTGCCTGAGGGCCCACGGGTCAGTGGGGGCCCGGTTTTGTAAGGGACGTTCTGACCACGGCGGTGCACTAACAAACCACCTCGTCGGCGGCGCTGCAGCGTGCCTTTTTTTCCCTACGTGCACGCTGCATTGATGTCACCCCCTCACATGATGCTTGCGCATCAGGTGGGGGGCGGTGTCAATGCAGGGTGCATGTGGGGCCCAGGAAGGCACGCTGGAGCGCCACCAACGTGGCGGTTTGGTAGTGCGCCGCTGTGTTAAGAACTTCCATTACAAAACCGGGCCCCTGAGCTGCTGGGGTCAGTATATATCCATGTGTGAGCTAATGGAGGCAGTAGATATCCATGTGTGAGCTACTGGGGCAGGATATATCAATGTGTGAGCTACTGGGGGCAATATATATCAATGTGTGAGCTACTGGGGGCAACATATAAATGTGTGAGCTACTGGGGGCAGTATATATCAATGTGTGAGCTGCTGGGGGCACTATATACCCATGTGTGAGCTGCTATGGGCAGTATATACCCATGTGGGAGCTGCTGGGGGCAGTATATATCCATGTGTGAGTTGCTGGGGGCAATATATATCCATGTGCAGTGTGTGAGTTTTATTGTTCTGGGCCACGGCCGTAGCTGCCATGAGTGTGTGACGGCTGCCGCAGCAGAGCAGTGGCAGTTTGTAAGTCTGGAGGGGACACAATGGATTCTCCAATTCGCTGAGGGCCCGAGTGGATTTTATTAACTTGTTAAAATTAATAGTTAAAAATTGTGCGAAGAAATAAATTCGTTAACGCAACAATGTGCATGTGGGTTGTGCGTTGTATGGGAGGTGTTTATTAGGGATGAGCTGTTCGGTTCGGACGGTTCGGAGTTCGACCCGAACTTTGGGTGTACGAAAGTTTGCGAACTTTGAACTTTTTGGGTGTGTTCAGTTCGAGTTCGAAAAAAAAAAGAAATTTTGATAAAAAAAATATAGAAAATGCTTAAAAAATACTAAAAAATCTAGAAATAAAGAGACTCTTTACTGCAGAATATTATAAGCAACGGTTTATTAGATATTGAATTAAAAACTAATGTGGACGTGCAAAAATTCTCAACTCTAAAGGACCTGTGTTTTTTAAAAGTCATAACAACAACAGATGTTTTAGTCTGGTCTAATCAATTTGATACATTGTAGACTATACTGAGGGTGAGGGGGTGGGGTGTGAGGGGGTGTCTGCTTCTGATTGAGATTTGAGAAGTGTTAATTTCCCTCCTAAAACTTCTAATATGCTGTATTTCACCGCTGTGTGCTCAGCTCATTTTTACCGCTTTCGCTCATCATGTTTAAACGCGATTTTGAAGCCACATTTTGTTAAATGACCGACATGTTAGATATCGTTCTTTCCGGCAGACTCCGCAGATTCATAATATATCATTTTTATATGTATACGTCCTGTCCTGGCTGTATATTATGAAAAAAATGCAATAAAAATTGAATTTTTAATTATCTACAGTGTGTAAAGTGTTGTTTTTTTCACATTTTAGCACATAAGCGTTTGCGGTTATGTTTTCTATGGGGTGCGCCTGTACAAAAATTAGAAATGGGGACTTGTTACATTTTGTGGGGGAAATTACGCGATATATAGCAAACGCACCCCATAGAAAAAAATCTTTAGTGCATCATCGTTCACATTATAATTGCAATGTGAACAATATTGCTGCATTAATAAAAATAACACACAAAAAAAAATACAATTTTTTTTTACTTTATACCTGGTCATGTTGGGTATCATTCGAATGGCCATGCTCAGGCCTTTCGATTGACACCCTCCATGACCCACTAGATGCCTGGAGATATCGGGGTTCAAATGAACCCCCTATCTCCACCAGGGGATTGGCCTGGGCAATATATATACGCATGATGGCCATAGACGTGCGCACGGTGTGCCGGGTGTGCCTAGGCACACCCTAATCCCACCCGCGGCACACTCTATTTTTGGGGGGGTGCAAGTAGCTGGTCTTGCCTAGGGCGCAAAATAGTCTAGCACCGGCCCTGACCGCATGGTCCACCCCTGCACTCTTCCACAATACCACAGAGGGGTTACTGTATGATGGCACTTGCTGGCCTGGCACCAAAGGCACAATATTTGGGTGCACTGCCACTGACGCCTGTACCAGATTCATATCCTCAGAGGGGTTACGGTGTGACGGCACTGTTGCCGACGCTAAAGGCCCAATTTTAGGCTAGGGTCAAACAAACACATTTTTCGCCGCGAACGTCAAAAAGTACGTCCGAACGCATTGAGGTGTTTTTTCACGGAAAGTGCTTAAACGGTCATACGATGCGCATTTTTGTGCGTGATTTTTTACGGATCCAAACCAGGAAACTTTGGGTGTCTGGACGTTATGTTGGCCAGACATGAGCAGCATCTGACGTCTCCTAATCACGCACACACGCCGCTATGCGGACGCAGCACACTCTGTACGTCAGTACTAGCGGTTCAGCGTTCTCGAAAAAATGCGTTCATTTTCCACTTGTGTTGCACGGCCGGACTTTCTTGCGGCCGTACTTCGTATATTGGCCGTCATTGCGTGTCATTTGCTGCTAGTGCCGCCGTGATTAAGTGCGCCTAAACGCACGTTAAACGTGCGCTAGTCTGACCCCAGCCTTAAAGCACCTATTGTTACTTTCATCCAAAACCTGAATAAGTTTCAAAATAATTTAGCCAAAAAAAAATCGCTAAACTTTTTCTGCGTGTCCGAAAATGTCTCCTCTTTTCATATAGACTGCCGCCCCAAGCAGTTGTTTATGGATAGATTAAAGGAAAAGCATTTACCGTCATTTGAAACATCATTTTTTTGGTTTTAAGTGTTTCTATACATCCTAGAAATCCACCACTTCACGGGCAGGTTATGGGGACCTCCTAGGCACGATATTTGAAGGAATTTTTGGTTTTTATTTTTAACCCTTATTTCATGGAAAACTCACTGTCCCTTTAAAAACGTTTTTTTTAACTTTTTGTCCTTGTTTCCTGTCCCCCAGGTCACTACCCGGACCCCCATACACCTTTTATGGCAAATATCTAGCATATATGCCCTCTTGGAGGGCACTTTGAAAACCGAATTTTCAGCCCCATTGACTTGTATTGAGTTCGAGTTCGGGTTCGGATTCGAACATTTGGAAAGTTCGGGTTCGGCTCCGAACTGAACTCGGGGGGTGTTCGGCTCATCCCTAGTGTTTATGGGTGTGGCCTACTGTGTAGGAATGGCACAAGGGCCCCCACTAACTCCTATTGCCCGGGGGCCCCATTACTTGTCAGTCCGCCCCTGGCTGGGTAACATGCAGAACCAACAGACAGGACAAGGACAATAAGAACAATTCCAGAGACGTGGTCATATACAACAGCTGGAGTGAGTTAGTAACGGGTAGTCACACAGAATCTGGAGATCAGAAGCCAGAGAGGGATATCAGACATGCCAGGAATCGGTAAACAGAAAATAACAGAGAAGAGGAATAAATACAATAGGATAGTCAGATAACCAGGCCAGAGTCATACACAGGAGTTCAATATCACAGAAACAAAACAATACAGGATAAACGGAGGAAGGAAAGAGGAGGGAAAAACACAGCAGGATGGAGGGATCTTTAATCTAACGGACACTCCACTCACAGATATAGAAATAAAAGTTCTAAGAAAAGGTATGAAATATGTCCCCACTAAGCATATGAACCTATTTGAAATGTATATAGATCTACAGAAATTTAAGAAAAATCTGTGTCTTAAAAAGTATTTCCTAAAGAACCCTATCAACAGACCGAACACCTTTCAATTCTATCATCATACGAATCTGAAAGAAAAATCCACTTTTTTCCCAAAATCTTTAATCTCACAAGAAATCAACACCTTTGAAGAGATGATAATGACTGATCTAGGCAAGCTTAAGACATCAACAAAATCAAACAATTTAACAAGTAAAGAAAGAGATGTATTGAAGAAATTGGCATCTAATGACAAAATTGAAATCAAACCGGCGGACAAAGGAGGAGGCACGGTCATTATGTCAACTGAAAATTATAGAAGCGAATCCAATAGAATCCTCAGCGATGAGAATACGTACAGAAAACTAAATAAAAACCCAGGGAAGGATATACAAGATAAATTTGCTCAGTACCTTGAAGAAGGCCACGTATTGGGTATATTGAACGATCAGGAATTCAAATATCTGAAAATCGAACACCCCAAAATACCCGTATTTTATTTCCTCCCCAAAATACACAAGGACCTTCTCAAACCGCCAGGAAGACCTATTATCTCTGGGATAGGATCTGTATCCAGTAAACTATCGGAATATATAGACCACCAACTTCAGCCCTTTGTGACTAGCACTACAGCACATCTGAAAAACACTACAGAGATTTTAAACATTTTAAGTAATATAAAATGGGAGGATGACCTCCTTCTGGTCACAAGTGATGTTCAATCACTATACACCATAATACCACACAAAAATGGACTAGAGGCCACCGAACACTTTTTAAAGAAAGGTGAAACATTGCAACCCGAACAAATTGTTTTTATTCTGGAGGGGATACGTTTAATTTTAGAAAATAACTACTTTTATTTCCAAGATGATTTTTACTTGCAAGTCAATGGGACTGCGATGGGAAGTCGTTTTGCCCCATCATATGCTAACTTATTTATGGCATTCTGGGAAGAATCTTTCCTATCTGAATACCAAAACAACTTAGTCTGCTACAAAAGGTATATCGATGATATCTTCCTCATCTGGAGGGGAGGTACACATACCCTAGAGGTGTTTTTACAGGAACTCGACAGGAACGAAAGGGGTATTGTACTGACCACTACTTGGAGCCATGAACGAATCAACTTTCTGGACTTAAGCATTTTCATCGAGGACGGTAAGATCAAAACTGAGACATTCTTCAAAAAAGTAGATGTCAATAGTTTCATTGAAACCACAAGCTGTCACCTCCCACAATGGCTCGATGGAATTCCGAAAAGCCAATTCCTAAGAATAAGACGCAATTGTACGGATCTGGACGCCTATGAAATACAATCAGATAAACTAAGAACAGATTTTCTAGAAAAGGGCTACGATCAAGATAGACTTGAATACACCAGAAATGAGGTCAGAAGCATAGAGCGCGCCAATCTATTGAAGGTAAAACCCAAAACAGAAATCCAATTTGCAACAGATGTACCCTTCATATTTTCGTACAACGCCCAGAACCAATTCATTAGGAAATCAATAAAGAAATATTGGCCGATATTAAGAATAGATCCACTTTTAAAAGAGATCCTACCTGAAAAACCTAGGATGATCTGTAGAGGAGCTGGTAACCTAAAAATGAAAATAGCGCAGAAACATACTAAGAAGACCCCATCAAATAGTAACCACTATGGCATACAGAAAGGTTTCCACCAGTGTGGAAACTGCCTCAACTGCCGCAATACTCGAAGTAAGAAACAGATCATCACGCAAATAGATGGAAAAGCAGGACCTATAAGGATAAAGGACGTCATCACCTGTTTCACCAAGAATGTAATCTACTTACTAACCTGCCCATGCGGCCTGAGATACGTAGGGAGAACAACTAGAGCTTTGAGTGTACGCATCCAGGAACACATCAGGAGCATTCGGAACGGGAATGAAAAACATAGCGTTCCGCTACACTTCAAGAATAAACACAACATGAATCCAGAGGGGTTAACCTTTATAGGGATCAAAAAAGTCGAGATACCTTGGAGAGGAGGCAATTTTGAGAAGACCATTGGAAAGGAGGAAATGAATTGGATCTTCAACCTGGGTACCCTCCAACCATATGGATTAAATGCTGACTTCGAATTGTACCACTTCCTCGACTAATCACTGACCAGTCACCGACTATGTATCTGCTCCAAAAGACACTATCTACACGTATCTCTCACCTGGATATTACTTTACACTGCAGTATATATTTTAATATTACAGTATATCTGCACTACCTCCCTTTCAGCAGTTATATCCTTTTCCATGTATCCCCTCCAGTATTATAATTTTTAACCTTTATTTTAATTTTAATTTTAATTTATTTTATTTTATTTTACTCTTTTATATTTTAGCATCCATTTGTTTTATTCTCTTTTATATTTTCAATTTTATTGCCTACCTCGTATTTTACTCATTTACCCAATTTATTTATGCCTCTGTGACCCCCTTTGTGACCTTAGGATTACCTTGCGACTTTTTATAATCTGTATATTTTATGCCTCCGTATGTTGTTATTTTATTCTACTTGTGCCTCTTTATCCGTCTGATAACGGGCTCTATTTCTTATGTAAATGTCCTTTTTGTATCCATAACAATATGACCATTGCGCGCTCTGTCATATTCTTTTATTTGTATCATTTATTGTTAGTACCCACAGGTATTATTGGCAGGTCTAGATCTTACTGCTACACCTTTTTTTCTCTCAAACACCACCTACACTGGACATCCGGCACGTGTGGAACGCAGAGAATCGGCCGGTGGAGCGCACGCCCAAAATGGCCGCCACGCAATGACGCGGCACGTATCACGTGACCGCATTCACCGTGGAACCCGGAAGTAACTCCGGGAATTCAATTATTAGGTTTTCTATAAAAACAGACACATGTGGAGTGTCCTATATCCCCATTTTTGCACTTTGAGCTGAAGAAGGCTACACTGGATAGCCGAAACGCGTACTCTGTGTAACCCCCTCCCCTTCTTTTTATCTGTAATCCCTTGCTTAATAAATTTATTTTATTTGGACCACCATCCATCTCTCTTTTATTTATTTATTATACCCTCACCTGATACCTGGAGCCCTAGCTACAGTTCAGGCTGCACGCACCCAGCCTACCTCCTCCTTTTTCTACAAGGAATCCATCCACCGGTGAAAGGAGCAAAGGAGCATAGGAGATTATCCGCTGCAGAAAGAGGTGCAGGTACCCACCATAGCAGTACCACTTGCCCACAAGTTGAGCCTGTATTTCAAGGCTCCATCATCGGTGAGTTTGCCTTCTCTACCTTTATTTAATTCATCTCCACATACAGCTGCATATTGCGCTATGAGGATTTTTTTCCCCTTCTATACCTGAGATAACCGTGTAACCAGCGAGGAGAGAAACGAAGGGACACCCAGGAACAACCCCAAAGAAGGGCAGAGGCCACCCTCATTTAGGCCCAAGGCGTTTCACACCAGAGCCGGTACCAAGGCTCCACACACTGTAAGTGTCCCCTCGTCACCACCTACTCGACCCATTACCAAGCAATATTGCGCAATCTCTTTTTTTCTCTCTCTGTCTTCCCCTTCCTCCCTCCCTGTTTTTTGGGAATTGGAAGCGCACATAGGACCTAGGTGAGGACCGGACCCTAGGACGACGCTTATACCCTCCGGACTACCCCAGTGGACATCTTCACCGTACTGTATACGGTCTGAACTGAACCCTTCTCCCGTTTTTCTCAATTTTTTCGATTTCTCCGAATCTTCATAATTAGGCTAGAATTTCGTCAAGGACTCACCATTGGTTTCTGCATATGCACTTTATATGCATTTACATGCACTTCATATTAGCACCTTGTATGCTTTTCATGTCTATCTTTTATAAGAGCAGACACTGCCTTTTTTTCACCTTCTATTAGAAGGCAATATCTGTCCCTCAACGCGGTCATATCCAGCACCCCTCAGGACTTTTGACCACATCGCCAGACCATTAGGATATTGCACTATTTATCAAACACTGTTGTATTTAGGTCTTTCTGACCAAATTAGGAATATTACACCATTTATTGAATACTCACCTAAGAGTTTGCGCCACTTGGATCCCCCCCCGTTTTTAGTCAGATAACCAGGCCAGAGTCATACACAGGAGTTCAATATCACAGAAACAAAACAATACAGGATAAACCAAAATAAGATATCAGACAGGACACTAAGATGAGCAGACAGACAAAGGAAACAAGAAACCAGAAATAAAGTGAATACTGGACAAGGAAAATAACAGAAGGAAATATCAACTCAGGAACTAGCAGAACCTCAGGGAGCAAAGCAACATAGAAACAGCTCAAATGCAGGAGCACAGGGCAATGGAGGAAGGTGCCTTATAAAGGGACCAGATCAGGTGATCACTCTGGATAGCTCTTACCACCAGGGGGCATGGCTGGAAACGTGCGGAAATGTGACACTGGCAAACCTGGTGTCCAATAGATGAAATGTGATTAGAATTGTGGGTTAGAATTACTTTGACTTATAAATAGGGATGAGCTGTTCGGGTTCGGCCGGTTCGGAGTTCGGCCCGAACTTTGGCAGTTCGAAGGTTCGCGAACTTCGAACTTTTTGGGTGTGTTCGGTTCGAGTTAAAAAAAAAAAGAAATTTTGAAAAAAATATAGAAAATGCTTAAAAAAATACTAAAAAATCTAGAAATAAAGAGACTCTTTACTGCAGAATATTATAAGAAATGGTTTATTAGATATTGAATTAAAAACTAATGTGCACGTGGAAAGATTCTCAATTCTGAATGACCTCTGTTCACAAACGGGCATAACACCAGGTGTTTTTAGTCTGGTAATCAATTTGATACATTGTACACTATACTGAGGTACTGAGGGGGTGGGGTAGTGTCTGCTTCTGATTGAGATTTGAGAATTAATTTCCCTTGTAAAACTTCCTAATATGCTGCATTTAACTGGTGTTTGAAAAAAATACAAATAACATCTAAAGCAATGTTATTTTTCACCTCGGGATTAAACATTCACAGGGTTATTCAGAGAGCGGTGAAAAGCAAGAGAATAACTGGAGAAGTGAAAATTCTAGGTCAAAATAGCCAACCAAGAAAATTCTCCCATTTAACTCACTTTCCAAATTGGCTATTTGGTCTAGATTGTTCTCTTCTCCTGCCAGTTCTCCAGGCTTTCACCTCTCTCTCAGGATTGTTCAGAGAAAGGTGAAAACCAGGAGAATGTCAGAAAAAGAGAACAATATGGACCAAATAGCCGATTTCGAAAGTGAGATAAGGCTAGGGTCAGACTAACGCATTTTTCGCAGCGACCGCCAAAAAGTGCGTCCGAACGCATTGCTGTATTTTTTCACAGAATGCGCGAAAATGGTCATACGATGCGCATTTTTGTGCGTTATTTTTTACGGATCCAAACCAGGAAACTTTAGGTGTCTGGACGTTATGTTGGCCGGACATGAGCAGGGTCTGACGTCTCCAAATCACGCACACACGCCGCTAGTGGACGCATCACACTCTGTACGTCCGTACTAGCGGTTCTGCGTTCTCAAAAAAATGCGTTCTTTTTCCACTTGCGTTGCGCAGCCGGACTTTCATGCGACCGTACTTCGTATATTGGCCGTCATTTGCTGCTAGTGCGGTCGTGATTAGGTGCGCCTAAACGCACGTTAAAAATTCGCTAGTCTGACCCTAGCCTAAATGGGAGAATTTTTCTGGTTTGGCTATTTTGACCTAGAATTTTCCATTCTCCAGTCATTCTCCTGCTCTTCACCGCTCTCTGAATAACCCT
Organism: Leptobrachium leishanense; assembly: GCA_009667805.1. Lineage (NCBI taxonomy): Eukaryota > Metazoa > Chordata > Amphibia > Anura > Megophryidae > Leptobrachium > Leptobrachium leishanense. The sequence continues at coordinate 507,519,798 of CM019063.1, read as the reverse complement.
GACAGGGTTATTCAGAGAAAGGTGAAACTCAGGAGAATGACTGAAGAGAAAATTCTAGGTCAAAATAGCCAAACCAGAAAAATTCTCCCATTTATCTCACTTTCCAAATTGGCTATTTGGTCTAGAAGTTTCCATTCTCCTGCTTTTCACCGGCAAAAAATCAGTAAACTTTTTTCTGCGTATCCCGAAAATGTCTCCTCTTTTCATACAGACTGCCGCCCCAAGCAGTTGTTTATGGATAGATTAAAGGAAAAGCATTTACCGTCATTTGAAATGTCATTTTTTGTTTTTTACATATTTCTATACATCCTAGAAATCTGCCACTTCACGGGCAGGTTATGGGGACCTCCTAGGCACGATATTTGAAGGAATTTTTCATTTTCTTTTTTAACCCTTATTTCATGGAAAACTCACTGTCCCTTTAAAAACGTTTTTTTTTTTACTTTTTGTCCTTGTTTCCTGTCCCCCAGGGCACTACCCGGACCCCCATACACCTTTTATGGCAAATATCTAGCATATATGCCCTCTTGGAGGACACTCTAAAAACCGAATTTTCAGCCCCATTGACTTGAATTGAGTTCGAGTTCGGGTTCGGGTTCGGATCCGAACATTTGGAAAGTTCGGGTTCGGGCCCGAACCGAACTCGGGGAGTGTTCGGCTCATCCCTACTTATAAAAAGCCCACAGACATTTTAACATTGCTAATCACAAAACGCATCTGTTGATTTGAAGCACGCCTTGAAAAAGAGTGCTCTTTGAGGACCTGTGGAGCATCAATTAGCAATGCATATGTTGCAATTTTTAAATATTGCATAAGCATTTAATGGAAACCATGGTAAAGGAAAGGATTGTTGAACATCTAAAAACACATAGATTACAGGATCTGAAACAACATGGGTTTACCTCAGGGAGATCATGCCAAACTAATCTTATTGATTTTTTTGATAGGGTAACAAAAATAATAGACACAGGTGGTGCAGTAGACATTGCTTATTTAGATTTCAGTAAGGCTTTTGATACTGTTCCGCATAGAAGGCTTATCAATAAATTGCAATCTTTGAGCTTGGATTCCAATATTGTTGAATGGATTAGGCAGTGGCTGAGTGACAGGCAACAGAGGGTTGTGGTAAATGGAGTTTATTCGGCGCAAGGTCTTGTTACCAGTGGGGTACCTCAGGGGTCAGTACTTGGACCCATTCTCTTTAATATTTTTATTAGTTATATTGCAGAAGGTATTAATGGCAAAGTATGTCTTTTTGCTGATGACACAAAGATTTGCAACACGGTTGACGTTCCTGGAGGGATTAGATCTAGATATTGCCATGGCCATCTCAGCCCCCTGACTGGAACCCCATAGAAATCCTGTTGGGTGACAGAAGAGGAGAGTCAACCATTTTGAACCTTGACATTTGAAGAATCTGGAGAGATACAGTATGGAGGAATGGTCTTTGATCCCTAACCATGTATTTTTCAACCCCGTCAGGCATTATAGAAGAAGACTCAGAGCTCTTATCTTGGCAAAGGGTGGTAGCACAAAGTATTGACTACAAGGGAGCCAATAATTGTGCCACACACATATCCATTATAGCAGAGTATTATTGTGTATATTTTAACAAAATATCAAAAGGTTAAACAGTAGAGACAATTTTCACAGCCTTCTTTTCTCATATTTACATGGGTACCAATAATAGTGGAGATCACTGTAGATTTATGGAATATAAGCACCAACTCACCAAAAGAATACAGTACGCCAATAAAGTACTCAGCAAATTAATTCCCTATGGAGTGGAGAGAGGATGAATAAAAATAAACACCCAGACACCCACTGATGAAGCTGCATCCAGCGAAACGTGTTTGAGGTGTATTTTATTACTGTTTTAATAAACCAATCGTGGATTTTTCATCTTGAATGATTCTTGGTGAATTAATCCTCTGGTATCCTGGAAAGACATCCTCACGGATTGGGATTCCTGCTCCTTGGATCTCCGATAGGGGAATCGGTGCCCCCCGATTAAATTCACCGATCTGCCTTCTGTTTGGTGCCTTTTTGTGCAAATTGGCACCAAAACATGTGAGTATATCCCCTGTCTTGCATTTACTCCAACTGGGATATTACTGTCTACACAAAACCCCCTTTTTTCTTCTTTTGTCTCCTCTCCATCAACTGACCCATTGAGGACGTAATTCTGGGCTGAATAGCCTTCACTGGAGCTGATGATAACAAGTGCTAGCGCCTGACACCGGCTCTGTGACCTGCAAACATACAAACATGCTGGTGGATCACACTGAAAGATGACAACAGGGGTTACGTCGAATGAGAAGGCAGTTCCACCACTATATTTGCAGAGGAAACTTAGGGCACTATTCCCTTTGTGGCGCTAAAATGGGAATGTTAACAGGGAAAACAAGCAACTGCACCTCGTACCACCTGCACCACGGTTCAGCTTTCTTAGCAGGAGCTTCAGCTGCTATACTTGAATTGTCCTTCTGGATAGCTGAATGCAATGGTTTATTTTTATTTACTTATTTATTTATAAAGGATTTTACCAGGAAGGATACATTGAGATTTCTCTCGTTTTCAAGTATGTCCTGGGTTGCAGCAATGGTGAACATGTTAGTGAATGACCAAATAAGAATTTTAACAAAATATTTATTCTGAATTTCATTGACAGACACGCTAATGATTCTTTTATTAAATTTAATAATAATTGTTTTGCTTTGTGTTTAAATTCTATATCAATTCTTGTGTCACAGGATATATATTTACAATCACCTTTTTTTAACAACATAAATACTAGTTTCTGCACAGATAATCCGTGTCCGTGACCCGAACTAAAAGAGTAAATATCAATTATGATGGACTATCAAGATGTGAGAGGGTAACACGGCATATCACAAATATGTAGGTTACATGGTGTTCCTCGTTAGTCTATTAAAACTGAATTCTTAATTTGAAAAATGACATCAATTTTGACTAGCATAAAAAAATGAAAAATGTAAAGAAGAATCAGAACGTAATGAAGTCTGCTTCATACCCATTGCAGAGGGAAACGCTTTGTGCTCTATTACATTCTTCGCGAAAACGTTAACGCGTGCGCAAAAAAACGCATGAACGCGAGGGGCAAAACCCTTTGCGCAGAACGTCGTATTACAATGTCCGCGCAAAAAATGCACATTAAAGTCTACCGCGGGTGAACCTGCACGAACCCTGCGTGAGAGTAATGTACTGCACGCGTCCTATATAGGGATGAGCCGAACACTCCCTGAGTTCGGTTCGGAGCCGAACCTGAACTTTCCAAATGTTCGTATCCGAACCCGAACTCGTCAATGGGGCTGAAAATTCGGTTTTTAGAGTGCCCTCCAAGAGGGCATATATGCTAGATATTTGCCATAAAAGGTGTATGGGGGTCCGGGTAGTGCCCTGGGGGACAGGAAACAAGGACAAAAAGTAAAAAAAAAAAGTTTTTAAAGGGACAGTGAGTTTTCCATGAAATAAGGGTTAAAAATAAAAATGAAAAATTCCTTCAAATATCGTGCCTAGGAGGTCCCCATAACCTGCCCGTGAAGTGGCGGATTTCTAGGATGTATAGAAATATGTAAAAACCAAAAAATGACATTTCAAATGACGGTAAATGCTTTTCCTTTAATCTATCCATAAACAACTGCTTGGGGCGGCAGTCTGTATGAAAATAGGAGACATTTTCGGACACGCAGAAAAAGTTTACTGATTTTTTGGCTGTGAAAAGCAGGAGAATGACTGGAGAATGGAAAATTCTAGACCAAATAGCCGATTTGGAAAGTGAGATAAATGGGAGAATTTTTCTGGTTTGGCTATTTTGACCTAGAATTTTCTCTTCAGTCATTCTCCTGAGTTTCACCTTTCTCTGAATAACCCTGTCAGGGTTATTCAGAGAGCGGTGAAGAGCAGGAGAATGACTGGAGAATGGAAAATTCTAGGTCAAAATAGCCAAACCAAACAAATTCTCCCATTTAGGCTAGGGTCAGACTAGCTAATTTTTAACGTGCGTTTAGGCGCACCTAATCACGGCGGCAGTAGCAGCAAATGACGGCCAATATACGAAGTACGGTCGCACGAAAGTCCAGCTGCACAACGCAAGTGGAAACAGAACGCATTTTTTCGAGAACGCAGAGCCGCTAGTACGGATGTACAGAGTGCGCTGCGTCCACTAGCAGCGTGTGTGCGTGATTTGGAGACGTCAGACCCTGCTCATGTCCAGCCAACATAACGTCCAGACACCCAAAGTCTCCTGGTTTGGATCCGTAAAAAATCACGCACAAAAATGCACATCGTATGACCGTTTTCGCGCATTCCGTGAAAAAATACGGCAATGCGTTCGGACGCACTTTCGGTCGCTGTGAAAAATGCGTTAGTCTGACCCTAAGGTCAGAAAAATTCTCCCATTTAACTCACTTTCCAAATCGGCTATTTGGTCCAGATTGTTCTCTTTTCCTGCCATTCTCCTGGTTTTCACCTTTCTCTGAACAACCCTGAGAGAGAGGTGAAAGCCAGGAGAACTGGCAGGAGAAGAGAACAATCTAGATCAAATAGCCAATTTGGAAAGTGAGTTAAATGGGAGAATTTTTCTGTTTGGCTATTTTGACCTAGAATTTTCACTTCTCCAGTTATTCTCCTGCTTTTCACCACTCTCTGAATAACCCTGTGAATGTTTAATCCCGAGGTGAAAAATAACATTGCTTTAGATGTTATTTTGATTTTTTTTCAAACACCAGTTAAATGCAGCATATTAGGATGCTTTAGGAGGGAAATTAATTCTCAAATCTCAATCAGAAGCAGACACCACCCCACCCCCTCAGTATAGTGTACAATGTATCAAATTGATTACCAGACTAAAAACACCTGGTGTTATGCCCGTTTGTGAACAGAGGTCATTTAGAGTTGATAATCTTTCCACGTACACATTAGTTTTTAATTCAATATCTAATAAACCGTTGCTTATAATATTCTGCAGTAAAGAGTCTCTTTATCTCTAGATTTTTTAGTATTTTTTTAAGCATTTTCTATACTTTTTCAAAATTTCTTTTTTTCTTAGAACTCGAACCGAACACAAACAAAAAGTTCGAAGTTTGCGAACTTTAGAACTGCCAAAGTTCGGGCCGAACTCCGAACCGTCCGAACCCGAACAGCTCATCCCTAGTCCTATACTTAACATTGTGAGCGCAAATGCGTTTGTGCACTGGTGCGAACCGCATGTAAAGGTACAATCTTAGCGCAAAATTTAACGCACATTGTTTGCGCACATAATTTTAATGTCTTTGAAAAGCTGGTGGTAACGGCAAATTGTAACAACCTGACCATACCAAACTACGGATTCACAATGGAGATCGTCGATGCGCATGTTTTTTGTACAAGATCCGTCAAAAATTACGGCCACTACCTTGTCTTCCGTCAAAATGTACGAATGTTGTGGGCGGTCCGCACAAAAATGACGGACTCGCGTCAAAATGTACCACTGTTGTGCGCAGTCTGCACAAAAATGACGGACTCACGTCAAAACATACAAATGTTGTGCGCAGTCCGCACAAAAATGACAGACTCGCGTCAAAAATGAATGACTCTGACGGAATCGTGTTAAAAATTACATTGCGCTCTTTGATTTCTGCATGTAAAGGTACTTTGTGCTAATTTCTGCGCGCCGGTTTTACGAGCACAATTTCCTGACGGATGAAAAAATGCACGAGGTATGTAATTCCAGCGGTGATTTTCGTGAGTTAACGTTTAACGCGTTGCGCAAAAAAACACGCGTTTAGTGTGCGTTTTTGCATTTAGAATGTAATAGGTCCCTTTAAGTCTTAATCAGGTGTTTGTAACAGGTGGTAATTGAGGTGTTATGCCCCAGTATAAAAGAGAAAGCATTTCCATATGACAGTCACTGATTAGTCATTTTTTGATTGTAATTTTTAACTCTTCTGAAGTTATTTACATTGTTTACAACATTTACACTATTGTATGTTTTATTCTCCCTTTTATTCCTTATTTTTGTGTTTTTTTTCTTGAGACTGACATCTATTTATATTTTTATACTTAATCTGAGACCTATAGTTCACTGGAATTTAAGAATATTGAGAAGTAACCGAACTGACCACAAACATTTTCTTGAAGCAGCATATTTTCTATATACAAATATTTTTTATATACTTTTTTTGTTTTATATTATTTATTTTTTTAGATATATTTCTATTTTTCATTTTTAGACGCTTTGTTTTCTACTATACACGCACCCCAATTTTGAACTTTATTGCGCGTGATACTTATCACACTTTATAGGGGTTATTCAGAGAGAGCCGATCTGGCTCCAAAATGTAACCGGACGCCGAAATTCAGTGTATGGTGCCATTTCCTGGTCGTTTGGCTATTCAGAGAGCAGACAATTCGCCAAATTTTGGCAAACTGCCTGCAACTACGGTGCCTGTTTGAAGGCAGGGAAATCCCCCATAGAGAAACAGTGGTTAATCTATTCAGAGAACACTGAACAGCAAGGAAAAGTAGCCGAAATGCCCTGCTGTTCGGTGTTTTCATTCATTCGGCAGGTTTATTAAGGCGAACCCCATAGGCCTCAATGCTAAAAATATTCCCGTTTTAATTCAATATCTAATAAACCGTTCAATATTTTAATCTGCAGTAAAGAGTCTCTTTATATATAGATTTTATAGGCATTTGTTGAGATTTTTTTGGCAATTTCCCCACCCATTTTTTTCCCATTATTTTTTAATAGCGTTTTTCTTTTTTCTGTAACAGACCTTTTAAATATCATTCATAGGACCTTATATGTTCATCAGCTTGTTGGCTTTTTCCGTCAGCTGGTCTGCACTGTGATCGGCGACTGGTCTACTTTTTCTGGCGGTTCTGGTGGGTTTTTGGTGGGTTTTCAGCGGATGTTCGCGGCAGGTTTGCGGCAGGTTTTCCCTGCACTCCTGGGGAACCTGCGGTGAATGCTGAATTCACTGCAGGGTGGGGAACTTCGATTCCCTGAAGTGCAGGGAACTGTGGGAAACTAGAGAATAACCCTAAAATATTTGGTGCTTTATTGCGCATGATTACCACTGCACCTTGTTGCAGCGGTGTAGCGTGGGTTGTCAGCGCCCGGGGCAGGGCAAGAATTGTGCGCTCTCCCCAACCTGTGCACACGGTATAACACCCGGATTCCCTTCTACCAGTAGAGTATTGACCCCTGTTACCCCACAAGCACATGTATTGTATATTAACAAAATACTGATATAATAAAAAATGAAACACACATGCCCTCACGCTAAACCACTGCTACCAGTCACCCTGTCCCAATATACCCTAGCATAGCTCCACTCTCACACTACATCCAGTCACTCTCTCCCAGTACCCCCAGTCACCCTCTCCCTCCAAGTACCCGTCACTCTCAGTACCCCCACTTTCTCCCAGTACCCCCAGTCACTCTCTTTCCAAGTACCTCAGTCACTCTCTCTCTCTCCCAGTACCCCCAGTCACTCTCTCCCAGTACCCCCAGTCACTCTCTCCTAGTACCCCCAGTCACTCTCTCCCAGTACCCCAGTCACTCACTCTCTCCCAGTACCCCCAGTCACACTCTCTCAGTACCCCCAGTCACTCTCTCCCAGTACCCCGTCACTCACTCTTTCCAAGTACCTTCAGCCACTCTCTCTCTTTCTCCAAGTACCCCCACTTTCTCCCAGTACCCCAGTCACTCTCTCTCTCTATCCAATATCCCCAGTCACTCTCTCCCAGTATCTCCAGTCATTCTCTCCCTGAACCTCCAGTCACCCTCTCCCTGTACCCCCTCACTGTGTGGTGGTCACGCTGCTTTGGTGTCATACATTTTCGCCTACCTGCGTGGAGTTGCTGGTGGCCCAGGGAGGGGGAGCTGTCCAGGGGGCTTAATGAAGACCGGATTTTAAATGAGCTGCAGGGCAGGCACCTCCCTCCTTCCTGTTCAGTGGCTGCAGGGCTGCCAGCGGCAGGGGGCTGGAACAGGGCTTCAAGGGGGGCTGACAAGCGTAGTACAGGGTGTTCTGTTGAATAATGCTGCGCTGCTTCATGTGACTCATGTCAGCATTAAGGAGGAGTTGGGACAGGACCAGAATTTTATGTCCTGGTCCTCCCTTCTGGACGCTGAGTGCTAAGTCACCACCGGCATGGCAAAACTGGCAGACACCTTGCTGATCCCTGCTGGAAAATATTAGTGATTCAAATTTCTTTTGAAATTTTGCGCCCCCTAGGAAAATTGCGCCCTGGGCGACCACCCCCGAGGCACCCCCCATGCTACGCCACTGCCTTCTTGCATTTGGCACTTTAATACACGTGGCTTTTTCTGCATGCTGTATGGGGTTTTCTAAACACTACATTAAATAACACAACATTCATAAAATGGCTATTTATTTATTCTATCGCATTTTATAGAAACATAGAAAAATGCCGGCAGATAAGAACCTTTCGGCCCATCTAGTCTGCCCAATTACATTTTATTCATCTATTGTATTTGTTTATTCTGTTGTGTTCTCCACAGTTTTGGTAAGCACGTTCGTTTAACGGTATTTGCTCTCGAGGTTTCAGTTTTTCTTTGCACTTAGTCACTGAGCACGCTACATCCTTTGGAGTGGAACATCACAGTAATATCTTTGCTAAGTATTGCTGACCAGATGTCAGTGACAGAGTTACTATAGATAATCCTTCCAAATGGTAGTCTAGGGATTTGAATCTTTTGCATTCCTCCCTGTGTTTCGATTCCACTGTGACTGAAATCAAACTGCTAATATGTTACTCAACTTTTAGTTTCTTCTGCAGGTTATCTGCAGTAGAAGAGGAGAAACACAGGAGTCTTCCCACCAAAGACTTGTGGCGATTTAAGAACACACAAAATGTTAAACCTTAAGCCCTGCAGTACTGAGTCATTTCACCCCAAGTGATGAACTCATTATCACCATTTTTTGCTCATCGCATTCAAAGTCATGTTTTATTGCAGAACGAACATATATATATATATTTTTTGAGAAAGGATTTTACCAGGAAGGATACATTGAGATTTCTCCCGTTTTCAAGTATGTCCTGGGTGGCGAGTATGCACCGTTAGGTGTCTTGCCCAAGGACACTTACTGGGGAGGTGCTCGCCGGGATCGAACTCATGTCTCCACAGGCTCTCTCCACGCAGAGCAGTGATGTTACTCGATAGCATATACTAAGATTTTGCAGTATACATGGTCAAAATCCAGGAGGCAAAAATGACTTCTCCTGTCTTCGCTCCTCGACCCACGTCCCCGCACCCCTCCGAACACTCTCCTTTTAAAAGGGAAAAAATACAAATGCTCAAATAGGATGGGAAGGGGATAGAGGGGGGGGGTGTGGGAAACGAGGGAAAAAAAGGGTGTGTGGGAAGAGAAAGAAAAGGAAGAATGCAAAAAAAGAGAGAAAGAGAAAAAAGTTAAATGAGGTATGTGGTGTACTAGTTAATTGTTTCCGGGGTGGAACCAATCTCCACACCAGAAGACGTCCTAGGGTGTGACGCCCCGAACCTCGTAGGGGGGTATGTGGCACAAGATCTATCATGTCTTACAACAGAAAAAAGTAAGAGAACGATAATGTCAAAATGAAACAGGATATCAAAAGTTAAACAATATAAAGTGCCTATGTACAAGCATCAAAAGAAAAAAGGGAGAGTAAAGCTCCCCTGCCAGTGCAAATATATACAGTCCTGCAAACCCAAACCAATATCCAAAAGGAAAACGAAGGAGGAAAAACCCAAAAAACAAAAACAAAACAAACAACACAACCGATATTCAATACAATAAAAGTGTTGTTCTGATTGGCGGAATATGTATGCAGATACATCGAACTAAAGAAAATAAAGAGTTTATAAATCCAGCTAGACTTGTGATATGGATAACATAAATAGAATTATTAGAAACATAAATGAAACATTTTGTACAGTAAACAACGTTTGTAAGCAAAATAATGCACCAAATAATGAGGAATAACAAGGTAGAAATACCAGAAAACCGTAAATAAACAATTCAAACAAGCATCAAATCTGGCAACAGGAAAATCGCATTTAAGGTGCAGACCGTATGCTCACAGGAGTCTATGACAAAAGGGAGTAATAGGGGAAAAGAGAAAGAAAAAGAACCCCCCAACTAACAGCCCCACATAAGATTCGTAGAATCGAAACTGAAAAGTGAAGGCCCGTGGATTCATGAACCAGAAGACGATCTTCAGCAGAAGAAAGGAGCTTACATTATCCAAGCGGAAGAATTTGGGGGGAAAACGGGAGGGGAGCAAATCACTGATCAGAACCAAACCGCTTATGGGGTCTGGCATGCCGTCACCTGTGCAGTAGAATCCAAGAAGCTGCAGATAAAGCCATGCATAGTTACGGTAGGGAAACTTCCACTGCTCCAAATAAGAGAAGTATATGCACACAGCAAGAACCCTCGTATCCTCCAATGTATGAGATAAGAATAATATTCCCCATTACAAGCGGTGAAAAGGTAACAGTTCCACCAAAAGACATGAAAATGAGAGAAATTACCAGAGAAGGTCAATTCACACAATAGCAATAAAAAGAAAAAAAGGGGGGTCATCCTTCGTCTTCTTTTCCTTCTCTTTTTTCCTCCTGTCCCCCTCTCACCCTCCTCCTTCAACATTGTCCCCAAAGCAATGGCAATTCAGGGAGATCACAGTGGAAGTCAACATCACTAATGACCGGCAACTTACTCCGGTTGCTGAAGAGGAGATTGTTTGGGGGTTGCCAGTGCTGGAATACTCTGTATAGTTCGTTCCATAATGGGAGGAAAACTGCATAAAGTGCAGATTTAAGATTTATGGCAGGTAGGCTTGGATCTCCTCTAACGTGCGGCCATCTTAGATGGGTGCAAGACCACGCCCAGTCAAGTTTTGTATTATTTTATGTATTTATTGTAAAGTTCTAAGGGAGTTTGCAAAAGGAACTCATTCAACAACAGTATCTGTAAGCTGGTATTCTTTGCAGAATACTGTCTCAAGTCGAGAAGTATGATCTGTATTGGAGTAGTTCATTCATCTCCATCTAGTTACAAATTAATGGCTCCAATACAAAAAAAAACAAAACAAACAACACAACCGATATTCAATACAATAAAAGTGTTGTTCTGATTGGCGGAATATGTATGCAGATACATCGAACTAAAGAAAATAAAGAGTTTATAAATCCAGCTAGACTTGTGATATGGATAACATAAATAGAATTATTAGAAACATAAATGAAACATTTTGTACAGTAAACAACGTTTGTAAGCAAAATAATGCACCAAATAATGAGGAATAACAAGGTAGAAATACCAGAAAACCGTAAATAAACAATTCAAACAAGCATCAAATCTGGCAACAGGAAAATCGCATTTAAGGTGCAGACCGTATGCTCACAGGAGTCTATGACAAAAGGGAGTAATAGGGGAAAAGAGAAAGAAAAAGAACCCCCCAACTAACAGCCCCACATAAGATTCGTAGAATCGAAACTGAAAAGTGAAGGCCCGTGGATTCATGAACCAGAAGACGATCTTCAGCAGAAGAAAGGAGCTTACATTATCCAAGCGGAAGAATTTGGGGGGAAAACGGGAGGGGAGCAAATCACTGATCAGAACCAAACCGCTTATGGGGTCTGGCATGCCGTCACCTGTGCAGTAGAATCCAAGAAGCTGCAGATAAAGCCATGCATAGTTACGGTAGGGAAACTTCCACTGCTCCAAATAAGAGAAGTATATGCACACAGCAAGAACCCTCGTATCCTCCAATGTATGAGATAAGAATAATATTCCCCATTACAAGCGGTGAAAAGGTAACAGTTCCACCAAAAGACATGAAAATGAGAGAAATTACCAGAGAAGGTCAATTCACACAATAGCAATAAAAAGAAAAAAAGGGGGGTCATCCTTCGTCTTCTTTTCCTTCTCTTTTTTCCTCCTGTCCCCCTCTCACCCTCCTCCTTCAACATTGTCCCCAAAGCAATGGCAATTCAGGGAGATCACAGTGGAAGTCAACATCACTAATGACCGGCAACTTACTCCGGTTGCTGAAGAGGAGATTGTTTGGGGGTTGCCAGTGCTGGAATACTCTGTATAGTTCGTTCCATAATGGGAGGAAAACTGCATAAAGTGCAGATTTAAGATTTATGGCAGGTAGGCTTGGATCTCCTCTAACGTGCGGCCATCTTAGATGGGTGCAAGACCACGCCCAGTCAAGTTTTGTATTATTTTATGTATTTATTGTAAAGTTCTAAGGGAGTTTGCAAAAGGAACTCATTCAACAACAGTATCTGTAAGCTGGTATTCTTTGCAGAATACTGTCTCAAGTCGAGAAGTATGATCTGTATTGGAGTAGTTCATTCATCTCCATCTAGTTACAAATTAATGGCTCCAATACAAAAAAAACAAAGTATAGGAAGCTTTAATTCCGAGCACTCCACCCAAGCATACATCCTAACTGGTGAGGGCTTGGTTATTAATTAAGGTTATACATTGCACAAGCCTGTCACAACATCTATGTATCTCATCGTGGCAGGTCCCACTCTATGCCAACCTAATGCGTGCTCTTACAAGACTAATCCATTGCAAAAGGACTCCTCCTGGAACTCTCTGCCATGCAAGGTTTTACACCTGTAAATTATGTGGCAGGTGGAGTGCAAAACCAGAGAGGTGGTCTGGGCCTCCCTTTATATCATACGACAGGGGGTTACACTCAACCTAAACATGTAAGTTTCTTAATGGTGCTACCGAGACCGATAATTACAACACACAAAATTCATAGCACCCAAACTAAACATACACCCAAAGATTGAAAGATTCATAACTTGCGGTTTATTTACATAATATATCTATAAAATACAGCCCTAGCTGCATCAAAAGAGTGGTTACTTGTAAGTGTACATCACAAATTGCATGTGACTCGGATTATGTAAATTAGTACTAAGATTTTTAAAAAATCACACTGTTTTTAAAACGTGTTTAGGATTCAACACCCAATAATTAAACGTAACCTTTGAGTAAGATACATCCCCAAAATCATCAGTGGAAAGATCAGACATTATCTTTCCAACAATGTGTCTTGTCAGTATGTGGGCATTACTAAAAGGAAATATGGGGATCCCATCCCAATTGCTGGAATACACCCAGCTCATCTAAATGTGGTGGGTTGGTGACATCATCATACCTCAGTGTGGACAAGTTTATTACAGGCTATGTCCATTGGGTGGTGTGTAGTGGTTGGCAGGGCTAGATTTACAGTTAGGCAAAGTAGACATGTGCATACAAATGCACTCCATTATGTTTTTTGTTTTTTAAGACAAGGGGCAACCTGAACCTAGTGACTGCTTTGCCACTGGCGTGGTCATGTCTGAGTTGCTTTCTGACAGCATGGTATCTCTGCATAGGGGTATCATGTGGTGAATGGTGATGTGACCAGGACATGTGATCCTATGGGTGGGATAAAGAGTAGGTAGAAGCTTTGTATCCTGTGCATTCTCCTGCACCAGATGACAGAGCACCTACAAAATGGTAAGTGTACAGGAGAGGGTGAATGTACAGCTCTTTGTATCCACCTCTATCTGTAATTGCACCGCAATACCCAGTTACCACTATGACGACAATTTATTTCCTCTTGAATCCACCTCTAGGATCTAGTCTCCAGCCATACAGCTTCCCCAGACTTTCCCAGCTGCTTGTACTGGAGGTTTGAGTAAAGGGGATTGTAATTAGGCAGCACATCCCTTTGGTATGAAAAGGAATGGGGGTGAGCACAAAATTGTCAGGGTCGGGAGTGATATCAAGGAGTGATATCTCCTTGAAAGTCCAACCCCCCCCACTCCAAGCATATCTGGAGTGTGTTACAGCTGCATTGTCAACCTCAATGCCCCCTCCTTATTTACCTGTGTCTCACTGTACCCTATGCCTAACCAACACTTTGTCATACACCCCCCTCATACAGTATATACTCATGTGCCTGCCTGCACCCCATTATAGTACCATATAAGCTAATCACTAATGGGTAAAAATCCATTTGCGGTGACTGCGCTAAACAGTATAGCACGGGAAATTATTATTAAGTTGTCTTTGTGATAAATTTACTTGCATGTTCTTACAGAAATTTTTTTCTGTGACTTTTGGCGCCTTGTATGTTGAAAAGTGACATGTGTAGTGTGTATAGCTTGTTAGGGACGCATGTGCTAGCTTTGCTCGCATCTATTGGTATTGCTCTGGTTGTCTTCTTTTGAAATGCGAACATGGGATCGATATCCTTGTTGATCGATCAGTGGGCTGAAACTTGGTGTCCCACGAGAGTTTCTTTTTCAATATTGTTAATTGGACCAGTCCTGATATTTGCTCCAGCTTGATTGCATTGAGATGTGTGCTGGCTCGCAGTCAGTGCTCAGCATTTTGGATTCGCCAACATGGACGGTTTTTATTGGATCTTTCTTTCTTTCTTTCTTTCTTTCTTTCTTTCTTTCTTTCTTTCTTTCTTTCTTTCTTTCTTTCTTTCTTTCTTTCTTTCTTTCTTTCCACAATCGGTTAATTTATACAGAAACAAAACCTGCGTGAGCCCCGTGGTAAGAAAGCAGATTGTACAACAAATGCTTAGGCCGGCTATTGAATACGGAGATGTATTGTATGCAGCGGCCCCGCAAACACACCTTCAGAAACTTACTACATAGTATAACTCATTCTGTCGCTTTGTGCTATAATGTAACTACATGACCCACCATTGTGACATGTTGAAAGAACTAAACTCGCTGGAATCTAGACGCACCTTTCACCTTTCCAACCTGGTGTTTAAGAGCTTTTCTGGGAAGCTACCACCCTACCTGAATAGACTGCTTCCCCCAGCAGTTCCTTCATCCTATAACCTCTGATCGAGGACCAGCACCTTACTTGCAATACCACAAAAAGACAGTGGCTCGATCCTCATTTTCCTACAGAGCACCGCAATTATGGAATAACCTCCCAGACACCAACAAATCTTCCCCCAGGCTAAAGTCACTTAATAACTCCCTATTAACCCCTTCTCGACCACTGACGTACCATGTACGTCCTGCCACGGGTCTCCCTTAGACCCGCGGACGTACATGGTACGTCATCAAGCTCCTAACCTCCCTCCCACCGATAATTACCTCCCTCCCACCGATAATTACCTCCCTCGCTGGCTCCCACGGAGTTCTGGCAGAGAGGAAGCCTGCCCCTCTGTTTTAGAGGGACCGGCGAGCATGATGATGTTACCATGCTGCGTGGTGACGTCATTGGCAGGCACCTGCATTGAACTCAATGAAGGGGAGGGGGCTCCTTTGGAGCCCTCTATCTCCCCGACCAATCACCCTAGCCTCCCCTTTTCAGCGTTGTATTTCAACCGTTTCGCTGCGGGATCGCAAATCGCGCTGAAATGCAATTTAAAACCTGGAGGTGCCTGACATCTTGGATGTCAGCCAAGCCTCCAGGTCACCCCCACCCACTGACATCCCCACCTTATGTGTGAGGATGTCTGTGGGCCAGTTAACCCCCTAGCTGCCAAGTGGAGATAGGGGGATCCTTTGGATCCCCTTATCTCCTGATCCATGGCAGCTAGGTTTGGTGTAAAAATAAATAAATAAATAATAATAAAATAATAATAATACATTTTTTTTTAAAAAAAATGTTTTTTAAAATATTTTTTTTCATCTGGGGGGGGTTTAGTTAAATAGGACCTAGGCTGTCATCTAAAAATAATGAGCATAAAACGTTCAGAATGAGCTCAGCGCACATAGGTGAACTGGCTCAGCAGTTAAGGGGTTAAAAAGCAAAGACTTGTAAAAATTGGGTATTTCTATTTTCGGGACAAAATTTGTAAACTATTTAGCCGGGGTCTTTTTTGGTGGTTGTAGATTTTGGGGATTAAATTACGAAAAAGTGTGTTTTTACCATTTTTCATCATATTTCATTTTTTTATAGTAAATTATAGGATATGATGGAAATAATGGTATTTTTAAAAAGTCCATTTAATGGCGGGAAAAACGGTGTATAATATGTGTGGGTTGCATAAACGAGTAAGAGGAAAATTTGACCTAAACACTAACAGCGCAGAAACGTAAAAACAGCAGCGGTCACTAAAGGACGGATTTGTGTAAAACCGCCCGGTCCCTAAGGGGTTAACATGCCTCAATACAGAATGCACCTGTAAACATGTAACATAGTGACTATATTTCCTACATATTTATTTTCTGTGTTAATCTGTATATTTGTGTTTTGTTTTTAATATCTTGCATTTTATTACTTTGAATTGTTACAGTAGGTACAGAAATGCAATGTTCTTGAACCCAGGACATACTTGAAAATGAGAGAAATCTCAATGTATCCTTCCTGGTAAAATACTTTATAAATAAATAATTAAATTTTCTTTTAACGAGACACCATTTTGAACAACATGTAAGTGAACGCGCTGAGTGCCGGTTCCTATACTTCCTTATAATGGTAAAGAGATCCACTCTATTATATATTGTAAAGTACCATGACCTCCACAACCACCGTGAAATTGCTGCTGTCATACATTATTATGAGAATTAGAACCATTAAAAGCAGTGCACGGTCAGGAAGACACCGTGACAAATTTAATGAAAGGGAGAGCAGAGCATTACCCACTTGACAGACTATCAAAGTGAGCTTAATTATTGCTTTATAAGGTCCCTTGATATCAGTGTTTAGTGCCTCTGCCTTGTGCCCCCCCCCATAAGAAAGGAGCAGGCATTTATCACCAAACAGGAAATGAAAATAGGATTAACAGGTAAAACCAGGAAAAGATTATCTGCACTGAACATATTCAGCCCCGGGGCAAAGGGAACTGAAGGCAGATGTGATAACAGCCCTTGCTGTCCTAAAGGAGATTTCGTCCTGTTGGAGTGGACAGATGTATACGATCTGGTAATGACTTGGCTCCATCATCAAAATTCATGCAAATATAGGAATTGGAAGACAGAAATCTCTGGGTTTGCAGTGATATTAAATGTAAAATATATGTAAAATAAAGTAATATATATTTAAATATATTAAATACTTATATATTTTAATAGTGGGATTTGTGGCGCATTTATTCAATAATACTGAATAAATTAAGATGAATTGTGACCTAACAAGTCAAAATTCAAAACAAATGTATAAGGTGTACATAAAGTCTCTTTACAATTTCAAAAATTTATTACAAAGGCAAATGAAATGACATAAGTGAAAATTATTACAAAATGAGACGTATATATTAAATTTTTTTGCCTCATTTAATGCACCTCTATATGGGCGCCATTAGTTGCAGGAAGCACATCAAGACGGTACTCGATTTCTTGCCATGTTCGCCGTAGCATACCCTCATCAATGGTGGCAATGGTATCAGTCATCCTCTGCTTTAGATTAGTGATGTCCCTTTGTACCTTTGTTCCATACA
Organism: Leptobrachium leishanense; assembly: GCA_009667805.1. NCBI lineage: Eukaryota > Metazoa > Chordata > Amphibia > Anura > Megophryidae > Leptobrachium > Leptobrachium leishanense. The sequence goes on along the minus strand of CM019063.1, from coordinate 507,502,350 downwards.
CCATATCTTTAACATAACCCCATAGAAAGAAGTGAGGGAGTGATATCTGGTGAACGAGGGGGCCAGGGAATTGGGCCACCCCTTCCAATCCACCGCTCTGGAAATGTTTCATTTAGGACCCCACGAACATGCAGTCCCCAATGTGGTGGTGCAACATCTTGCTGGAAAATGATGGTTGGTTGAAGGTCAGGTAGTTGTGGTGCCGCGTATTCAGTCAGAAGGTCAAGGTAAACATTTGCAGTAATTGATGTCTCGCCAAAGAAAAACGGACCAATGATTCGATTGCACATGATCCCACACCACACATTCATCTGAAGCAGAGGATCACTGATGCCATTGCCACCATTGATGAGGGTATGCTACGGCGAACATGGCAAGAAATCGAGTATCGTCTTGATGTGCTTCATGCAACTAATGGTGCCCATATAGAAGTGTATTAAATGAGGCAAAAAAATCTTAAATATATACGTCTCATTTTGTAATAATTTTCACTTATCTGCCTTTTCATTTACCTTTGGAATAAATTTTTGAAATTGTAAAGAGACTTTATGGACACTCTGTATATTCTGTATGATAAATCTGTTTTTTAAAAAAATATGTTTACCTTTGATTTATAGTTTTATACAACACAAATGCCTTCTGCTGCACTATACAAGACCATGTTTTGTATTTTTTAAAATATTTTTGCACCTCGGCAAAGGTGTATTTCGAAAAATAAAAAAAACCTCTATCCTTACAGAAAATGAAATTACTAGTTAATGTAATGTGTAGAAATCTGAAGAAATATATGAATGTATCTATGTGGGACTGTGTGTAGAAACATCGATTGTGCACTCTAAACTATGCCGACTTCTTTGGATTTACTAAGCAAGCTAGAAATAAACAAAAAAATGAACATATAATATTTTTTTCTAGTCGTTTGCTTATGTCAGTAATATATAAATGACTGGATACGTTTTGACATACTATCCTTTGTTTAGAAAATATGGCAAAAGTTTTACACTAAATTCTCTATTGGAGAATACACTTTTGATGCATTTTTAAGTCGTAAAATAGCCTCAAAAAATAAAATAAACCTCCATAACCCCCACTGGAGCATATTTTCATTAGAATTTCAGGCATTTATGGGATTTTTAATAGGAAATATAGAAGGCAAAGTAGTGACTTGTGTTCTACACACTCTTTACCCAAGCAATAACTTAAAGATTTGCTTATTCAATGTTAAATTAATCCTCTCGTTCTATCGGGAAAAAGGACTAAAATTATCTCCATCTTGCAAGATGAATCGGACTCGTTACATTCTAAATATCCGCTACATTTATTTCCAGTATTCCGTCTCCTTACGTTTTGACAGTTTAATCAGCCTAATGAACGGGGAAGTGACAGATGTATTGGTTGGCTTATATTAGGTTACCAATCTTTTCCTTAAACCCCATTAACGCTTCTTCCTTTGCTCGCTAATGCTAGGATCAGAGATACCAGCCAGACTTTCTGACTCTACACATGTGCAAAACTTCTGAATATCGGACCTTTCACCGTCTCCCACTGCACTTTGCTACCAAACCACAAGGTCAACTTGACCTTCTGGCCTATTGCATTCTCGCGTGTCTTGTTTTGCGTCAAGCTCCGTTAGGGACAAAAATCCTTGTAATATTCCATCTGATCAAAGAACTTCAGATGAAGACATACCATCTGCACTCATTTAGAGATATCTAACACTGAAAAGCATTACTGCGGTATTTTGTCCATGCTATTGATTGGCTTCATTTGTAGCTATTACAGACACCGGACACTATTAGCTCTTCGCGTCAAATTTCCCATCAGTCGTCTCTAGGCACCTCTTTATTGGTGTTGTAAGCTCTTTAGCTAGAATAATACATTTTCAACATTTCTTAAAACAACTTAATTGAGTATATGGGTTGATTCCCTTTAATGCATTTATTTATTTCAAGGAAGGTTTAAAATACCTGAAATAAATGAATATATTTGTTACTATGGTAATTTGATTTGAAGCTATATATTAAAAGGGAAAGTCATGACTAAACAAATATAATGATGTCTCTGGAGATGCTTTCTTTTTAATTACCTTTACTGATATGAGATGGTGCAAAATCGATGCTTGTGCCAGTTTTAGGGTTTGAGATAGGGATACTTTTAGAGTTAGGCTTCATGCCAGTGTCACAAGAAGGAGCTGAATCTGTTGCCTAAAAATTAAGCAACAATTGAACTGCACCTGAGAACCCTAACTCTAAGCCTAAAAAAAGTACATATAGTATCCCTAACTGTAATTAAGGCATGCACCGTTACCAATTTTTTAAGACCAAGTACGAGTACCGATACGTTTTTCAGGTACTCACCGATACCAAGTACCGATACTTTTATTTAATGTCACGTGACTGCTTTCCAATAAAGAATTTAGGATTTTGCTAAAAGGCTGTCCAGTTTATGCTAATATTAAATGTATGGCCAGACACCCCATTTACCCACTGTACAGTCTGCACACCCCCTAACCACACACACAGGCACCAGACCTCAGATACATGTATACCCATACACGAAAGACCTCGGATACATGTATACATAATATATATATATATATGTATACAGTTGTGTTCAAAATTATTCAACCCCCAATGCTGTAAAGGGTTTTAGGGAATTTAGTGTACATTTGTAATTGTATTCAGAATGAAATCCTACAAGGACTTTTTAAAGAACCATATGCAACTAAAATGACATCAATTGGTTTTGTAATACAGTAGTAAATGTTTCTTTTGTGAATTCTTCATTGACACAATTATTCAACCCCTTAAAGACTACCACTCTGAAGAACAGAGGTTCATTCAAGTGTTTTCAATCAGGTATTAAAATCACCTGTGGATGTCACGGAGCAGCAATAAAGCATAATAAGCACCAATTAGGCAGCTTTAAAATGACTGTGATACTCAGCTCCTTCTAGACATTTACTGGTGTGGTTACAGACATGTTGAAGTCAAGAGAATGGTCCAGGAAGACAAGAGAAGAGGTGATTACTCTTCACAGGAAGGGCAATGGCTATAAGAAGATTGCAAAGATGTTAAACATACCAAGAGAGACCATAGGAAGCATCATTCGCAAATTCAAGGCAAAGGGCACTGTTGAAACGCTACCTGGTCGGCAGAAAGAAGATGATGACTTCGACTGCTGTGCGCTACCTGAAGCGTAGAGTGGAGAAAAGTCCCCGTGTGACTGCTGAGGAACTGAGAAAAGAATTGTCAGATGTGGGTACTGAAGTTTCAGCTCAGACAATACGGCGCACACTGCGTAATGAAGGCCTCTATGCCAGAACTCCCAGGCGCACCCCCTTGCTGTCTCCAAAGAATAAGAAGAGAGTCAACTGCAGTATGCCAAAAGTCATGTGGACAAACCACAGAAGTTTTGGGATAGTGTTCTGTGGACTGATGAAACCAAAATTAGAACTGTTTGGGCCCATGGATCAACGCTATGTTTGGAGGAGGAAGAACAAGGCCTATGAAGAAAAGAACACCTTGCCTACTGTGAAGCATGGCGGGGGGTCAATCATGCTTTGGGGCTGTTTTGCTTCTGCAGGTACAGGGAAGCTTCAGCGTGTGCAAGGTACCATGAATTCTCTTCAGTACCAGGAGATATTGGATGACAATGTGATGCAGTCCGTCACAAACCTGAGGCTTGGGAGACGTTGGACCTTTCAACAGGACAATGATCCCAAGCATACCTCCAAGTCCACTAGAGCATGGTTGCAGATTAAAGGCTGGAACAATTTTGGAGTGGCCATCGCAGTCACCTGACTTAAATCCGATTGAGAACCTCTGGTGGGACTTAAAGAAAGCAGTTGCAGTGCGCAAGCCTAAGAATGTGACTAAACTGGAGGCTTTTGCCATGACGAATGGGCAAAGATACCCGTAGATCGCTGCAAGACACTTGTGTCAAGCTATGCTTCACGTTTAAAAGCTGTTATAACTGTAAAAGGTGTTGTACTAAGTACTAAGATTGAATGTCACTTGGGGGTTGAATAAAACTGATAATGATGTGAGCACAGAAAAGACATTTGTGGTTATTTCATTATAAATGTTATGTTACATAGTTACATAGTTACATAGTTATATAGGCTGAAAAAAGACATGCGTCCATCGGGTTCAGCCTCTCCCACATAACCTACTGCTGTTGATCCAAAAGAAGGCAAAAAACCCAGTCTGAATGCTTGCCAATATGCAACATACTGGGAAAAAATTCCTTCTTGACCCCAGAATGGCAGTCAGATTTCTCCTTGGATCAAGAAGCTTTTACCCACATATTAAATATTATAACCCTTAATATTCTGTGTCTGCAGGAAGTCATCCAGTCGTTTTTTAAAAGTCTGTACAGACTCTGACCCAACCACCTCAACAGGCAGAGAATTCCACAGCTTTATTGTTCTCACCGTAAAATAACCCTTCCTATGCTTTAAGCTAAATTTTCTTTCTTCCAGTCTAAATGGATGACCCCTTGTCCTATGTATAGTCCTGTTAATGAATAGGTTATCAGACAATGGTTGATAATGGCCCCGTAATATATTTATATAAGGTTATCAGATCCCCTCTAAGGCGCCGTTTCTCTAAACTAAACAGGTTTAAGCTTGTTAATCTTGCCTCATAACTTAACCCTTCCATTCCCCTTATTAATTTAGTTGCCCGTCTCTGCACTTTCTCTAGCGATATAATATCTTTTTTTAAGACAGGTGCCCAAAATTGCACGGCATATTCAAGGTGCGGCCTGACCATTGATTTATACAGAGGCAAAATTATGTTTTCATCCCGTGAGTGAACTCCCCTTTTAATGCATGCCAGTACTTTGCTGGCCTTGGCGGCTGCTGTTTGACATTGCACATTGTTACTTAGTTTGAAGTCTATGATTATTCCCAAATCCTTCTCCTGCTTGGATTTCCCTAACTCCGTACCATTTAGGGTATAAATTGCTTGTGTGTTCTTCACTCCAAAGTGCATAACTTTACATTTATCTAGATTAAATTTCATCTGCCATTTAAGTGCCCAGTCCCCCAATCTATCTAAATCCCTCTGCAGCGAAGTAACATCCTGCTCACATTGTATTACTTTTCCTAGCTTTGTGTCATCTGCAACACTGATACATGACTTTCAATGCCTATCTCAAGGTCATTTATAAATAAATTGAATAGTATTGGTCCTATAACAGACCCCTGAGGGACACCACTTACCACTGGTGTCCATCTTGAAAATGTACCATTTATGACCACTCTCTGTACCCTATCTTTTAGCCAGTTTTCTATCCAAGAACAAGTATTTTCATCTAGACCATTTTTTCTTAATTTAAAATAGTAACCTTTTGTGTGGAACTGTGTCGAAAGCTTTGGCAAAATCTAAGTAAATCACATCCACTGCGACCCCCTGATCTATACTTCTACTTACTTCCTCATAGAACGTAATTAGGTTAGTCTGACATGATCTGTGTTTCATGAAACCATGCTGATTTTTGCCAATTACATTATACCTCCCAATAAATTCCTGAATACTATCCCTTAGTAACCCCTCAAATACTTTCCAGCCACAGATGTTAAGCTCACAGGTCTATAATTCCCAGGCACAAATTTTAAACCTTTCTTAAATATAGGGACCACGTCAGCTTTTCTCCAATCCTCTGGTACTATTCCTGAAAGAAAGAATCTTGAAAGATTAAGAAATGTTATATTTGTCTGACCTACACGTGTCTCTTTGATTTAATTGTAAGCAAGATGACTGAATGATCAAAATCAATGTCAAACTGGCCAAAACACTCAATTTCAGTGGGGGTTGAATAATTTTGAACACAACTGTATATATATATATATATATATATATATATAATATATATATATATATATATATGAATGCAGCACATTCGAAATTAAAATCATCACATATTTCAACACTATACAGGAAGGACTTAATGTAGATTCTGTTTTTTTTTAACTCACTACCATAATGTCCCGTAACATTCAGCATTTTACTTGGTTTATATGGGGTTTTTTTCCTCCTAGTTTTTTGAAGTTGTTTCATTGACTTTTTCCTATTGATGCACTTTGTGATGTTTATCTGTGTTGTTTTATGGGCCTATGATCTGTCCTTTCTTTTTGTTTACATTTCTTTACCATACTATTCATCTATCAGTATTTACAACACCAATCCTAACCCCCACCTCCCCTTCTGTTTGGCAGATTGTAAACTCCCAAGCAGGGTCCTCTCTCCTACTGGTCTGTGTGGCTTGTATGTACAGTATATTTGTTATTCTGTCTTTCCCATTGTACAGTGCTATGGAACTTGTGCTTTATAAATAATTGTAATTGTAACTGTAACTCTTTAGTGTTCAATTCTATGATTTTGCTCAGTATAGCTTCCAGACTTGAAGAAGAGAGGTAAACTCTGGAAAGCTTGTCTTTTAAATGTAATGGTAGTCTAATAAAAAGTTTCACTATGCACTGCTATACTGTGGTGATTATAATATATATACAGTTCAGACCTCAGACACAGACACTGGGGCAGCTGGCAGAATGGACTAATAGCATTCTGCCAGGCCCCTCCGACTGGTCGCATACCAGCGAGCTGCCGCCACCAAGGTTGCGCTGTTGTGGCTCCGCTCTTGCAAGAGCTTGCAGAGTTACAAGTACTTGTGCAAATGGCCGGTATCTGCACCGATTCTGATACCAGTATAGGTATCAGTGCATCCCTACTAATTGCTAACCTTAACACTAATAGTAACCCTAATACTAACTCTAATCCTAAAGGTAACAAGATTGTCGATATTACACTGTACTCACCTCAGTAAAATGATGTGAGAATGGTGCTAAATTATGCCAGAAAAGTGATACAAGTGCATCATTTATTCACCTGCATCACAATTTTTTTCTTACCTGGTGCCCTAACGATAGGAAAAAATTTATTCTGAGACTTCGCAAGTGCAAAGTTTTTTTTGCATGCGATATGACTTTTTAAAATGTTTCTAGATCACTATCAGTCTCGCACTATATTCCCATTCTGGGCGGCGGTGTAAAATATCAGTATCCAGCCCTGCTTTATGCATAAAAAGTACCAAAACAAGTCTCTTGCGTCTCTTTAAAATAGTAGAGAGTCCCATATTTGAAATGCTTGGGATCGCGAGCAGTTCAGACATCAGAATCTATTGGTTTTTGTAAATTATTCAGATTTACAAAACCCTGCTTGCAGCAAAACTGAGTTGATTAATAAAGGGAGAATTTTGCCAATTATAAGGAACCTTGGCCAGACTGTAATACATCACTATGTTAATTGAATCTTTCCAATACTCAGGGGGCTATATTATACCCTTGGCTGCGGATGACGTGTGGGGAACATCTTTATTGACTCTGGCTATATGCGGAGGACGTTCCCCACATGTCATCCGCAAGCGGGAGCCCCGGCGGAGATACTCACCTCTCTGTCCAGGGTCCCGTGGCGTTCTGGCTTCAGCGTCCTCAGACGCTGAAGTTAGGCCCCTCCTGACGTCAATGACGTCATCGCGCCATGAGCGATGATGTCATTTCCAGGCGAACCCCAAAGGGAATGACGGGAGATCGCCTGAAAGGGAGGGGTGGATCCTTTTGGATCCTTCTCCCTTCCGATCGGGAGGGTTTACAGAAAAAAAGGCACCGCTTTGAAGGGCAGTGTCTGCCCTTTAAAGCGGTGCCTTTTTAACCCCTTACATGCCAGATCAAGATACAGTGCCGTTCGGCGCCACATCGCGATCTAGCTCTGGTGGGGGCCGCCATCTTGGTTAGCGCAATGACGTCAGTAGCCGGGGAACCCCTTGCTGCCCAGGGATTTCTGAAGAAAATCCCCTGGTAAAGATAAGGGGTTCATTTGAACCCCGATATCTCCAAAACCGTGGCAGCTAGGGGGTCATTGAGGGTGTCATTCGAAAGGCCTAAGCATGGCCTTGCGAATGATACCAAACATAACCATGTCCAAAGTAAAAAATATATAAATAAATAAATAAATAAAAATTTAAAAAAAATAAAAACATGTTTTTTTTGTATTGTCTTTATAATGTGAACAATGCTGCACTAATGATTTTTTTCTATGGGGTGCGTTTGCTAAAAATCACGTAATTCCCCCCAAAAAATGTAACGAGTCCTCTTTTCTAATTTTTGTAAGCGCACCCTATAGAAAATATAACCGCAAACGCTCATGTGATAAAATACACTTTACACGCTGTAGATGATTAAAAATTCTAATTTTATTGCATTGTTTGTTATGATATACAGGCAGGACATGACGTATACATATAAAAATAATATATTATGAATCTGCCGAGTCTGCCGGAAAGAACGATATATAATATGTCTGGGTCATGTAAAAAATGTAACAAAACGTTTAAACATGATGAGCAAAAGTGGTAAAATGAGCTCAGCACACAGCGGTGAAATGGCTCAGCAGTGAAGGGGTTAAATTCCATAGTTGGCGCTAACACGATATGCAGGCGTTAGCACCAGTATAAGCGTGTATAATGCATGCCACCCATATTACATTCCTGACGCTACCCCCGTTAGTAATCTGTTTACGCATCAGTGATTTCGCTAGCTTCGGCAAGCTTACTGTACTTTGTGCATCCTACACCTAACATGGGCAGTGCAAACGTAAGTAAGTATTCCATATTGCTAGCGCTACTTACCGCAGGGATGCAGACAGCCATATTTTAGCACCATTGAAAAGCTGACGCTACATGATTCTGCATTTGCAGAATCATATAGCACCCCCTAAAACACCCTCAATAAATCCAATACTCACCGAGAACGGTGGCCCTATCAGCCCCTTGACGCCTGGAGCAGAGTGAGACTGGGAACAAATAGTTCATAGTCTCTCTCTCTCTGCGATATTCCACGGTGCTGCACGATGGAGAGTGAGATTGTGCAGGGTTTACGGAATGGAAGCACAACACTCCATGGAGTCCTATGGTGATACTTGCGGCGCCGCAGAAGTGTTACTGTGAGTATCCCAACGGTTAGTGCTGCGTTCCAGGGCGGGGTGCTGTGGTGCCCCAGAATATCGCATTAACATGAGGACGCTACAGGGAAACCTGCAGGTGCAGATTTTTCCCGTTAGTGTCCCCATGTTAGCGTGAACTAGGGAATAGGGCCCAGGGTTGTGGGGGAAGGAAACAAAAAGTGATATGTAAACTCAGGACTCCAAATAACGTTTGTGTCAGTTACACTGCGGGTGTGGGGATGATAGGGTTAATACCGCACCATTGCATTTCAGCAAACTATTCCAAACATTTCTGCAATTTGGTAAAAGAACAGTATGCCTTTTTCATAAACATAGAAAATAGACAGATGTATGTTGTATGACGGTTTGTCTGGAGCCTAGCCTAGGTGCTTAACATTAGCTTCCAGCTATTGCTGGACTACATTTCATAGAATTGTCAGTAGTTTCTGATATGTATATATATACAGTCAGGTCCAGAAATATTGGGACATCGACACAATTCTAACATCTTTGGCTCTATACACCACCACAATGGAGTTGGAATGTAACAAACACAATATGCTTTAACTGCAGACTGTCAGCTTTAATTTGAGGGTATGTACATCCAACTCAGGTGAACGGTGTAGGACTTACAGCAGTTTGCAGATGTGCTTCCCACTTGTTAAGGGACCAAAGGTAATGGGACAGAATAATAATCATAAATCAAACTTTCCCTTCTTAATACTTGGTTGCAAATCCTTTGCAGTCAATCACAGCCTGAAGTCTGGAACGCATAGACATCACCAGACGCTGGGTTTCATCCCTGGTGATGCTCTGCCAGGCCTCTACTGCAACTGTCTTCAGTTCCTGCTTGTTCTTGGGGCATTTTCCCTTCAGTTTTGTCTTCAGCAAGTGAAATGCATGCTCAATGGGATTCAGGTCAGGTGATTGACTTGGCCATTGCATAACATTCAACTTCTGTCCCTTCAAAAACTCTTTGGTTGCTTTTGCAGTATGCTTTGGGTCATTGTCCATCTGCACTGTGAAGCGCCGTCCAATGAGTTCTGCAGCATTTGGCTGAATGTGAGCAGATAATATTGCCCGAAACATTTCAGAATTCATCCTGCTGCTTTTGTCAGCAGTCACATCATCAATAAATATAAGAGAACCAGTTCCATTGGCAGCCATACATGCCCACGCCATGACACTACCACCATCATGCTTCACTGATGAGGTGGTATGCTTAGGATCATGAGCAGTTCCTTTCCTTCTCCATACTCTTCTCTTCCCATCACTCTGGTACAAGTTGATATTGGTCTCATCTGTCCATAGGATCTTGTTCCAGAACTGTGAAGGCTTTGTTAGGTGTTGTTTGGCAAACTCTAATCTGGCCTTCCTGTTTTTGAGGCTCACCAATGGTTTACATCTTGTGGTGAACCCTCTGTATTCACTCTGGTGAAGTCTTCTCTTGATTGTTGGCTTTGACACACATACACATATACTCCTGGAGAGTGTTCTTGATCTGGCCAACTGTTGCAAAGTGTCACGGGGATCCAGGGGATGCGGCGCCTGGCAGCAGCTTCCTCGCTGCTCGCTGGCCAGGCGCCGAATGTAAGCGCTTCCGGGCCCGCTCACGTGGGACGCCAAGGGGCGGGGCCTGGCGCTGTGATGCGGACCCGCCGGGTTTAAAACCCAGTCTCTCCCATACACCGGTGCCCTGACGTGGTATTCACCTCCCGCAGAGCTCTTGTGTGATTTTGGCTATCTCCTGTGTTAACCCTGTGTATGACCCTTGGCATTGGCAAACGAACCCTCCTGTGTATGACCCTTGGCATTGGCAAACGAACCCTCCTGTGTATGACCCTTGGCATTGGCAAACGAACCCTCCTGTGTATGACCCTTGGCATTGGCAAACGAACCCTCCTGTGTATGACTCCTGGCATTGGCATTTACTCTGTTCTAGGTTCTGCCCTTAACGTTGGTACCGAGGTCAGTCTGTGTGGCACCCTAAGCACACATCAGACTACCTCTGCTATTACTAAAGTCCTAGGGAGGACTTGTGATCTGGTCTGTACCCCTGTCTGGTATTTCCCTTTCTTTGTCTGTTACCTGTTTCGTTGCCTTTATAGCTTTGCCGACCATTCAAGGATCGGAAGAGTAGAAAGGGAGCTGCATAAAGAGATTTATATCTTAGTAGTCAGAAAGATTCGTGACAATACTCTATTCCATACCTCTGTCTGGTGTTACCCCTTGTTTATATATTGTCTGGTTATTTGTCTGTTTAGTATCGCCGACCATTCAAGGATCGGAAGGGTAGAGAGCGGTCTGCGTAAAGGGACCACACTTTTGGTAATCAGGGGGATCCGTGACACAAAGGGTGTCTTCTTCACCAGGGAAAGAATTATTCGGTCATCCACCACAATTGTTTTCCGTGGTCTCCTGGGTCTTTTGGTGTTGCTGAGCTCACCGGTGCGTTCCTTCTTTTTGAGAATGTTCCAAACAGTTGTTTTGGCCACGCCTAATGTTCTTGCTATCTCTCTGATGGGCTTGTTTTGTTTCTTCAGCCTAATGATGGCTTGCTTCACTGATAGTGACAGGTCTTTGGATCTCATCTTGAGAGTTGACAGCAACAGATTTCAAATGCAAATCCAATGGGATAACATAGACAGCGAGTATCTGAATGCACTTTCTTGGATAAAAGGTATAACTTTAGTTACCAAAACATAAAATAAAAAGTCGAAGTTTCGGCCCCACACCGGGCCTTTATCAAGGACAGATGTTACAATAATGAGCGTATATACATAGTAAAACACATAAACCACTCACCAATCTTTTTGTGATGGCTCTACGGTCTACGTCCGACCATGACTAAACTGGAAATGACGTACCGTCATGGTGCATCGACCGGCATGTAGCTGATCACGTGATTATATATATATATATTTAAATAAAGGGTCTATTCACTAAAAGGTGAAACTCTGAAGAACTTTTGGAGAAGTGAAAATTCTAGATCAAAATAGCCAAACCAGAAAACCTCTCCCATTTGTCTCACTTTCGAAATCACCAACTTTGACCTAGGCTTTTCACTTCTCCAGACAGTTCTCCAGAGTTTCACCTTTTAGTAAATACACCTAATAGTCTTCATGCCACAGTGCTCGTACCTCTCTCAGTTATAACTAGGGATGAGCTGTTCGGTTCGATATGTTCGGAGTTCGCATCGAACATCGGCCGTTCGACAGTTCGCGAACTTCGAAAATTTCCACGTGTTCGGTTCGTGTTCGAAATTGTTTTTTTGAGAAAAAGTATAAAAATGCTTGAAAAATACTAAAAAATCTAGAAATAAAGAGACTCTTTACTGCAGAATATTATAAGCAACGGTTTATTAGATATTGAATTAAACGGGAATATTTTTAACATTGAAGCCTATGGGATAAAACATTCTTGTTACTAAAACATCAGGCAGACACAGCCCTCTAATCAGGCACTGTAGAGGGCAGCCTGCAGGGGCCTCCCAAGGATCCCCTTGAGGAGCATTGAGGAGCATGCGGCTGCCGGATGACAGAGCTGCGACTGTGCGGGCTAGCCACCTGGGTGCATGTGGCAGAGACAGGCAGCGCAGGGAGGGAGCCACTGCACCTGCGGCCACGGCAGACCCCCCCAGCCCCCACAACCAGGATCCAGGGAGCCCCCACTGACCACCAGGCTAAGGTAAGGCGATACATTTCTAGAAAAAATAAAATCCGAGGACATTTTTAAATGTCCCCGGGAACATAAAATAAAACTTTTTTTACCTTTCTCTACCTGGCTGAATGTATTTAATTATATATATTAGATATATTCAGTCAGGTGGAGGGGGGTGGCATGTGGGCTGCGCGGGGTCTCAGGCAGTGGTTTGTTTTCTTTGTGTGTATATTTTTAGCAAATTTATAGGGGAAGGTAAGGGCAGGTATGATATATATATATATATATATATATATAAGATATATATCTATATTCTTATAAATATATATATATCCAGACTTGTATTACACATACATTTTGGCAACTAATTTCCCCCCCCATTTAGCTGATCCCTCCAGAAGAAATGTTGAACCCGATAGAGCAGAGAATAATATATATATTCTCTGCTCTGTCGGGTTCAACATTTCTTCTGGAGGGATCAGCCAAATGGGGGGGGGGGCGCATTTAGTTGAGATTGTCCACATGCCACCCCCCATGTGCGTGTGTGTATATATGGTCTGAGGTCTGTGGGTGGGTATATATATATATATCTGTGTGTTGATATATACGTATATATAGGTCTGCGTGTTGGTATATACGTATATGTCTGTGTGTGGTATCCAGGGCCCGTGCAAGCATTCTTGTTCACTCAGGCGAAGTTGCGTTTTGGTGCCCCCCTCCACCCAATCCTTGCCATGCCAATCGGGAGTGTTTGGTGTCCTCACGCATTGCCAATCTATGCTGTGCCTGGTGCCCCTCTTTGCCACAGGGCCAATCTACAGAGTGTGTGGTCCCCTCCTTTGGCAATGTGGCAATTTGCAATGTGGCCTGATGGTACCCTCTGGTCTTGCTGTGTCAATATACCCACATATTTCAAACTGCCTGCCACTCCCAGTGTTTCCCTGTGATCCTGCTTCCTACCACTCTCACTCTGTTGCTGTGGTCCACTGTCTGACTCCAGGTCTCCAGAAGCAGACTGGCAGCAGGGTCCTCGTCCTCTAATTCAATTCACTCCCCCTTAATTCATTTTTCCCCTTTAATTACTTTCACCCCACCCCCTTAAATTCATTTCATATAGCGTATGACAGAGCTCCACGGCAATAAAACTCACAGTAATGTACCAATATCAGTTTACTCAAACCCCCCAGCAGAACATTACACACACCCCAGCAGCACATTACACACACACCCCAGCAGAACATTACACACACACACCCCAGCAGAACATTACACACACACACCCCCAGCAGAACATTACACACACACCTCCCCAGCAGAACATTACACCCCCCAGCAGAACATTACACCCCCGAGCAGAACATTACACCCCCGAGCAGAACATTACACACACACACCCCAGCAGAACATTACACACACACACCTCCCCAGCAGAACATTACACCCCCCAGCAGAACATTACACCCCCCAACAGAACATTACACCCCCGAGCAGAACATTACACACACACACACCCTCCCCTCCCTCATTTTATTCAAACCTTTTAAAAGTCTTCTTTCGGCCTCTCTGGCCAGTCCTCCTTCACACTACAGTGGAAGCATGCAGGCTGACTCTGCTGCAGGGCGGCACCCTAAGCTTTGGGCTTTGTCCTCCAGGCTTTTCTGCTGCTGCGTGCCCTGGCTATGCGTGTCACGTGAGGAGGGCGGTGCCAAATTATGCAGTGTGCTTGCTCATGTTTAGAATGTGGGACTGAGGCAGGCACACTGCATCGGTTTGAGAGTGCGTGGCTGGGCCCCTGGTTGATGTCTGAAGATCATTCATAGCTCCGCTTCTGGTATTTTAAAAACAGAGTTTTTCCGCCCCTCACACTGACAGCAAGCCAGGACAGTATGGCAGCCCTGTGCCGCCTTACACTAGCGCCGACCCTGTGGTATCAATGCATCCCTACTCTATACACAGCGCTCCATGTCCCTATAATATATATGATCAGGGGTTAGCTTTTTTTTTTAGATTTTTATACTATTCCTTTTAAATTAACAGTAATTTTTGATGTATTTTATTCAGTAGAAACTTTTTTTGCCTATATAACATGTGCTTTGTGAAAATAAAACGGTTTTGTGTGTACATTTTAATTTAGATAGTAGATTCCTGTCCAGCGCGGTGAGAAGCAAACGTAATGCAGTGTAGACACGCTGCGAGGCGGAGCGGAGTGAAGTCAAGCCTGCAAAATGTTTGCTTCTCTTCGCTACGCTGTGCGTTGCTACACGCTCAGTGTGTCTCAGCCTTTATTACCGCATCGCTAGCTTACGAATCAGTTTGTATACTTGTTACTGGCCCTGCTTGTTCTGAGGACCCGATCTGTTGCCGACTTTGCCTGCCATTTGACTATTCTCTCTGTGTATTCCCTGCCTGTTCTGTTTGCTTCCTGTTGCTACTGGTGTGCGCCGATTCTCACCATATACAGTAGCGCAGTACAAGTGCCTAAACATTGCTGACCCGGTTTTGTTATAGCTGCTGATGTAACTGAATAGATCGGGGATCTCTTCTGCATTACCAAAACCTCCACCACTGCACTCTTCCACAATACCACAGAGGGGTTATGGTGTGAAGGCACTTGCTGCCACCAAAAGGCAAAATATTTGGGTGCACTGAGGCCTGTACTAGATTCATATCATTTTAATATTTGACTGCAGGGTCCAACCCTGCACTCTTCCACAATACCACAGAGGGGTTACGGTGTGACGGCACTGTTGCCGACACTAAAGGCCTAATTTTAAAACACCTATTGTTACTTTCATCCAAAGCCTGCATAAGTTTCACCATAATTTAGGCCAAAAAAAATCACTAAACTTGTTCCGCGTGTCCTAAAACGTCTCTTCTTTACATAGAGGCTGCCGCCCCAAGCAGTTGTTTATGAATAGATTAAAGGAAAACCATTTACCGTCATTTGAAACGTCATTTTTTTGTTTTTAAATGTTTCTATACATCCTACAAATCCGCCACTTCACGGGCAGGTTATGGGGACCTCCTAGGCACGATATTTGAAGGAATTTTTTGTTTTTATTTTTAACCCTTATTTCAAGGAAACCTCACTGTTCCTTTTAACCACTTCGCTGCTGAGGACGCGCTCAGCGCGTCCTCAGCATTCCCGCTGGTGTGTTGAGGACGCGCTGAGCGCGTCCTCCCATTGGGGTCAGCGTTCGGCCGGGTTCCGGCCGATCGCTGGCCCCTCCGGTGCGGGCTGACATCCTGGATGTCAGCCCGGCATCCGGAACAGCAGCCGCCAGAATTAGGTGTCATCGCGGGGGCGCGATGACACCTAATTCAGGCGCCCCCCGCATGTGCGGAGGAGGCGCCTGAAAGGGAGGGGGGGAGGTCCTTCGGACCTCTCTCCCTCCCGATCGGCGGCTCTGCGGGGGCAACCCAGGCATCATTTGGAAGGGCACAGCCTGCCCTTCCAAATGATGCCTGGCATTAACCCCTGGGGAGCTGGATCGCGAATCGGCGCTGAAAAGCGCTGGTTCGCGATCCTTTCCCGGAGCTGGCCGACATCTTGGATGTCGGCCAAGCCTCCGGGAACTCCCCCTGAGGACTGGCGTCATCGTGCATAGCACGATGACGCCAGTCCTGGACTTAACCCTTGACTGCCACCAACGGTGGAGATAGGGAGTTCCAATGAACTCCCTATCTCCCGATCCGTGGCAGCTAGGGGTTAAATTTTGGTATGGTTGGATCGGCCAGAGCATGGCCGTTCCAACGATACCAAACATGAAAGTGAAAAATTTTGTAAAAAAAAAAAAAGGAAAAATAAAAATAAAAACAAATTAAAAAAAAAATAAAAAAAAAAAATAAACACTTTTTTTTTTTTTTTTTTGGTTTGTTAATGCAGCAATATTGTTCCCATTTCAATTATAATGTGAACAATGATGCTGCACTAACGATTTTTGTATGCGGTGCGTTTGTTAAAAATAGTGTCATTTTCCCCAAAAAAAAATGTAACGAGACCCCATCTCTAATGTTTTTAACAAGCGCACCCCATACAAAATATAACCGCAATGAATCTACCGAGTCTGACGGAAAGAACGATATATAATATGTCTGGGTCATATACTAAAATAAGCCTTCAAAACACGTTTAAACATGATGCGCAAAACAGGTAAAAATGATCTCAGCACAGGGGCGGGAAAAGCCTCAGCAGCGAAAGGGTTAAAAAAGTTTTTTTTTTAAAACTTTTTGTCCTTGTTTCCTGTCTCCCAGGGCACTATCCGGACTCCCATACACCTTTTATGACAAATATCTTGCATATATGCCCTCTTGGAGGGCACTCTAAAATTCAAACTTTCGAGTCCCATTGACTGGCATTGAGTTCGGTTCGTGTTCGCGTTCGAACTCGAACTTTTGAAATTGTTCGAATGCGAACCGAACACGGGGGTGTTCGGCTCATCCCTAGTTATAACTAGAGTTGTTAGATCCTCCATGTTTTCCTGTGCACATATAATTTGTTTATGCTGATGGGCAGCACATGAATAATACTCCCCTGCAGTCTGTAGAAACCCAGAGCTGCCGTGTTCAGATATCTGATTTCCCTTTTGAGGCATTTGAATGAAACACTGCAGGGCAACACCTTCCCTGTTCTCCCCCTCAGCATGAAACAATAATATGTGTCCAGGAAAACATGGTCAACCTGGCAAGCCTAGTTATAACTGAAATTGCAAGAACAGCAAGTATACATGGGTCCTCATTAAACATCTTGTGAAGATAAGAGATTGCATGATACACCATCAATGTTTCGCTCCACAGATCCATTATCAAGAACTAGATGGATCGATCTGAAATCTTGTTTCTTTTGTAGGCATAAACAGGGTTGAGTACATGTGACACATTTTTTCTTTGTACAGGTTCCAGGGTTGGTTGCTAGAGTTGCGTAGCCCCGCCTGATGGGAGTTGAACACGAAACACATTTTCTTGTTGTTTTTGGCCCGCGTCAGACGAGCGCACTTTTTGCTTAAGTCTGACCGCACTGTTTGCTGTCTGTCGTAGTTTTTCAAAGGAGTCAATAGAGAACAACACACGAAGCACGTGCACACTTTTTCACGCGTTCGCAACGCATGTTGCAACGAATGCCAAAATGGCATCAACGTGAAAAAGCTAGACAGACGTAGAGAAACCCCTGCATATAGTTGTTTTTTCTTTTTCTCAACACCAGTCAAAATTAACTGATACAATGTAACCATAATCTCATCAGGTAAAAAGTACGTCTGTTACGGTGCGCAGTTAATTCGCTCGTCTGACCCCAGCCTTATTATTTTTCCTAGCAGTCCTCCCAGTCATGTTTGCTGCTGGCTTTCGCCACATTTTCTGGTTTGCCTCTAATGGGGAGCTTGGTCTTCCTGTTTAAATACACAGGAGACCTTGCTTTGGGGTATTTTGGGTGTTGGCCCTGTTACTGCGTATTGTTTACTTCTTCAAATCTCTATAAGATAAGTTATATTGTAGCACTGTTAAGTTGCATATTAAAAATAGGGAGAACTGTTTATTTGAGAATTTTTTCTGTACAAGGCACTTTAGGGTTTATTATTATTATTATTCTTTATTTATAAAGCGCCAGCATATTCCGCAGCGCTGTACAATAGGCACAGTATAGACAGGGTTACAATACATTGAACAACATTTGACAAACAGTACAGGAGGAGATGAGGGCCCTATTCCCGTAGGAACTCACAATCTAGGAGGGTTGGGGTTGGAAACAGGAGGAGAGGACTGTAAGGTGAGAGTGATTGATGGTTGCGTCAGTGAGTTGGGTGGTAGGCTTCCCTAAATAGGAACGTTTTAAGGGAGCGTTTGAAGGAAGAGAAGTTAGGGGAAAGTCTGACAGTAGTTTATCATTTTATTCACATCTCTTTGTCCTATGGACTCCATGGTGGGGATGCTCGTGGCAGCAGTTAGCACTGCCTTAAGTATCCTGAGGCTTAACGCTGCATTACGGGGCAGGCTGCTGGATTAGTGCCTGCACCGTAATATCACGCTAAAACAGGGACGCTAAGGAGAAACATGCAGGTTCTGGTTGTTAAATAACAACTTTAAACAAAAAAAATCAGTTTTCCTATTTATAATTACCATAATTGGAATTCCAATAAACATCTGCAAGTTCCTTCCCAAATAAGAAAATGTACATAAAGGACCAATTGATTAGATTTTAAACAACCAATGAAAACGTTTGTCTTAGACAGAGTTTCATTTCTGCCCCAAACAGGAATGTGATATAACAGCCAATCAGTATACAGATATATTTCCACGTCAAAGTTGACCAATCCCACAAGCACTTATAGCAAAAAGACGTATTTTCTGGCTTATAACTTTCGTGCACTTTTTCTATTTCTGTCCTTGTAAAATAACAAAGGATCCTCACTTTACCAGGATATGGTCTGGATTCAAATCAACATTCCTAAGCCCTGGGTCACGTGTCATGAAATGGAAGAGGTAAACCATAGCCCAATATATTTACTACAGTACATATTTGAATCTCAATACATATATATGTATATATGTATATACAGAAAATATCCATTCTGAGGGGAAGGGGTGTGAAAGCAGAAGCCACCAGTCTCTAAATAGTTTCTATACTGGTCAGTCCACCAATGGGGTATACAGGACACGAGAGCTGCACTCCCTAATTACGCGTATGTCTGTATATTACAAGGGAGGAATAAACACCCTCTAGATTTTACAGAACTTTTCTGGTTACATCTAAATGGAAAGACAAATAAATACTAAACACTATGGCCCCTATTACACGCTTCGCGCAAATGTGCTTGCGCAGCGCATTTTTTCTTGCGCACGCAAAAAACGTTATTGTGAGAAAATTAACGCGGCATTCCGATCCGAGCACATTTTTTCAGCCTTCATGTTTTTTCGTGCGCAAATCCGACGTGTAAATTCGTGCGCAAATGAACGTTGCGTGCAGGAATCAGTAGGCAGATAAGTTTTGACAAATTATAAATTTTTTATGTCTGGGTATGTGTAGAATGTGTAACTGTACTGTGCTGTATTTTTTTTTGTTATTGCTGAGTTAGTTCGTTTCGGCCACATATTTGCAGTTAACACCAAGTTTTCAAAGACGTTACGAAAATTTGCGCAAACGTCGCTCGTACGACTTTGCGCGAAGATTGTAATAACATCTGCACTAACGCATTTGCGCTCACAATGTTAAGTATAGGATGTGCGCACGAACTTGCGCTTGCACTGGGTTCGCGCAGGGTCAATCGCGGTAGACGATTACACCCATCGTTTGCGCGAACGTCGAAATACGATGTTCTGCGCAAATGGTTTTATCCTCGCGCAAATGCGCTGCGCGAAGCGTGTAATAGAGGCCTACGTGTTTCAGCTGGAATCCAGGTATCCCCTAACATTAGGTCCAACTTTAATCTAAAGAACCTGTTCTCTATATCTCTTCTTTCCCTTAAACCCCATGAGTAGCTCTAATCCTCATTAACCACAAATTATTCATCCCTCATAATTCAGATTCTACTTCCAATCTCATCTCTTGCCAAACACAAACGCACTATATTCAACAAGTCCTGCCTTTATTCCAACTAAAGCCTTCACCATTTAGAACCCTCAGAATAATTCTGGGTATTTCTAGAAAGCCAAAGAGTGCAAAACTACCTAAAAATAATAAGATTATGTGCAGTTTTTACTTATTTACGCAGTAATATTTCCATCACAGAGGAAAAAGTTATTTCTCTTTCTGTGCTTCGTGAAATCTGGACCATTTGGTTGACTCCACACATCAAGACAAAGTCAGAGGTGATGCAACATAGCCTATACGAATTCTCCAAATATTTAGCAGATACTATCAGTGTGGCAGATTAAATCTGTATTTCTATCTATATAAGGGTCTGCCTGTTTATATGTGTCTAAATGCCTGTTTATACAAATTTCCTCCATATAGAGTCATATTCATATTTGTGTCTGACCATTTGGTAAGTGTATCCCCAGTCCACAGCTGTTAAGAGGGAGTGCTAAAATGTAATTAAAATGGTTAGCTTTCTCCCTTGGGGGGAGGATATATAACACATAACTGTAAAAGGGATTGTCTTTTGTGCCCTGACATATTGTGTATCCTGGTAATCACACCTTGGGAGCCAGCCAGGCACCAAGATTTAGACCCTATCTTTAAAGTCAGGAAGCACATCCTTGATCTCTAAGGGGGGTCTGGGGGGGAAGAGGGACACCTTTGGGTAATTAAAGATTAATGACAAGCGTACTGAGCATGCTCTGTAGAAGGGAACTCTGGGATATGTATTGCCGGAGGCTGGACCATTTGTGGGTGGGTTGGAAGGACCATGAAGTGTATAAATTCTGAAAACTGGCCATGTGATTTGGCTGATCACTTGGGGTACATTCGAAAGATGACTGATCTGTCCATGCTTATATCTCCAGGCTCCAGGAGACCATCGATGCTAGCTTACTGATTAGTTTGTCGTAAGTAATGCTCTGTGGTTCACCCTTTTCTTTTATTTGCTGTGTAGTATATAATTAATTGATTTATTCTAGCTATAATTTTCCAGTAACAAATGCACTGTGATATATATATCTTTGTTCTATATCATAAATAAACCAAACCTATTTAAGTTCTGCCTCTGACTGATGAGATCCACGCTAACTAAGAGATTGGGAGTATTGCTATTTGCTTTAAGCTCGGTTATATATAAGAAATTGCGAGTTGTGGTCGTCGGAGACAGCAGGGATTGTGGGCTCTGTAGTCACTGTCAGAGTCTAGGGTAGGCAGATAGTGCGGTTGCTTAGCCCTGAGTCTCCCGTTGCGACGCGCGTAGTATCCATGAGGACTGGTGGCAGCGTAACTAATAGAATCCGAAAGTGAGCCCAGGGATTGTGGGAGACGTAGCCATTACCCGCTTCAAGAGAAGACTTGTACTGCGTTGCAATCCTGGGATCATTATATTGCGCTCTGCGGCTCTGCTGCGAGAGAGAAGGGTGCTGAGACAGATAGTGGGTGACGCAACCTGGCGTCTTTCGCAGCAGCGTGCGTAGTGGGGCGTGACAATCAGGATTATTCAAAGAGAGTCGATCTGGCCCCAAAATGTAACCGGACACTGAAATTCAGCAAATGGGGACATTTCGGGGCCATTCGGCTATTATTCAGAGAGCAGGCAGTTCTCCAAATGTTGGCGAATTGCCTGCGTACGGTGCCTGATCGAGGGCAGTGAAATCCCCATAGAGAAGCAATGCTTTGTCTATTCAGAGAACACAAAACAGCAGGGAAAAGTTGCCGAAATGCTCTGCTGTTCGGTGGTTTCATTTGTCAGGTTTATTTAGGAGAATCCCATAGGCTTCAATGTTAAAAATATTCCTGTTTTAATGTACTATCTGATAAACCGTTTATTCTTATATGCAGTAAAAAGTCTCTTTATTTATAGATTTTTTAGGATCTTTTAGGCCTTTTTCGGGATTTTTTTGGCAAACTTTTTTTCCGTCTTTTTTTACATCGGTTTTTCTTTTTTCTGTAACAGACCTTTTTATTATCATTCATAGGATCTTTTATGTAAATTCCAGACATTTTCATTCAGCAGTTTTTTTCAAACAGTGTTTCAATTTTACAAACTTTCAAGCATACTGTTTTTTTTCTTCACCTCGTGCATCTGCATGTCGGCTTTTTCCGGCGGCTGCTCTGCGCTGTAATCTGCGGCTAGTCAGGTTTCTCCGGCGTGTTTGGCGGGGTTAATCCAGCTATTTCTGTCGGTTTCGGTGAGTTTTCGGCGGGTTTGCAGTGAGTGTTCGGTGTGTTTTTGGCGAGTTTTCCCTGCACTACGGGGCCCTGTGGTGCTTGCTGAATACACCACAGGGTCGGCGAACTAGGATCGCCGAATCGCCCCGAAGTGCGAGGAACGAAAAGTCACCGAACGTGCGGTGACTTTTCGAAACTCTTTGAATAACCCTGATTGACTCAAAACTGTGGTTAAACATGATGTGATTAAAGGTTTGTAACGAAATCTCAGAGGTGTTAACATAACATTGCTGACTGATTTCCCAACGTAAATGGACTACACTGAGCGGTGCGCCTCTTTCCAATCAATGAACATTTATGGCATGCAGTTGAAGTCACAAATTAGTTTTTCTCACTTTTGATGTTTTATTTCCTTGTGTGTGTTATGAGTATATCGTACATCGCAAACCTTTCAAACCCCACTTAATTCAGAAGCCATCATTTTGTTTTCTTTTTACATACCAATGTTAATTTCTTGATTTTGTGTATAACAGGTGCATGCATTTTATATTAAATTCCTTTTAATAGACTGATGTAAGAAAAATCAGCTGAGATGCCAATTGTCCCATTAGTGTCCCTTTGGCCCTTAACAAGTGGGAGGCACATCTACAAACTGCTGTAAGTCCTACACCGTTCACCTGAGTTGGATGTACATACCCTCAAATTAAAGCTGACAGTATGCAGTTAAAGCACATTGTGTTTGTTTCATTCCAACTCCATTGTGGTTGTGTATAGAGCCAAAGATGTTAGAATTGTGTCGATGTCCTAATATTTCTGGACCTGACTGTATAGGGTTATTCAGAGAGAGGTGAAAACCTTGAGAATTGGCAGGAGAATGAACAATCTAGACCAAATAGCCAATTTGTAAACTGAGATAAATGGGAGAATTATTCTGGTTTGACTATTTTGACTTAGAATTTTCCCTTCTCCAGTCATTCTCAAGCTTTTCACCTGAATAACCCTGATAGTGTTGGATGAAGGGGGTACACAGAGCTCTGAAAAGTAATCCCTGTTCAACCCCAGATATGTAACAGGTAGACAAGTCCAGAGAGAGATTGTCCAGCTCAGGAGCTGCTGGATTTACAGTATATGAATATAAAAAGGGTACACGTTTTCTAAATTAGAAACCAAGCTAGACTCTGTCCCTGGACATGTCTCCCTGCTACATGGCTATGGCTGATTAGCAAATACTTTCCTGAGCGACTTTCCTGTGCGACTCCTGTGATAATTAACCCCTTGAGTGCTCCTATAAAGCACAGCACTGCCACACTGAGCTTAATAGGCTATAGAAAGGGAGGGGGGGGGGAGACTGTCAGATCAGATTGTAAATTCCCACGGGAATAGGGTCCTCATATCCTCATGTATCTGCTGGCAGGAATACTGACCTGTCTCCTGTATGTATTGTAGAATTGTCCTGTCTCTACCCATTACAGCTTGTACAGCGCTGCGGAATGTGTTGGCGCTTAATGAATAATATTATAATCTGTCAGATTTACGACTCCCTGCATGCCTGGCTGTGAGTCTGGCCGCCACACTGCTCTCAAGAGTCGCATCAGTGCCCAGGTATAAGACATAACGGAGGGATTCACCCTCACTTGGCATTTTTAGTCAATACTTTAGGTATTTTCACGTTTTGAGGATGGCTCCTGGTCACAGCAGACTGCACAGGAGTGGTGTGTAGGGCTGCTGCTGACTTCAAACTCTGAAGCCCCAGTCACTGGAAGGAGAAGCTGTAAGTAAAATGTGTAGCGAAATCATCATAGTCTCTGTGGATTCCGCTCCTTTACACACAATATAGCCTCAGCCAGCTCCTCAATCCATGTGTGGGTGTCCAAGGAAGGCCCCCTAACCCACCCCTGCAATGCAGAAATCTTTCAGTCCTTTGAAACAAGTGCTGACATTCCACACTTGTGTTATCCAGTCCTAGTTATACTAAGTGCTGGACTAAGTTTAAAAAAAAAGCATCCCCAGGCTCAGCAGGCCCACTGACCCATCGGCCCCTCTGGATTCTCCCGGTGCTCCCAATGGCCAGTACATGCCTGGCTGACAGCCTCTGCCCAATTATGGTTTATTTACTTTTTTCTTTTTGGGTGATTTTACTCACCTTTTTTCCATTGGCCAGCGCTGCTCTTCCGCTTCAGCTCAGGGACTACTGAACCCAGAAGTCCCTGAAGCATTTCTGTGCAAATTACACTCCTATGGTGCAGCAGGGAATGGGGATGGAGAAGGGGGGAGACTCTACACATCCTGGTCACATTAAAACGTGGTCAGGGTGAGTAGAGTGTCTCTATAATCAGGGGGACGCCTTGGAACCTGTTACCATGCTTCCTCATGGCGAAATGAGTTGTAGCACACCCCACTCTGGCCACACTACTGTACTGTGAGGAAGACCAATGGTCCCAGTGAGAAAATGCACAAATGCGCTTAGCCAGGGTGCACCTCCTTGTAAAAAAAAACATGTAACTGTAACCTGCTGCTGTCACCAGGCGTCAGAGCCAGAACAACCATTGAAGAAGTACAGAGGTCTTCACTACCCTCCACCAACCCCATTGCAGTGTTATTGTGTAAGCTGTAACTTCTGGCTAACTTATTTCAGTATAACATTCCTACTTGGTCATTTTCCCCAATATATCAGTTTGATTCAACATAATGCAAATAATGTCGATAAATTGAGTGGGGAGAAAGGGTGTCATGGTGTCTTTGCAGTGTTAATTTATAGTTTGTATTCACTTGTGTCTTGACATTGAAAGTAAGGTGACTTAATTTAGTCAATGGATATATATTTTTATTTACACATTGATCAGCCACAACATTAAAACCACTTGCCTATTATTGTGTAGGTCCAGCTTGTGCTATCAAATCCTGTTATTTTCAACTCAAAAACATTGCCCGTGTCCGCCCCTTCCTGACACAAGATACCACAAAAGTGCTGGTTCATGCTCTTTTCATTTCACGACTTGACTACTGCAACTCGCTCCTTATTGGTGTCCCCAACTCCCATATCGCCCTTTGCAATCTGTAATGAATGCAGGGGCCAGACTTATTTTTCTCACTAAACGCACCTCGCGTACTTCCCCCCCTCTGCCAGTCCCTCCATTGGCTTCCTGTACGTTTCAGGATACAGTTTAAAATACTGATGCTCACGTTCAAATCACTCAATAACTCAACCCCTCCCTACATGTCTTCGTTACTCTGCAAGCACGTCCCAACTAGACAACTCCGTTCAGCAGGTGATCTCCACCTGACATAGGTCTACGCACGCACGGCCAACTCTCGCCTCCAAGACTTCTCACGGGCAGCACCAGTCCTGTGGAATGACTTGCCTCACCCTATCAAACTCTCCTCTGACCTTCAGGCCTTCAAGAAATCCCTCAAAACCCATCTCTTCAGATTAGTGTACCGCATCACTGATGCAACTCATCCCTCTGCTCACCTACTCACACTTGATTGAAGCCGCTTCTATGGCCCCACCATTCTCAAACCACTGGCACCAATGATCCTGCTATCTAGTGCAATTCCTCTTGTCTTCCTCAACCCCAATCCCTCTAGACTGTAAGCTCCTATGAGCAGGGCCCTCTACACCTCTTGTTTTCATCCTATGTCCGTTTATATGTATTTCGTTCCCTTTGGTTATTGTAAAGCGCTGCGGAAACTGTTGGCGCTATATAAATGATGACAATAATAATAATAATCAAAGCAGCTCTGAAATGGCATGGACTCCTCAAGCACATGTCCTGCGGTATCTTGCACCAAGACATTAGCAGCAGATCCTCTACATCCTTCAAACTGTGAGATGGGGCCTCCATTGATCAGATTTGTTGGACAGAACATTCTACACATGCTCAATCGGATACATGTAAACATATTACAATATTACAACCATCAAAAATTCTACCATCTGTTAGTATAGACGCCAATGTCCCAAATGTTCAATTCTTAAAACATAACTTTTATTGAATAAATATCATAAAATATCAAAAAATATCGCTGATGGCCGTATGGCCAGGAATAATTTGAAATCGTGTTTGCTTATCAGGCTTTAACTCTTTGAATTCTGTCTCTATATATATATCTACTTATTTTCAATATTTTTCTTCTAGCCAGGTTTTACTATAATCTACCATATTGATACAACTATTTGTCCTTTATAAGTGAATTGACTCCATATGAGTTATGACGTGGGGGTGCTCCACAATTATATGTAATAGTAACAGCTAATAGAGAATTCTATATAAGGGAGGACATTCTCTGGGAATTGATCATACCTGGCACTCAAAAAGTCAAAATATTGACTACTACCTATTCGTCTCTAATTCACTGATCTGCAATTTTTCAACCTTTTTCTGTTGTTTTCAAATGAATAGGTGTATCTTGGATGGATTTTTTGGACAGATTCCAAAAATGACCTTCAAAATTCCATATCACGTCAGTTTTTTTCACAAATGATGGAAATGTGAAAATTTAAAAAAAAAAATTGTTTTAATGACATTGCTATATGGCAACGTTTGTAACGCGTGAAAATGTTCTCTGGAGGGGCGGAATGATTGTTTAAGGAATAGATAAACATAAATACATATTCAAATCAAACATAGCTAACATTCGCCACTGGGCTCCCCTTCAAACTTCCTCTTTTTGGATTGTCTTCGGTGTGCATCCGTACAGTCTCTGTTCAACATCCAACAATAGTCGGCCATCATATGTACAGTCCACTTTCCTTGGTATCTCTTTTCCATCACTTTAATATCCTGATGGAAGCACTCGCCATGTTCTTCCGAAAAATCACCAAGATTGTTAGGAAAGTAATTTAGATGAGCATGAAGAAAGTGAACTTTGATGCTCATGTTGCAAACCAAGCAGTTCATAGGATTCCAGCATATCCTCAACTAAAGTGGTGTAATTTGAAGCCTTCGTGTTCCCCAAAAAGTTGTGTACCACATTTCTGAATGCAGTCCATGCTCGCAATTCGCACTCACTCATGGTTTTCTCGAATCTGCTGTCTGCCATTAATTTTCGTATTTGAGGGCCTATGAAAATGCCAGCTTTTATTTTTTCAGATGTGATTGATGGAAACTTACCACCAAGATACTGAAAGCATTTACTGTCCCTGCTTAAAGCTGTCACAAATTGCTTCATTAAGCCAAGTTTGATGTGCAAAGGTGGCAACAGTATTTTCGAGGGATCAACCAGTGGAAGTGAAACAATGTTTTTTTCGCCAGGTGTGAATGTACTTCTGACTGGCCACTGCTGCCGAACCCAATGTTCCGTCCTTGCTCTGGAGTCCCATTCACACAAAAAGCAAGGAAATTTGGTGTAGCCTGCTTGTTTCCCGAGCAATATTCCAATCACCTTGAAATCCCCACACAAAGACCATTCATGAAACGTTTTTTTTAAATTTTCACATTTCCGTCATTTGTGAAAAAACTTGACGTGATACGGAATTTTGAAGGTCATTTTCGGAATCTGCGCAAGAAATCCATTCAGATACACCTATTAGAAACATAGAAAATGTCGGCAGATAAGAACCTTTTGGCCCATCTAGTCTGCCCAATTACATGGATACTTTAACTGGATTTATCTTTTGTTTAGGATAGCCTTATACCTATCCCATGCCTGCTTAAATTCAATTACTGTTTTGGCCTCTACCACTTCAACTGGAAGGCTGTTCCATGTATCCACCACCCTCTCAGTTAAATAATGCTTCCTGATGTTACTTTTAAACCTTTGCCCCTCTAATCTAAGACTATGTCCTCTTGTTTTGCTACTTTGTTTCCTTTTAAATATACTCCCTTCCTCTACCTTGTGGATTCCCTTTACGTATTTAAATGTTTCTATCATATCTCCTCTGTCTCGTCTTTTTTCCAAGCTGTACATGTTAAGATCATTAAGCCTTTCCTGGTAACTTTTCTCCTTCAAGCCGTACACCATTTTAGTAGCCCTTCTCTGAACTCTCTCTAAGATGTCTATATCCTTCTGGAGATACGGTCTCCAGTACTGCACACAGTACTCCAAGTGAGGTCTCACCAGTGCTCTGTACAGTGGCATGAGCACTTACCTTTTCCTACTGCTAATACCTCTCCCTACACAACCAAGCATTCTGCTAGCATTTTCTGCTGCTCTATTACATTGACTACTTACCCTTAGATCCTCTGAAATAATGACCCCTAAATCCCTTTCCTCAAATGTTGAGGTTAGGACTGTATCAAATATTCTATATTCAGCCCTTGGGTTTTTACGTCCCAGGTGCATTATCTTGCACTTATCCACATTAAAACTCAATTGCCACAGCTCCGACCATTTTTTTAGTTTACCTAACTCATTTGTCATTTGGCTGATCCCTCCAGGAACGTCAACCCTGTTGCAAATCTTTGTGTCATCAGCAAAAAGACATACTTTTTTCATTAATACCTTCTGCAATATCACTAATAAAAATATTAAAGAGAATGGGTCCAAGTACTGAACCCTGAGGTACCCCACTGGTAACAAAACCTTGCGCCGAATAAACTCCATTTATCACAACCCTCTGTTGCCTGTCACTCAGCCACTGCCTAATCCATTCAACAATATTGGAATCAAGCTCAAAGATTGCAATTTATTGATAAACCTTCTATGCTGAACAGTATCAAAAGCCTTACTGAAATCTAAATAAGCAATGTCTACTGCATCACCTGTGTCTATTATTTTTGTTACCCAATTGAAAAAATCAATAAGATTAGTTTGGCATGATCTCCCTGAGGTAAACCCATGTTGTTTCTGATCCTGTAATCTATGTGTTTTTAGATGTTCAACAATCCTTTCCTTTAACATGGTTTCCATTAATTTCCCCACTACTGACGTAAGACTAACTGGCCTATAGTTCCCCGATTCCTCCCTACTACCCTTCTTGTAAATGGGCACAACATTTGCTAATTTCCAGTCTTCTGGGACGACTCCCGTTAACAAGGATTGGTTAAATAAATCTGTTAACGGTTTTGCTATTACATCACTGAGCTCTTTTAATAATTTAGGGTGGATCCCATCAGGCCCCATTGACTTATATGTCTTTACTTTAGACAGCTGCTGTAGAACCTCCTCCTCTGTAAACTCATATGTAAATGTCTCGTTAGTGTTTCCTCCTAACTGAGGTCCCTTTCCTTCCTTTTCTTCTGCAAAGACAGAACAAAAATATTCATTGAGGCAGTCAGCGAGGCTTTTATCCTCTTCTACATACCTTCCTTCCTTTGTTTTTAATCTAACTAATCCTTGTTTTACTTTTCTTTTCTCGTTTATGTATCTAAAAAAATGTTTTGTCCCCCTTTTTTACTGACTGAGCTATTTTCTCTTCTGCGTGCGCTTTGGAAGCTATTATAAATTGCTTTGCCTCTTTCTGCCTAATTTTATAGGTTTGCCTATCTTCTTCACTCTGAGTTTTTTTATAATTATTGAATGCTATCTTTTTGTTCTTCACTATTTTGGCCACTTCTGCAGAGTACCACAGTGGTTTCTTCCCTTTTTTGTTTTTGCTAACAAGCCAAATGCAATTGCCTGTGGCCTTCAACAATGCTTCCTTTAAATAATCCCGTTTCTCCTGGACTCCATTTAAATTCCTCCAGTCTGATAATGACTCATTCACACAAAATCTCATTTTAGAAAAATCAGTTTTTTTAAAGTCTAAAACTTTTGTTTTTGTGTGGTGCGGCTCTATCCCTGTTCTTATATTAAACCACACTGACTGGTGATCACTAGATCCCAAATTTTCACCTACAACAACGTCTGATACCAAACCTCCATTTGTGAGTATTAAATCCACTATGGTCTCTTTACGGGTCGGCTCCTCAACTACTTGTGTTAGAGATAATCCCAGTAGGGAGTTTATAATATGTGTACTCCTGGTGCACCCAGCTATTTTGGTTTTCCAGTTCACATCAGGAAGATTAAAGTCCCCCATGATAATAACTTCCCCCTTCATTGCCATTTTTGCTATTTCCTCAAGCAGCAGATTATCTAGCTCTTCTACTTGTCCAGGGGGTCTATAGATCACACCTACACGAGCTACTGTATGATTGCCGAATGTTGGCGTA
Source organism: Leptobrachium leishanense (assembly GCA_009667805.1). Classification (NCBI taxonomy): domain Eukaryota; kingdom Metazoa; phylum Chordata; class Amphibia; order Anura; family Megophryidae; genus Leptobrachium; species Leptobrachium leishanense. The sequence continues at coordinate 507,471,844 of CM019063.1, read as the reverse complement.
ACCCAAACTGACTCTATGTTCACCTCGCTCACTTTTATTTGGTTCGTTAATATGCTGTTTTTCACATACAGGGCCACTCCTCCTCCTTTCCTACCTTCTCTGTCTTTTCTATATAAAGAGTACCCCGGTATTGTTATGTCCCAGTTATTTTTCTCACTGAACCATGTCTCAGTAACCGCCACTAAATCTACCTTTTCAGCTGCCATCATTGCCTCCAGTTCATTGATTTTATTGACTAAACTGCGAGCATTTATAGACACAACTCTGAGCTTGTCATTTTTTACCCTGCATGTTGCTTGCACCTTCCGATTTAGTTTTGGGGGACAATCGAGCAGATTGTTTTTTACCCTTTTGTCCCCCCTCCTAGTTTAAATATTCCTTTGTGACACCTTTGAACTTCTCACTGAGAACATATGTTCCCCTATAAGTAAGATGCAAACCATCTTTTTTATACAGTTCTTTTCTGCTCCAATTAGAGCTATCATGGGACACAAAGCCAAATCCTTGCTCCCGACACCATTCCCGAAGCCACAAATTAAATTCCCTATTTCGCATCTGCCTATCTTGAATGTTATGCACAGGCAAAACTTCAGAGAATGACACAGTGGACGCAATCTTCTGTATTTTACCTCCAAGAACACAAAAATCTTCCTTAATCTCAGAAACCTCATTGCTAGCCAAGTCATTTGTCCCTAGATGGACTAGAACGTCCACTTCTGAAACTGAAAATGAAACTATTCATTTCAAAACAACAAAACCTTGCATATTGGTGTTATCACTGTTATTGTTTATCACTTATTTGTTTCTAAATATCATCGGTCATCAATTTTTATTGTCACTTCTTTTCATGTATTCTTTAATAAGATTGGTTCCGAATTTTATGATATTTATTCAATAAAAGTAATGTTTTAAGAATTGAACATTAGGGACATCGGCGTCTATACTAGCAGATGGTAGTATTTTTTGTTGGTTTACAATATAGGGTTTAATCCTGAGTTTGTCCTATAACTGAAGGACTTTAATACGGAGCCCCGGCGGTGCCACGCGCAATTCTTTTTTTAATGCGTGCGCATGCGCTGCTACCTCGCGCACATGACCAATTACATCGAGGGAACGTTTTAAGGCTTGTCCTGTGCACGAGGTAGCGGATGCATGCGCAAGCACACCTACACACCCCTCCAGGATGGGACGGACCGGGGCGGACACCACTCGACAGAAGGGCCCTCCTTCTTCCCTTACTATTGGGGAAGTGAATTGCACGTGGGACCGCCGGGGCTCCGTACTTTAACAACTGGCATTCCAGTTTAATTTTGAATATTTCAACCATAATCCAGTTTCTATATAAATTGTAACATAAACTGTATAATTGCTGCAGCTTAAAGGGACACTACCACTTACATAAGCTGTAACTAGATTACTTGTCCATTACAAACAAAACCACAATATAAAAAGCACTTTATAAAACACATTCTAAAACACTGTCTTTTACCTTTGTTTGAACTAATTGGATGTAAAAAGGAAAAATAAAGTTAGTTTTTTTGTCTCCTGTTTCCATTTTGTGGATTTTTCGCATGATGCAACATTTACCAAATTGAGTGCACAAGTTTTACTTTGCGGCTTTGCTTCATCTTATACACTATTAACAGTTAATGAGGTGGAGGAAGGAATGTTTAGATAAGGCTATTGTTTTCCAGGCTACCCGAGATAAGAGCTGGCACCTGTATGAGATAAGACAGGGAGTTTAAATGATTTCTAATCTACCCCCCGGTGATGTCCTTTGAATGCATCACACACAATACAATTATTTGAGTCAGTGGTTGACCTATAGACTCCATTCTATGGCCAAAGCCACACAGTGAGGAGCAAGTGATACTGTGGGGGCAGTTTACAACACAATAGATAAAAAATGGATGCACCCAGTGACACATATACATGGTTATCCAAAGAGAGCTGAACTGGCCCCGAAATTGCACCAAACATTGAATTTCCCCATACGGTGCAATTTCGTGGTCATTCGGCTATTCAAAAGCTGACAATTCACCAAACATTGGAGAATTGCCAGCGAAATACAGTGACCTTCGGCAGCGGTGAAATCCCCATAGAGAAGCAATGGTTAATCTATTCAGAGAACGCCGAACAGCAGAGAAATGTCAGTGAAATGCCCTGCTGTTCGGTGGTTTCATTTGGAAGGTTTATTCAATCAAATCCCATAGGTTTCAATGTGAAAACTATTCCCATTTTTATTGAATATCTAATAAACTGTTTATTCTCTTAAACTGCAGCAAAAAGTCTCTTTATATATTTTTAGGATCTTTCAGGCATTTTTTTCGGGATTTTGTTCGGCGAAATCAATTTTTACTTTTTTTTTTTAAATAGCGTTCGGTGAATTTGTGGCGGATCTTTGGGTGCGATTGTTTTTTTTTCGGTGGTTTTTCGAGGCTCTTTGTATAAACCCCTATAGAGTAAAATATTTTCTTAACTAAACATACAAGAGAAAAACAAAGCACATGTAAGATATCAGCAACATCAAATAAACACAATAAGGACATTACATTTTTTGGTGGTACCGGCCCTTTAAAGGGTCCCTTGAGCTAACATTTACATCGTGATATAATTGTTGTTTCTTTCTTCTTTGTTTTTAGCTGTGAGGTTGTTTTTTTTATTTCATAGCAGATCAACAAGAATGTGTGCTGCAATTTGTCAAAAAAAGAAGAAAAACAGAGCATGGGAACTTTTTTGACAGATACTAAACTAGCTCTTCCAGGAAATAGCACACCAGACCTGCTAAACTCTAATGATATCACTTACAGTGTTCTTTAACACCTAAAGCGCCAGAGGGGTAAGAATTCAATACGTCTGCCTCACTTTCCCAAAGTTACAGAAACTATCTGTGAAAATGTTTTCATACTTTTCCCATAACTAAACAAATGAGAAAAATGACAATTATGTTTTTTTTTTTAGTGCAAACTGCTGCAGGTCTCTTCAAAAACGGGGAAGAAAAGTGCCGATTCATAATTACCCAACCTCTACAGGGGAAACTGAAAATTATAGGCTGGTTCTTGCACCCGCTTCAGTTGTTACATAGTTACATAGGCTGAAAAAAGACATGCGTCCATCGGGTTCAGCCTCTCCCACATCACCTACTGCTGTTGATCCAAAAGAAGGCAAAAAACCCAGTCTGAAGCTCTCGCCAATATGCAACGTACTGGGAAAAAAATCCTTCTGGACCCCAGAATGGCGTCAGATTTCTCCTTGGATCAAGAAGCTTTTACCCACATATTAAATATTATAACCCTTAATATTCTGTGCCTGCAGGAAGTCATCCAGTCGTTCTTTAAAATTCTGTACAGACTCTGACCCAACCACCTCAACAGGCAGAGAATTCCACAGCTTTATTGTTCTCACCGTAAAATAACCCTTCCTATGCTTTAGACTGAATTTTCTTTCTTCCAGTCTGTCCTATGTATAGACCTGTTAATAAATAGGTTATCAGACAATGGTTGATAATGGCCTGTACATATTTATATAAGGTTATCAGATCCCCTCTAAGGCGCCGTTTCTCTAAACTAAACAGGTTTAAGCAAACAATAAAATTGTTAATGAAAAGAACCCAAATCACCTTCTGATAGCTATGGTCCTGTTGAAAAAAAAACAACAACAAAACAGAGCGATGAGTACAATTTATGGTGCCGTTTTGAAGATTGTTGACATTATGAAAATAAGTTAAAATAATAATAATATAAAAGGTATCACTACAGACTGCTATACTCGTGATATTAAAATAATAATAAATAATATGTACACAAAGCAATTAAGACTAAGGCCCCTATTACATTCTTCGCGCAATTTCGTTCGCGTATCGTCCAGCGTTATCGCGCGAAAATTTACGTGGTATACTGATCCGAACGCATTTTCTCATCTGTCAAAAAATAACGTTCGTAAAAACGACGCGCAAAACGAAGAGTAATACGCGCGCAGTAACGTAGCGCACGTAAATCAGTGTGCAGACTGTTTTTTTCACCGGATTCAGCCAATCAGAATTAAGAACCTTAATTGACATCAACTTACCTTAATTGACTCACTTAAGTTTTTGCGCCTGTCAAAGTAAATCTGAGTATACATGCTGCAGCAATAAAAAAAATATGCACGAATTCACAATTTTATTGTTTGGGTATGTGTCGAATGTGTAACTATACTGTGCTGCATTTTATTTTTCGTGCTGGTGTTTTTCGTTTCGGCCAGAACGTTCCAATTTGCAGTTACCACCAACTTTTATTTATTTATTTATTTATTTATAAAGGATTTTACCAGGAAGGATACATTGAGATTTCTCTCGTTTTCAAGTATGTCCTGGGTTCAAGAACATTGAAGTGTTACAGTTACAGAAATACAAAGTAATACAATGCAAGATATTAAAAACTTTTCAAAGACGTTAAAATTCCGCGCGCAAACGTCGTTCGTAAAAAGATGCGCATCGATTGAAATACCATCCGCGTACCAGTGCACGAACGAATTTGCGCTCACAATGTTAAGTATAGGACGCGCACAGTTCATCACGCTCGTGCAGGTCCATCCGCGTTAAACGATAACGCGCATCGTTTGCGCGAACGTTGTAATATGACGTTCTGCGCAAAGGGTTTTGCCCCTCGCGCAAATGCGCATTTGCGCATGCAAAACGCACTGCGCGAAGAATGTAATAGGGGCCTAAGACTGTGCAATCCAAAATAACTGGCTGTTTTAGCACAAGAAATGCAACTCTTTATATGATCTTTATAAATTATGTGTATGCTCTTGACAGTATGGGATTGTATTAAATTGATTTATGACAAAACAGGGGTATTGTTATATGAAAGCTGCTACAAACTGTTTTTCAGTACTTACACGTGTGGTTAGAAGCTTTCTACCTTTTTTCTGAAGAGTGACTTTACCGGTTGTCTGTGTAGCACAGGAGTGTGTGGCAGGATTTTATTATTATTATTATTATTATTTATTTATAAAGCGCCAGCATATTCCGCAGCGCTGTACAATAAGCACAGTACAGACAGGGTTACAATACATTGAACAACATTTGACAAACAGTACAGGAGGAGATGAGGGCCCTATTCCCGTAGGAACTCACAATCTAGGAGGGTTGGGGTTGGAAACAGGAGGAGAGGACTGTAAGGTGAGAGTGATTGATGGTTGCGTCAGTGAGTTGGGTGGTAGGCTTCCCTAAATAGGAATGTTTTAAGGGAGCGTTTGAAGGAAGAGAAGTTAGGGGAAAGTCTGACAGTACGAGGGAGAGCGTTCCAGAGAGTGGGGGCTGCGCGTGAGAAATCCTGCAGTCTATCATGGGAAGAGGTGATGCGGGGAGAAGCTAGGCGCAGGTCACTGTTTGACCTTAGGGAGCGGGCTGGGGTGTATTTGGTGATTAGTGAGGACAGGTAGTGGGGCGCTGAGTTAGTGAGGGTTTTGTAGGTAAGGATAAGGATTTTGAACTTAATTCTGCAGTGGATGGGGAGCCAGTGAAGGGACTCGCAGAGGGGAGCGGCAGAGACAGAGCGGCGGGTGAGGTGAATTAGCCTGGCGGAGGCGTTCAGGATGGATTGTAGGGGGGAGAGGTGGGACAGAGGGAGGCCAGATAAGAGATTATTGCAATAATCGAGTCGGGAGATTACCAGGGCGTGTATGAGTTGTTTTGTGGTGACCGCGCGGTAAGAAATGGCCGAATTCTGGAAATATTACGCAGTTGGTATCGGCAGGAGGAGGAAAGAGACTTGATGTGGGGGATGAAGGAAAGAGCAGAGTCCAGTGTAACTCCAAGACAGCGAACTTGGTTTGATGGGGAGATGGTGATACCCTCCACCGTGATAGAGAAGTCAGGAGGTGGGGAGGCATTAGAGGGAGGAATAAGTAGGAGCTCAGTCTTTGACATGTTGATCTTTAGGTGGTGGGAGGCCATCCAGGAGGAGATGCCAGATAAACAGTCGCTGACTTTTGAAAGGACAGGGGGAGAGAGATCAGGGGTAGAGAGGTAGATCTGAGTGTCATCAGCGTAGAGGTGGTAATTAAAGCCAAAGCTGTTGATGATTTTGCCCAGGGAGGAGGTGTAGATGGAAAAGAGCAGAGGACCAAGGACAGAGCCTTGAGGTACACCAACAGATAGAGGCAATGAGGAGGAGGAGTTACCAGCAAAGGACACACAGAAGGACCTGTTGGATAAATAGGAGTCAACCCAAGCAAGTGCAGTGTCACCGAGACCCAGAGAGTTGAGGGTCTGTAGAAGGAGGGGGTGGTCAACAGTGTCAAAAGCAGCCGAGAGGTCAAGCAGGATGAGAATAGAATAGTGGCCGTGTTTTTTAGCAGTTAGGAGGTCGTTGGTGACTTTGGTGAGGGCAGTTTCAGTTGAGTGTAGGGGACGGAAGCCAGATTGCAGGGGGTCAAGTAGGGAATTGGAGGACAGGAAGAGGGAGAGGCGGTTGAAGACTAGTTTTTCTAAGAGCTTTGATGTGAAGGGAAGCAGGGATACAGGGCGGTAGTTGGATGGAGAGTTGGTGTCTAGGGATGGTTTCTTTAGTAAAGGGGTAACTAGTGCATGTTTGAAGGCGGATGGAAAGGAGCCAGTGGAGAGAGATAGGTTGAAGATGTGTGTGAGAGCAGGGGTGAGGGAGGAGGAGAGGGGAGGAATTAGATGTGAGGGAATGGGGTCAAGCGGGCACGTGGTGAGATGTGAGGAGGACAATAAGGAATTGACTTCCTCCTCAGTGGTTGGGAGGAAGCGGCAGAGGGTGGCAGAGGGGACCTGTGGGAGTGGAGGAGGCAGATAACTATCTTGTGTTGGGATGTTGCTTCTGATAGTTAAAGTTTTACTGAGGAAGTAGTCTGCCAGGTCTTGAGCGCTGAAGGCAGCTGAGGGGGGAGGTGCAGGTGGGTGGAGGAGGGTGTTGAAGGTGGACCAGAGCCGTTTAGGGTTGGAGGACAGCGTAGATATAAGAGATGAGAAGAAGGATTGTTTGGCCAAGTGGAGGGCAGAGGTGTATGACCGGAGAATAAACTTGAAGTGAACAAAATCAGCTTCAGAGCGGGATTTCCTCCAGGCACGCTCTGCAGTGCGGGAGCATCTTTGCAGGTAGCGAGTTTGGAGGGTGTGCCAGGGCTGAAGCTGGCGGCGTGGGGCCTTGCAGAGTCGAAGAGGAGCAAGAGTGTCAAGAGCAGAGATAAGCGTAGTGTTGTAGTGATTAGTGGCAGCATCAGGGCAGGTGAAGGATGAGGTGTGAGGGAGGTGGTGAAGTAGGTTGGAGAATTGATGGGGGTCCACAGCATGTAGATTTCTGCGAGTGTGTGTGCGGGGTGGGGGAGCAGGGTGTTTAGGAAGTCCAGATAGGTTGAAAGAGAGAAGGTGGTGGTCAGAGATGGGGAAAGGGCGACAGGATGGGATTGGAGTGTGTATGGAGTTGACTGTGTAGGACAGGAGTGTTTGTGGGCTTGTCTTTGTGATTTGGGACTGTTAAGGATTGGCTGTGTTGAATGGGAATGAATGGAGCTGAGTGAAATGGGAGTATGTGTTAATGTGTTGGATGGTAGAGTGTGTGGTTGAGCGGGATGGAAGTAATTGTTTTGTAGACTGATTGGGATGGGAGTGCCAGCAGGATTCAATATCTGATTGTAAAGTGTTTATCCTTCATCTCAGTGACCAAACGGATCACTATAGCCCTGCGACTCACTGTGAAAGTTCAAAGACTGCATGCATGATTGGGAAACCATGATTACATATGAAAAGTATGATAATGCTTGCTCATTAACGTCTTATTTATTTATTGGTTTATTTATAAAGGGCCCTATTACATAGTTGGTGCTAACTTAACCAGAGCTGTTGTAAACTTAAAACCTCCATAGGCTATAATGGCTCTGGGAAGTTTACAACGGCTCTGGTTAAATTAGCACCAACTATGTAATATGGCCCAAATTATTTTACCAGAAAGGATACATTGAGATTTCTCTCATTTTCAAGTATGTCCTGGGTTCAAGAACATTTAAGGCTAGGGTCAGACTAATGCATTTTTCGCGTTGTCCGTGAAAAAGTACGTTCGAACGAATGGACGTATTTTTTCCCGGAATACGAGATAGCGGTCATACTATACTATGTTACATGTTTACAGGTGCATTCTGTATATAGTCACTATGTTACATGTTTACAGGTGCATTCTGTATTGAGGCAGGTTAATAGGGAGCTCTTAAGTAACTTTAGACTGGGGGAAGATTTGATGGTGTCTGGGAGGATATTCCATAATTGCGGTGCTCTGTAGGAAAATGAGGATCGAGCCACTTTTTTTTTGTATTGTGTTATTGCAAGTAAGGTGCTGGTCCTGGATTCGAGGTTATAGGATGAGGGAACTGCTGAGGGAAGCCGCCTATTCAGGTAGGGTGGCAGCTTCCCAGAAAAGCTCTTAAACACCAGGTTGGAAAAGTGAAGAGTGCGTCTAGATTCCAGCGACGGCCAGTTTAGCTCTTTTAACATGTCACAATTATTAATTAATTAATTAATTAATTTATAAAGTATTTTACCAGGAAGGATACATTGAGATTTCTCTGGTTTTCTAGTATGGTGGGTCATGTAGTTTTATTGTAGCACATGTAGTTACATTGTAGCACAAAGCGGCAGAATGAGTTATACAATGTAGTAAGTTTATGAAGGTGCGTTTGCGGGGCAGCTACATACTCTACAACTCCATATTCAATAGCCGGCATAAGCATTTGTTGTACAATCTGCTTTCTTACTGCGGGGCTCAGGCAGGATTTGTTTCTGTACAGGGCACCTAGTTTGGGGTAAAGTTTAGATGAGAGTTTTTCGATGTGGGGGCCAAAGGATAGATTTGGGTCTAACCACATACCTAGATATTTGAGAGAAGTGACTGTGGTCAGTGTGCCATTTGATCTTGTCCTGACACATAGATGGGGTGTTTGCAATTTATGTAGTTTAGGTTCTGTTCCAAAAAGCATCGTTACAGTTTTGTCAGTATTTAAAAAAGGTTTGTTATCTTTGATCCACTTTTCTACCTCCGTGAATTGTTCTTGCAGCACGGCCTCCAGCTGCGGGATATTTGGTTTACTGGTATAGATTATGGTGTCTTAATGACTGTCTTAATCACTGTTGTCCTTTATATTAATATCTGATCCTCCATAATTGTATGAGGTATGTTATTGCCCTATGTGTTGAACATGCTTAGCAAGACTCATTTGCTAACATCTGCTATAATTCTGTAATTCTTGAGACTGAAAAAGACAACGTTAATCAATAACTAATCATGTGCGCTTCATATGAGGTAATGGAATTAAAGGATAACAGAATAACAGCCTTAATCGACCTTAATTGATCCTAATTCATGATCTGTCTTTATTTGATTGGTGAGCTGCGACTCACTCTCCTTGTACCTCCCATTTGTACCTCCCCAGGAATGAGCATAAAAATGGAGCTATACAATGCAGAATTAGAATATTGACAAGATATCATTGCCTGTCTGTGTCTTTATTCTCCAGCCGTATATATATATATATATATATATATAGATATGGAGCAGAGAGGAGAGCATAACCAAACCAAAGCTAGTGTTTTTCGAGTTGTCTTTTTCAACTTATGTTACCTTTATGTTAAATTTACTTCTATGTTACTTCAGACATGTGCACTAGGGATGAGCCGAACACCCCCCGTGTTCGGTTCACATTCGAACTCGAACAATTTCAAAAGTTCGAGTTCGAACTCGAACACGAACCGAACTCAATGCAAGTCAATGGGACTCAAAGTTCGATTTTTAGAGTGCCCTCCAAGAGGGCATATGTGCAAGATGTTTGCCATAAAAGGTGTATGGGAGTCCGGGTAGTGCCCTGGGGGACAGGGAACAAGGACAAAAAGTTTTAAAAAAGACGTTTTTAAAGGAACAGTGAGTTTTCCATAAAATAAGGGTTGAAAATAAAAACAAAAAATTCCTTCAAATATCGTGCCTAGGAGGTCCCCATAACCTGTCCGTGAAGTGGCGGATTTGTAGGATCTATAGAAACATTGCCATCAGAGACCCACACACAACACCTAGCCACCCTTAAGGGGTTAAAATGCACAGGGACTGGCTACTATCCTGTTAGATGAGGGAATGTATTAGATGTATAAAGCAAGGTATACATGACAATGGATAGTCAGAGACTATAGGGACTCAGCTTGTACACTTTATGATAGACATTTCTAACACAATAATAATAGTATGCTCATATACCTTCGGGAGAGGTACATGACATACAAATACTGGAATATTACGTTTAAATCTAAGGAGTGTGATAAAGATTTTATTAAGCCCTTGATGACAAATGACGTAACATCTACATCATTAATGATTGGCTTTACAGAGCCCTGGTCCTTAAGGGGTTAAACAGCATATCAGAGAGGATCATATAGTAGAAATGAACACTTCTTAGAATTCAAAACAAGCACAGTGTTTGTTCATACATGTGCAGTCTGCAAGCAATGTATCAAATTCTAATTTCTAATTAGAAGCACACGTTATTTCCAAACACTAATTAAACACCTGTTGCTTACGCCGTTTGAGAGCACATGTCATTTAGAGGTGAGAATCTTTGCACCTAGACATTAGGTACTTTTTTAATTCAATATCTAATAAACCGTTTGCTTATAATATTCTGCAGTAAAGAGTCTCTTTATTTCTAGATTTTTTAGTATTTTTTTAAGCATTTTTTTATCGAAAAATCTTGAATTCTGAAATAAATGGAATCAGCTGATTCAGAAATGTCACACGTTACCGAAATTTCAGTATTGGACCAATTCAGAAATATCCTAAGCATCCAATATATTGGGCCATTTCAGATATTCAGATCTGCAAAATATTGCACATAATTTAAAGAAAAAAAACTATGAAATTACATTTATAATGCAGGGTCGGCACTTTCCTGTCACAATCACAATCGTACATAGCCAAGAACTTAAATAAAAATTAGGGTTAGGGTTATTGTTAGGGTAAGGTGTACTGTTTCTGCTTGTTTTATGATTAGGGTTTAGGTTACTGTTTCTGCTTGTTTTGTGATTAGTACTATGGTTACTGATGTAGTGAGGGTTACTGTTAGGGTTACTGGTTCTACTATTTTATGACTAGAATTACTGTTAGGGTTACCGTTTCTGCTTTTTTTTCTGATTAGAGATATGGATATTATGTACATTGTTTCCGATTGTTTTATTATTAGGTTTAGATTTACTATTAGCAATAGGATGATTGTTTCTGCTTGTTTTATGATTTCTGTTTACCAATTTATTTTCCAATTAGGCCTAGTTATCCAAATTAATTCAAATAGATATGATTATATTAGAATCTGACTGATTTATAATCATCTTGGTTTGGGTCAATTCTTGATAATTTTATTCAGAGTAGATTCAGTTCAGGAATCAGTAATTTGGAAATTCAGATTGATCCGAATCCCTGAATTACTGAAGTTTTAGCTGAGTGTCGATTCTGTCTGAACCAAATTGCATATATCTAACATGCATTACAGTTTGTGAGTTTGTTGACTTGCATTTCAAAGAGGGTTATGTATTGCTTGTTCAGGTATGCGAGTGTCAGTTTTGCTCGCATCCATATTTCTTGCTCTGAGAGTCTTGTTCTCCATTGGGGACATGGGATCATTGTCCTCATTCAAACCCTACTGGGTAGAAAGTAGATATTCCATGGGAGTTCCTCAGTTTTTACACAATGTTAACTGGTCCTGATGTTAGCTAAAGACTGCTTTTGCCTACAGATAGGACCTCATGCTCTGCATTATTAAGATTATAATATACACTCCATTTGGGCAAAGCATACGTCACCTTGCACCCACCTTTAAGACTGTTTTCATATACTTATGATGGTGAGGATCTCAACAGATCCTAGCAGATGGCCTTTGGTTGTTTTGCACAGCAATTTACTCATGGGAACTCACAGCCCGCACATCATGACAATATTAGTTCTTGGCCATTGACTTGTAGCATGACTGACAGGCATCTCTCTGCAGGTATCTCTTCTTCTGCTCATTATGCTTTGAAGGATATGACTGGTGCCTCAGGGAAAACAGATGCTTGCTTTTGTTAGTGGTGGCTGGAAAATAGGAATTTTTTGATCCTTTTATAGGTGACTATGTGGGCCAAATTATTGAGGTGTAGTCTCTGAATGTAAACTTTACCTAGACTTATAGGTAAGTGATCATTACTCTCTTGCTACTTTCAGTAGATTTGCTAGGTGAGTCTTAGTAAAAGCAACTTAATGATGTAACTTCGATATTTATATTACTATAAGTCAAGAGAAAGGCAGAGCCGCCTGAGATCTTTAAACAGAAAAGGATGAGCAAAGGAGGCAAAACACATGGTTCAAGTGAATAAAAAGGTGGGCATGGAAGGAGATGTGAGAAATGGGAAACAAATTTACAGTAAGGTCATCACAACTTTCCGTCTTGTAGTTGAAAGAATCTTGTGGGCAGTTGAGGCTCTATGCAGTCCCTCCTAGTGGGCGGCGGTGAATTGAAGGAGGCGCTGAGGGTCGGTGGTGGTGAGTGGGCTGGGGTTCTGAGTCATGTATAGCACTTACCCCTGGGGAGATCTCAGCTGGTGGTGCTGGCAAGGTGGATCTGTCAGAGCTTTCCCTGTTGTCTTCACCTCAGTATCTGCAAATACAACCCCAGATATTTTAATGGATAGGGGATGTGGAGGTAGCCACCTATGACCTTTATTGGACACGTGACCAGAACTTCCTGCTACAGAGTCAAAGAGCAAACTGAAAGCCAGAAGGAGGTGAGAACTTGCAGCACTGAAAGGGAGAGCTACCAGCAACAGCTAAAAATAAGGAGGAGTGTATGTATCTGTCAGCTTGTCTACCATCTGTTTGTCAGTCTATTATCTATCTATCCATTTATTATTTGTCGGGTAGTCTATTTCTGTACTCGTGCATCTGTCTGTATGTCTATTGAGTGTCCCACTGAGATTGTCGTCTGGATCCACCCCTCGTTGGCTATCACCAGACTAATGGACAAACCTGACTGCCAATCAATCCCTCTGTCTCTTATCAAGATGCCATAAATGACATCACAACTTTCTCCACCTCCCGATGTACATCAACTGTCATGGCGGGAGACCGGTGTTGTGTCGGATCTGGTTCCTCGTCGAGAGCTGTTCCAAGTAGCCATTTCTCACCCATTTGACACTCAGGCTTTGGGGTTTATTTCATGCGGAGACATTTTGTATGAAAAAAATGTTATTTTAAAATGAGAAATGGTTAATGTAAAATATATTTGGTAATTATTTGGTTTATTATTTAGGCATAACAACCTTTTCTTTTCTTTTTTATATATACCAGTTTAAAGGGTGGTTTTGTTTAAGCCTATTTAATGTTATGCCGTATTTATTAAGAACATACTTTGTTTTTGCACTGAAAAAATGTACATAACTTGTATAAAACCCTCATACAAAGGCTGCTTGGAACAGCTCTCGATGAGGAATCAGATCCGACACAACACCGGTAATCCAATTTCAAAAACGTATGCCAGGTTTTAGACCAAGAATTGTACTTACTGTTTGTGAAGATTGTGGTAAGATAGGTTCTTCACATCAGCTAGTGTGTGTGCCAAGGAAGGCCTACAATGATGTATTCAAGCAATGAACCATTTCAGTAAAGTGCCCAGTAGTCTTTCCCTTCATTATCTTCTAAAGACACTTCGCCACCAGCTCATGTCTTTGAGTAAGTGAGGGATGCTTGTATAATGAAGCACAGCAAAGCTTTTAAGATGATGTATGTCTACAAAGAAAACCTGGAACATTGACATCAGCTAAGTTTTTATTTGTTGTTAAAAATGATATCTGTGCATATCATAATGAAACATTTTTGCTTTTCTTTAAATGAAATTAAAAAGAAAATGCAGATTTCAGTTATTATGTATTTTTGTGCGTTATTCACTTTGCCCCTTGTTACCAGAGCAGTAGCTACTGTAAAAAACGAAATGTCTACAACTGCACAAAATTCCAGACGTGCACATTTTCAGTGGTTATTTGCTGGTCGTGAGTCAAAAATAATAAATGAAAACCAGAGATTAAAGTTCAATGTCTCACATTTCTGTCAATTTAGCCTAGTGTTCAGATTATACTGTGATTTCAATCCCTGCCTCGTGGCTAGAACACCAATCTGTACACTTAATTGTCAACTTTAAAAAGGCTAACACCTTCTCCTCTGTCATCTCTTGTAATCGTAGAAGTGTCAAGACAAGAATCTGTGGGGCAGTGGACAAGATATCGGTTAATTAGTTGCTTGTCACGCTAATGACAAAAGCCTCAAGTATAGCCGAGGGCTTCACTACATGCCAACCTTTTACCAAATAAGTTGTAATGTGTGATATATGATCTCCAAATATAGATCAGCCAACTGAAGGGAATTTCAACCCATGTGGAAATCTCAGATGCTCAAGAACTTCAAAAGGATATTGATGGACATGTGTATTCATTGAGATTCCTCCAAATTTTGAGTAGATCGTTATTTTGTTTCCAAAACACGAATGAGCAAAAGGACCTCTCAATAAACGAACAAAAAAAAGCAAATCCCAATTTTTTATTTGTACGATCCATTTGCTTTGTGCCATTGCACCTATGAGTACAATTTGGGGTGCACTGCATTATATTGAAATCAGATCAGGTGCTTGGGGCTGGTTGATCCCTTTACTCCCTCCACCCATTGTTAGTGTTGTGGGGTTCAGCCTGAGACTGCTTCATCTCCACTCATTTAACCCAAGGACACTGTGGTTGTTATAGGGGTGACTAGAGCCCTCCTAACGTTGTAGACTTTGGGGTTCAGAAGCTTCCTGGCAGCCAAACTGCTTTCCTGATTAAGAAAATAATTCATTATTTGTGACGTAACAAAGTTCTAAAACCAAATCGATTTTAATGAAATAAATATTATCTATGGATTTAGGATGAACCAAATCAACAATCCGACAAAATTCAGGCGAAACCAAAGTGATCGTAAATTAAATTTCTGAAAATTATTGGCCAAATGTTTTGACCATGCACATGTCAAGATGGTACCAGTGGGTGCACCTGTATAATGAAAATTTATTAATTTATCTATTTATAAAGTATTTTACCAGGAAGGATACACTGAGATTTCTCTCATTGTCAAGTATGTCCTGGGTTCAAGAACATTGAAATGTTACAGTGGTTACAGAAATGCAAGGTAATAAAATGCAAGATATTAAAAAAAACCCACAAATATACATATTAACACAGAAAATAAATATGTAGGAAATATATTCATTATGTTACATGTTTACAGGTGCATTCTGTATTGAGGTATGTTACTAGAGATCTCTTAAGGGTCTTTAGACTGGGGGAAGATTTGATGGCGTCTGGAAGGTTATTCCATAATTGTGGTGCTCTGTAGGAAAATGAGGATCGAGCCACTTTCTATTTGTATTGTGGTATTGCAAGTAAGGTGCAAGTCCTGGGTCAGAGGTTATAGGATGAGGGAGCTGCTGGGGGAAGCAGGCTATTCAGGTAGGGTGGTAGCTTCCCAGAAAAGCTCTTAAACACCAGGTTGGAAAGGTGAAGGGTGCATTTAGATTCCAGCGACGGCCAGTTTAGCTCTTTTAACATGTCACAATGGTGGGTCATGTAGATACATTGTAGCACAAAGCGGCAGAATGAGTTATACAATGTAGTAAGTTTCTGGAGGTGTGTTTGAGGGGCAGCTGCATACACTACATCTCCATATTCCATAGCCGGCATAAGCATTTGTTGTACAATCTGCTTTCTTTAAAAAGATGGCTTGCTGAAAGTGAAAAAATAAACTGGTGTTGAATAAAAAAATAAAAATTATATATTTTTTACATTGAATCCTATTGAATTTGCTTGTTTAAACCTGGCCAAACTGAATCACCGAAATCAGGGCATTTCACTGACACTTCAGTGTAGTTCGGCGTTCTCTGAATAGATTAACCATTACTTCTCTATCGGACAATTTTGCCTCCAGCTGAAGATCGCCGATCTGTGGCGAACTGCACCGTATTTCGCTGTCAATTCGCCGGTGTTTGTAGAATTGACAGCTATTGAATAGATGAACTGCCATGAAATTGCACTGTATGAGGAAATTCACTGTTCGGTGCAATTCGGTGGCAAGTTTGGGGCTTATTGAATAACCCCTTCTGTCTTTTGGGCACTATTGTACATTGCTTTATTATTTTTACCTTTTGGAGAACAATAAAAAATGAACAGAGGTATGAATGAGTGAAATAGACAGAGTGAATACAAATTTTATTGCAATGTAACTGCAACGTGACATTCCCACACTCTTTATAAACTAGTTTATTTTTACAATATCCCTTAAGCACTGCAGTTCTGTGTTTAACAAGAGAAATAGTAATCTGTCTTATTCCAGCAGGTTGTAAAGTTCCAATAACTACTATTTTCGTTGTTTGTTTCTTATTTATTCATTTATTTTGACTAACTAATTTTTCTAATATGCCCTTTTACAAAGTGAAAGTTTACAGAAGATCTAGCTGCTCTCTTTTCTATGCCAACACCTCTAATCTAAGTGCTCCAAGGAGGAGTTTTACTCAGAATTTATTCTAAATTGACTAAAATGAAGCTAATTGCAGTTATATATTGCCATCAAGTTATTATACAGTATGACTCGAAAAATAGTCAACGTTATATCATCATTATTATTATTATTATTATTAATAAACCACAGTATTAATTTAGATTTTACCTGTCTCATGCGATCAAGCCAAACTTGTTTTTCTTATCTGAGACATCATGCTGCCAGTCAAATGTTTACAGCAGTCTTGGTTCTTAATGACTGATCCCTGACAGTCCACACTGCGATGTTGGCTGTCATGGAGCATCACTTCACAGTCAATCGACGTCAAGTGGTTGTGACAAATGCAATCAGAATTTTTTCACATCAGCTTAAGTCAGTAAATATCTTCCCATACGTGAGTGTTAATGAATAGACCAAGAAAAAAATTAGCTTGGCTTCCAAAAACCACATTAAAATTAGCTTAGCTTGGCTTCCAAAAACCACATTAATGTAAGTTGAAAGCGATTTTTACTCAATTGAAATCCTTTGAAAATATTGTTTAAAAATATAAATGTACATGTGAATTAGTGACCACTGATATGTTTTGTATTAATTTAATTATTTTTGATATTGATAAGTATTTCAAACTGATTTAATAATCCTCAGCTCCAGCACAGGTCATGTTGGAGAACTGTATTAAAGGGCCACTACCACCAAAACAATGTCTATTCTTCCATGACAGCCATTCTGGTAAGTTCCTTTTCTGAATTCGGTGTCATAGACGTTAAATATATCCAAACTGAGAGCAGCTTGCAGATAGGTGACATTGATGGTAGAATGACGAGATGCCAGTTCTTTATGCTCTCAAAGTACCTAGGACAGGGCTGTCAAACTCTGGACTCCCCAGATGTTGATGACCTACAATTCAAATCCCGGCCAGAGCACCTCTCCAGTAAGTGTCCTTGGGCAAGACACCTAATGATACATAGTCACCACCCAGGAGGGCATACTTGAAAACGAGAGAAATCTCAATGTATCCTACCTGGTAAAATACTTTCTTTAAAAAAATAATAATATTAATCCCATATTTCTTTGAATGTAATAGATGGCCGGGGAATCATGAGCATTATTCTGCAACCCCAGGGTCATATGCAAAAAGTGAATGTCACATGCAGGACATGATTGAAGTCAGATAGCTTTACGCATCCCCTTTTGAAAGCACACAAAGTCCTTTGTGTTTTCTTCACTTTTTTGGGAAAGTAACAGCAAATAAAAGGTGTCTTGTAGGAAGAGAGGGCTTCACAGGTGTACCTTTTTATGGGAGGATGGCAAAAACAGGATGAAATAACCCGGTACAGACAGATGCTTGCTGACTGCCTCTTTGGTTAGACTGGGGGATTAGCTGCTTGCTGATTGCCTCTTTGGTTAGACTGGGGAATTAGCAGCTGCAGAAGCAGGAAATGGGGATGGACCAAACTAACTACGAGGATTAGACAGGGAGAGTGGATTGATCCATTTTAAGTGAAAGCATAAGGGGAAAACAAATAAGTAATCTGTTCCATGATAGGAGTTGTAGTTCTGAAACGTCTCGGAGTGCCAGAGTCTGACAGCCTTGATGTAGCGGGTAAACCAAACGTGGATCCCCTGCTTCAGGTGCCTGAAGTGGTATCAGCTACATTCTTCTAACAATGTCCAGCTAAAGCGTTGCGGGTTATTGTGTCTCTTATGCTGAGGAGACTTCCTTGGCATTTCAGTACAGGCCACGTTTTCTAGGAGATAGCAGATTGATTTGCATACGGTATTGTCACCTCCTCAGCACCTGCAGGCTTTCTGGGGGGGTCTGGACACTCGGCGGCATCGATGGCTGGCCGGGTGCCAGAAGTTCCGGCTGTCGTGCGCCTGGAGGGGCAGGGTGCGGCGTGATGACGCGGAGCCGTTGGCCTTAAATGCAGGGCGCGTGAGACGGCTCATCGCCCTGACGTGGAGTTAGTTCCCGCATCGCCTGGTGTATTCGCCTAGTTCTTTCACTGAGAGTATTGCTCTGTTGCCAAAACGGATTGTATGAGGACCCTGATTGTTGCTGACTCGGACTGCCTTTCTGACTATTCTCTTTCTGACCAAGCCTGTATGTGTGTTGTGCCTAAAGCAGACTCAGGGTGCCTGTTGCGTTTGAACCTTGCTGACCTAGAGTATATAACCGTCTTGCATAATATCGATACAGTATATATGTCTGCCCTTGCATAGCGCTGATTCAGGTAATTCATTGATCTATCCTGTTGCCGAATCATAGTGTATGAGGACCTTGTTTGTTGCAAAATCTGCTTGTACAAAAACCCTCTCTGTTGCCAACTCGGAACGTTTGTATGACCACACTTTTGTTAACCCCTGATGTATGAGCAAACTGCCTAAAACTCTTCCTGACTGTTTTCAGTTTCTCAGTGAAGTTTACCCTTTGTGCCTCAGCGATAAATTGATCTATAAACCTGCTGTGATCAAATTATATTCATTATTGTTGAGCTGTCTGGTTTCCCTGGCTGGGAGTGATAGGGTTAGTGGTCCTGACCATTTATGGGATCGGAGGGTCTAGTCAGACTTCTAGTCTGTCCAAGAGGATCCTCACCATGGTTGTCAAGGGTGAGCGGGACAGCGAATGTAACAGGTATAGCCTTTTCTGTAATGGCATCATCATTGAGACCTAAGTGGGGACCTAACGTTGGGCTGGCCACTAGTGCTGTTTCCTGTTCTTAATGCTCTCATAAACATGTTGACCTAAAGAGCTACTTTAACAGAGTTATCATACATTAATTATGGTTCATAATCCTGTGCGTATACAAATTAAGTGACATTATCATGTTATTATTCCTCCTCGTTTTATCCGATGATCTTTTTCTTTGATATTTTTGTTCAATGTTGATAATGTTAGTCACGTGGCTGTTACACGTGGATCCATTCAGCAACTATTATTTTTTTTTAAATAATTTGCACATTTCTTAATACATATATCACATCGCTAGACTTACTTATTGGTTTAGAATTCTGTTCTTAATGTAAGTAGAACAGCAATAATGTAAATAAAAAGATTATAACAATAACCCGACAAATGATATGGTTTGTTTAAAGCTGACATTAATGTTTCTGATCAATGATAACTCTGACTGGTGTTGAAGGTGCGTGTTTGGATATAGATCATCGTCCTTTTGTTGCTTTTTTTTCACCCCCCCTTTTTTTTCTTTTTTGGCTTTGTTTGATACATAAGATCAGGGTACAAAGCTGTTTCTATTTCTCCTCAGGGTGATAGCTCACATTTGTACAACTCATCTTGTCGAGAGAAGAAAAGCTCTTGGGAAACGTTCTCCTCCCAGGGCAGTAGGTCAAAACTTTGTGTGAACGATGTGTGTAGAAAAATAAAGAAATACTAAAAAGCTCTGGTGTTTTTATCACTGACCGTGAGATAACTGGAACAGGCCTACAACAGGTGTGCTAAATATTCCCTACGTCCATTGCCTTTATCCAGTTTAGTCTGTGTAGCTTCAAGTTCTGTGTCATTTTCTACCTTTGATGGCAAAAAAGCCAAGCAGAAATATCAACATCTAGCAGATGGCGTGTGAAATCCCTGTTGTACATAAAAGAGATATGTGCCTCAAAGCTTGGTGTTAAGTACATAAATATTTTATTGCATAATAGAATTCAGCATGACTTTGCTGCTTTTAATTAAATGTGACAGCATTAATCAGTGACACCCAGAAGGGCATGCTTTCTGACATGTTAGCAGTTCGTTACAGGGACACATTATTTCACATCCAGGCTTTAATAATTCGCATAACTAGCAGCAAATCGGAAATTCGAAAGCACTTAACTTTATTTTAGAGTCCATTATATGTTCTTTTGGTCCCAATTAAGAATGTTCAAAAAACACCAGAGTGGTGCAACTCGTACCAATGCCAACGCCCATGGAATATTTATCAATTATAAAATTATGTTTAGAAAATTCACGTTTCTGGTTTGTAAACGTCAAGTGTATCCAGATAAATCTTCAGCTTTCATTCTCTTTATCATGAACCAGAGTAGAGAATCCAAAACGTTTAGGCACCACGATGTAAGACAGAATCTATTTACCCAACGTTAGTTGTAGCAAAGAAAGAAATGGGCACTCCACCTCTTCACAAGTAGGGCATTACCAGAGACAACATTTAGACTCTACTGAGTCTTTATCAATAAAGACTCAGTGCAGTTGAAACATTCTCTCTGGGGATACTCCAATAAAATTTCCCTGCTTGTGAAAAGGTGGGTTGTCCATTCCTTTCTTTGCTACAAGTGATATAACGGATTTGTCCGATTCTGGGTATGTATGTTGGCACCCATTAGACATTTGTCCTGAGGTTAACGGAGGGTAGTTTCTGCTTAGAACTTGTATTTCTTTACAAGGTTAGGTGACTCTGGACACACAGGTCACATCCCCTGTACACGCCTAGGAGGATCAGGATAAAATATAAAGAATGGAAAAATGGTGGAAGCCATCATTGAGGAAAATGTACACCTTCGTCTCA
The DNA here is from genome assembly GCA_009667805.1 of Leptobrachium leishanense. Taxonomy (NCBI): domain Eukaryota; kingdom Metazoa; phylum Chordata; class Amphibia; order Anura; family Megophryidae; genus Leptobrachium; species Leptobrachium leishanense. The sequence goes on along the minus strand of CM019063.1, from coordinate 507,450,732 downwards.
GATGTATTATTTTTTTAGGGGATGGGGTAGAAAAATATCTCCTCCTCCCAAAACCAAATAAACACCACTAAACTAAGAGTGGCTCTTTTACCTTTCCTCGACGAGTTGACGAATAAGGGGGACATGTACAACTACCCAGGATGTCAACGGGCTCCCTTATTCCCTTAAACAAAGAGATGGATCTATTTACATACAGGGACTCAAGAAATACCTTACGCTATGAGATTATTTTCTTATTGTCCCTTCCATATCATATGTGCGGGAGAGAGGCAAACAGGTGATACCAAAACCTCCATTCTTTCCATCTTTGCTTTAAGGTGAGCTGGTGCTTGTGTGAGCAAGATGATTTCAGACTTTTGGCCAAAGCTACCATGTGCTTGTACCAATTCTCCAGAGAAAGAGTTACAGTCAAATCCATTTTATCCACGTGTACATTACAAATTGTTTACTTAAATTCAGTTTGAACAAAGACTGTCAGGGTTATTCAAAGAGAATCGAAAAGTCACCACATGTTCGGTGACTTTTCGTTCTCTTCAATTCGGTGCAATTTGGCGATCCCATTTTGGCGACCCTGCAGTGTATTCAGCAAGCACCACAGGGCCATCGTAGTGCAGGGAAAAGCTGCCGCAAACCCGACGAACATCACCGTAAAACCCGGTGAATGCACACTGAAACCCGCAAAAACATCTGGATTAACCCCGCCGAACATGCCGGAGAAACCGGAACAGCCGCCGATCACAGCGCAGAGCAGCCGCCGGAAAAAGCCAACACCGCAGACGAATGGAGTGAAAAAAACAAAAACAGTACGCTTGAATGTTTGAAAAGTGAAACGCTGTTTGCAAAGAAACTACAGAACAAAACGTCTGAAATTTACATATAAGATCCAATGAATGATAATAAAAAGGGCTGTTACAGAAAAAAGAAAAAATGATTTTAAAAAATCCTGAAAAATGCCTAAAAGATCCGAGAAAATCTAAAAATAAAGAGACCTTTTACTGCAGAATATTATGATGAACGGTTTATTAGATACTGAATAAAACGGGAATATTTTTTTTTTTTTAAAACAATTTTTATTGGATTTTCAGTAATACAGCAATAAGGCACTCATGAAAGCCCGTAGAGTGGTGCATAATCTCAGGGAGTCAGGAACAAAATTGGATTTATAGAGAAAAACTGAACCTGTTTTCTTTCCCTGAGGCATAACAGTACCTCGAGACAGCCTGCAAATCATACATATTAACAACTTTATTAACAACAGAAATAATACCGAGAGGAAGAGAAAAAACGAAATAATAAAAATAGTAGAAAAAAAAAAAAAAATTTAAATCAAGGCCTCAGTGTCCCACATTACTATACTCGATTACGTCATAGTCTGCGACGTAATCCAAGGGTCCCAAATCTTTGTGCATTGTTGGAGCGTGTCATGTAATTGTGCTGTTAGGCGTTCCATTTTATATAAATACCACACTTTCGCAGCTATCTCCGGCACCGAGGGAAGGTCTCGTTTCCAGGATCGGGCTATACAAATGCGGGTTGAAGTACAAATACGGTGTGTCAGTCGAAGAGAGGGGCGTGATAGACCATGTCGTCTAGACGGGCTATTGAGTAAAGCCAGAGTGGGATCAGGAGATACTGCCAAACCCAAAGCACGGGAGATCATAGCAAAAACTGAAGACCACAGGACAGTTACCAGCCCACACTCCCACCACATGTGATAGAACGAACCACGTTGACCACAGCCTCTAGTACACAAGCCAGTGAGTGTGGGATATATTTTCTGCAGTCGGGCCGGGTCTAGGTACCACCTGGAGAGTACCTTGTAACAATTCTCTTTGATCAAAATACATGTCGTTATCCCCATCGAGGACTCCGTTATCGCCTCCCATTCCTCCCGGGAAAATTGGCGACCCAGGTCTAGTTCCCATTGGTGTTGGTACGAGCACGGACTCTCGAGAGACGGGCGGAGGAGAAGACTATACAATTGGGATATTGCTCCCGAAGTGCTTGAGCCTCTTGTTACCAGGCTTTCAAATGAGGTCACTACAGGGGTGCCCATATTTAAGCGGCTACATACAAAATGTCGAATCTGAGAGTATCGGTGAAACTCCCTTAATGGGATGTCATGTGATTCTCTAAAATATTCCCAACGGGGGAATTTCCCCTGCAGCAGCACCGCTCCCAGTGTCGTAAAGCCCTTCCTGTGCCACCAGTCAAAAGCTCGTCCCTCCTCCCCATTCCACGGAGGAAAGAGCGGGTTATCTCTTAAGGGAAGCAGCCCAGATGTAGTGGTGGTTAAGGACATGCGAAATTTAACCTTAGCCCATATAGACAATGTGTGAGCAGTGGTGGGTAATACATGAGCCCGTTCGGTCACAGAGAGATGCCTCCAGGGTAAGTGTGAGAGACATGAGGGGGCAATGCAGTCATTCTCTATGTCAACCCAACAGACCTTGCCCCTTCCCGAGGACCATTGTAGAAGTTGTGTCAGTTGCGCCGACTTATAATAAAGGGTCAGGTCCGGGACCGCGAGGCCCCCATGTAGTCTAGGGCGGCGTAATATCAGTCTGGAAACTCTCGACTTCTTTCCTTGCCATACATAACGGTAAAAGGCTGACTGGAGGTCGTGTAAGATCGTCAGTGGCAAGGGGATCGGTAAGGTGCGAAAAAGGTACAGAAGTTTCGGGAGTGCCGTCATTTTAAGCGCATAAATTCGGCCCATCCAGGAGATGGAGTAAGAGGACCACTGCCTTAGTAGGGATTTAATGTGTTTAATCATGTCTGGATAGTTATAGGTATAGAGCTGAGATATGTGTGCAGTTAGATAGATCCCCAGGTATTGGAGTCGGTGTGGGCACCAGCGGAAGGTGAATGAGTCTCGTAAGTGTGTAACAACCTCCTGGGGTAATGAAATATTTAACGCTTCAGATTTGGCGATATTAATTTTATATCCTGAGAGGGCGCCAAAGGAAGAGAGGCAGCTGTACAGGTTCGGTAATGAAATAAGGGGCCGGGTTAACGTAAGTAGGACATCGTCAGCGAAAAGGCTCAGTTTATAAGTTTTGTCTCCCACCGCTATACCTGATATATCTGGGTGACATCGTATCTGCTCCGCCAGGGGTTCAAGGCAGAGGGCAAACAGAAGCGGTGAGAGGGGGCAACCCTGACGTGTGCCATTTAAGATGTCAAATGGTCTTGATCTCCCTCCCATAGTCGTGACAGAGGCCGTTGGTGATGTATATAGCGCACGAATACCCCCAATCATCTCGTCTCCCACCCCGAATCTCCTCAAGACCTCCCACAAATATGTCCAGTCCACTCGGTCAAAGGCCTTCTCGGCGTCGAGGGAAAGCAGTAATGACGGTTGTTTGGTGGCGTGCGCTATGGAGAGTAGATTCACCGTACGGCGAATATTATCCGGGGCACCGCGAGATCGGATAAAACCAACCTGATCAGGGCGTACCAGGGATGGGAGATAGCGGCTCATTCGCGTCGCCAGGACCTTTGCGTAGATTTTCATATCTACATTCAATAGCGATATTGGGCGGTAGCTAGCGCAAGTTGAGGGATCTTTTCCTTCTTTGGGGATCACCACTATGGTGGCGGCCAACAACTCTTTGGGCGGTTTTCTGCCTTCTATCAAGCCATTATACATATTTGCTAGGAGGGGGGCTAATTGAGTTCGGAATTTCTTATAATATAAGGGGCTAAATCCGTCCGGGCCTGGGGCTTTAGATGTCCGGAGTTCTTTCATAACTGGGAGGATCTCCTCTGCAGTAATTGGGGTCCCCAGAGCTACCGCCTGCGTTTGAGTCAACGAGCGTAATGGTAATTGTTCCAAAAATGATCTAATCTTTTGTTGTTTCTGGCTGTCGGGCGGGGCTGTGGTGCCATCATACAATTTAGAATAATAACGCGCAAATTCTTCTGCTATTTCTAACGGGGCTACTGCCGGAGAGGACCCTGACCTCTGGATTTTTGCTATGGAGTTGCGCTTACGCAGAGCGCGCAATTTGCGAGCTAGCATTGCATCTGGTTTGTTACCCTTCTCAAAAAATAGCTGTCCAACTCTACGAAGGTCACCCAGAGCCCTCTCCGTCTGCAGAGAATTCAATTCACCTCTGGTAGTCACTATTCTGTTCCAGATCAACGGGTCGGGTCGAGCTTTGTGCTTCTTCTCTAAATTTGCAAGGGTAGTAGTCAGGTCAGTCATTTGGGCGCGTAATTGTTTATAGTGTGCCGCTTGTAGGCCTATGAGCCGACCTCTTAGGACTGCCTTATGGGTTGTCCACAGCAGATCTGGGAGGTAATGAGCGGGGTCATTATCCAGGACAAAGTTTGCCAAGGCTGAGTCCATTTCAGCTATGATTTCAGGTTTCAGCAACAGGGCGTCAGGAAGACGCCAGGGAGGGCGGGGAGAGCCCCTGGCCCCATCCGCCAAGACCACGCTTAGTGGGGCATGGTCCGACCAGGTGATCTCATGTATCTTGGCAGATAACACCTCCCTCGCCGCCCGTTGGGGAACAAAGACAAAGTCAATTCTCGTATATGTTACGTTCGGGTGGGAGTAAAACGTGTAGTCTCTTGTTGTGGGATGTAGGAGGCGCCATGCGTCTACTAATTGTGTTTGCTGCAAAAAATCTTTAAGGAGTGGGCGGTTAGGATGAGAGTCAGACTGAGTGGGGTAGTAGATCTATCTAAGGCCAGGTCAAGGATGGAATTAAAGTCGCCTCCGATAATCACTTCCCCCCCTGGAAAGGGTTCTAGCAAAGTCGAGAGCCGGACATAAAAGGCAGGGTCCCTGGTGTTAGGGGCGTAGACGTTAAGGAGTGAAATTGGTCTATTGTCAATAGTGCCCTGAAGAAAAAGAAACCTCCCCTCCTTATCCAACACTTTTCTGCGAAGTACAAAATTAACCCGGGAGTGTTAAAAAATAGAGGTTCCCCGGTGTTTCGTATGGGCACAGGCGTGGTAATGCAGCGGGAATCTCTTATCAAAAAATCTGGGGGATTTACCCTGCGCGAAGTGCGTTTCCTGGAGGAGGAGAATGTCCGCACCCAGAGACACATAGGATCTCATCGCCTTACGTCGTTTCATTGGATTATTAAATCCTTTTACGTTATGCGATATTACATGTAGCGGCATTTATGGAAGGTGTATAGGGGAGGCCTCAGTGGGTGAATAAACTCTGACACATTCAGGCTAGACATATTAATGAAAGTATGAGATATAATACAATGGTATTAAGAATCCTAGAGCAGACATGCGGTATAAGAGATCACATTCGTTAACAAATGACCACATTTTACCTGACCCTTGGAGACCTTGATCGAAAAAAGGAAAAAAGGAAAAAATGAAAAAATAAAACCAGGGAATAATAAATACGCCTGCAAAAAAAGAGTAATAAAAAAAAAAAAAAAAAAGGTAAAAAAGGAAAAGGAAAAATAAAAAACAAAAAAGAAAGCACAAAAGACATAAGAACTCGGATTGAAAAAAAAGTACAATCCAACTAGGATCCCAACCAGTAGGGAAACAGTCTCGGCTTTCAACCTTCCCCCAAAGACGTCCACTTCGGGGGAGAGACCGAGAAGGGCGCCCAGAGACCTGGGCGGAGGGGTGGTCTTCGACATCCACCAAGTGATGTCAACCAGATCTCGTTCGGATCCCATCAGAGGTCCATCATTCCAAGAAGGCTGTGGTGTTGTTTGAAAGAGAAAGAAACTTAGACAAGTCCCGAATCCGAGTATATTACAGTATCAGCAGAGACCCTGCAACCTCGGGTATGCCCCATGTGGCAAAATGTAAAGACGGCATTCATGGTGGAGGGGGTGGCGAGGGACGAGGCCGTCTTTCTCTTGGCGAGGCCTGCGACCATTCGGTCTCCATTCGTTGCGATGAAAAGGTTCCCCCTCGTGGTGGAGAGGATCGCGCTTCTGCTAGGCCCAGCGCCTGAAGAAATCGGTCTGCCCTCTGCAGATCTTCCAAAATGTGCGTAGTGCCGTGGTGGGATACCACAAGTTTAAACGGGAACCCCCATCGATATCTGATGTTGTTCGCAATCAGGAGGTCCGTAACAGGTTTAAAGGAGCGGCGATTTTGTAGAGTAAGTGGAGAGAGCTCAATAAACATTTTCGGCATAACGTTGTCAATAGACGGAGTTTGCGTTCTAGCAGCTGCAACCACCGCATCTTTCACCCCATAATAATGAAATCTAGCAATAATATCTCTAGGTCGCTCTCCCGGTCGTGGCCTGGATCGTAAGGCTCTATGAACCCTGTCAAACAAGCAATGTTCTGGGGGTGTATCAGGCAAGAGACTGAGCAGGTACCTGTGCATAAAGTCCTGTAAGTCAGTAACATCTTCTGGAACCCCTCTGAGGCGTATATTGTTCCGACGGGATCTGTTATCTTGATCCTCCTCAGCACGCTGGAGTTGGTGGACTTCTTCAGTGAGAACCTCCAAATGCTGGGCCATTTCGTTATAAGCTTTGGCTGAGTTATCGTTTGCCCTTTCTAGGGCGTCTGTTCGTGCTCCCACCGCATCAATCTCGGCCCTCACTGCCGCTAGCCCCTCCTGTATATCTCGCTTAATGTCCGCTCGGAACGTGGAGAGTAACCCCTCTATATCCCCACGTGTAGCTGGGCCGCTGTCTGGTGAGTGCGGGGTGGCGGCCGCCATCTTAGGGGAGGCAGAGGGTTCCCTGCTTGGTGTGCGGTCTCCAAATAGAGCAGGCAGGCGGCCCGGTGGGAGGATTTTTATTTAACTTTGGAGGCATCTCCCGGTACCTGGCGTTGTCCGGGGTCCAAGGGGTGTAGTCTGCTCCAAAAACGATCGGGCTGGGCTGCGGTAATGCTGGTGTTAGCTGGGATGAGCGCGGAGCTCCGGGATCACGCAGCCATCTTGGTTAGCCGCCGGACACCCCCCCAAAAACGGGAATATTTTTAACATTGAAGCCTATGGGATTCGCCTGAATAAACCTGTCGAATGAAACCACCGAATGGCATTGGCAGGGCATTTCGGCAACTTTTCACTGCTGGTTTTTGTTCTCTGAATAGATGAAGCTTTGCTTCTCTATGGGGATTTCACTGCCCTCGAACAGGCACCAAACAGGCAACGTATGTGCAGGCAATTCGCCAACTGTAACATTTTAATGTTCTTGAACCCAGGACGTACTTGAAAACGAGAGAAATCTCAATGTATCCTTCCTGGTAAAATCCTTTATAAATAAATAAAATAAATAAATAAATAAACGTTTGGCGAATTGCCTGCTCTCTGAATAGCCGAATGGCCAGGAAAGGTAACCGTACGCTGAATCTCAGCGTTCGGTTACCTTTCGCCAGCAATTCGGAGCTCTTTGAATAACCCTGTGAGTCACAATTATACCTATGACCAATGAATCATTTGGAGCTACTGTAACATTAATGCTATGGATTGTCATCTGAAACTCATTTAAGGCAGCTTGCGTCATGATTGATAGCGTAATATGCTATTGCATTTATTTTCTAATCTTTTTATTGTTGATCAGCCAAACAGTAAATAAGTAATATCTGACGAACAACACAGGGAAAAAACAGTCCAGTCGATCACACAATAATACAACTTATAAGTGCCAAGCAAAGAACTCGGTCCATGATGGTATTACGGCCGCATAAGAAGGGGAGGTGAAACCCTGACTTGGGAGAGAGATGTAAGTATAACCTCTGGGTTGGTAGAATGTAGTAGAACATGCAGGAACTGCAGGTTTGGTGTGGAAGCGATAAGATAAAATATTGAAAAAATTCTTAGGAGGTCAGCAAACAGGGAAGAGTGGTGCAGGATGGAATCTTGGTAAAGCTCAGCTGTAAACAGTATTCATGAAAGATAAGTAACAACCAGCGAAATAAAATCGAAATCTAAAATAATTCTATCAGGGTTATTCAAAGAGCTCCGAATTGCTGGCGAAAGGGAACCGAACAGTGAAATTCAGCGTACGGTTACCTTTCCTGGCCATTCGGCTATACAGAGAGCAGGCAGTTTGTCAAATGTTGGCGAATTGCCTACACATACGGTGCCTGTTTGAGGGCAGTGAAATCCCCATAGAGAAGCAATGCTTCTTCTATTCAGAGAACACAAACCAGCAGTGAAAAGTTGCCGAATTGCCCTGCTGTTCGGTGGTTTTATTCTACAGGTTTATTCAGGCGAATCCCATAGGCTTCAATGTTAAAAATATTCCTGTTTTAATACAATATCTAATAAACCGTTGATTATAATATTCTGCAGTAAAAGGTCTCTTTATTTTTAGATTTTCTAGGATCCTTTAGGCATTTTTCGGGATTTTTTCTTTTTTCTGTAACGACCCTTTTTATTATCATTCATTGGATCTTATATGTAAATTTCAGACATTTTCGTTCCTGTAGTTTCTTTGCAAAGAGCGTTTCACTTACATAAAACATCTATGATTTTTGATTTATTATATACAGTATTACCACTGCCCTTGAAAATGTCTAGCAATAGACGAAACGCGTCAGGCTTTTATCCTTATTTTATGATATATTTTATTTTCAATAAAACATTTTATTTTATTGGATTGTTTTCATCATTCCTGATTGTGGTTGAGGAAAAGCGGTGTTCCACATCGGGTTGGTTCCCTTGTACATCTGTACAACTACCAGATGCTGAAGTCTCCATGTGTATCTGAACTTTTATTCAGACTAGTGGCATTTTTCGAATATCCAACCGAATTTTTTCAAATGAATCAACTGATATTTCAAAATATAATATATATATATTTAAAAAAAACAGTCGATAGAATTAAATTTGTTAAAATTACTTTTTCTTTTACATTCTACACACTGATACTGTATTATATAGGATGTTTTTTGAGTTTTTATTAGATGTTTCTCAAAGGAAATGTATTTATTGAAATTCTTGTAATCCTTCTGATTTTTTGAAGGTAAATGACATTCAACGATTATGATTTATCAGTTTGATTTGAAGACATCTACAAATTCTTAAATCTTTTTTGCGCAATATTGGGAAAGGTTTCAGTTTAATTAATTGTTATTTAAAAATCTGTGTTTATCTCTGATCGAATTTCTTTCATTCAACTGATACCATTTCCGAGTCCACAGGATTTACACTGGGAGCCTTCCAGGTGTAGAACATTGATTTCCAAGAACAAGTAATGGATTTTGTAACGCATTTTCTTACCCTGACAAATGTCGTAACAACTGTTGTACACAAATAAATACACGAGTACAAGAAATGTCAAAATATTTCTGACCCTTTTAACAAGAAACAAGGCAGCATCTGGCAATGCCCCGAGGCAATAAGCCTAATTAGTATAGTACGGATAGATATAAATCCAAATAAGCCTGTGGATTAAAATTTCCTCTTGATATATATACACATAATACAATAAGAATCCCAAGTCACTTTTGAAGCAGGACTGGTCTTTTTAAAATTTACATAATGGAGGCCATTTTGAAGTTTAAAGATATTTACATTATAATTTAATTTTATTAAATTGCGATTACTTTCTTCAAAGTATGTATAAGGTCAACTCAAATGCGTAACTGTTGAATATACCTTTGACGTTATTTAACTCCTTTGCTACTTAACCATTTCACCCCATGTGCTGAGCTCATCACAGTTCATCGCTATTTGAGGTCATGTTTTATTATAGAACCCAGACATGTTATATATAATTTTTTTCTGTGGATTTAGCGGATTGAAAATATGTCATTACCATGATAATCTCTTTATCTGCTCTGTGTTTGGAAAAAAGGCAACATGCTTTGAGTCTTCTGCAATCTATGTTGTACTAAAATAACCAGAGTGACGGCGTGATCAATAAGCACCTCCTATTCTTAGAAACCTTTGTTTTCAATTTCTGCACTGTATGCTGCAATATATCCACCTAACCCACATACAGTCAGGTCCAGAAATATTGGGACATCGACACAATTCTAACATCCTTGGCTCTATACACCACCACAATGGAGTTTGGAATGAAACAAACACAATGTGCTTTAACTGCAGACTGTCAGCTTTAATTTGAGGGTATGTACATCCAACTCAGGAAACGGTGTAGGACTTACAGCAGTTTGCAGATGTGCCTCCCACTTGTTAAGGGTCCAAAGGTATTGACAATTGGCTTCTCAGCTGTTCCATGGCCAGGTGTGTGATATTCCCTCATTACCCCAATTACAATGTGCAGATAAAAGGTCCAGAGTTAATTTCAAGTGTGCTATTTGCATTTGGAATCTGTTGCTGTCAACTCTCAAGATGAGATCCAAAGAGCTGTCACTATCAGTGAAGCAACCCATCATTAGGCTGAAGAAACAAAACAAACCCATCAGAGAGATAGCAAGAACATTAGGCATGGCCAAAACATCTGTTTGGAACATTCTCAAAAAGAAGGAACGCACTGGTGAGCTCAGCAACACCAAAAGACACGGGAGACCACGGAAAACAACTGTGGCGGATGACCGAAGAATTCTTTCCCTGCTGAAGAAAACACCCTTCACAACAGTTGGCCAGATCAAGAACACTCTCCAGGAGGTAGGTGTATGTGTGTCATAGTCAACAATCAAGAGAAGACTTCACCAGAGTGAATACAGAGGGTTCACCACAAGATGTAAACCATTGGTGAGCCTCAAAAACAGGAAGGCCAGATTAGAGTTTGCCAAACAACACCTAACAAAGCCTTCACAGTTCTGGAACAAGATCCTATGGACAGATGAGACCAAGATTATTATTATTATTATTCTTTATTTATAAAGCGCCAGCATATTCTGCAGCGCTGAACAAGATCAACTTGTACCAGAGTGATGGGAAGAGAAGAGTATGGAGAAGGAAATGAACTGCTCATGATCCTAAGCATACCACCTCATCAGTGAAGCATGGTGGTGGTAATGTCATGGCGTGGGCATGTATGGCTGCCAATGGAACGGGTTCTCTTGTATTTATTGATGATGTGACTGCTGACAAAAGCAGCAGGATGAATTCTGAAGTGTTTCGGGCAATATTATCTGCTCACATTCAGCCAAATGCTGCAGAACTCATTGGACGGTGCTTCACAGTGCAGATGGACAATGACCCAAAGCATACTGCAAAAGCAACCAAAGAGTTTTTGAAGGGACAGAAGTGGAATGTTATGCAATGGCCAAGTCAATCACCTGACCTGAATCCCATTGAGCATGCATTTCACTTGCTGAAGACAAAACTGAAGGGAAAATGCCCCAAGAACAAGCAGGAACTGAAGACAGTTGAAGTAGAGGCCTGGCAGAGCATCACCAGGGATGAAACCCAGCGTCTGGTGATGTCTATGCGTTCTAGACTTCAGGCTGTGATTGACTGCAAAGGATTTGCAACCAAGTATTAAGAAGGGAAAGTTTGATTTATGATTATTATTCTGTCCCATTACCTTTGGTCCCTTAACAAGTGGGAGGCAGATCTGCAAACTACTGTAAATCCTACACCTTTCACCTGAGTTGGATGTACATACCCTCAAATTAAAGCTGACAGTCTGCAGTTAAAGCACACTGTGTTTGTTTCATTCCAACTCCATTGTGGTGGTGTATAGAGCCAAAGATGTTAGAATTGTGTCGATGTCCCAATATTTCTGGACCTGACTGTATAATCTGGGAGCACAATATATTCCAATGGTTTCAATAATATCAGCTGTGGCAACCACCATACATAAGCAAGCTGTAACTTGTATTACTACAGTGGGATACCACAAGTAAACATGCTTGACAGTAGGATATACTTAGTTTTTTGTGTAGTTTTTAACCCCTTTGCTGCGGATGACGTGTGGGGAACGTATACATTGACTCCTGCTATATGCGGAGGACGTTCCCCACATGTCATCCGCAAGCAGATACTCACCTCTCTGTCCGGGGTCCCGCGACGTTCTGACTTCAGTGACGTTAAGCCCCTCCCGACGTTAATGCTGGCAATGCCGGGAGATCGCCTGAAAGGGAGGGGGGATCCTTTTGGATCCCTCTCCCTCCCAATTGGGAGGGTTTACAGTAAACAAAAAGGCACCTCTTTGAAGGGCAGTGTCTGCCCTTTAAAGCGGTCCCTTTTTTTTAAACCCCTTACGTGCCAGATTGTGATCCAGCGCTGTTCGGCGCCAGATCACGATCTAGCACCAGTGGGGGCCGCCATCTTGGATGGCGCCTCCACCTCCGGGTTCCCCCTCGCCTCCTGATGTATTGAGCATAGCGCGATGACATCAGATAGCCGGGGAACCCCTAGCTGCCAGGGGATTTCCCTAGGCCTGAGCATGGCCTTTCGAATGATACCAAACATGACCATGTTTAAAGTAAAAAGAGTTTTAAAAAAATTTAATAAATAAATAAAACGTAATTCCCCCCAAAAAATGACCGAGTCCCCATTTCTTTTTTTGTACAAACGCACCCCATGGAAAATATAACCACAAGCGTTCATGTGATAAAATGTAAAAAAAAACACTTTACACGCTGTAGATGATTAAAAATTCAAACTTTATTGCATTTTTTGTTATAATATACAGGCAGGACATGACATATACATATAAATATGATATATTATGAATCTGACAAGTCTGCCGGAAAGAACGATATACAGTATAATATGTCTGGGTCATATTATAAAATGTGGCTTCATTTCGCATTTAAACATGATGAGCAAAGCGTTAAAAATGAGCTCAGCACACAGCGGTGAAATGCCTCAGCAGTGAAGGGGTTCATTTTGGCATGTAGATAGACTGGACCTGCAAGTACTTTTTCTTTGCTGTCCCAGAAATGACCCCTTTCCTGGGTGTTTCAGTTTCTAAGTACCACCTAAATTGAAAATATAACTGCTTGGCCTTTTATATAAAAATATGTAAATTTATTTTAAAAACAATAAAAAACAGAAAATTTTAAAAAATAACAAACCAAACAAAGACGAGTTCAAACATCAAATGATATATTAAAAAAGGCAGACTTTTTAAACTTTGGGATAAAAGAAGCTGACAGACCTGTCAGTGAAACGTGTATCCCCATATTTTAATGTATATATAGCATTTGATGTTTGAAATTGTCTTTGTTTGGTTTAGTATTTTTTAATTTTAATTTTTTTTAAAAAATTGCTTATTTTTATTAATATAATAGAAAGGAAAACAAAATATAAATAAAAATAAATAAAATATCTATAGTTAGGCTGTTTTCCTTCAAAAGGGTCAGTGAAGCGAGTCAGACTAGAATTCCTTCTCATGTCCAAAATACAAGTCATACAAGCGGCCAAAACAAGCCTCTGTCTTTCATTGCATTTACAGCCCCAAAATTCTTTCTAATAAAGGATCCTCATAGGAATCAACAGGGCACGTGGGGATAGCTAAAACTAAAACAATCCTTTTCGCAATTTGCTTTTAAAGTGAGTCTAAAAATGTATATCTCCACGTGTCCATTAAGGGATTTTAAATCTGCCGGAATATTAACACATGGCGGCTAAACGCCAGACGGATTCGCCAGAGGTGATGGAGTAACGCATTTTCATGTTCTACAAGCAGATAGCAATTGGATTAAGGGAAACAGATGTTAATACCTATTAATTGAACCTAAACAAGAAATCATTAGTTCACAAAAAGCATCTCGTGTTGCATTCCTCGCTGAGGCTCTCAGGCCTCAATTCTTCTAATCTGTATGGCTCCCCTCTGTATGAGTCTTTGGATAATCATCTTTTTACATGACTGCCCTTTAATCTCCACAAACACCATTCATTCCACAATTCTCAAAGAACTGTCTAATAAAATTGACTTTATTTATATTGAAGAGACGTCAGATAGAACTTTTATCATACACGCTGCGTAGTTACACACTATTTGCTTTTATACAGTCTACATATTCCTGAGTTCACAAATCCAGCATCATTTAAGGGGTTATTCAGAACGAGACGATCTGGCCCCGAAATGTCACCGAACAGTGAATTTCCCCGTAAGGTTACATTTCGGGGTCATTCGGCTATTCAGAGAGCAGGCAGTTGGCAAAGTTTTGGCAAACTGCCAGCAAGTACGGTGCCTGTTCGACGGCAGTGAAATCCCCCATAGAGAAGCAATGGTTAATCTATTCAGAGAACACCGAACAGCAGAGAAAAGTTGCCGAAGGTCCCTGCTGTTCGGTAGTTTCATTTGGCAGGTTTAATCAGGCGAACCCATAGGCTCCAATGCTAAAAATATTCCCGTTTTAAATGAATAGCTAATAAACCATTTATTATTTTATTATGTAGTAAAAAGTCTCTTTATTTATAGATTTTTTGGGATCTTTTATGCATTTTTCGGTATTTTTTCGGCAATTTTGTTTTTCTGTTTTCTTTTGTAAAAGCATTTCTTCTTTTTTTCTGTAACAGATCTTTTTATTATCATTCATAAGACCTTATATGTAAATTCCAGGCATTTTCGATCAGTAGTTTTGTTTGCAAACAGCGTTTCAATTTTGAAACTTTCAAGCGTATTGTTTTTTTTTAACCCCGTTCGTCAGCTTGTTGGCTTTTTCCGGTGGTTGGTCTGTGCTGTGATCGGCGGCTGGTCGACTTTTTCCAGCTTGTTTGCGGCAGGTTTTCCCTGAACTCCGGGGACCCTGCGGTGAATGCTGAATTCACTGCAGGGTGGGGAACTTTGATTCCCTGAAGTGAAGGGAAGTGCGGGGAAGAGAGAGCACCAAAATGTCAGTATTTTGGTGCTCTTTGAATAAACCCCTAAGACTTAGAAAACTGCTCATCTCGTCTTTTGTCTTATGTTTGCTATTTTATTTCTCCATTTTATACTGTAAACCTAAGTGGAATATTGCTGGCCCTATACATAAGATGATAATAATAAAAAAATATGTATAACAACACAGTAGTGCAGGTATTGAATTTCTAATTACGGTTATTTAAATAGAGTATGTATTTATAACACATTAGTTGTGTAGTCTTTAAAAGGACGTGTCAAATTAATGTTCAATGAATTCACAAAGATATGACCTCCTGAGTTAAAAATTAAAGGCATTTTGGAAATATTAAACCCCTTCACTATCAAGTGACTTTTGTTTAAACATTATTGATCATAATAATCATTTGAACCATGGGATGCAAAGCTAGCAACTAATTATAGGGTAAACTTGGAATTTCGAACAGAGATTGTTGATCTGAAATTAAAATAATGTACAGTAAACTTGCTTTTAATTTTTCATGTATTTGGTATTTGTTTATATTTTTTTAAAGCATCGTCTTTTTAGTATTTGTTCTTCTTTCACAGAAAACTGTTGGAATGAAAGATTCTGAACTCTAGGTGGTGTCTCTTATCTTACACAATTTCAACAGGGACTGGAATTAACAACATACATGCAGTTGCACAGAGTGGGTTGTCAGCACCCAGGGCAAGGCAAGAATTGCGCCCCCGCAACCCGTGGACACGTTAAATACACCTCACATTAATGTGCAGTGTGTATGAGCGTATCACAGGGCTCCACAGCAATAAAACTCACAGTAATGTGCGGTGTGTATGAGTGTATCACAGAGCTGCACAGCAATAAAACTCACAGTAATGTGCAGTGTGTATGAGTGTATCATAGAGCTGCACAGCAATAAAACTCACAGCAATGTGCAGTGTGTATGAGCGTATCACAGAGCTCCACAGCAATAAAACTCACAGTAATGTGCGGTGTGTATGAGTGTATCACAGAGCTGCATGCACAGCAATAAAACTCACAGCAATGTGCAGTGTGTATGAGCGTATCACAGAGCTGCACAGCAATAAAACTCACAGTAATGTGCAGTGTGTATGAGTGTATCATAGAGCTGCACAGCAATAAAACTCACAGCAATGTGCAGTGTGTATGAGCGTATCACAGAGCTCCACAGCAATAAAACTCACAGTAATGTGCGGTGTGTATGAGTGTATCACAGAGCTGCATGCACAGCAGTAAAACTCACAGCAATGTGCAGTGTGTATGAGCGTATCACAGAGCTGCACAGTGATAAAACTTACAGTAATGTGCGGTGTGTATGTGTCAGGTATATTACACACAAAGGAAATTTAAAATGGATGCTTGTAGCCATTTTGTTTTTAAAGACAGTTTCTTTTCTTTAAAATTTTCTCTAGGTTTAGAAATTAACGAGATTTTTTTTACAGAGTTCATTCCTGGGTGAAGTCTTTTATATTTTTTTTAAGAAGTGCCAGACACGAAGGAACCTAGAATGTTTGTATGTGAAAGGCTAGGTTTAAGTGCTAAGACGTGTCATAATTAAATTTATTGGTCTGTCTTAAGTTTCTAAAACAAAAGATATTTTGTCTTTTGGGTATAGGAATAAGAGTTAATATTCTCTAATATAGATTTATATTCACAAAATATATGTTTATAATCAAGGTATATTTTATTATATTTACAGTAGGAAATATATATTCCAATAAATATTGTAGAAAGTATATAATTGGTAAATAATAAAAATTACTAAAGAATAGATTCTGTTGAGTTAACCAGAAAAGAATTCAGCTGAAAGGACTAACCAAAAGGGAGTGAGGATATAAATCAGGTATGACAAGATGGAGACACTGTGTCTAGTGACTGAGAGAGAGGTCTTTGTTAAGCCAGATTGACCTTTTGACCCGAGATAAGAAAATTAAAAAGAAATGGGGAATTAATTAAGAAGTGCAATACTGCCCTCTAGAGGATAGTAAATATAATAATTGATATAGCAATAATGCAGCAGTGATGTCAAATTGGCTATAATAAGTGGCAATGTTGGTTACAAGTCAGTCGGAGATTCCAGCATTCACAGACTCACACTGCAATGCATTAGACATGACACTCTGAGAGTCCAAGATTCCAACACTCAGACTCACACCACGATGCAGGCAGATCCCAAGACCTGAGGCAATCCAGATTCTCACTAAATTTCTGACTCTCACCAAATCTCTAACTCACATGCATTGATTATCTGATATCGATAATCTTCACACATTCCAAATTATTACATCAGGAATTCCAAGGCAGACTCCAAATTGGACAGGTAATGTATAAAATACGTAGACTGAGATTCTCAGATACCGTTCGATCCAAATTCTAAGTATTTTCTATTCTGCAGATAGAAATATGAAGAAGTGGATATAAGGATTTATTCCTAAAAGAAATGTTGTAGGATTGATACCAATATATATATTGAAATTGGAAATTACGGTGATTAAAATTAATAAGCAAGGAATTATATAACTACAAAATAAAAAGCAAAAGATTAGAAGTTTAATTCTCGAGATTAGGGGAGGATTCACTAAATATGTTTTTATTACTTATCATTAAATTAGCTCATCTTTTGTTGATCCATGTAGCATATATATATATATATATATATATCTATAAGAGCTGGCTGGTTAAACATTGTTTGCTGGGAAATGCATGTTGTATTAAGCAGAAATGTTTATTAAACATTTGTGTATTAGTTACTAACTGATAAGGTAAATGATATTAATCATATATGCAGTTACTAACCGGAGATACATATATTGTAAAGCTAGTTTTTATATGCTGATGGATTGTGGTTTGTAAATTTTTGTTTATGATATGAGATTTGAAACTTTTTTGTATACGTAATAATATATATATATTTTTATCCGATTATTGATTATTGTATTTTTTTAAAGCAAAACACAGACAATTAAAAGAATTCAGGATAATTTCTAAGAAATATAAACGATTGATATTTGTGTCTCGTGTAAGTTTCTTATGAAATAATAATCCCTGATATATTGGAGGCAACTGCCGAGATAGGTCCAGTAAATCCAATATAGACATATTGGAGGCTTGGCTGATAAGTCCAATATATATAACGTGTTGTATTCACGTGCAGAGATTATATCTGACATATGACCGTATCACAGAGCTCCACAGAAATAAAACTCACAACAATGTGCAGTGTGTATGAACGTATCACAGAGTTGCACAGTGCTAAAACTCACAGTAATGTGCGGTGTGTATGAGTGTATCACAGAGCTCCACAGAAATAAAACTCACAACAAAGTGCGGTGTGTATGAGCGTATCACAGAGCTCCACAGCAATAAAACTTACAGCAATGTACGGTGTGTATAAGAATACTAGAGTACTATAGTGATGCTCTGTCTTACGGTTTTGATAATTGTATAGGTTTTCTTGTAGCCATGTTAGCAGCCTAAGTATGAGGTGATTTTTCCAGTTGGATAGTATTTCTAATAGGATACGCTCCTTAACCAACAAGGAATCAACAGGGCATGCTTTTTCATATGTTTTCCAAGTACCATTTTATTGGCCTTTCCCTACAATGTGTATATATATTTATATCGTAACAGGGCGTCATGTAGAGAGCAAGGAAAGGTCCTGTCCGGGGTTTATGTGTCACCCAGATTTCTCTCTTACACCTTCCGGAACCTCTAAGCACCTGGTTTTGCACTTTGCCTGAGTGGCAATTTAGTGCAGGTGAGGCAAACAGACATCGCTCTGGAGACTGGGGAGCAGACAGTCTCTATCTGCTGGAGCACAAGGTTGGTCATGCTGGTTTGCTGAAGCCTGACAAACAATAGGTTTGCACAGGTTGTTAGTCAGGACTATTGTATGTTTAGTTTGTGCCGGGACACGGCTAGGAATTTTCTTTGCTTTTGAAGTGTTTATTTTTTGAGCAATATACAGCGTGGTGTATAACCTGTGGGTTGCTGCAATAAATGTGCCACCTTTTGAAGGAAAGTCACTGGTCTGGTCTCTGAACCTTTCAAGAGTGCTCACCCCAGGGAGCAATTGCACCGGCTACCTGTTTCCCAGCTCACAATATATATATGTATTATGTTTTTGTCCGAGCCCATTACTTTTGGGACTGAGTTATGAGTTGCAGCTATCGAGGATTGATTGTGTAGTCCTGTGTTTATTTTTGGCTCTGAGGACTGCAGCTGTTATGCCTCTAGGGGGAGCCAGAGGACAATGTATGGGAACATACTTTATTGGACTCATGGACCACACCTCCCAGAATGCCCTGACAGGAAAAGGAAGGATCCAAGCTAAAAGAAACAGGAAGTGTAGAGCATGCTTGCAGCGTGGGCAGAACAAAGTGAGCAAAGAGAGTGAGCAGTCAGATAAGAGAGATTTTCCAGGATCTGTGCAAGCTGGAGCACAGAGAATCAGCAGCATCCAGTGCTGGAGAGTGTACCTTGGTCTGCTGTATATTGTGCTGGACTGTTCAGGAGGCGAGTGTGTTTGAAGAGGGGCCCTGTGTTAAGGAGGCCGCAGGCGGAGGGATTTGCTGGCGGCATTCGACTTCAGGCAGAGGAGATTCTGCATACCGCGTGGGGAAGAATTGATCCAGAGGCTGCAGATTGCTACAACGTTCAAGAGGCCTTCCTGGGACTGTGAGCAGCTGAAGTTGTGCGGTAACGAGCATCTTTTCTCTCTGTCTCGCTGACAGCATTCTATCCATCTTTACACTAACAAAGAATCACACAGCTGCTGAGCGGATTTTACCCACAGCCTTTCCTGTACTGGCAGCTACGTTATGCTAAAAGGGCCCCACCTCTTATGTGCACCAACTGGTACCCATCATCGCTGTCATTAGGACGAAGATCAGGGTGGTTCCCGTTGTTTGGGAGGGTCCTGGGCTGGGAGGTTAGAGAGCAGTTGGTGTGTCTAGTTAGCTACTGTATTACCTGAAATCCTTTTATGCTGCCACTTGCATTTCAATACAAGTTTATATGGTTTATTGTACCACTGTGTAGTTGTTATTATTAGGTTCCTGCCTGGGCAAACAGTCCATGCCATGGATGCCCAGACAGGTGGAGGCACTGCCAACACTATGTATCCTTATTCCCAAAATGCGGAAACTCAGGACCCACAGGTAAAGCAAGAAGGTGTAACCCAGCTGGAGGGTGCCAGCGGGGGCGGCCCCCAGCGGCAAAAGAGCGTTACAATTGGTTGCCCCAAGCTTGTGTTACTGGGGTAATCAAGCGTTAGTAGAACCCGCCGTCCTCTGAGGACCACGCATGCGTGCCCATCGGTATTAAGGTTTAGGACTACAACATAGCTTTTTAAAGGATAACTGGCGTGTTGAATCAGTTTTTCAGCTAGGATGGGCATCAGAGCTTACTTGTTTCCTTCTATTAACTGCTAATGGACGAGCTCCTTGCTCATTATGGGCCAATAGTATAGCGGCTAACTCATAACTGAATTGGTATTAAGCTGCAAAGATATAATGTCTGGCACTGATTTTATACACAACTTAGGATCAGGATGGACCGGAATAGGGCCCATATCTTTAATCACTCAAGAACACTCCTATCGACATCTCGGAAATATGTATACATTTTACACTGAGCATTCCAGCACCTGATATTACATACTGAGGCAGAAATCTTCAAGGATTTTAAATTTGCAGAAATTGCTGTGGTGTCTTCAAGGCTTCCCATGATTTTCAGGGCTTTGTAGGAGAAGTCACCTCCACCACCTTTATATGGAACGTTGGGTAAACTAGAAAGATACAACTTAATCGAGCTGACACATTTTTGGAAAAATAAGGTTTTACAACATTCAATAAAACGTGTCAAAAATAAATACAAAAAATACCCATTTTTAATATTTTTTGAGGCCATGCATAGTTAAGGGGAACAAAAACTATTGATGTTATATGTGTAGCGCTCACTCCCGGAGGAGCCGCTGAATTTAACCTCGGGTTAGTCTCCCCGCACTAGGGAATAAATATACACCAACACTGTTGTGGATTTTATAAGTTATATAGTTTACTGGTCTCAAATAAACTGGCATATATAAAGCAAACACAGTATATATATATTTACAGGAATTCGTAATGCGAGAAAAGCGAAGCGGTAAAAAAGGAAATTTTAACCCCTTCGTTGCCGGAGTGTAAGTCCCGTACAGGTTGTGCCCCAAGAAGGTGTGCGTGTATGTGTATGTTGGTACCCGGGTACTAGATTCGACTGGCCAGTGAATGAATTCGGTGTATCTTCGACTAGTCACGTTGGGGCCCTGTAGATTTAAGCAAACTGCAGCGTGCTTTGTTAACTTTACTGTGGCCTGGAAGGCCTCTCACCCATCCTCCAGACAATCTGCTCCGCTGCTGGACCAAGGACGTCTCTCCGCTCGATTTGGCTGGGACTCTGTGCCACCGGATCCGCTGTTCTTGCTTGTCCGTCTTTGCAACAAGATTTTTAGCTTATCGCCTGCACTCCCATTGGATCATCGCGGTTTCCTAACTCGGGGTCCAATCTGCAGCTCTGCGTCTTTGCAAACTTCTCAGCGATGGATACTAGGTCTCTGGTAAGTCACTGAAACCGATCTCCAGCGTGCGCAAGGCAGCACCTGCTCTCTGGCCTGGTCACAATCGTTCCCTGTCTCGCGTGCGTCTTGCTCTCTTCACCCCTCGGCGCGCTCTGCTCTCCTCCGAAAGAGCCTGCGGATGTCTGTCCGTCCTCCCCACCCACTTCCTGTCTCTCCCCCAAAGCATGCTGGAAAACGTAGTCCCAATGTGTCCTGTATAATAAACATTGCGCTTATCTCCCCCAGGTGGCCAAAAATGGGTAATTACAGCAACAGAACTAAAACAGCGCTACAAATGCATCACGTCTGGCATTTCTATAGTGAGAATCACGCTAAGCAAAACAATCTTAGGGCTCTATTAACAGCTTTGCGCAAACGTTAACGCGTGCGCAAAAACGCATTAACGCGAGGGGAAAAACCCTTTGCACGTCGTATTACAATGTCCGTGCACAAAATGCGCGTTAACGTCTACTGCGGGTGAACCTGTGTGAACCCTTTCGAGCGTAATGTACGTTGCTGGTCCGCGGATGGTATTACAATCTATGCGCAAATTTTAACGGACAACGTTTGCGCGCATAATTTTAACATCTTTGAAAAGCTGGTGTTAATGGTAAATCTGAACGTTCTGGCCGAAACCAAATACACCAGCCCAAAAAAAACAATACAGCACAGTATAGTTACACATTCTACACATACCCAAACAATAAAATGGAGAAGTTGTGCGTGTTTTTAAAATTGCTGCAGCATCTATACGCAGATTGATTTTGACAGGCGCAAAAACTTAACGGTAGACAATTGTGGTTCTTAATTCAGATTGTCTGAATCGCGTGAAAAAACAGTCCGCCCACCGATTTCAGCACGCAGCGTTAATGCGCGTCTTTTTTACGCGCACTATTTTTTGACGGATGAAAAAATGCGCTCAGATCGTAATACCAGCGTTAATTTACGCACGTTAACGCTGCGCGCAAAAAATAGCGCTGCGTTTGCGCTTTTGCGCGAAGCTGTTAATAGAGCCCATAATGTTTATCTCATCAATTATAAACTTGGCAGGTAGCTTTGGTTAGAAGGTGTCCTTTGTATTTTAAGCCAATAAATCAGTCCTTTTGATGTAATCATTATACCTTTATTAGGCAGGTGTGACCCATACATTAGGAAGCAGATGTTAGTCCAAAGGTCTCAGTTCTACAAATTGACTTTCATCATTTCAGTTCTATTCAACACAAGGAAACAAATATCTTTCCTTTGATTTCATTTTCTCTTGGGCAGTTTCCATTACTTTACCTTTTTTTTTTATGAGGGGTTAACATTGGTTGAACTTTTGGCCACCCAGCGCATGAGCACTGCCATTTTTACAGCCATTGTGTGGATTTAAAAGACAACTTGAGTCTTCCTCAGGGGATGAAGCTGCTCTTGATGGAAAATGTTCATAGAAAGAGCCCGAAGGTGTTCAGTTTCTCAATTAGCACTTGCTACAGAAATCTGAAGTAATGTAATCCATTAAAGGGTGTATCGAGATAGCACGGAATAGGGTCTTGTTCCAGGAACATAATTTTTCATAAAGTTTTTTTAATTAAATTTATTTTTCTCTTGCTTTGAATTATAGATCAATGACACGTAATAAAAAATCACAAGGAAACTGAATATTTGATATTGAATGTTTAATCACATCGATTTTTAACGCATAACATACATGTTAAAACTTGATATTTTTTTCATTTACCATTTGTCACATTGTACAAGTAAATGCTGACTTTCAAATGGATATTTAAATTTATTTTTAATGGAGTAAAGACTGATGTAAACATAGCAACATTGGATGAGCATTATCTTGTACAGGTTGGGCACTCCTAATCCGGAAATCAAAAATCCATTAGAGTCTGAAATATTGAATTTTTGGACCCTTCCGGATTTTAGTAATACTCCCCTGACGCTCTGGACGGGTCCTGCAGCTTTGGAATGTGTCTCCTGTTCCTGCAGTAGAGCGCTGCACATGCTGGGAGCCTCTGAGCAGCCCATGTGCGTGACATGCTGCATGGAGTCATGCCCTGTATACAGGGCTGGCTTGTCCATGGAGCCAGATGGTGCAGTGGCTCCAGGTGGCCCTTTGCCAAGGGTGGAATTTTGCTGCCCTGTCAAAGGCCACGTCATGAGATACCCAACGCGGACCTCGACCAGGCTGGCCCAGGGCTTTTTTACTGCCGCTATGCGCTGGTACTCCATCACCTACCAGCAGGGCAGACACTCCTCTGCTAGGATGCAGGTGACAACTACAGCCCACAGTGGATGGTTTGCTGATCGGCGCCAGCCAATTGTGGACTTTTTCCACAGGGAGCTGACATCTTGGATATCAGCTCCACCCACCCGTGGGACCTATTCCTGCCCACTGAAGTTTCAGAATGTGTCCCTAAAGTTTCAACACATTGGACATGACATCTTATTAGTTGAAAACGTTTGAAAAACTTTGAGGGAAAAACAGAGCTGAAGCTTTAAAGTACATGTAGTAGCATTTGTTGTACAGCAGAGGGAGCCCTCACCTGTGAAGTGCGAATGGAAAGTGTTTTTTTCATAAATACACTGGGTACTGCTAGTGGTTTTATGGAAAGCCAGTGGCTAGTTAAGAGGATAAGCTTGAGATCATTGCCTACCACCCTCCCAAATATTGATACACATTTGAATCCTAACAGGGTAGACAAGCCGTCGAACAGGATAAAAAAATAAAAAACAAAATGATTGAAACTTTCAAAATTTTAAACGCTGTTTGCAAAAAAACTACTGGACAAAAAATGTCTGTAACTAACATACTATGAAAAATAATAAAAAGGTCTGTCAACATAAAAAAAAACCCCGGCTATTTAAATAATCCTAAAAAAAATATTTTGACGAAAAAAAATCAGAAAATGCTTTAAAAATCCTAAAACGTAAATAGTCTTTTTGCTGCAAATTAAAAGAATAAACGGTTTAATAGATATTGAATTAAAGCAGCAATATTTTTTACATTGAATCCTATGGGATTCGCCTGATTAAACCTGCCGAATGAAATCACCCAACATCAGGGCATTTCACTGACATTTCACTGCTGTTCGGTGTTCTCTGAATAGAGCAACCATTGCTTCTCTATTTCACTGCTGTCCAAGATCACCCGTATTTCACTGGCAATTGGCCAATATTTGGCGACTTGACAGGTTTTGAATAGCCGCAAGGCCATGAAATTGCACCGTATGTTGAAATTCACCATTCGTTGCAATTTCCGGGCCAGTTCGGCTCTCTGAATAACCCCTATTGTTCTCTTGGCAATTTCAGAACTATGAGGCTCCTTCTTCCTTTCTTCACAGGTGGGATGAGGTTTCGGTGTCGGCGTTAAGAACCCCTTTTCCTCCACGCATAGTGTTGTGCACAAAAAAGAAGAAAGATATATATATATATATATATATCTTATCTCATACAGCGTAGGCGCCTATTTATAAACCAGATTAATATAGTGTTATGAAGTAGTTAAATTATAACTAATAAGTAGTGAGATGCTGCCCAAAGGGGTAAGCGCAATATACAGAAAAAACAACCAAAATCTGCATTAACCAAAAATGAAATTATAGATAGAACCTTTGTAGCGCATCAAAAATAGATTTAAAGGTAGACTTCAACAAAGAGGTATATCAAACATAAAGTGCTTCAGTCTGAAAGTGCTTCAATCTTAAAGTGACAAATATTCAATCAATGTACACATATAAAAGTGCAATGTGCCACAGAACACAGTAAAGTGCAACAATATATAAAATTCCAGCAGTGCGATGGGTATAAGAGAGTCTATAAAGTGCAACAGTGTCCGACTGTGCAAAATGTGCAAATTCAATGATATCCAGTACAACAGTATGAATACCAGTGGGAAAATTCCTTAAAATTTACTTCTCTTTATGTTCAAGCGATGCACAAATATAGTCCTCCTTTCTTGGTCTGTGTATCTCTTGCCGTCTCTCAATAGTGGAGAGGATAGCCAGAAAGGAGAAAAAAGTGAGAGAAAGGAAAAAAAAAATTAAAAAAAATTTGGAGGGGAGAGAAAAAATGAAGAAATAATCGTGCAGAAAATCCCAATTAAATATGGCAAATAAATCACTCGTAGGAATATGGAAACTCACATTTATAAGAGCCCAAAAAATCCCTGGCTCTAGGTTTAGGAGCTTCCAGCCATATAGAGGGTGGCGTATCCCTTCTTAAATCTTCAACTCTGGTTGCGATGGCTACAATAAGATAATAGACAGCGCTCCCATAGTATATTACCGTATTATGATAAAAAAAGAGGTGATAATGTATTGAACTCACCAGATATGGAGCCTCTTCCACACAGGCTCACTCAATACAGCGTCAGGTACACTATGGTGGATACCCAGAACCTCTTCTCAACCGTCTGAGGGCCAGATATCAGGAGCTTCCAAGCGGTGGCAAGTATATATCCAAGGAGAGTAGTCAATAGAATATTTCTTCATTTTTTCTCTCCCCTCTAAATTTTTTATTTTTTTTTCCTTTCTCTCACTTTTTTCTCCTTTCTGGCTATCCTCTCCACTATTGAGAGACGGCAAGAGATACACAGACCAAGAAAGGATGACTATATTTGTGCATCGCTTGAACATAAAGAGAAGTAAATTTTAAGGAATTTTCCCACTGGTATTCATACTGTTGTACTGGATATCATTGAATTTGCACATTTTGCACAGTCGGACACTGTTGCACTTTATAGACTCTCTTATACCCATCGCACTGCTGGAATTTTATATATTGTTGCACTTTACTGTGTTCTATGGCACATTGCACTTTTATATGTGTACATTTATTGAATATTTGTCACTTTAAGATTGAAGCACTTTAAGACTGAAGCACTTTATGTTTGATATACCTCTTTGTTGAAGTCTACCTTTAAATCTATTTTTGATGCGCTACAAAGGTTCTATCTATAATTTCATAGTGTTGTGCACGTTTGCCAAAAAGTTAAAGTTAAGTCTCACCTATTTTCTCAGAAGCACTGTGGGACATTAAAGTCATCGTGGGTAAACTTTAGACGTTTAGTTGATTTTTAAATCTTTTTTTACAGCAGTGGTTTTCTCCATGGGGTCCTTCCATGGCCACCATTCTAATTTGTGTTAAATTTTCTATACTGGACACATGCACTGATGTATTTCAATAACCTTTTCTGTTTATATTTTAAAATTTCTATGTATAATTATTCCTGTATAATAATTTCCTCTTCATTTGCCATTATGTTTTTCAAGATACTTTTTTTTAAAGAAAAATCATTAATGATTCAAGATTTAAGGGGAAAGAAAACCAAAAACAGAGCTCAAATTTTCGGAAATAACATGAAATATTTTTTATTATAAAAGCAGAAATACACTGTAGCGCTCACCCCCGAAGGAGCCGCTGAATTAACCTCGGGTTAGTCTCACAGCTCTAGGGAATAAATATACACCAGCACTGTTGTGGATTTTATAGATTATATACTTTACTGATCCCAATAAAGTGGCATATATAATGTAGATACGAAATCCTGTCATTCATATACGTGATACGGGAAAAACACGCGGTGGCAAAAGAAAAGTTTAACCCCTTCAGTTCTGGAGTGTAAGTCCCGTGAAAGTAATGTCTCAGAAAGGTGTGTGTGTATGATCTCGTGTACCCGGGTACTGTATTCAACTGCCCAGTGAATGGAATGAGCAAATCTTCGACTAGTCACGTTGGGGCCCTGTAGATTTAGACAATAATGCAGCGTGCTTGGTTAAACTTGGAACTGTGGCCTGGAAGGCCTCTCACCAATCCGTTAGACAATCTGTTCCGCTGCCCGATCAAGGATGTCTCTCCGCTTTTACTCTCTGGAACTCTGTGCCACCGGATCCGCTTCCCTTGCTTGTCCGATCTCCGCAATGAGAAACTACGGCCTACCGCCTGCAATCCCAGTGGATCATCACGGTCTCCTTACTCGGGGTCCAACCGGAACTTTGGGTCTGTACAAAACCTCTCAGCGGTGCGTAGGTAGGTCTCTGACAAGTCACTGTCCCTATCCCCAGCACCCGCGAGGCAGCGCCTGCTCTCCGGCCTGGTCACAATCTCTGGCAGTCTCACATGCATCTTCCACCTTTCGCCGCTTGGCTCACACTGGCTATCCTCCGGACGAGGCTGCAGATGTCATTCCTTTCTCTCCCACCCACTTCCTGTCTCCACCGCAAAGAACGATGGAAATTATAGTTCCATTTGTGTCCAGCATAGTCCATATTGCCCCTGTCTCCCTCTGGTGGCCACAACAAGTAAATGCAGCAAGTACAATTTTAAAGCAGCGCTACAACACCTTTGTTAAAAACCATACTACAATGCAAATCAAACATGTCAGTGTTCAACAAAAAGTAAAAACCAGAAGAAAATGTATAAAAACACCATGGGCCACATTACATTCCTCACGTTAAAACGGGGCGCTAGGGAGAAAAAAAACGTGCCCGCAGTTTTCTCCTTACCACCCTATTTTAACGTGGGATTACAATGCAGGCGCTTAAAAAGCTGCCTCGATTGTTTGCGGGCGCTACGCCCGGGGATGCTCGCGGCAGTGCTGAGCGCCGCCGAGAGCATTCACTCGATGGAGTCCATAGGACTCCATTGAGCCAGATGCCGGTGGTCACATGACCTGCCAGATCTCGCCTTGAGAGATCCGGCCGGTCGGCGTAGTGATACGCAGGGGGAGACTGAGAAACTTTTTCCCCCAGTCTCTCCCTGCTCCCGCCAGACGGAGGAGCGGATGGAGCTGCGGTCTTCCCCGCGGGATAGGAGGTGAGTATACAATCACTTTTTTTATTTTTTTGGCTGGTGTTAACGGATTCTGCAGAAGCGGAATCCATTAACACCAAGTCCTGGCTCTGGTTAACTTTTTGTTAACTGCGGCCAGACATTAATCAGCGTTAGTAGATTGTAATCCTGCGATGATTAACACTTTGCGCTTCCCATGTTAAGTATACGGAGCGCAAAGTACAGTAACCTCGCGCTGAAAAGCACAAGATACCAAACGCAAAAGGGTTACTTAACCCGTTAGCCAACGCGGCTAACGTTAATGCTCACGCAGATTGTAATTTGGCCCCATGTTTTTTTCAAAGGCTGATTTGTGATAGAAAAATACAAATTTTGGGGAAATAACAAATAATTTTTTTTATAAAAGCAGAAATACAACTTTGTTGAAAACTGTATTATGATATAAATCAAGAATTTCAGTGTTCAACAAAAAATAAAAAAAAACAGAAGAAAATGTGTAAAACACCATGTTTTTTTCAAAGGCTTTTGTTCTGGCTTGTGATTCAAAAATTGAATTTTTTGGGAAATAACATGAAATATTTTTTATTATAAAAGCAGAAATACACCTTTGTTAACTATACTACAATGTAAATAAAAATTTCAGTGTTCAACAAAATATAAAAACAGAAGAAAATGTGTGAAAAAAACATGTTCTTGTTTGTGATACAAAAATAGAAATTTTTGGGAAATAACATGAATTTTTTTGTTATAAAATGAGAAATACACCTTTGTTAAAAACTATACTACAATGTAAATCAAACATTTCAGTGTTCAACAAAAAGTAAAAAAACAGAAGAAAATGTATTAAAAAACAGTTTGTTTCAAAAATATGTATTTTTGGGAAATAACATGAAATATTTTATATTATAAAAGCAGAAATACACCTTTGTTAAAAACTATACTACAATGTAAATCAAACATGTCAGTGTTCAAAGCTCTTGTTTGTGATACAAAAATAATTTTTTTTGCGAAATAACATGAAATATTTTTTATTATAAAAGCAGAAATACACCTTTGTTAAAAACTATACTACAATGCAAATCAAACATGTCAGTGTTCAACAAAAAATAAAAATCAGAAGAAAATGTATGAAAAACAACATGTTTTTTTTTCAAAGACTTTTGTTCTGATTTGTGATACAAAAATGGAACTTTGCCAAGGACATTTGAGTACCAATTCCTGACTTCAACACAACATAGACACATGATCTATAATTTTCCTATTATCTGGGCTTCAAAAGTATTCTTAAGCTCCTGACTTCTGAGTAATTTAGCAATAAAAGAAATAACCACACATACAGTAGACAATTTATAATTCTTAAAGCTGCACGGTTCACTGGTCTTTGTGTAAGAATTTTCGAGGGAAATACTAGACAATAATGCAGTGGGAAGTAATGTGATCAAAGTGCTTGCTTTGAGTTTCAGTTTCTAATCCCAGTAAGGCGACCCATGGGTTTTTGTTATTCAGATGAAGAAAGACACAATAATGAATGAGGATTAACTGGTCTTGTAAAAGGTTTAGAAATGATCATCCTATGTAAGGAAGATAAAGTGGGTGTTTTCCTACAATTTTTCTCACCCACCTGATTATACATCACGACTACAATCAGTGTTGTTACAGAAATTGCCACAAGTCTTCTTTTATAATCCAGATCCGACAAACTAAGACATGATACAATTGTCAACGAGCCGCTCAATGTTTATTGCTGTATTCTAATTTAAAAAAAATGTCTATATTATTATTAACTAAAAATAAATTGTTTATTTCTTATTTATTTCCCTTTGAGAGACTCTAATCTGGAGAATAACACAGAGAAGACAGTACAGCATCTTCTTCTTTAACACCTTAAATACTGAGCAAGTATTAAATTGATATCCTATCTGAAAGACGTATGAAAAAGGACACATTTTGAAAGACACAATATTAGAAACAGACGGTCGAATCCAGCTTGGACGACTGGTCCAATTTGGACATCCGAATCTGGAATCACCAATTTCTCCGTGATCGATTTTGACTCTCTGCTCAGAAATTAAGTATAGTTTTTTCATAGTTAGCGTCAGAAATTGGAGTTACAGTTAGAAATTAGGTTTAGCAAGTAGGGTTAGGACTTGCGCTAACTTCCTGTTTGTGCTTGTTTTAAGGTTAGAGTTATTGTTAATGTTAGGGTTAACCTTAAAATGGAGGTGAATGTTAGAGTTAAGGTTCAGGAAAAATCTAAAACAAACACAAATAATAACCTATTCCTAGCCCTAACTATAATTTCAAAACCTCATTTTTAAACCTAACAATAACTTCTAATCCTAAATCTAGCGTTTGAAAATGATGCACCAATTTTCCTGGAATGTTGAGATCGGCCTGGGTTGAATTGGAGCATCCAAATTCTATTGTGTCTGAAATTGGAGCAAGCATATGGTAGTCTTTGGCTCATGAGCTGTTCCAGGCCTTCTCATACTTTTTTGTTATTAACATTCTGGTACAGGTTGATCTTAGTTTCAACTGTCCAAAGAATGCTGTTCTAGAACGGGGCTAGCTTTTTTAGATATTTTTTGGCAGAGTCTAAGTTGGCCTTTCTATTCTTGATGCTTATGAATGGTTTGCAACTTGTGGAGAGCCCACTGTGTTTTTTCTCACTGTGTCAGTGTTAATTTCGTCAACTAATAATTTTTGTCAAAGACTTTGTCGACTAAATTTTTGTGTGACTAAAACTAAATATAAGCAAAGTTATGATGACTAAAACTATGACGAAAACCCATTGACATTTTAGTCTACAAATAAAAACTCGACTAAAATGTTAGGGAGGGACTATTTGGGAAGAGATTCAATCAGAGCTAATCTCCAGTAAGAGATAAATGATGAATTATATAATTTCAGATTTGATGTTACTCCAGGAGTATATAATGAATTTGGACATTCTAGAGAAATGATTAAATAATGCTGGGTGGAGTAGAGGTAGCATCACTGCTCTATAACCATGGAGAGAGACTGTGGAGACACAGGTTCAATCCTGGCAAGAGCATCTCTCCAGTAAGTGTCCTTGGGCAAGACACCTAAAGGTAAATACTCGCCACCCAGGACATACTTGAAAACGAGAGAAATCTCAACGTATCCTTCCTGGTAAAATACTTTCTCAAAAAAAATAAAATAAAAAAATAATACAGTTTAAATACATTTGATTTTAGTTACTAAATCTCCTCTAGATTTAGTAACTAAAATTTCTCTGTTCTACGGCAGAGGCAACATATGCTTCTACATATAAAACAATTTTTTTTAAAAACCCGGCCCTGCTCCCATGGTTAGCGGGTGAAGGGTTAAATGAGAGCAGGTGGGCTGTTTGACTTGATCTTATTTAACTCTTTAAAAAAAACAAAAACATATATATGTTACTAAGTAGCTTATAGAGATAGTTGTTAAATATTTATATTTTATTTAATATTTTTAAAAAATATTCGGATTCATAAATACTCACTTTGGGCTTGATTTAATTCCATTGGCAGATTTATTTGCGAGAATATCAGTGAGTTTTGGATGTTATCTTTTTTTTAACTATCAGCTGATTCAATTAAAAAAAATTCAGACTCAGCTGAAATTCAAATAATTATTAAATTAAAAATAAATAAAAATCTGATGTTTAAAGAAAATTTTCAGACTGATTCCTTCTATTTAAAACAAATGAGTCACTTCCACCCCCGCTAAAAATAATAATGTGAATACAGGAATGAATTCCTGTAAGTGATACTGCAGTATAATAATGTGCTTTTTGTGTGGTAACAAGACCCAGGATGCATAAAAGTCAGAGAGATGTCATTTGCATATCCTACCCAGAATTCCTTGCTGCATATGGGGAATGTGCCCTAGATTGTGAGTTCCTACGGGAATAGGGCCCTCATCTCCTCCTGTAGTGTTTGTCAAATGTTGTTCAATGTATTGTAACGCTGTCTATACTGTGCTTATTGTACAGCGCTGCGGAATATGCTGGCGCTTTATAAATAAAGAATAATAATAATAATAATAATGTGGCACAGGAGCTCTGGGATGCAGTTCTTTGAATTGCTGTGATGTGCAAGTGGTTTCTGCAATAATAAACATAACTAATTATAGCGTGGAGGCTTTTTATCTCACTTTTTGTCCTCCACCACAACCCTTGTAAGCACTATATATATTTATTTATTTATAAAGTAATTTACCAGGAAGGATACGCTGAGATTTCTCTCATTTTCAAGTACGTCCTCTTTAAAATAAAACAATAAATAAATACATAATAAATGGAAAAAGTGCTTTTTTGTGATAACCAAATGTGTAGTAATTTTTTATCAGACATTATAAAGATGTGATAAAGTGCTTAATGCAGTACAAATATTTTTTACCAGTTCTCGTTTTTACAATTAAAGTGCTGAAAGTGTTGGAATTGAAGTATCAATAAAATACTTATTTCTTTCTTATAGTAGTCCATTTGTAACAATTCCATAGTTCTTATTTGGAGGTGTTCGTCCAGTATACTTTCATCAATTTGTCTTTCCGGGTCCAAGGTGGGCTTGAAGAGATGAGACAAGATAACTTCTCAGGGCTTTGTCTTCCACAAGTGTGTTCCGTTTCCTAATAAACAATGTCCTCAAACACAAATGTAAACTGTATTTACACCATTCCAACAATGTTTCAGGCTAGGGTCAGAGTGGGGCAGTCGGAACGCGCGTGCAGGCGCACTAAATCACGGCGGCAGTAGCAGCACATAACGGCCAATGACGGCCAATATACGCAGTACGTGCGTACAAAAGTGCGCCGACACCACGCAACCGGCAAATGAACGCATTTTTCTCAGAACGTGAAACCGCTGCTACAGACGTACAGAGTGCGCTGCGGCCGCATGGCAGCGTGTGTGCGTGATTAGGAGACGTCAGACGCTGCTAGTGTGCGGCCTACATAACGTTCAAACAGCCGGATTTCCCTAGAATTGCGTTGGTGAGTACCTGCGACTGTGCGACTGTGGTCGTCTGACCACTTAAGCGTATTCCGTGAAAAAATGCGTGCGCACGCATCGACGTACATTTTGACGGTGGCCGCAGAAAATGCGCTCATCTGTCCCTAGCCTTAGTGTCACACACAGAAAGACAAATAAGGGGTTATTCAGAGAGCACCGAAATGTCACTGAAATGTCGGTGTTCTCTCTCCGCACTTCTTGGAATAAAATTCTCTGACCTTGTGGTGAATTCAACATTCACCACAGGGTCCCCAAAGTTTGGGGAAAAGAGGCCGAATGTATCTGAAAAATCACCAAAAATCTGCAGAAAATCCACCAATGCGATCCAAATATCAGATTGATCTGAAACACGGCAGAAAACCTGCCAAACGTACCTGACGATCCACCGCAAACCCTCCGAACACGTCAGAAAAAGCCGACGATCTGCCGAACGCAGCGCTAACCAGCCGCCGGAAAAAGCTGACAACCTGACGAATGGGGTAAAAAAAAATTAAAAATATTAAAACTCAAAAAATTTCAATTTGCAAAACAAAATACTTGATTAGTATGTCTGGAATTAACATATAAGGTCCTATGAATAATAATAAAGAGGTCTGTTACAGGAAAAAAACGCTGTTAAAAGAAAAATCTGAAAAATTTGTTGCCGAAAAAAATCCCAAAAAATAAATAAAGATTTTTTTTGCTGCAAATTAAAAGAATAAACAGTTTATTAGATATTGAATAAAAATGGGAATATTTTTAAGATTGAAACCGAAGGGATTCGCTTGATCAAACCTGCTGAATGAAAACACCGAACATAAGGACATTTCACTGACAGTTCACTGCTGTTCGGAGTCTCTGTATGGATTAACCATTGCTTCTCTATGGGGATTTCACTGCTGTCAAACAGGCACTGTATTTCACTGCAGGTTTTGAATAGCCGAATGGCCCCGAAATTGCACCGTACGGGGAAATTCACAGTTCGGTTCTCTCGGTCAGTTCGGCTCTGTCTGAATAACCCTGATAGAGTTTCTGCAGTTAGAACTGCAGCCGTGTCTCTGTGTCGGCTGGGGAATGCCCTATATTTTAGGACATTCCCTAGCTGATTTTAAACAGTTTTAGTACCTTGAGCATTATACCCACAAGACTAAGGCCCCTATTACATTCTTCGCGCATTTGTTTTTGCGCGCGCGAATGCGCATTTGCGCGAGGGGCAAAACCCTTTGCACT
This sequence comes from Leptobrachium leishanense, assembly GCA_009667805.1. Taxonomy (NCBI): domain Eukaryota; kingdom Metazoa; phylum Chordata; class Amphibia; order Anura; family Megophryidae; genus Leptobrachium; species Leptobrachium leishanense. The sequence goes on along the minus strand of CM019063.1, from coordinate 507,416,459 downwards.
GAACGTCGTATAACAACGTCCGCGCAAACGATGCGCGTTATCGTTTAACGCGGATGGACCTGCGCGAGCGTGATGAACTGTGCGCGTCTTTTACTTAACATTGTGAGCGCAAATTCGTTCGTGCGCTGGTACGCGGATGGTATTACAATCGATGCACATCTTTTTACGAACGACGTTTGCGCATAATTTTAACGTCTTTGAAAAGCTGGTGGTAACTGCAAATCTGAACGTTCTGGCCGAAACGAAAAACACCAGCACAAAAAAAAAATACAGCACAGTATAGTTACACATTCTACACATACCCAAACAATAAAATTGTGAATTCGGGCGTGTTTTTTTTATTGCTCTAGCATGTATACCCAGATTTACTTTGACAGGCGCAAAAACTTAAGTGAGTCAATTAAGGTAAATTGATGTCAATTAAGGTTCTTAATTCTGATTGGCTGAATCCCGCGAAAAAAACAGTCTGCACACTGATTTACGTGCGCTACGTTACTGCGTGCGTATTACTCTTCATTTTGCGCGTCGTTTTTACGAACGTTATTTTCGGACGGATGAGAAAATGCCTTCGGATCGTAATACCATCGTTAATTTTCGCGTGCTAATGTTGGACGATGTGCGCAAAAAATTTACGCTGCGTGAACGAAGTTGCGCGAAGAATGTAATAGGGGCCTAACCTTCTGTACCAAAAAAGCAAACAAAATTATTTTGCAGCAAACAAATTTCCTTTTTCAGTAATACATCACAGCCCTAGATCGTAATAAGACCATCTCAGGCTGCTATGTCTACACGAGTATACACGATTACGGCAGTGAAGGGGTTAACAAACAAAAAATAAATGTTACATCCATAATAGTGAACTATATGTAGAGATGCTTATTTATAACTTTATAACTAGTCTTTCTGGAATCTACAAAACAAGGTGTACATTAGGTCAACAAATAATATTTTGCAAGAGATCTCATTTGGGAATTCCAAGGTAAATAACGTAACTCTTTTACCCTGCGGAACTGTAATGTTGTCCAAATCGGCCGATTCTCCTGATGTTGTGACATCTCTTTTTATTTTTAAGACAGTTCTCATGGTTGTCCCTTTTGATTCGCAAATTAAGTGACGCTCGCCAAACCATATCCATGAAGAATTGAAATACTAATTCATTTCCTCCAGGAGAAGTGAATGTGATTCTGAAATGAAAGACAATAACCTCTGTTATGCATCAGCATAAAGTAGATTGACAGATCTCCAGTGATCTCTGAGATGTAGTAATCAGCTTGTAACAGGAGATCTATAACTCTGCCCGTTACAACACAAACAACAACCTATTCGTTTTGTCCTGCAACATGAGAGTAGCAATGGGTATTACAAAACCCCTGGAGGAGCCTCAAATGACATATTGATCAATAGATTTAAAAAACGTTAGTGGTCAAAGGAAAGTGCTCTACGGTGAAAATATATATGTCTTGAGGATTAGGCTAACGTATAAGCTAGTAAGGGAAAAAGTGAATATGCAATGAGCTTTGCAGAGGTCATTTTACATTCCTTCGCGATCAGAGTTTGCCTGTGTTTCCACAACTTGTCAGACTTAATACAAAGCACAAACTATTCAACCTGATTTAAAGATATAGTGACTTGATGAATACTTTGAAGTTACCTCAAAAACGATGCTTAATTGCTTGGCATTTTTATGTATGTATGAATGTATCTATCTATCTATTTATGTATGTGTGTATGAATGTATCTATATATCTATCTATTTATGTATGTGTGTATGAATGTATCTATATATCTATCTATTTATGTATGTGTGTATGAATGTATCTATATATCTATCTATTTATGTATGTGTGTATGAATGTATCTATATATCTATCTATTTATGTATGTGTGTATGAATGTATCTACATATCTATCTATTTATGTATGTGTGTATGAATGTATCTACATATCTATCTATTTATGTATGTGTGTATGAATGTATCTATATATCTATCTATTTATGTATGTGTGTATGAATGTATCTACATATCTATCTATTTATGTATGTGTGTATGAATGTATCTATATATCTATCTATTTATGTATGTGTGTATGAATGTATCTACATATCTATCTATTTATGTATGTGTGTATGAATGTATCTATATATCTATCTATTTATGTATGTGTGTATGAATGTATCTACATATCTATCTATTTATGTATGTCTATCTATCTATCTATCTATCTATCTATCTATCTATTGTATGTATCTAACAAACCAGAAAGAGCGCACACCAAACAACATGTTCAAACAGTACAGAGGAAACCACAACAGCAGCTAAATTCATTTAAACAGGAGATTTTACCAGGTTTAACCCTTTAAGGCTAGGGTCAGACTGAGGCAGTGCGAACGCGCGTTCTGGCGCACTTAATCACGGCCGCACTAGCAGCAGATGCCGGGCAATGACGGCCAATATACGAAGTACGGTCGCACAAAAGTCCGGCTGCGCAACGCAAGTGGAAAATGAACGCATTTTTTCGAGAACGTTAAACCACTAGTACTGACGTACAGAGTGCGCTGCGTCCGCTAGCGGCGTGTGTGCGTGAATTGGAGACATCAGACGCTGCTAATGTCCGGCCAACATAACGTCCAGATGCAAGAAGTGTTTTATTGATGATCCGTACAAAATCACGGATGAAACTGCGCATAGTATGACCGCTATTGCGTATTCCGTGAAAAAATACGTCCATTCTTCGAACGCACATTTTCACGGACAACGTGAAAAATGCGTTAGTCTGACCCTAGCCTAAATGCCTACAAACAATTCTTATCCCCTTCAAAAGCACTATAGTTCTTATCCCTTTAATGTTGAGCTCTGTTGAAAAATGGTGGAAGTTTAGTTTGCAATGGATGGCCATGGATTGGGTAAGCCTGCCAACAGCGACAATGTATTCCACTCTTGGCAGGTCCTATCATACTAACCTAATGACTGCTCTAATGGGGATAAACTTACTTATTGAGGACCCAGTCCTTTCTGAAGCTCCCTGTAGATCAAGGTCTATGTATCTATTTATGTATGTACGAATTATTAATTATTATTATTATCATCATTTATCACAGTTTCCACAGTCCATTACGATAACCAAAGAGAACGAAATACATATAAACAGACATATGATGGAAACAAGAGGTGTAGAGGACCCTGCTCATAGAAGTTTACAATCTAGAGGGATTGGGGTTGAGAAAGAAGAGGGGATTTTACAAGATGGCAGGATCATTAGTGCCAGTGGTTTGGGAATGGTGGGGCCATAGAAGCAGCTTCAATCCTGTGTGAGTAATTGAGCAGAGGGATGAGTTAATCTGAAGAGATGGGTTTTGAGGGATTTCTTGAAGGCCTGAAGATCAGGGGAGAGTTTGATAGGGCGAGGCAATACATTCCACAGGACTGGAGCTGCCCTTGAAAAGTCTTGGAGGCGAGAGTTGACAGTGTGGGTATAGACAGATGATAGTTGGAGATAGCCCGCTGACCGGAGTGTTCTAGATGGTATATGCTTTCAGAGTAACAAAGACATGTAGGGAGGAGCTGAGTTATTGAGCGATTTGAATGGGAGCATCAGTATTTTAAACTGTATCCTGAAACTAAACTGTATCCCCCCATAAAGGGGGGAGGTATGCGAGGTGCGTCTGGTGAGAAAAATAAGCCTGGACCCTGCATTCATTACAGATTTCAAGGGGGCAATACGGGTGTTCGGGAGGCCAATAAGGAGCGAGTTGCAGCGAGCATGAACCAGCACCTTCACGGTATCTTGTGTCAGAAAGGGGCAGACGCGGGCAATGTTCTTGAGTTGATAACAGGATTTGGTCACTGTCTGAATGTGGGGAGAGAACGTTAGATCAGAATTGAAAGTGACACCAAGGCAGCGAGCTTGAGACGTCGGGCTAATGAGTGTTCCATTTACTGTAGCGACATAGGTGGTATTGGGTTCCTCTTCGAAGGAGGAACAAAGTGAATTTGAGTTTTGTCAAGATTGAGTTTAAGGAAGTGGGAAGACAATTCAAGATGGCAGAGAGACAGTCAGTGACTCGATCCAGGAGAGCCAGGGAGAGAGATATAGGCGTATAGATGGTACAGGAATCCAAAGGAGCTGATCAGTTTGCTTAGAGAGGCAGTGTAGATTGAAAAAAGGAAGAGGGCCCAATAATGAACCTTGAGAACCCAACAGAGACAGGCTGCCGGGAGGAGGTACTTCCAAAAATGAGACACTAAACAATCGTTGGGACAGGTAGGAAGCAAACCGTGAAAGAACAGTACCCTGAAGGCCTATATCACTAATTGTTTGAAGGAGGAGCGAGTGGTCAACTGTATGAAAGGTGGCAGAGAGGTCAAGAAAGATCAGCAGAGAGTAGCATCCATTAGACTTAGCATTTGCAAGGTCGTTGGTCAGTTTAGCAAGAGCCGTTTCTGTCGAATGCAGTGAGCGAAATTCAGATTGCAGAGGGTCGAGAGAGTGGGTGTTGAGGTAGTCAATCAGATGGACATACACAAGCTTTTCAAGGAGTTTGGAGGCAAAAAGGAACAGGGACATGGGGCGGTAGTTGGAGGGAGCAGTCGGATCCAGAATCGGCTTTTTCAGGATCAGGACTACCGTGGCAGGTTTGAGGGGAGTAGGAAAGACCCCAGAGGTTAAAGACAGATTAAAGGTGTGTGGGGGAAGGATGCTACAAGAGAAACGGAAAGTGTTTTGGCAAGATGTGAGGGAATGGGATCGTGAGGGCTTGTAGTGGGATGACAGGATCGTAATAACTTAATACCTCTTGTTCAGTCGCAGAAGGGAACGAGTTAAACATGTGAGGATAGACATGATTAACATCTTCCTGCATGGGTGATTGCAGCATTGTTGAAATTTCAGTTCTTATCTGTTCCATCTTTGCTGTGAAAACAGCCAAAGCAGGACGGAGAAGGGAGTTGATTGTGCGAACAGGCGTTTTGGGTTCCGGGATTGGGTGTGTATAAGGGTGGTATAATATAACTGCTTGGCTAGGAAGAGGGCAGAGTTGTAGGACCGGAGCATAAATTTATAGTGAAGGAAGTTGGAGGGGAAGCGGGTCTTTCTCCAATAGCATTCAGCAGTTCTTGAACAACTTTGGAGATGCCGGGTCAATTTGTTGTGCCATGGTTGCAGGTTTTGTCACCTCATTGACCAGGGTTTTGACAGGGCTAACTTATCAAGGGTGGAGGAAAAAGCAGAGTTGTAGTGGGTAATGGCTTCATCAGGACAGGAGAGGAATAGGATGGGTGAAAGCGGTACGAGTATATCAGCAGAGAATTGCTGCAGATCCAGAGAGTGGAGATTTCTGTGAGTCTTATAAAGTTTGGGTTCAGATGGAGGAACGTGGGGAGAGCTGAGTACACAAGTCAGAAGATGATGGTCAGAGAGATTGAAAGGTGTAATAGTGAGGTCAGAGATAGGGCATGAGTAGGAGAAGATAAGATGCAGAGTATTGCCAGCTGTGTGTGTGTGGGGGAGTCGGCCCACTGAGTAAGGCCAAATGAGGATGTAATGGAGAGAAATCGTGAGGCAGCTAAGCTGAGTGGCGAGTCAACAGGGATGTTAAAATCACCAAGAATGACGAAGTGGAGCGTCAGAAGATATGAAATGTGGGAGCCGAGAAGAGAGTGAAGAGAAGAGGTTGGCCAGGGGGTCGGTAGATAACAGCAATACGAGCGTCTAGAGGTTTAAATAGGCAAATAGTATGGACCTCAAACGTGGGGAAAGCAAGAGATGGGCAGGGAGAAATGGTCTAAAAGGAGCAGTGGGGAGAAGCAAAAACCCCACGTCGCAACCTTTTTTGTCACTCAGGGTGTGTGTCAGTTGGAGACCGTCATGTGTTAGGGATGCAGGTGTGGCAGTATCGCATGGAGAGAACCAGGTTTTGGTTAAAGCCAGTAGATGTAGGGAGCGTGAGATGAAGAAGACATGGATGGCAGTAGATTTATTCATGTTACTCACTGACCTAGCGTTCCTTTGTCCTAAGTGGAAGGTGGGAGTTGGGGTTGTGTTAATGTGACTGCTGTTGGTTGGGTTTCTAGAGCTGGGGATTGATTGGAAACCTATGTCCCTGGGGGGCCCAGGGTTGGGGAAGACATCCCCTGCTGCAAGGAGAAGAGCGAGTGATAAGTAGAAAAGGTGGGATTATGATTTGAATGAGCGAGCAAGGGTTTGTGTTTATGTCTGGATGGGCGAGAGTGCAGAAGTGAATGATAAATGATTTGAGAGAAGGGGGGATGGAAGCAATGAGGGAGCAATAAGAATGAAAGAAAATCATCTACGGTATCTATCTTGATAATCTATCTATCTATTTATCTATCCCTATGTATCTATCTGTATCTATCCCATGTATATTAGACATGTGCATTTTGTTTTGTTCCGAATACAAATTTGGACAAAAATCCCATTTTTCGTTATTTTTTTTCGTTTCCGAAATACAAAAATCTGCCGTCCGAATTTTCGGATCGGTCCAAAAATGCGACTAGCGGTAGCATAACGGTAAAAACGAAACAAAATATCGGACAGAAAAATTATCCGAAAAAGATCTGAAACGGAAAAAAACTAAACGAAATGATCCGAAATGAAAAAAAAAAACAGGGTGAAAATGACCCAAACCTAAAAAAAACGGAACGAAATGATCCAAAACGAAGAAAAAAAACAACGCAATTAAAATGACCCAAGCCGAAAAAAAATCAATGGAACGAAATGATTAGAAACTAATAAAACCAGGGATTTTTTTTCCCATTGAAACCTGATTAAACCTGTCAAACAAACCACCGATAATTAAGGGTTAGAAATTAGGATTAGACACAAGGGTTAGAAATTAGGGTTCGAATTTCTAACCCTAATTTCTAACCCTAGCTTCTAACCCTAATTTCTAACCCTGATTTTCTGCGGTTCGTTCGACAGGTTTAATCAGGCAAATCCTATAGGTTTCAATGGAAAAAATCCCTGCTTTTTTAAAATATTTATTCAACCATTTATATTTTTCACTTGCAGCAAAATGTCTATTTATTTATTTATTTATTTATTTTTTAGGACTTTGTTCAGGATTTTTGAGTTAATTTTAAGGTTTCCTAATTTCTTTTAAAGTAACGAGGCTATTTTTCAATTGGTTTCAATGTAAAAAATATTCCCCGTTTTTATGAAATATTTATTCAAACGTTTATTTTTTTCACTTGTAGAAAAAAGTCTATTTATTTAGAATTTTTTTGACATTTTAAGGAATTTTTGGGTTAATTTTAAGGTTTCCTTATATATTTTTAAGCAACAAGGCTTTTTCAGCAATGGATGATGCTATGTTTCAGCACCAAAGGTAGCTCCGGAGCCCTATCTATGGTCCTGAAACATTGTATTCAATGAACATGATGTTTCAGAACCATGGAGAGCTCTGTATCCTCGCAAAGGCTGCTCTCCATGGTGCTGATTCAGTACCATGGACAGCAGCCCCACGGGGCTCTGGAGCTCTCCATGATTCTGACACATTCAGGGTTATTCAAAGAGAATCGAAAAGTCACCGCATGTTCGATTACTTTTCATTCTCTTCAATTCGGTGCAATTTGGCGATCCCATTTCGGCGACCCTGCGGTGTATTCTGCAAGCACCACAGGGCTGTCATAGTGCAGGGAAAAGCCGCCACAAACCCGACGAAAACTCACCGCAAAACCTGGCACACCGAAAACCGCGAAAACATCTGGATTAACCTCGCCGAACACGCCGGAGGAACCCGAGCAGGAGCATATCACAGCGCAGAGCAGGAGCTGATCACAGTGCAGAGCAGCCACCTGAAAAAGCTGACACCGCAGACGAATGGAGTGAAAAAAAACCCAGTACGCTTGAATGTTTGAAAAGTGAAACGCTGTTTGCAAAGAAATTAATAAATTGAAAATGTCTGAAATTTACACATGAGGTCCAATGAATGATAATAAAAATGGCTGTTAGAAAAAAGAAAAAACGTTTAAAAAAATAAAAAATAAAAATTCCGAATTTTTTTTTGCAAACAAATCCCGAAATATGTTTAAAGGATCCTAAAAAATCTATAAATAAAGAGACTTTTTACTACAGAATATTATAATAAACAATATATTAGATACTGAATTAAAATGGGAATATTTTTAACATTGAAGCCTATGGGATTTGCCTGAATAAACCTTTCGAATGAAGCAACCAAATGGCAGGGCATTTTGGCAACTTTTCACTGCGGTTTTTTGTTCTCTGAATAGACAAAACACTTCTTCTCTATGGAATTTTACTGCAGTCGAACAGGCACTGAACAGGCACCGTATGTGCAGGCAATTCTGCAAATTTGGCGAACTGCCTGCTCTCTGGATAGCCAAATGGTCAGGAAAGGTAACCGAACGCTGAATTTCAGTGTTTGGTTACCTTTCGCCAGCAATTTGGAGCTTTTTGAATAACCCTGCTAGTATTCATTGTTTAATGCAGATGGACTGAAAGAAAATACTACAACTGCATATAGCAAAGAAAAAAAGCCTTGTTACTTTAAATAAATTAGGAAACCTAAAATTTAACCAAAAAAATAAAAAAAATCCTAAAAAATAAATAAATAAAGAGACTTTTTGCTGTAAGTGAAAAATGTAAACTGTTGAATAAATATTTCATTAAACCGGGAATATTTTTTACATTGAAACCTATGTGAAAAAGTCTCATTGCTTTAAAAATAAATTAGAAATCCTTAAAATTAACCCAAAAAATCTTAAAAAATTGTTTAAAAGTGAAAAAAATAAATGGTTGAATAAATATTTCATAAAAACGGGAATATTTTTTACATTGAAACCTATGGGATTCGCCTGTTTAAACCTCTCAGACTGAACCACCGAAAATCAGGGCATTTCACTGACATTTCAGTGGTGTTCGCTCGGCGTTCTCTGAATAGACTAACCATTACTTCTCTATGGGGAATTTCATTGCAGACGAACTGCACCGAACGGCACCATAGTGAACTGAACTGTCATAAAATTTCACAAAAAAATCCCGAAAAATGACTAAAAAAATTCTAAAAAATAAGTAAATAAAGAGACTTTTGCTGCAAGTGAAAAAATAAATGGTTGAATAAATATTTAATAAAAACGTGGAATATTTTTTACATTGAAACCTATGGGATTGTTTTGTATGGCTAGTATTTTCATTTTATTGTAATCCGTTTCATATTCCGAAATAACTAATAAAAACGAAATAAGAATCAACCCAAAATATGAAATAAGCCATGAAAACTAAAAATGAAGTCATCCGAAAAACGAAATACCGTCCGTCCGAAAAAATGACTCGCCCGAAAATACGAGCAAGGTGCCCCCTTTTGACAGACGTCTGTATGCACATGCCTACTCTGCCTAGTTATAAATCTGGCCCTGGAGCCAGAGTTTGAGATCCCTGTATTAGGGTCTCATGGAGTGTTCTACTGACCCTTGAAGACAGTCAGCTCCATGAAATGTGATGTGCTGAAAACGGCAATAATTGTTGACAAAATCTTTTAGTTATTATTCTTACTAATAATACAAGCAGCAGAAGCAGTACTATCTGCATCCTTATCTGATTATTTACTATTTATACTGTGATCAATGTCAGCAATGCTTTATGCCCTTTGTCTATGCTTATGTATCACAACCCTTTAAAGTATTAAGTATGTACAAAATAGCTAATTTATAGCTGGAGTAGCTATTCTGACCTTGCATCTCTGAATTAGCTGGAGTCTACTGTACATTAACAGCTCCTATACTTTTTATACTTTGTGTCTGAGCCGCTTATTTGGGCCCAGAATAAAGCTATTCCACTATAAATCATTCTTCTCATCTAATACTGTCTTTTAGAACCTGGTGTTAAGTGAATGAATGTGACTATAATTAACCCCCAAAACCCCCAAACTTACCTCTGATCCCACAGTGAAGAATGTGGCGCAATCTGCGAATAGTTACCATCGTTCTTACAGTCTCAAGAGCTTACACAGAGCTCGATGCAACATTGCGCTTGGCTCCGTGACTTTCTATCAGGGTTATCCAAAGAGAATTGAAAAGTCACCGCACGTTCGGAGACTTTTCGATCTCTACAATTCGGCACTATTTGGCGATCCCATTTCGGCCACCCTGCGGTGAAAACTCACCGCAAAACCCGGTGATGGCTCACAGAAACCCGCAAAAACATCTGGGTTAACCCCGCCGAAGACGCCGGAGAAACCCGAGCAGGAGCCGATCAGAGCGCAGAGCAGCAGCCGGAAAAACCCGACACCGCAGACGAATGGAGTGAAAAAAAAAAGTAAGCTTGAATGTTTGAAAAGTGAAACGTTGTTTGCAAAGAAACTACAGAACGAAAATGTCTGAAATTTACATATGAGATCCAATGAATGATAGTAAAAAGGGCTGTTACAGAAAAAAGAAAAAACATTTAAAAAAAAAAAACGGAAACATTTTGTTTGCAAAAAAATCCCGAAAAATGCCTAACAGATCCTAAAAAAATCTGGAAATAAGGAGACTTTTTACTGCAGAATATTATAATAAACGGTTTATTAGATACTGAATTAAAACGGAAATATTTTTAACATTGAAGCCTATGGGATTCGCCTGAATAAATCTGCCGCATGAAACCACCGAATGGCAGGGCATTTCGGCAACTTTTCACTGCTGTTTTTTGTTCTCTGAATAGACAAAGCTATGGGGATTTCACTGCCCTCTAACAGGCACCGAACAGGCACCATATGTGCAAGCAATTCGCCAACATTTGGCGAACTGCTTGCTCTCTGGATAGCAGAATGGCCAGGAAAGGTAACCGAGTGTCATGGAGCTGATGTAACGCTCCATGCTTCAAACCCCAAGAGACTTTATGTTCAATTTATATTGTGTGTTTTTAAATATATCTTAAATCGTTTGGTTTTAGTTTAAATTAGTTTAGTGTAAAATGGCGTAACTTTAGTTTTAAAAATACTTATATTCCTGTAGGTAAATGTGTTTCTGTATAGCCAGTAAACAAGCTTAACTGCTGTGTAATTTATGCAACAGGGCTTTCCCCTTTATCTGGCTGCATGTTTAATTCAAGGGATCTGTGATAGTGTTTGTCTTTAATCTGATGTGTTAGAACAATAGGTTATGCAAATGTTGTGTGAGCTAAAGGCTAAAGAATCTAAAGAGGAATGTTTATTGTAAATATCTAACTGACATAATGTAATTAGCATATTGGTAGGACTAGGTGCGTCGTTTATGCAAATTATGACTGTTGGATTTCAGCATAAATGGTGGTGTTTTTGTTCATTAAAGGTCAGAACTCTCAGAGCTGAGAGAGAGAGAGAATCCTGTTTTAAAACATACAGCCGCGTCTGGTGTTTTATTTCAAACTACACTACACTCCATACTCAACCTCAGAAGGCAGAGAGCGGCCTTCTGGAAATTCCTAACGGCTCCAGGGCAGAGGAACAGAAGCAGGTGGGTCAAGCTGCTCGAGGCGCTGAGGACAGCGCTCCCAGTAGCCGGGCTGACCGCAACGAAGGGGTGTCTGGAGAGTCAGGACAGGCGGAAGAGAACGGTTCCGTCACACCGAGCGCTGATTTTCAGTGTTCGGTTACCTTTCGGCAGCCAATCGGATCTCTTTGAATAACCCTGTATGAATCCTGTAAAAAGTGAGATAATGTGGATTTTGCTTGTATTTGCATGAAGTACCCTGAATTCTCTGCTACATGTTGAGAGTGTGCGAAATGTGTTCTGTGGTCAAAGCAAAACTTTGTCTTGCATGGACGTGTTCTCACTGATGTATATTTTCTGTGTATATATATATATACGAAAAGAAAGCAAAGCGTGGGAGCAGGAAAGTAATCAGGTGCTCTATAAATGGATCCGCCGTCCCAAAACAATCTCCAAACAACATGATTAAGGCCGTGTGCCAAAACGTTGTATGTCTTTTTGTTTTTCGAACTAAATAATTTTTATTACGAGTAGTACACAGAGACATCTGATGGTAAATACCATGCAATGGTGTTGACAGTAGTAAAATGTCAAACATCAATAACGATACAATCAATTCATAATCTTAAACAATTCTATAAAGAAAAGCAAAACATATGGAATTTAGTACAATCGAGGTAATGCGATGAGAACGTATACTAGGTTCTGTGTATCGAGTGATGAGTGCGCTGCTGAAAATCGGGGCAAAGAAAGTACAGTCAAGGGAGAATAAAATGGGTCAGCGAAGGGACCCAAGTGAGGAAGAGAAAGAGAGAGATAGACATAGCAAGAAAGAAAGAGAGAGAAGAGAGACAGAAGGAGAAAAATGAGAGAGAAAGAAAAAAAAGGGGGGGTGGTAAGGTCCCGGGGCAGAGGCAGGGTAGGGGAGGTTATAGTATACCATAGGAATCCAAGCATTTCAGCTAATCAGATGAGGGCCACAGCAGTCCAGGAGGCTCACTCAGAGACCATAGCGTAGAGCCCCACTCCCCATAAAGGTTCCAGAAAGCAGCAGTAGCCAGAGTATGATCCCAGTAGAACCAAGTGTCAGTGAAAGTCCTTCTAGCTTTGTCGGTAGTCACTACGCAGTCTTCAGCGAGCTGGACACCTCAAATTTTCTCAACCAACTGATATGGAGGGGAGGTGGGGTCCTTCGAGACACACTGCATCTGCCTGTTCTCTCCTCTGGCCCTCAGGGTGGCAGTCATCTACCGCCCACCGGGACCAACCTCCCAGTTCTTTGACCACTTTGCTACCTGGCTTTCTCACTTCCTGTCTTCTAATCTTCCATGCCTAGTTCTCGGGGACTTCAACATTCCCATTGATGATCCTTCTGCCCCTGCTGCCTCCAAACTTCTTTCACTCACGTCCTCCCTTGGACTCACACAATCCTCCCTCCTCCCTACCCACCGCGATGGTCACGCTATTGACCTTGTCTTTTCCAACCTCTGCTCTATTTCTGAGTTCAACTGTCGCCCTTTCCCATCTCTGACCACCACCTTCTCTCTTTCAACCTATCTGGACTTCCTAAACACCCTGCTCCCCCACCCCGCACACACACTCGCAGAAATCTACATGCTGTGGACCCCCATCAATTCTCCAACCTACTTCATCACCTCCCTCATACCTCATCCTTCACCTGCCCTGATGCTGCCACTAATCACTACAACACTACGCTTATCTCTGCTCTAGACACTCTTGCTCCTCTTCGACTCTGTAAGGCCCCATGCTGCCAGCTTCAGCCCTGGCACACCCTCCAGACTCGCTACCTGCAAAGATGCTCCCGCACTGCAGAGCGTGCCTGGAGGAAATCCCGCTCTGAAGCTGATTTTGTTCACTTCAAGTTTATTCTCCGGTCATACACCTCTGCCCTCCACTTGACCAAACAATCCTTCTTCTCCTCTCTTATATCTACGCTGTCCTCCAACCCTAAACGGCTCTGGTCCACCTTCAACACCCTCCTCTACCCACCTGCACCTCCCCCCACAGCTGCCTTCAGCGCTCAAGACCTGGCAGACTACTTCCTCAGTAAAACTTTAGCTATCAGAAGCAACATCCCAACACAAGATAGTTATCTGCCACCTCCACTCCCACAGGTCCCCTCTGCCACCCTCTGCCGCTTCCTCCCAGCCACTGAGGAGGAAGTCAATTCCTTATTGTCCTCCTCACATCTCACCACGTGCCCGCTCGACCCCATTCCCTCACATCTAATTCCTCCCCTCTCCTCCTCCCTCACCCCTGCTCTCACACACATCTTCAACCTATCTCTCTCCACTGGCTCCTTTCCATCAGCCTTCAAACACGCGCTAGTTACCCCTTTACTAAAGAAACCATCCCTCGATCCCAACTCTCCATCCAACTACCGCCCTGTATCCCTGCTTCCCTTTACCTCTAAGCTCTTAGAAAAACTAGTCTTCAACCGCATCTCCCTCTTCCTGTCCTCCAATTCCCTACTTGACCCCCTGCAATCTGGCTTCCGTCCCCTACACTCAACTGAAACTGCCCTCACCAAAGTCACCAACCACCTCCTAACTGCTAAAAAACACGGCCACTATTCTATTCTCATCCTGCTTGACCTCTCGGCTGCTTTTGACACTGTTGACCACCCCCTCCTTCTACAGACCCTCAACTCTCTGGGTCTCGGTGACACTGCACTTGCTTGGGTTGACTCCTATTTATCTAACAGGTCCTTCTGTGTGTCATTTGCTGGTAACTCCTCCTCTTCATTGCCTCTATCTGTTGGTGTACCTCAAGGCTCTGTCCTTGGTCCTCTGCTCTTTTCCATCTACACCTCCTCCCTGGGCAAAATCATCAACAGCTTTGGCTTTAATTACCACCTCTACGCTGATGACACTCAGATCTACCTCTCTACCCCTGATCTCTCTCCCCCTGTCCTTTCAAAAGTCAGTGACTGTTTATCTGGCATCTCCTCCTGGATGGCCTCCCACCACCTATAGATCAACATGTCAAAGACTGAACTTCTACTTATTCCTCCCTCCAATGCCTCCCCACCTCCTGACTTCTCTATCACGGTGGAGGGTATCACCATCTCCCCATCAAACCAAGTTCGCTGTCTTGGAGTTACACTTGACTCTGCTCTTTCCTTCATCCCCCACATCAAGTCTCTTTCCTCCTCCTGCCGATACCAACTGCGTAATATTTCCAGAATTCGGCCATTTCTTACCACTGTCACCACAAAACAACTCATACACGCCCTGGTAATCTCCCGACTCGACTATTGCAATAATCTCTTATCTGGCCTCCCTCTGTCCCGCCTCTCCCCCCTACAATACATCCTGAACGCCTCCGCCAGGCTAATTCACCTCACCTGCCGCTCTGTCTCTGCCACTCCCCTCTGCGAGTCCCTTCACTGGCTCCCCATCCACTGCAGAATTAAGTTCAAAATCCTTATCCTTACCTACAAAACCCTCACTAACTCAGCTCCCCACTACCTGTCCTCACTAATCACCAAATAAACCCCAGCCCGCTCCCTAAGGTCAAACAGTGACCTGCGCCTAGCTTCTCCCCGCATCACTTCTTCCCATGATAGACTGCAGGATTTCTCACGCGCAGCCCCCACTCTCTGGAATGCTCTCCCTCGTACTGTCAGACTTTCCCCTAACTTCTCTTCCTTCAAACGCTCCCTTAAAACATTCCTATTTAGGGAAGCCTACCACCCAACTCACTGACGCAACCATCAATCACTCTCACCTTACAGTCCTCTCCTCCTGTTTCCAACCCCAACCCTCCCAGATTGTGAGTTCCTACGGGAATAGGGCCCTCATCTCCTCCTGTACTGTTTGTCAAATGTTGTTCAATGTATTGTAACCCTGTCTATACTGTGCCTATTGTACAGCGCTGCGGAATATGCTGGCGCTTTATAAATAAAGAATAATAATAATAATAATAATAACGCCAGTGTTGGGGGATTAATGCCTGGGCACAAAGCAGGACACGCAACAGCAGGGAGCGTCTAAATCGTCAATATGAAGCATGAGGAAAACGTCTGGACTGAACCGGAGATATTATAGAAACATTTAAATACGTAAAGGGAATCCACAAGGTAGAGGAAGGGAGTATATTTAAAAGGAAACAAAGTAGCAAAACAAGAGGACATACAGGGTTATTCAAAGAGATTCAAAAAGTCACCGCACGTTCGGTGACTTTTCGTTCTCTTCAATTCGGTTCCTTTTGCCGATCCCATTTCGGTGACCCTGCGGTGTATTCAGCAAGCACCACAGGGTCCCCGAATTGCAGGGAAAAGCTGCCGCAAACCTGACGAAAATGAACCGCAAAACCCACCGAATGCACGCTGAAAACAAGCAAAAACATCTGGATTAACCTTCGAAAAACCCGAGCAGGAGCCGATCACACGCAGCGAAGCAGCCGAACAGGAGCCGAATCACACACAGCCGAAGCAGCTGAGACTCAGAGGAGGCAGTGAATAAATTAGCAAAACCATTTGTATGAATCTGTGAAAATGAAAAGCTGTTTGCAAAGAAACTACTGAGCGAAAATGTCTGAAATTTACACAGGAGGTCCAGGGAATGATAATAAAGAGGGCTGTTACAGAAAAAATAAGTAAACTTAAAAAAAAAAAAAAAAGAAGTCGGACTTTAAAAAAAAAAAAAAAATTCAGATAAATGCTTAAAGTATCCTAACAAATCTATAAATAAAGAGACTCTTTACTGCAGAATTTTATAATGAACGGTTTATTAGATATTGAATTAAAACGGGAATATTTTTAACATTGAAGCCTATGGGATTCTCCTGAATAAATTTGCTGCATGAAATCAACGAATGGCAGGGCATTAGGGGAATCTTTCACTGCTGGTTTGTGTTCTCTGAATAGCTGAAGCAGTGCTTTTTCATGGGGTTTTCACTGCCCTCGAACAGGGACCAAACAGGCACCATATGTTCAGGCAATTCGCCAGGATTTGGCGAATTGCCTGCTCTATGGATAGCTGAATGGCCAGGAAAGGTAACCGAACGCTGATTTTCAGCGTTCGGTTACCTTTCTCAAGCAATTCGGATCTCTTTGGATAACCCTGAACGTCTTAGATTAGAGGGGCAAAGGTTTAAAAGTAACATCAGGAAGCATTATTTTACTGAGAGGGTGGAACAGCCTTCCAGTTGAAGTGGTAGAGGCCAAAACAGTAATTGAATTTAAGCAGGCATGGGATAGGCATAAGGCTATCCTAAACAAAAGATAAATCCAGGTAAAGTATCCATGTAATTGGGCAGACTAGATGGGCCGAAAGGTTCTTATCTGCCGACATTTTTTCTATGTTTCTATGATCAGTAAGTAAATATATCAAGGAGGAAACCATCTTCCAGAATCTTTGGATCAGGAGGCAATCCCACCAGATGTGGAGATAGGAGCCAATCTGAGAACAAGCGCGCCAACAATAGGGATTACCATTATCTGAAATTCACGCCAGAAGAAGGGGCATTACCAAAAGGAAATCATGTCATAGGAAGTTTCAGAGAGGGCAAAGAATCGGGATCTCTTAAACATTGTATGTCTTGCCCCGGAATGCGGTGAATAAAGATTATTACGGCGGATTTATCGGTGTGGCCTATCGTTTATTTGAAGATATACATATATACCCTAAATGCACTCCTTTTAATATATAATAGAGTTTGAAGCCAAAATGACACTTGCAAAGATGAACAGATCAACAATTCATGCCGGTTCTCGTGAATAGTAATCTTGTAGAAGAGCCTGGATCAATTATAGTCGTTAAGTTACCTTTAAAAGATTGTTCCGATAGTAAAGTGAATCCCAAATAAAATGAAAACACACTTTAAACACTTTGTAACATACAGTATTAGCTACAGTTACGCCGCTGCCACTCACTTTGTAATAAGAATCTGCTAAACTATTCATTGATTGGAGAAAGTGGTCGTGAAAAGAGTTTTTTTTTTTCCTTATCACAAACTGCTGAAACAAAAGAAATCCATAAACCACAAGTCTCTGTGCTACAAAGTGATATGTATTATTCTTTGAGGTTTCACACTAGGAAGTCGATAATCTTCCATTAGTAATGGACAAACTGTCAGAATGACCTGCTGCCCTCCTCTCCCTTCAGTGACTTGGCCTTACCAGCCCTATATTAATATGAATTTTAGCCCCATTGTCTGGCGCTATAATTCTCCGTCCATTAGTCTCGCATTTCTTTCTTATCAGCTTGTACTATTGATTTTAAAGACTACGCATAGTCAATTTGCACACATACAGTTACAAAGGTCATCTGAGGACACTTGTTTGTAGCTTCTGTTATACGTCCACAGGGTAATATCTATTAATGATGTTTTTTTTGTCAAGATCTTCCTTCTGCACAAGGTATCTCTTATCAATCGTAACAAGGGATGTAGCGTTAAGCCAACCATCCATTCCTTTATCCATCCATCCATTCCTCCATCCATCCATCCATCCATTCCTCCATCCATTCCTCCATCCATCATCCATCCATCCATCCAAACATCCATCCATCCATTCCTCCATCCATCCATCCATCCATCCATCCATCCATCCAACCATCCATTCATTCCTCCATCCATCCATCCATCCATCCATCCATCCATCCATCCATCCATCCATTCCAACATCCATCCATACATTCCTCCATCCATCATCCATCCATCCAACCATCCATTCATTCCTCCATCCATCCGTCCATCCATCCAACCATCCATCCATTCCTCCAACCATCCATCCATCCATCCATCCATTCCTCCATCCATCCATTCCTCCATCCATCCATTCCTCCATCCATCCATTCCAACATCCATCCATCGCAAAAGCTCACCATTCTATGAGATTGTCTATCTTATTCTTTGGTACAAAAGGACATACAGGGTTATTCTCCTATCCGCCTCACTTCAGTGAGTTCGATTCCCCCAAGTACGATTAACCGACCCGCCGAGCAAATCAAAAAACTGCCGCAAAACCACCGAATCGTTCTAAAAAAACACTGCAAAACCGCCGAATAGATCCGAAAAAGCCGACAATCTGCTGAACAGACTGCCGACCAGCTGCCAGATATGCCGCCAAGCCGCCAAGCCGCCAAAAAAGGGTATAAAAAAAACACAACTTTTAAACGGCGGTTTAAAAAAAAACCCCAACTGCATGAAAATGCCTGCAAATAATATATGAGGTCCTATGAATAATAATAAAAAGGTCTGTTACAGAAAAAAACAGCAATTTCTTTTTAAAAATCTGAAAAATATTTATAAAAAAAAATGCCTAAAAATGCCTAAAAAACCCCTAAAAAAATAAATAAACAGACTTTTTGCTGCAAATAAAAAGACTAAATGGTTGAATAAATATCTAATAAAACTGGAGATTTTTTTTACATTGAAACCTATGGGATTTGCCTTGAATAAACCTGTTGAGTGAAACCACTGAAAATCAGGGCATTTCACTGACATTTCTCTGCTGTTCGGTGTTCTCTGGCTAGATTAACCATTACTTCTCTATGGGGATTTCAATGATGCCAAAGATCACCGTATTTCACTGGCAATTCGCCAATATTTGGTGAATTGCCAGGTTTTTGAATAGCCGAATTACCACAAAGTTGCACATTATAATAACCCTGATAAAATGATGCTGATTATGAATATTAACTCATTTTAAAAATGTTAATGAACTAGTTCAGAAACGTGACCCAGTTACTAACGTGACCCAGTTGATGAAGTGCAGATCATGGGAAACTGTTAGCTCTTGTGGCCTTAAAATTGCAAAGTTACACAGTTCATGGGACACGTGACTTCCGTCATCAAACCTTGGCATTGCCACTTGTTTCAGCATCATAAAATAGTCAAAAAATAAAGAAAATTATAGCAAGATAAAGGTAAACTGTCTTCTTCCCTTTGCTAGTGCGATCATGTTTGATAGCAGCTGGACAGAGAATATTTTGGCTACATACAGCATATCTAGTTTTGCAATATCTCAGTGTAAATATTGAATTTTTAAATCCATTTTCAAAATTGTTGCAGCTTCGTTTATTTATGTTCACCTTAACCCCTTCACTACTGATATCGAGATATCTCTGGCTTCACAGGCACCATCTGGTGCCCCGATATCGAGATATCTCGGTTTGCTGATCTGCAGCCCAAAAGCAAATGAAATTCATTTGGTGTAAACCAATTTCGTTTGCTTTTGGGGTTCGGAACATACCCCCCAAAGTTTTAGCCCTGTGGGCATGATGTCCAAAGAGTTAAAACTGTAAAATCAGCTGCTCAAAGCTCTGAAATATTGGGCTTTCAGCAGCCGATGCAGGGAGAAATAGAAGAAAATAGATCAGCCGCTAAAACCCTCTAAGTCAATTTGGTAGTAGATGGCGCCACCTACTGGCCAACAATTGGCTATTTACAGTAAGACATACAATGGGTATAAGCTCAAATTTTTCTTACTTTAAAATTAAATTTGAAATGATTTTTCAAAAAACCACTGGTTTCTGACAATGGGTTTTTGGAAAATCACTTGGTAGCAAAGGGGTTATTTACAAAGTGGTGATCTTGCCACCGAATTGCACAGGCCAGGTTTGCAGATATCTGAAGCACAGCACAGGTGATGTGATTTGCTGCTCAGCGATTGCAGGATTAAGTCTGCATATCCCCAAGGTGATCCTTAAAATCTGGCCTGTTAGGGGTCCCTTAGGACCAGGGTTGGGAACCACTGCTGTAACAGACCTTTTTATTATTTTTGAAATACCTTTTTTTATTATTTCCACGCATTTTAATGCATTTTTATCTGTTTAAACACCGTTTAAGAGAATATGAGAGTTCCGTTTTTTTGTTTTTGTAGTTCAGCGGAGTTAGGCGATGTTTAATGGCCAGTTTGGTGGTATTCGGCAGTCAGTTCGACGGTCTTCGGTGGAATGTCGTTTGTGTATTATGGTGACCCTGCGGTGAATAGTGAATTCACCCGAGCGCCGGTGAAATGGGATCACCAAAGCGCAAAGCACCAAAATTTTGTGAATTTCGCTTTAGCCTTTGTAGTCTATGTTGACTGGGTTAGAGGTCCCATGTAGGAATCATCCAGCCGATATACACGATCTGGGTGCTCCATATCGCCAGGGGTCACATCGAGCAGCAATGCTTTGGAATGCAGTTCCTCCACTATTTTTGCTGGGGGAACGAAGATCCCATTTGGTCCACAACTGAAAAGCTTTATTTTACTGGTTTTATTTATATACAGTATATATACAGTATATCTTGTGACTTCAATGGAAAGATACATGATAGTTATAAGAATTATAATAAAACTCAGGCTGGGTATAGTTTTATAACAGGGTTATTCAAAGAGATCCGAATTGGGGCAGAAAGGTAATCGAACATTGAAATTCAGTGTACGGTTACATTTCCTGGCCATTCGGCTATTCAGAGAGCAGGCAGTTCGCCAAATGTTGGCGAATTTCCTGCACATACGGTGCCTGTTCGAGGGCAGTGAATTCCCCATACAGAAGCAATGCTTCGGCTATTCAGAAAACACAAAACAGCTGAGAAAGGTTGACGAAATGCCCTGCCATTCAGTGGTTTAATTCGGCAAGTTTATTCAGGAGAATCCCATAGGCTTCAATGTTAAAAATATTCCCGTTTTAATATAATATCTAACAAACATTTATTATAATATTCTGCAGTAAAAAGTTTCTTTATTTATAGATTTTTTAGGATCTTTTAGGCATTTTTCAGGATTTTTTTGCAAAATTTATTTTCCGTGTTTTTAAATCGTTTTTTCTTTTTTCTGTAACAGACCTTTTTATTATCATTCATTGGATCTTATATGTAAATTTCAGACATTTTCGTTCTGTAGTTTCTTTGCAATCAGCGTTTCACTTTTCAAACATTCACGCATACTGTTTTTTTCCCGCTCCATTCGTCTGCGGTGTCGGGTTTTTTCGGCGGCTGCTCTGCGCTGTGATCGGTGGCTGCTCGGGTTTCTCCGGCGTGTTTGGCGGGGTTAATCCAGATATTTTTGCGGGTTTCGGTGTGCGTTCGCCAGTTTTCGCGGTGAGTGATCGTCGGGTTTGCTGCGGCTTTTCCCTGCTTTACGACGGCCCTGTAGTGCTTGCTGAATACACTGCAGGGTCGCAAATGGGATCGCCAAATCGCACCGAATTGAAGTGAACGAAAAGTCACCGAACGTGCTGCGACTTTTCGATTCTCTTTGAATAACCCTGTATGGTTTTCTCTGATGCAAGCTGGATGCAAAACATCAAACATTTAATTCCATAAAATAGCTGGTGTGTATAGAAAGGAAAAACAAACTGGCATTCCCTTGTTTCTATTGGTATCTTGTTGGGAAACATTGACAAACAATGATTTAAATTATGTTACTCATAGTTTCTTTTTCTTTAATTATTTTCCTGAGGTTGTCCAATATGCCAATAAACATACTCACTGAAACACATTCCAGCACACATGTACAATATACTTTTCTCTGCACCATGGTAACTACTGTTTCACTGGGCAATACTGTGGGGCTGATTGATGTCCATTCCTGAATGGTTAGATTCCATTTGTTGATGTACATCACTTCGACAGTAGATTCATTTTAACAGATTCTGTTTGTTGATGTAACTCAATATACGGATCGATTCCATACCTTGGTGTAAACACACATGCTTTTTCAAATCATTCTCTAATTTTCTATGGCTTTGATGTGGTCTTCTTACTAACAATTGTCAAGAAATCTTCATTATTCCAGCCTTTAAAATGCAAGATGAAAGCAGCCTACGGTTCCAACCACATGCCTAGCTACGTACCTGACGTATTACTGCTTATAGAGTACAACGAGGATAGTTAGTACTTTCATCTTCGCTTTAGTAGCTCAGAATCTTTTTACTTCACTTTGGATAAAAAAATACTTTTAAAAATATATTTTTGACCCCTTCCCACCCAAAATCGAGTTATCTCGATTTTGCATTGTAATGCATTGAAAAGCATTCATTAGCATGTCAAAAGCCCATTTATTTTCACACCTTTTTTAAAGCAGGATTAGTGTGTCCCCTGTGGAGAAACAAAATCCTTTGTTTTATGTCTCTACAAGCATCCTGGAGAGACATAAAACCAGCTGCAAATGGAAGCCCCGGCCCTCACTGTAACAAAATGTTCATATCGCTTACATCAGCCAGGGAGAGCTGTGAAGTCACTCACTGCTGTACAGGGATAATATTCAGGGGGTTATAATGAGTGAAAATCCTTGTACAGTACAGATACAAGGTGTTACTGTAATTTCCATACACAGGCATTATGCCACATACAGATATTATGTTTATATTCTATTGGTGTTTTTTGGAAGCTGCATTGCTAATAATCTCATCATGATCATTACAAACCCCCATATGCAGGAGATCTGAACATTTTTTGTTACTTTTATTTATCACAGTTACTGTATCTAAAAAAAGTTTTTTCTTCTGCCTGTATGATAATAATGCAGACCCCGTTTGAAATTGTGTAAGATAAAGGACACCATCTAGAGCTCACAATCTTACATTCCAAAAATATTTCTGTAACGGATAAACATATATATGAAAAATTATAAATGAGCAAATTAACATTATCTAATCTCGCAATAACAATTTTTGTGCGAAACTTCTATTTCACCCTATATTTAATTGTTAACTTGACATCTCGTGTTTCAGATAAATAGCAATCCTCTGCTACAAGAAGTGGCCATTCTTTTCCAAAGTAGGACCTTCTGTTCCTGTCGTCAGACACAGCTATTACATAGATATTTTTTTTTTACCTTACAAAATCTCGTTTTATGGCTCGTTTCACAGTCATAATGTACAAAAGTATTATATTACATACACAGATAGAAGCTCCATACTGTGTGTGAGTTTTGACAACAGGTAGAAGTAAGAAGAGGAATGCGAGCAATGCAGGTGATGTCCCCCAGACATCATTGATGCTAAAGTCATTATAATATAATTGGACGAGCCTCACATATTATTGGATCAATTATTATTTACTCTGTGTCAGTTACTTTAATTGCTTTGTATACCTCTTTTGACTGTAAGTATTATTCTTTAGGAATTTAGGTTGCTCTTCCATTTGCATGTTGTTTTTGTTAGTTGCGAAGTTGTGTCCGACCCATCGCAACCCCATGGCCAATGTTCCTCCAGGCCTTCCCGTCCTCTACCACCTTCTATAGCCTATATACAGTGTTATTCAAAGAGAATCGAAAAGTCACTGCACGCTCGGTGACTTTTCGTTCTCTTCAATTCGGTGCGATTTGGCGATCCCATTTCGGTGACCCTGCAGTGTATTCAGCAAGCACCACAGGGCCGTCGTAGGGCAGTGAAAAGCCACCGCAAACCTGCCGAACACTCACCGCAAAACCCAGGCGAATGCACACCGAAACCCGCAAAAACATCTGGATTAACCCCACCGAACATGCCGGAGAAACCCGAGCAGGAGCCGATCACAGCGCAGAGCAGCCGCAGGAAAAAGCCGACACCGCAGACGAATGGGTGAAAAAAAAAACAGTACGCTTGAATGTTTGAAAAGTGAAAAGCTGTTTGGAAAGAAGCTACAGAACGAAAATGTCTGAAATAAACATATGAGTTCCAATGAATGATAATAAAAAGGGCTGTTGCAGAAAAAAGAAAAAAACATTTAAATGTTTTTTTAAAAAAACGGAAAAAAAATTTGCAAAAAAATCCAGAAAAATGCTTAAAAGATCCTAAAAAATCTACAAATAAAGAGACTTTTTACTACAGAATATTATAATAACGGTTTATTACATATTGATTTAAAACGGGAATATTTTTAACATTGAAGCCTATGGGATTCGCCTGAATAAACCTGCCGAATAAAGCCACCGAATGGCAGGGTATTTGGACAACTTTTCTCTGCTGGTTTTTGTTCTCTGAATAGAAGAAGCATTGCTTCTCTATGGGGATTCACTGCCCTCGAACAGGCACCATATGTGCAGGCAATTCGCCAACATTTGGCGAACTGCCTGCTCTCTGGATAGCCGAATAGCCAGGAAAGGTAACCGTACGCTGAATTTCAGCGTTCGGTTAACTTTCAGCAGCCATTCAGAGCTCTTTGAATTACCCTGATAACCTAACTTCTTCAGTGACTCCATCCAGCCACCTCATGCTCTGTTGTCCCCTTCTTCTTTTGCCCTCAATCTTTCCCAGCATTAGCCTCTTCTCCGGTGAGTCCTTCCTTCTCATTTGGTGACCAAAGTATATGAGTCCATTTGCATAAGTAGGCTTAACTGTTTAACACATGTACTTATAAAAGATCCTTGATGATGAAGTTGCAGGACCTAAGCCCCTGTGCAAAGGTGGACAGACATGTCTGATCGCGACCCTACAGTCAGATTTACAGATTCTGCGTCTACGTGGGATTTCTAGTACACACATATCTTCATTGCCAAAGTATCTCTAGATTGTAAGCTCCTATGACAGGGGTCAGCAGCCATGGCTCCCTGATGTTTTGGGATCTACATTTCCCATGTGTCTCAGTCATCCTAATGGGAGACTGAGCATCGTGGGAAATGTAGTTCCCAAAACATCAGGGAGCCAAGGTTGCTGACCCTGTACTATGAGCAGGGCCCTCTAAACCTCTGGTCTTCACGCTATGTTTGTTTAATTGTGTCTTGTTCCCTTTGGTTATTGTAAAGCGCTGCGGAAACTGTTGGCGCTATATAAATAATAATAATACAGGGTTATTCAGAGAGAGCCGAACTGGCCACCGAATTGCTCCGAACAGTGAATTTCCCCATACAGTGCAATTTCTAGGCCATTCGGCTATTCATAAAGCTGGCAGTTCGCCAAATATTGGCGAATTGCCAGCGAAATATGGTGATCTTCAGCGGCAGTAAAATCCCCATAGAGAAGCAATGGTTAATCTATTCAGAGACACCGAACAGCAGTGAACTGCCCTGATTTTCACTTGCAGCTAAAAGTCTCTTTATTTATTTCTTAGGATTTTTTAGGCATTTTTTTGTGAATTTTTTTTAACAAATCAGTTTATTAATTTTACCTTTTTTTCACAAAATACAATAATAAAGACATAAGTGTATGAACATTACAGGATCCAAGCATACATTCGATATGAATAGCGGAAAAGAAAAGTATATGGAGGTGTGCAAGACAAGAACGGGGCCCGAAAAAATGAATAATAGAAAAACAAAAAACAAAAAACAAAATCATACAAAATCACACATATAAATGCACAGAACATGACATAATCGGTCACTACAGGGGGAGTAGGTAGGAGCACGAACACTCAGGGAGCAGTAGCTGCGAAATAGGAGCCATTTAGGAGGCAAGTCACGGTGACCATATTTTCTTACAGCAGGGCACGGTGTCATGCAATTGGGCCGTGAGATACTCCATTTTAGGCTGGGTTCACACCTCAGCATTTTACAGCGCATTCCCGTGTGCTGCAAAACGCCGAGACACGGAAATCCCATGATTTTCTATGGGACCCGTTCACACCTGGGCGTTTTACAGCGCGCAGGAACACGCTATAAAATGTCCTACGCCCAAAGAAGTACGGGAGCTTCTTTGGGGCGTATTTGCAGCGTGTTCAGTCTACAGTCTATGGCCGTAAATGCGCTGCAATGCGCGTTCGCGCATTTTTAAAGTTTACACAATACACGCGTTAAAAATCCCACGTATTGCACGCGTTAAAAAAACGCGTGGGTGTGTACCCAGCCTGATAGCCATACCATACTTTGGATAAAACCTTGGGGAGAGATAGCAGGATGGACTTCCAGTAACGGGAACACAGATTTGTGTAGCGGTTGTAAAAGACCTTTTTATTATTATTCATAGGACCTTGGCGGTTATTCGTTGGATCGTTGGATGCATATGGCGAGTTTTCTGCGTTTTTTCGGATCGATTCGGTGTTTTCTCAGATTGATTAACCGGGTTTTCAACAGTCTTTTGGATCGATTCGTCGGTTTTGCGCTGGACCGTCGGATGCATTCGGCGAGTTTTCGATGGTTTTTCGGATGCGTTCGGCGGGTTTTTTGTCAGTTTTTTTCATTCGATTCGGCGGTTTTGCGGTGGTTTTTCAGATGCGTTCGGCGGCTCATTCACTGCACTTCGGGGACCCTGAGGTGAATGCTGAATTCACCGCAGGGTCAGCGAATTGGACTAGCCGAAGTGCGGGGAATGGAAGAGCACCAAAACCGCGGTGACATTTCGATGCTCTCTGAATAACCCTGATAATAATAATAATAACAATAATAATATAGCCAGCAATATTGTTTGTATCAGAATATTTTTCCACTTGTTTTGCCTCAAAATAAGAATGCGATTCTTAGTGTTACATTATTATTTTAACGTCTTCTAAATGGCATTACCGTCTTTATTATTGTACATTTCTTCGAAAGCATTGCATAGCAATGAAAATATAAGACCGTTTCTCCAAAGGAAGCTCTTCGAGGAAGATGACTTGTTTACAAATCTATTAAAAAGGCAATTAGGGTTGGGGTGGTGGACATTTTAATTTTATGCACTTTAAACATACGGTTTGTGATATTATATAAATGATTTAACGGATTTCTAGGTGTGTACTTATTGTTAGCTGCCAATGCCCTTAATTATATAAATGACCAACTCTGCGACTCGGAGCACTAATGAAATCCAGTAAAAGGGACATACGATGAGCATTTAACTATGAGAAAACATGTTCAACGCTGAATAATTAATTTTTCTGCGATGAAAATGTTTCCTATTGATTTACAACTCCTTCTGGCTATAGAGCTTTTTGATGGAAACCTGATTCTTAATTATTGTCATAGGAATGCAAAGCTTGTCGAAAAGCTATTTCCATCACAAAGATCATCCTAAACTGCTTCCAGCCATAATTGTGCCGTGTTTAACAGCTGCTTCACCTTTCTCTCTCTCTCTCTCTCTCCTCAGTCCTCATATGTATACGTATGTTTATAAATATATGTTTATAAATATATACAATACTTACCCATGACAACAACACCATAATATTAGTGAGTGACAAAAATTTGGGGCTCTATTACATTCTACGCGCAAATTCGTACGCGCAGCGCATTTTTTTTTTGCGCGCAGCATGAAACGTTAACGCGCATAAATTAACGCTGGTATTACGATCCGAGCGCATTTTTTCATCCGTCAAAAAATATTGTGCGTAAAAAAGACGCGCAAAAACGTGCGCGCATTAACGTTGCGTGCAGAAATCGGTGGGCAGACTGTTTTTTTACGCGATTCAGCCAATCAGTATTAAGAACCACAATTGTCTCCTGTTCCGTTTTTGCACCTGTCAAAATCAATCTGAGTAGTGAGTATATGTGCTGCAGCAATAATAAAAACCACGCACAACCTCTCTATTTTATTGTTTGGGTATGTGTAGAATGTGTAACTATACTTTGCTGGATTTTTTTTTCGTGTTGGTGTATTTGGTTTCGACCAGAACGTTCAGATTTGCCGTTACCACCAGCTTTTAAAAGACGTTAAAATTATGCGCCCAAGCGTCGTTCGTAAAAAGTTGCGCATCGATTGTAATACCATCCGCGTACCAGCGCACGAACGCATTTGCGCTCACAATTATTTATTTATTTATTTATAAAGAATTTTACCAGGAAGGATACATTGAGATTTCTCTCGTTTTCAAGTATGTCCTGGGTTCGAGAACATTGAGTGGTTACAGAAATACACAGTAATAAAATGCAAGAAATTAACACAAGACTAAATATATAGATTAACAGAAAAATAAATATGGAGGAAATAAAGTCATTATGTTACATGTTTACAGGTGCATTCTGTATTGAGGTATGTTAATAGAGAAGTCTTAAGGGACTTTAAACTGGGGGAAGATTTGACGGTGTTTGGGAGGTTATTCCATATTTGCGGTGCTCTGTAGGAAAATGAGGATCGAGCCATTTTCTTTTTGTATTGTGGTATTGCAAGTAAGGTGCTGGTCCTGGATCTGAGGTTATAGGATGAGGGGACTGCTGGGGCAATCAGCCTATTCAGGTAGGGTAGTACCTTCCCAGAAAAGCTCTTAAACACCAGGTTGGAAAGGTGAAGGGTGCGTCTAGAGTCCAGTGATGGCCAGTTTAGTTCTTTTAACATGTCACAATGGTGTGTCATGTAGTTACATTGTAGCACAAAGCGACAGAATGAGTTATACAATGTAGTAAGTTTCTGGAGGTGTGTTTGTGGGGCGGCTGCATACACTACATCTCCGTATTCAATGTTAAGTATGGTATGCGCGCACGAACCTGAGTTCGTGCAGGGTTCGCGTAGGGTCACTCACGTTAGACGTTAACGCGCATCGTATGCGCGGACGTTGTAATACGACGTTCAGCGCGAAGGGTTTTGCCCCTCGCGTTAATGCGTTTTATGCTTACGAGCACATTTGTGCGCAAAGAGTGTAATAGTGCCCTTGGTCGGCAAGAATATATGTATTTGGTGAGGATCATACACTAGAGTGGGTTTTTATTTAATCCTTTTGCAGATAACGCTTCATCAATTTATCAATATAGGAGAATAAAGGCAATGGTTATAAAAATGGACAACAGAGATGTGTGTTTGCTTGTAGGTAAGAAACTGAGATTACACTGTAGGTAACGTCGTGCATTGTATCAAGAAAACTATCTTAAAGCTTAAAATGGTTACACACTATAAGGGTTGGTCACTAATCTCCGAACTTGCCACAAAAATGGCAATGCACTGTGAATTTCCCCATTCGGTGCAATTTGTCTATTCACTAAGGGGTTATTCCAGAGAGCACCGAAATATCGCCAACATTTCGGTGCTCTCTCGTTCCCCGCACTTCCCTGCACTTCGGGAATCAATGTTCCCCACCCTGCGGTGAATTCAGCATTCACCGTGGGGTCCCTGGAGTGCAGGAAAAACCCGCGGCACACCCGCCGAAATCCCACTGAAAACCTGCCGGTACTGCCGCAAAAAAACCCCCAAAAACGTCAGAAAAAGCTAAAGTGCTGCCGATCACAGCGCAGACCAGTCGCTGGAGAAAGCAGACAAGCTGATGAACGGGGTAGGAAAAAGAAAAAGGATTGAAATGCTGTTTGCAAGAAAACTACTGAACGAAAATGCCTGGAATTTACATGTAAGGTCGAATGAATGATAATAAAAAGGCTGTTACAGAAAAAAGAAAAACTAGTTTTAAAATAGAAAAAAAAAAAATTGCCCAAAAAATTCCGAAAAATGCCTGAAAGATCCTAAAGAAGCAATAAATAAAGAGACTTTTTAATGCAGATTAGAATAAACGGTTTATTAGATTTTGGATTAAAACGGGAATATTTTTAACATTGAAACCTGTGGGATTCGCCTGAATAAACCTGTCGAATGAAAACACCGAAACATCAGGGCATTTCGACAACTTTTCTCAGCTGTTCGGTGTCTCTGAATAGATTAACCATTGCTTCTCTATGGGGGATTTCACTGCCTTCGAAAAGGCACCGTATGTGCAGGCAGTTTGCCAAAATTTGGCGTACTGCCTGCACTCTGATTAGCCAAATGGCCCCGAAATGTCACTGTATGTGGAAATTCCCTGTTCGGTGACATTTCGGGGCCAGATCGGCTCTCTTTGAATAACCTAAGGCTAGGGTCAGACAAGTGCATTCTGTGCGGACTGTGCGTCTGTGCACAATGGACATACTTTCTCACTGACGACAAGGTAGTGGGCACACAGCCCGTTTTTGTGACTGTCGTTTTTTTTGACTGATAAAATAAATTAATATGAAAAACATTTTGTCCGTCAAAATACTGGACGTCAAAAATGCAGTCCGTCTGACTACGCTCCATCACTCACACTCAAAGCTATGCGGACATTGCGGACGTGGCGCACTCTGTGCGTCCGTCCAAGCGGATTTACGTTCTTGCCTAACCTGCATCTGTTTGCCGCGTCCGTTATGCGTCCGTAGTTCGGTGCGGACGTACTTCGTGTGTGGGGCTCCATTGGTCATAATCATATGCTATAACGGACGTACAAACGTGCGGCAACACGGACGTGATCAGTGCGATCGTCTGACACGAGCCTAAAGCTGTCAATTTGCCAAATATTTGCCACATATTCCCTATTTAGCGAATGGTCACCATATTTTGAATTCACCGTATTTTTGGCGAAATGGAATTGCCGAAGTGCGCCGAAATACGGCGAAAATCAAAGAATCCAATTTCAGTGCTTTGTGAATAATAACACCTAATCGACGTTATTCTACATTGCAACAGGTGTGTAGCTCAGGTATGCAGTGGCGCAGAGAAAATTGCAAATAGCAGGTGAATTTATTAAAGGAAATGCCACTCCCAGGACTACAATGCATTCCAGCCCCCAGAAGAATGTATGATTGTCACCGAACGTCTGGGGGAGACGACAGCATCAGGTATTTTATTCTAAGATGTGTCTCTGTCAAGTAAGATATTTACTCTTCTTTCAGGTTATGTATGTGGTCTATAAGCTATAGACGTATAGCCACAGGTGTATAGCAGTTTCTACACAATGGGCAACACTGTTTCAGAAAAAATACCATATTGCTGACTATTTCTATAGGGGTTATTCAGAGAGAGACGATCTGGCCCCGAAATTGCACCGAACATGGTATTTCCCCGCACGGGGCACTTTCGTGGCCATTCGGCTATTCAGAAAGCAGGCAGTTCCCCAAATCTTGGCGAATTACCCGCAAGTACGGTGCCTGTTCGAATCGACGGCAGTGAAATCCCCCATAGAGAAGCAATGGTTAATCTATTCAGAGACACCGAACAGTAAAGAAATGACCCGATGTTCATTGGTTTCATTCGGCAGGTTTAATCAGATGAATCCCATAGGATTTATAAAAAAATAATATTCCCGTTTTTATCCAGTATCTAATAAACCGTTTATTCTTTTAATCTGTAGCAAATAGTCTCTTTATTTATTTATTTTTTACTATGTTTTAGGCATTTTTCCGTCCAATTTTTTTTTCGCATTTTTTTTAAATAGCGTTTTTTTTTCCCAGTAAAAGAGATTTTTATTATTATTCATAAGACCTTAAATGTTAATTCCAGACATTTTCGTCCAGTCGTTTTTTGGCAAACAGCGTTTCAAATTTGACACTTTCAATGTTTTCTTTTGTTTTTTTTACCTGTCTGGCAGCTTTTCGGCTTTTTTCTGCGGCTGGTCGGAGCTGTGTACGGCTGCTCGGCGGCTGCGTTTGGCGGCTGTCCGGTGGATTTGCAGTGGTGGGTTTGCGGCGGTGGCCGGTGGGTTGGCGGTGGCGTTTGGCGGCCAATTTGCTGCTCTCCGAAGTGCGGCAAATCAGAGAGCACCGAAATGTCGGTGTCATTTTGGTGTTCTTTGAATAACCCTTTTAGTGTTTGCAGGGTCAGTGCAAGGAATGGATGCTCAAGTGAAGCTGCTCCCCTATAAATTATGCATGCATGCATGTATGTATGTAATGTGAGTTGTGTGTTTGTGTGTGTGTCTGTGTGTGGCAATGATTGAGTATGAGATGGGAGTTTACGTGGGTTTATCTTTGTTGATGAGAATATTTTGGAGCTGTCTACAAGTGATGTGAAAGTGTTACAGTAGGGTTGACAGATTGGCCATGTTTTCCTGGATACATACACTGAGTGGCCAGCTTATTATGACCACCTCATCAGTACTTCGCTGGGCCACCTTTTGCCTTCAATACATGGGCGATTCTTCTTGGCATTGACTCCACGAGATGTTGAAAGGTGATGAGAGGAATCTGAAACCATGCCTGATGAATAGCACTGTCCAGTTCTGTGAGAGTTGATGGTTGTGGAAACAGCTGCCTGATGGCTCTTTCAACTTTGTCCCACAAATGCTCAACTGGATTGAGATCTGGTGATTGTGGGGGCCACCTAAGCAAGGTAAATTCTCCCTCATGTTCTTGAAACGACTCCTGCACAATACGAGCACTGTGGCATGGCGCATTGTCTTGTTGGAAGAAGCCATCTCCATTGGGATACACCATCAACATGAATAAGATGAACTTGATCAGCAACTATACTTTGGTATGTTGTGCTATTCTGACGTTGTTCCACACGAATTAAAAGGGCCCCAAACCATAACAATGCCACCACCAGCTTGAAGGGTTGTACTCATGCACGTGGGGTGCTGCTTTCATGCTGTTTCCACCAAATTCTCATTCTGCCATCTGCACGATGCAACTAGAAACGTGATTCATCGGACCACATGGTTCCTCCGACAAGGACGAAACGATAGTTGGGGGGTTGACGTTAGGGATGAGCCGAACACCCCCGAGTTCGGTTCGCATTCGAACTCGAACTTTCCAAATGTTCGAATTCGAACTCGAACTCAGTACAAGTCAATGGGGCTGAAAATTCGATTTTTAGAGTGCCCTCCAAGAGGGCATATATGCTAGATATTTGCCATAAAAGGTGTATGGGGGTCCAGGTAGTGCCCTGGGGGACAGGAAACAAGGAAAAAAAGTTTTTAAAAAAAGTTTTTAAAGGGACAGTGAGTTTTCCATGAAATAAGGGTTAAAAATAAAAATGAAAAAACTCCTTCAAATATCGTGCCTAGGAGGTCCCCATAACCTGCCCGTGAAGTGGCGGATTTCTAGGATGTATAGAAACATGTAAAAACCAAAAAATGACATTTCAAATGACGGTAAATGCTTTTCCTTTAATCTATTCATAAACAACTGCTTGGGGCGTCAGTCTGTATGAAAAGAGGAGACATTTTCGGATACGCAGAAAAAGTTTAGTGATTTTTCGGCTAAATTATTGTGAAACTTATGCAGGCCTTGGATGAAAGTAACAATAGGAGCTTTAAAATTGGACCTTTAGCGTCAGCAACAGTGCCGTCACACCGTAACCCCTCTGAGGATATGAATCTGATACAGGCGTCAGTGGCAGTGCACCCAAATATTGTGCCTTTGGTGCCAGGCCAGCAAGTGCCATCATACAGTAACCCCTCTGTGGTATTGTGGAAGAGTGCAGGGGTGGACCATGCGGTCAGGGCCGGTGCAAGACTATTTTGCGCCCTAGGCAAGACCAGCTACTTGCACCCCCCCAAAAAACTACACAACATGAAACTGCTAAATTTCTTTTTATTTAAGAATAAAGTTTGAAAAGCACCAATAGTAAAGGTAAAATAAATATGAATAAACTGTATTAAACCATTTTAAATTAACTCTATTAAACAAATTAAAATTAACTGTATTGAACAAATATAAATTAACGGAAAAAAAAATAAGAGTTGTCACGTAAGTTTCAATTTCAGACACATCAAAATTTCACTTTGCGTGCCCTATCCTTTGGAAATTTTCATCATGCGTATATATATATATATATTGCCCAGGCCAGCTCACATCATGCTCACAGACAGTCACAGATGCGCCATCATGCGTATATATATTGCCCAGGCCAGCTCACATCATGCTCACAGACAGTCACATATGCGCCATCATCATAGGCATGCGCAGCCTATTGCATTAGGGTGTGCACCCAAAAGCTCAAACACATAAAAAAAATTATGGTATATATATATATATACACACACGCACCCTTATGCATACATACACACTCACACACTCTCACACATTCAGCCTAAATATATCATTACAATTAAGGTAATTCAAAGAGAATTGAAAAGTCACCGTTTTCTCTGAACAACCCTGAGAGAGCGGTGAAAAGCAGGAGAATGACTGGAGAATGGAAAATTCTAGGTCAAAATAGCTGATTTGAAAAGTGAGATAAATGGGAGAATTTTTATGGTTTGGCTATTTTGACCTAGAATTTTCACTTCTCCAGTTATTCTCCTGCTTTTCATCGCTCTCTGAAGAACGCTGTGAATGTTTAATCCCGAGGTGAAAAATAACATTGCTTTAGATGTTAAAAGCGGGCAATGAGGAAATTTTGTTTTTTTTCACACAGCAGTTAAATGCAGCATGTTAGAATCAGTTTTAGGAGAGAAATTAACACTTCTCACTCAGAACAGAAGCAGACACCACACACCTTCATTCTACATACAATGTATCAAATTTATTAAACCAGACAAAAAACACCTGGTGTTTACCGTTTGAGAAACACAGGTCATTTAGGCTAGGGTCAGACGAACGCATTTTTATGTTGTCTGTGAAAAAGTGCGTTCGAACGAATGGACGCATTTTTTCACAGAATACGTGATAGCGGTCATACTATGCGCATTTTCGTCCGTGATTTTGTACGGATCATCAATAAAACTCTTTTTGTGTCTGGACGTTATGTTGGCCGGACATTAGCAGCGTCTGACCTCTCCTAATCACACACACACGCCGCTAGCAGACACAGCGCACTCTGTACGTCAGTACCTGCGGTTTCACGTTCTCGAAAAAATGCGTTCATTTTCCACTTGCGTTGCACTGCCGCACTTTTGTGCGACCGTACTTCGTATATTGGCCGTCATTGCCCGGCATCTGCTGCTAGTGCGGCCGTGATTAAGTGCGGCTGCACGCGCGTTCGCACTGCCTCAGTCTGACCCTAGCCTTAGAGGTGAGAATCTTTGCACGTACACATTAGTTTTTAATTCAATATCTAATAAACCGTTGCTTATAATATTCTGCAGTAAAGAGTCTCTTTATTTCTAGATTTTTTAGTATTTTTTAAGCATTTTTTAGACTTTTTTCAAAATTTCTTTTTTTTTGCGAACTCGAACCGAACACACCCAAAAAGTTCTAAATTCGCGAACTTTCGAACGACCAAAGTTTGAATCGAACACCGAACTGATCGAACCGAACAGCTCATCCCTAGTTGACGTATCCCTTGTGCAAAATTAGACGTCCCTGGCATTTCAGTATGGCCATCCTTTTGGGTGATCGCAGACTGATGCGCGTATGGTAACGTCTTCTCTACAGTGGTGCCATCAAGCTAAAAACCTATGAGACCTAAGGTCAGGCCACTTATGACATTGCCCGTTCTCAGCCTTCTCATAACTTGCTTTTCATCACTATTAATAATATGCATAACATTCTCCATGAATTAAAAATGGTGGCACCAGGTGTAACCATATTTCCAAATAAATAGGTTGCAATAAAAGCCTTGTTGTTTCACAAAGCACCCTATAGCTAAAGGTACTCTGTTATCCATGGCAGGCATTGACTGATTTCTTACGCATGAAGGTGTCAATAAGACAGTCCACAAGGGTCATTCTTCCTGGCATTTAAGCGTTTTGCAGAATTGCATATCAGGTGTTTAACAGTATGTATATGAATGATAGTCCTCCTGGATTCGTCAAGAATTCTGTAATGCATCATGAGTTGAAGATACTAACAGGATATCTCTCCATGGGCCTCATTGTTCCACTGGTGACTATTGAGATCTGCTCTTGAAACTGGATCAATGAGGAATGCGATGGACAAGAACTAGAGAGACAATATTCCCTTGAACATTCCACTTGTGAATCAGTGGACATAGACCTTTCCCGACTACCACGTTACCATTTGGCACGTGGGTTACCGTAACTAATTGTTTCCCTTGTGTAGCTTCAGTATCTTTGATTGAAGGGATGACAATAATATGCGTGCAGAACGGTGTCCCAAATCCCATAAGTGATGCCGGTCCTTCAGCAAATTGCTCTGCATGCGATTCCCCCTGTGGTTCTGGAGCACTAATCTGCAGTGATGACTTAACAAGTTTAAGGGCTATAAAGGTTCACACTTATCACACTTCCTTGTCCTCCTATGGGATAGTCAAATGCGCGTAAATAAAACATGTATTGCTACTTTTTGTTTTGCTAATACCAGATTATCACCGTCCGTGACGATTATTACAACCACAGTCAGTAAAAATGACAGACCACAAAAAGAATAATATCTATTTTAACTACTGAAATTGGACAAGAATTATTTTATTTAACCCCTTATCTTCATGATAAAGCTGATGGAATACATCGCATGCCTGATTTGTTGCTCAAACATTTAGAAAAATACCTGTCATGCATTTAATGCAGGGATCTCATTTTCTTGCACCCCAAATGTTTCTGAACTACAGCTCCCATGGTTCTCTGGCCATCTAGTGCATTCAAAGAATCCTGGGAACTGAAAGCCATCAACATCTGGGGGTCTGGAATATGAGATTCTGGACTTAGGCTAGGGTCAGACAAGAGCGTTTTCTACGGACTGTGCGCTCGTGCAGTACGGACGCACTTTTTGACGGAAGACGCAGTAGTGGCCACACAGTCCGTTTTTGTGACTGACGTTATTTTTGACGGATGTAGGAGGGAAAATAAATTAAATATGAAAAACATTTTGGCCGTCAAAAATGCTGGACATATAAATGCAGTCTGTCTGACCTCGTTCATCACTCACACACAAAGCTATGCGGACGTTGCGGACGTGGCGCACTCCGTACGTCCGTCCTAGCGGTTCAACGTTCTTGCTAACCTGCGTCTGTTTGCCGCGTACGTAGTGCGTCCGCACTTCCGTGTGGACGTACTTAGTGTGTGGGCCTTCATTGGTCATGATTATCTGCTACCACGGACATACTAAAGTGCGACTACACGGACGTTAACACTGCATTTGTCTGACCCCAACCTTAATGCCTCTAGTTATTGACGGAAAGCTGAAAATGTGGACCTGGCAAGGTTTGTATTTTACAATATCTTTGATCCCTTATCCATCATAATTTATTTATTGAATTTTTGGATCAGCAATGGCAGGTGTGGCCGTGCAGCATTAACTCACTGGCTGCCTACAGATCTTGTCAAGATTAGGGATGGGCTGCCTATTCGAATCGGTTCGAAGTTCGATTCGAACATCGGCTGTTCGAAAGTTTGCGAACTTAGAACTTTTCGGGACGTTTGCAGAAAGTTCGATAAAAAATAAAGTTTTCAAAAAATTCCAAAAAATGCTTAAGAGGTCCTAAAAAAATTCAAAAAATAAAGAGACTTTTTACTGCAGAATATAATAATAAACGGTTTATTAGATATTGAATTGAAACGGGAATATTTTTAACATTGAAGCCTATGGGATTCATAAACATTTCCCACTCATTGTTGGTCCAACATTTCCCACTCGTTGGTCAAACATTTCCCACTCGTTGGTCAAACATTTTCCATGGCTTTAAATCGCGTTTAAACATGAGGAAAAGTGGTAAAAATGAGGTCAGCGCACAGGGGTGAAATGGCTCAGCACTCAGCAGTGAAAGGGTTAAAAACATGTTTTTTTTTAAAAAAATTCATTGTTTCCTGTCCCCCAGGGCAGTACCCGGACCCCCATACACCTTTTATGGCCAATATCTTGCATAAATGCCCTCTTGGAGGGGACCTTAATTTTAGAACTTTTGAGCCCCATTGACTTGCATTGTGTTCGAATTGTGTTCGAGTTTGCGGTCAAACTTTTTCGGGTGTTCAAGTTCGAATGCGAACTGAACACGAGGGTGTTCGGCCCATCACTAGTCAAGATAAGTCCCATGACAATATATAAATGGGTGAGAGAAGGCAACCAGATCCAAACTTATAAGTTTCTTGCAGGTATCTAAAACTCTGGCCTCTAGAAGTTGATGGACTACAATTCCCAGAATTCTTTGAATGCAACAGATGGCCAAAAAATCATAGGAATTGTACGTTCGGATGGGATTAGTGCCTTCAGTTCCTCCTGTATCTGTTTGTTACATTAATGACTTGAATTTTTGGTGTATTGTCTTTACCCATTGTACCACTTGTACAGCGCTGCTGAATTTGTTGGAGCTTAACCCTTTACTGCTGGGCAGGTCGTGCATGGTGGGAAGGCCCCTCCTCCATCCTGCGGCATGCGTCATTGACTGCAGGGGGTGGCTTCATTTCTAGCCATCCGATGGCAGCAAATGACGCACGCGACAGCTGTTGAGCAGGGCGGTCACGGCCCATAGACGCCAGCGGGGCGTTCTATGCCGTCCCACAGCATTCAGCCCCACCTGCCTTGTGGACGGCATAGAACGCCTTGCGGCATAAAAGGGTTAATAAATAAAATAATAATACTTGTAGTTCAGAGACATCTGGAGGAGCAGAGTTTGAGATCCCTGGTTTAGAAGGTGATTAACTGTTTGATGAAACTAACTTCCATACAGGGGACCCAGGCACTGCTTTCTTTTTTGAAGCCTGTGGCCTATATTATTAATCTGGATGTGTAGACCAATGCAGCCAGATCATATGTGCGCGCCTTACCGATTCCATTAAATTACCTGTGCCTATAAGAACAAACACAAAATTATCAATCTTTCATGCTTTAAGGCAAAATGGTTAAAATGCTCATAGAAATGTCAAAGGCTCATAGAAATGGTTTTATGAGAACTCACTATGGGAGGGATCAACAACCTGGGCCCTCCAGATATTTTGAACTACAACTCCCATGGTGCTCCGTCAGTGTAATGAGTGGCTGAGCACCATGGGAGATATACAGGGTTATTCAAAGAGAATCAAAAAGTCACCGTGACTTTTCGTTCTCCTCAATTCAGTTCGGTTCAATTTGGCAATCCCATTTCGGCGACCCTGTGGTGTATTCAGCAAGCACCACACGGTCCCCAAGTTGCAGGGAAAAGTCACCGCAACCCCGACAAAAACTCACCGCAAAACCCGGCGAATGCACACTGAAAACCTGCAAAAACATCTGGATTAACCCCACCGAAAACGCCGGAAAAACCCGAGCAGGAGCTGATCACACGCAGCGCAGCCGCCGGAAAAACCCGACATCGCAGACAAATGGAATGAACAAAAAAAAAACAGTACGCTTGAATGTTTGAAAGTGAAACGCTGTTTGCAAAGAAAATACTGAGTGAAAATGTCTGAAATTTACATATGAGGTCCAGGGAATGATAATAAAAAGGGCTGTTACAGAAAAAAGAAAAAACGTTTAAAAAAAAAGAAAAATCGGAAAAAGAGTTTGGGCAAAAAAATCCTGAAAGATGCTTAAAATATCCCAAAACAATCTATAAATAAAGAGACTCATTACTGCAGAATATTATAACGAACGGTTTATTAGATATTGAATTAAAATGGGAATATTTTTAACATTGAAACCTATGGGATTCGCCTGAATAAATCTGCCGAATGAAACCACTGAACAGCAGGGAAATTCGGCAACTTTTCACTGCTGGGTTTTGTTGGCTGAATAGCCGAAGCACTGCTTCTCTATGGGGATTTCACTGCCCTCAAACAGGCACCGAACAGGCACCGTATGTGCAGGTAATTCGCCAAGATTTGGCGAACTGCCTGCTCTCTGAAGAGCCGAATGGCCAAGAAAGGTAACCGAACGCTGATTTTCAACGTTCGGTTCCCTTTCGGCAGCCATTCAGATCTCTTTGAATAACCCTGATAGTACCAAAACATCTGGAGGGCCCAGGTTTCTTACCAATGCACTGTGGCACTAGTAGCCTGCTGTAGGACCTGCTTAGGTTTCATAAGGTTTTGGGTGGGGGTCAAGTCCTAAATAAAAGAAGTGTGGCAATTCACCAAGATTTCTATCTCTCATTT
This sequence comes from Leptobrachium leishanense, assembly GCA_009667805.1. Classification (NCBI taxonomy): domain Eukaryota; kingdom Metazoa; phylum Chordata; class Amphibia; order Anura; family Megophryidae; genus Leptobrachium; species Leptobrachium leishanense. The sequence continues at coordinate 507,376,557 of CM019063.1, read as the reverse complement.
AGCAATTACTATCTCCCACGTAACACAAACACACATTCAATTCTGATATCTTTATTATATATATGGAATTTAGCAAAAATATATGATAAATCATATATTTATTGTGACTTAACAGGGAAAGATATGATTGACCACCTGACTACAAGCTTTGTAGTGTGTGGGACCAAAGGGGACTCATTACCCTCTGCAAAATTAGTGCAGGAACTCCATTCCCTCGCGTTCCCCCTGGAATTGAACCCCTGGTTTCGGCCCATGATTAACATTCTATTATATGCAAATGGTCCTGCCTCCACCAAAAAGAACAGCCAGATCTGAAATGTCCACATTTTCAATTTCCGAGCTTTGCGTCACTTCGCGGCTCGGAATAACATGACCCCATTTCATTCAAATTCATTTTATGAGTCTTAATAGTTTATTACACCATTAAAGGTCACATGCTAAATAAAAACATGTATGACATTATTATTGCATTATTATTGTACCTATTTTTTGCCTTTTAAAATACTTTCCAAGGACTTGTTACCGCAAGTGACCCGAAGGTGGTGGTTACTGGATACAAAAACTTTGTGAGAGGATTTCAATCATTTAGGACTCTATTACAATCTTTGCGCATACATTTGCGCCTGCGCAAAAACGCATTAACGAGAGGGCCAAAACCCTTTGCGCCGAACGTCGTATTACAATGTCAGCGCAACAAACACGCGTATACGTCTACCGCGGGTGAACCTGCACAAACGCTGCGCGAGCTTACTGTACTTCACGCGTCCTATACTTAACATTGTGAGCGCAAATGCGTTTGTGCGCTGGTACGCGGATGGTATTACAATCTATGCGCAGTTTGTAACGCACAGCCTTTGCGCGCATAATTTTAGCAACTCCTAAAAGCTGGTGTTAATGGCAAATTCTATCAACCTGGCCGAAACCAAATACACCAGCCCAAAAAAAAATACGCAGCAAAGTATAGTTACACATTCTACACATACCCAAACCAATAAAATGGAGAAGTTATGTGTTTTTATTATTGATACAGCATATATGCGCAGATTGACTTTGACAGCCGCAAAACCTTAACGTGAGACAATTGTGGTTCTTAATTCCGATTGGCTGAATCGCGTGAAAAAAAACAGTCCGAACACTGATTTCTGCGTGCAACGTTGCTGCGCATTTTGCGCGTCCGTTTTACGTGCGTTATTTTTTGCCGGCTGAAAAAATGCGCGAAGATTGTAATACCAGCTTTGATTTACGCGCGTTAACGCTTAACGCTTTGCGCAAAATTTAACGCGTTGCGCATGCGTTTTTGCGTGAAGAATGTAATAGAGCCCTTATATATGCCACCGTGGCAAATTGAGAAGCCAGGCTATATGGTGCTTGACGCTGACCTAATGAACTCGTCACCAGCAGGTTTGGAGAGTCGCGTCCACACTTTCATTGGAGTGTTGCTGCTCCTCGTTCCTTGGACACACACCCCCCTGATTCGCTGTGTCTCTTTTTGTATTGTGAGTGCATTTTTCTCCTTTTGTTTCTTTGACTTACTGTGCTGATTGGTGCCGCAACATTGCTTATTGTATCCTATATTTATTGGGTAACGTTATTTTGTTTTAGCTGTTTAGGTAGAAGCAGCATCTAGCGTCTGGTGAAAGAATACTGTGTTGGATCGCCATGTTTTTGTCTGTAGAAAATGACAGTATTCCATAAGAATGCTGCAGACATAATACCTATAATTATATTATTTGATGTATCATACCTCACAGTTTTCTGTACATCCATTGACTCAGAAACAATCGTTTAGCTATTTGTTATCACATCGCGGTTTCCTCCTTTTAATACGGTTCCATTGCTTGTTAAATGTTTTGTACACAGCCCTGCACTCAGGAAACGTTGCTGGTTCATTGGCTTGGGATGTAAATCAATCTGAACTTAATTCCAGCTATTTCATTTAGACTTCTTGTTTGAGGCAGTGATCTGTAGCAAATCGGATTTGTGCAGAAGCAGAAACCGAGGTTAATGGATATAGCATGACAGGTTAGATGAAAGGTTCAGCCATTTAAAGTTTTACCTGCAAATTAGCTCCTAAATTGTTGCATCGAGGTTCGTGTAACTGTATGGGCTTGAATACTATCCATTTAGTATGACATCTATAGGTGAATTATAAATTTGAACACACGATAGATCTATGTGACCGGTTATAACTTTTCTAGTGAGTTATTAAGCACCATTAGGGTTATAACACTTGATTTTTTACTTTTTTATTTGTTGTACACATAAGGGGTTATTCAGAGAGCACCATAATTTCAGTGCATCTCCTTCAATGACCTCAATTCTCAGACCCTACGGTTGAATTCAGCACTCATGGCAGGGTCTCCGAAGGTCGCTTAATCGATCCGCCGAATGCTACCGATAAACCCGCCGAATCGATCCGATAAACTGGCGAACGCCGCAGGAAAGTCACCGAATCGAACCGCCGCAAACCCGCCGAACGCAGCCGACGACCCGACAAACAGACCACCGAATGCCGCTGGAAAAAGCTGACCAGCTGCCAAACAGGGCTAAAACCACCCCCCCAAAAAAACGTCGCAACTTTTAAAAAGTGTTTTAAACAAAAAAAAAAAGGAATGAAACTGCATGGGAATAATATATAATTTCCTATGAATAACAATAAAAAGTTATGATACAGGATAAAAAAAACACCATTATAAAAAAATTGGAATAAAAAAATCTTGCCAAAGAAATCCCAAAAAATACTTTAAAAAATAATTAATAAAGCGACTTTTTGCTGCAAATGAAAGGAATAAATGGTTGAATAAAAAAATGTATAAAAATGGGGATTTTTTTACATTGAAACCTATGGGATTTGCCTGTTTAAACCTGATGAATGAAACCACTGAAAATCAGCGCATTTCGACAGCTTTCCCCTGCTGTTCGCCGTTCTCTGAATAGATTAACCATTACTTCTCTATGGGGAATTTCACTGCTGCCGAATTGCACTGTATTTCTCGGCCAATTCACCAAAATTTAGCAAACTGCCAGCTGTCTGGATAGCCGAATGTTCCACGAAATTGCACCATTCAAGGAAATTCACCGTTTGGTGCGTTTCGGTGGCCAATCCGGCTCTCTTTGACTAACCCCTATAGGTTTTAGACTATTTTAGTCTATTATCAGTATCTTTGCACTTCAATGTACCTTTACTCTTGTTTTTTTATCATACTTCTCTAGAGACATTTATTTTTACAACAGGAAATTAAGTACCTTCTGAACGTTACTCAAAATCTTCAGGTTGCACAAGATTGTCTTTAAGGCATATTCATGTCAATAAATGTATTCACGCAGAAACATTTTCCACCTGTTTTTATGATTTGTACTTCCTGTTGTTTACTAGGTCCTCAGGTGTAAAATTTAGTCTGTGCAGGTCATTGCGTTATAATCCGGTTTACCTGCAAACCCAACAACTGGGAGCGTTTTCCAAGTCATTACAAATGATATTCTTCAATAAATAAAGTGAAGCATATGTTTTAATGTGGGTAGTCGTAGGCAGAAGTAGGATCCCGGTGGATGGCCACGATTTTAACCAGCTTTTAACTAGAGTTTATTGTGCAGACACAGCAATAAGGTTAGTAATGGTATCTATGCAGCAACACACTTAAATACATGCTATTAGGAAATATGAGTGGAGCTGCAGGAAAGAGAAATTCCAGATCACACGTAGCCAAATAATTTTTCCTCTATATAGCAGTATGCAAAAATCACTGATGGCTAAATCATGAAAACCGATTGGCCAGTAGATCATACATTTATTATAGGTGTGCACACAGGGTGTGCCGGGTGTGCCCAGGCACACTCTAATGCAGCCTATGCAGCTGGGCTGCTCCTCCTCTGCAGCTCAGGACTTCCCAAATACAGAAGTCCCTAGAGCTTCTTAAGCAAATTGTTTAGGCTTGTGTAACTTTCGTATGTAGGTTATGCAAATTGATTATCTTGGGTAACCTGCATGCCAGGTACATGTGCACCTGCGCAGGACGGTGGATCAATCCCATGCTTCAAACAGCTGTACCAGCCAATCGGGGCAGGAGAGGGGGGCACACCACCCAACCTGCCCACTTTAACAGACTGAAGTGGTGCATGTGTGTAGAGTGCCCCATTAGAGTGATGGAACATAATCAGTTTTATGTATAGATTGCTGTCCAGAGAATGTCCACTAGATTAGATTGTAGAAATTTGGCAAATTTAACATTTTTTAGCAATTCTTTCACTGCTACCTAAAGCGTAAAATAGTATTTGTGTTTGTTTAAGCTAATTAATTCTTCTCACAGAGGCTCTGGTGTCTGGTTAAAGTGGAGTTAGGGGTGTGACTGAAGGTGAAGACATTATATCAGGCCTCAAAATTTCCACTCGCCTGCTAGCATTTGGCGAGTGGAAATTAAGTGAGGGTGAGTGGGAATGCAGATGCAGGTAGCACAACAAACTCTTTAGTGCTGCCTGAGCTGCATATTCTGGCAGCGGCCATGCTTTTTTGTTTTTAGGCCTTCCTGCTGGGGAATCCAGGATGGCGACCGGCCCCCCTCTGACTTTGAAGAGGGTGTGCCGGACAAAAATAGGAAAAAAAACGATTAAATAAAAACATAAAAATATTTTGCCGAAAAAAATGCCTAAAAGATCCTAAAAAAATCAATAAATAAAGAGACTCTTTACTGCAGAATAAAAGAATAAACGGTTTATTAAATATTGAATTACAACAGGAATATTTTTAACATTGAAGCCTATGGGATTCTCCTGAATAAACCTGACGAATGAAACCACCGAACAGCAGGGCATTTCGGTAACTTTTCATTGCTGTTCGGTGTCTCTGAATAGATGAACCATTGCTTCTCTATGGCGGATTTCACTACCCTCGAACAGGCACTGTACGTGCAGGCAATTCACCAAAATGCGGCGAACTGCATGCTCTCTGAATAGTCGAATGGCCCCGAAATGTCACCGTACGCTGAATTTCAGTGTCCGGCTACATTTTGGTGACATTTCAGTGATCTCTCAATAACCCCTATAGACTAAAGAAAAAATAGAAGTTAAATAATTGGGCAGATGCTATCAGCAGCATCCGCCCTATTATTTAAGGGCAAAAAAGTGATTTCAATATTTTAATATACAGGGTTATTCAAAGAGTTCAGAATTGCTGGAGAAAGGTAACCGAACGCTGAAATTCAGTGTACGGTTACCTTTCCTGGCCATTCGGCTAATCAGAGAGCAGGCAGTTCGCCAAATCTTGGCGAATTGCCTGCACTTACGGTGCCTGTTCGAGGGCAGTGAAATCCCCTATAGCTTCGGCTATTCAGAGAACACAAGCCAGCAGTGAAAGGTTCCTGAAATGCCCTGCCATTCGGTGGTTTAATTCGCCAGGTTTATTCAGGCGAATCCCATAGGCTTCAATGTTAAAAATATTTCCGTTTTAATTAAATATCTACTAAACCGTTCATTATAAAATTCTGCAGTAAAGAGTCTCTTTATTTATCGATTTTTTTAGGATATTTTAAGCATTTTTCTGGATTTTTTTTAAAAACAAATCTCGATTTTTAAGTTTACTTATTTTTTCTGTAACAGCCTTTTTATTATCATTCATTGGATCATATGTAAATTTCAGACATTTTCGCTCAGTAGTTTCTTTGCAAACAGCGTTTCACTTTTCAAACATTCAAGCAAACTGTTTTTCTAATTTATTCACTGCCTTCGTCTGCGGTGTCGGCTTTTTCCGGCGGCTGCACTGTGTGTGATCGGCTCCTGCTCGGGTTTTCCCGGCGTTTTCGGTGGGTTAATCCAGATGTTTTTGCGGGTTTCAGCGTGCATTTGCTGGGTTTTGCGGTGAGTTTTCGTCGGGTTTGCGGCGGCCTTTTCCTGCAATTCGGGGACCCTGTGGTGCTTGCTGAATACACCGCAGGGTGGCCGAAATGGGATTGCCGAATCGCCCTGAATTGAAGAGAACGAAAAGTCACCGAACGTGCAGTGACTTTTCGATTCCCTTTGAAAAACCCTGATAGTGTCTCTTTAAATGGAATATATATTCCCTCCCTATTTCTTCAACAACAAAAAATAAAGAAAACATACATTAGCATTAGTATTAAGATACAATTAATGCTCATTATTTAAAACTCGTTTCATCATTTGACTAGGGAACCAGCACCAATTAGCACCAATTAGTCACGCTGTGCACATTAGGGGATATCGAGAATGTCTAAATAAATTGGTGCCCAAAGAATAATACAGCTGTGTGATCTAAAGCAGAGGTTATATAAATCACTATAATTATAGGATTTGATTCACATTAAATTGAATAGCGCGTCTCGTGTACCTCGTGCATAATTTCCGACAGCGTTGTTTAACATTTAAGAGCTAATTTAACAGCAAAGTAGATTCATGTTTTTCCACCATTTCCGCAATACAAGTCGAAGGATTTAAGTGGAATCTGCAGCAGGCATTTCAACGTCAATTTTAATGTGCTCGCTCATACTTTGGGAAACCGCAATGGAGGCCGATCCTGTAGTGACATGTTAAAATATTGCTGTAAATCGCTGCAAATGTCTTTAATCATAAAGTTATTTCAGTCATTGGTGATGATTATATTATTCAGTGCCTGTTTCAAACACTTGAGTTAAAAATTAAGGTTTTTTTGGTAATCTTGTCAATCGGATCTGTTAGAAATGGTGCAACTGAAAAACGATAAGACATAAAGTCACAGATGAAAGAACAAAGCAAGCACAGTTACAGTTACAAGTATTTATAAAGTGCCAACAAATTCCTTAGCGCTGTACAATGGGAGAGACAGAATAACAAATATACATAAAAGTTAAACACACAGAACAGAAGGAGAGAGGACCCTGCTCGAGAGCTTACAATCTAAGGAGAGAGGGGTGACACATTAGGTGAGGCTGAATAGGGTAGGTGAAGTGGTGGGTTGCAGGAGGGCTGAATGGGAAGAGGAAGAAATGAAAGTGGGGAGATCATGAAGTGAGCCTATAGGCTTCTCTAAAGTAATTAGTTTTCAGAGAATTCTTGAAGGACTGGAGAGATGGGAAGAGTCTGATGTTGCGGGGGAGGGAGTTCCATAGAAAGGGGGCAGCTCGGGAGAAGTCCTGAAGGCGAGAGTTGGGGGTGCGGGTATGAGGAACAGATAGCATCAGATCATTGGTCAAGCAAAGTGGTCGGGATGGGATGTACCTGCTAATTAGGGAGGAAATGTAGGCAGGGGCGCAGGTTATGGAGAGCATTGTATGTGAGCATCAGTATTTTGAAATGGATTCTAAAGGAAACAGGGAGCCAGTGTAGAGATTGACAGAGGGGTGAGGTGTGAGAGGTGCAGGAGGTGCGGTGGATGAGCCTGGCACAGGCGTTCATTACAGACTGCAGAGGGATAATCTTGGATCTCTTAAGGTCAGAGAGAATGCTCCAAATGCTATTGTTTCCCTGCACAATGTTACTGTACATTAACGCCTGCTATAATTATTCTGGGAGGCGTTAATTTCAACCTCCTCGTGGAAGCACGGACTATTCCAAAGTAGCCTGTGCTTCCATATGGGAGACGATATATCACTGAGAAATATCGACTCCTAAAAGCTGGCGTTAAATGAGTCTCAAAATAAAAGGTCATTTAACACCATCTAAACCCCCCCCCTACCCTTTAAATCCCATACTCACCTCTCATCCCGGGGGGCAAAAGGGAACAAATAGATAAAACAACCTGAAAGGTGAGTGTATAGGCGCTCAGTTGTTATATTAAAGTCAATAACAGTTGCAGCTCACCAGATAAGTGTATCCTCCACTCCTAACAAATTATAAATAAAATACCAAGGTATATGGGAGCGCATAAAAACATATACACAGCCAAACATGAAAATGAAGCACAACAGATAAATGGTTGAGTTAATCACAAATAAAATAATAAAAGATAAGGATTAATGATAAAAATAAAATAGAATAATAGACCGTAAGTCCTAGAAAAGAAAGACAAAAGAAACCATTGCGCAGTATATACTGATAGAGCAAATAAGCACACACAGCTTGTCTATAGCACTCACAAACGGGGAGTCTTCAAGACACTAGATGTACGCCTTTGAGTCTCTTGTGGGGGACTCCTCCCATATATTGGTTCCTCTTTCTTGATGGTAAATATATCTCAAAAAAGAGAAAGAAGGTACATAGTACAGTTCTGTGGTGAACAAAATATACTGTGTATAAAAGAACCTCCTCTTATGGGTGGTTCTGTAATAGCGTCCAGGACCTCTTAGCATCTGAGGGGGTCCCACCTCATAGATCCCAGTTGAGTCCAAAGTCCTGCAGACTTCATTAGAAAATTAGTATCTCTTAAACATATAAAATTGTGGCAACAATGTACCAAAAAGGAGTTGCGCCAGAAAGAAGAAAATGAGAATAAAAATAAATATAAATAAATAAAATAAATTAAATAAAATGGGGAATCTGAAAAGTAATTTAAAAGGGTTTAATACAAATGTGATACATAAAACCGGGACGCATTTCGCCCGCTACTGCAGGCCTTATCAATCGGGTTGAAATAGATTCCAGAAATTCCCACTTTTATACTTCCAAACTAGTCAAAATAAAAAACCGCGTGAATTGGCGTGCGGGTCGCAATGTCTTGCATTGTGCGTTCCAGGCGCCATTGCAGTGACGTACTTCCATCTCCGGCGCCATTGCAGTGACGCACTTCCGCCTCCATCCTCGGCTCCGAATGTTGGCACCATACCGCTCTGAGCGTCAAGTGCTTTCGTTTTCATCTGTAGGGCTGTCCCCGCTGCCAAAGTAGCCGGGCCATCCACACTCTCACCAGATGTCCCACGGCTCTCTCCGCCTCAATCGTCCGGCCATCGGCAACAAAAACAAAACAAAAACAAAAACGGGTGGTTTCATTTGTCCCACCAAAAAGAGTCCGCAATGTAGAAAAGCTCGTAGAGCCCCTAAAACCCAAAACATATACCTCTCAAAAAACAGTAACCAAAAACATGACTCGTATAAAATAAAAGAATAATAATATATGAAAGTATCATATGAAATAAAAACCATATATACAAAATGACATTAAGATTTTAAATAATTGATATTCAGAGAAAGTGACAAACCTCAAAGTCTATATTAAGACCTCTGGGGGTCATAGTATCTAGGGTGTAAATCCACCTCATTTCTGACTTGATGAGCTTCTCGGTTAGATTATCGCCCCGCCAGTTAGTTCTAATTTTTTCTGCTGCCCAGAATTTAGTGCCTTTAGGGTTGCATTGATGTTTCTCGCTATAATGTGCAGAGACGCTATGTTTGGCATATCCTTTATTAATATTATTCATATGCTCGTTAACTTGGATATAAAGTGCTCTAGATGTTTGTCCCACATATCGTAAACCACATGGGCACTCTAGTATATAAACAACTCTAGTGGACAGGCATGTAATTAATTCTTTAATTTTATAGCGTTTACCTTTATCTGATTGAAAACTATTGATCATTTTTTTCGTACTACCTGTTTTCCTACACGCAATACACTGTCCGCACCCATAAAAACCTGGGGATAACCCAAACATTTCCTTATTGGTGATGACCTTCCCCATCTTGAAATGATTTTTCACCAGATCTGTTTTTAACGTCTTGCTCACCCCTAAAGATGATCGTGGGTGCGTCTGGCAAAATTTTATTTAGGACTGAGTCTCTTTTCAGAATTGGCCAATGTTTTTTAATAGACCTCTTGATCATATTATTATTCGTGTTATAGTCTAGAATAAAAGGGACATTATTGGTTGTATTATGAGCGCGTTGTTTATATTCCAAAAGACCTTGTCTGTCCATATTGAGGACTTCATCCTGTGTTTGTTCTAGAAGTTGTTCTTTATAGCCCTTATCTATTAAATTCTTTAGCAATTTCTGAGATTGAATGGTATAGTTCTCAGTATCGCTACAGTTCCTCCTAATACGCATTAGTTGACCTTTTGGTATGGCTGTCAGCCAAGGGGGATAGTGATTGCTGTCAATAGGTATATAGCTGTTAACATTCACTTGTTTGAAATGTGTCTTAGTTTTAAGAACCTTTTGGTCTACATAAATATTTAAATCCAAAAAAATCGACCTGTTCTTTGCTAATAGTCGATTCTAGTTTTATTCCCATTTGGTTATTGTTAAGATGTGCTATAAACTCGAATAGCGATTCGCTCTCCCCTTTCCATATAATCAAAATGTCATCTATACACCATCGGTAGAGGACGAGGTTACGCTCCCAGCCGCGCCCTGCCCATACCGCACTGGATTCCCAGTGAGCCATGAACAGATTGGCGTAGCTGGGAGCGAACCTGGTCCCCATAGCTGTCCCGTTTAGCTGTAAAAAGATGGGGGTGATTTCTTTTTGCACGATGACGCCAGTCATCAGGGGGAGTTCCTGGAGACTTGGCCGACATCCAAGATGTCGGCCAGCTCTGGGAGAGGATCACGATCCGGCACTTTTCGGGGCCAAATCGTGATCTGGCTCCACAGGGGTTAATGTCAGCCACCGTTTGGAAGGCCAGGCTGTGCCCTTCCAAATGGTGCCTGCCTTAACCTTCTGGTCCCCGGAAATCAGGAGGGAGAGAGGTCTGAAGGACCTCTCCCCTCCCTTTCAGGCACATCCTCCGCACTCGTGGGGAGGGGGGGCGCCTGAATTAGATGTCATCTAATGTCATCGCCGCCGCAATGACATCTAATGGCCCCGCCGGGGTCCCGGAGTGCCGGGCTGACATCCAAGATGTCAGCTCACACCGGGGGGCCACCAATCGGCCGGAATCCTGGCCGATTGCTGCCTCCTGTGCTAGGACGCACTCAGCGCGTCCATAACACAGGAGGTGCACTTGGCAGGACGCGTTGAGTGCATCCTTAGCAGCCAAGTGGTTAAACATGATCCTAGCTGTCACACTAATAATCAACTGCCTACATGCTATGAATAACCCCCAGCATAAATTGTTCAAAATTAGGCAATATATTAGATTTAGGATACATGTGGATAAAAGATACATTTATATCATAATAGAGCCTACTGCAACCACAGCGACATTGCTGACCAGATCCATTATTATAGTTTCTGGGGCACTAGAACACCTGTGCTGTACTCCTTTCAATTGCCTGTTAACTGCCTGTTAATTTTGGGCGAGGACCTGTTTTTTTGCAGTTAGCACCAGAGTTTAGCAGTAGGTAAAATTTTGCAAACAGCGTCCCTCAAAAAATTGTCGCAGGCACAAAGTGATCTGTTAGTTGCGAAAGCGTTAAAGATCCCACAATGTTAAGTATTGGATGTGGAAAGTAGGGATGAGCCGAACACCCCCGTGTTCGGTTCGCATTCGAACTCGAACAATCTCAAAAGTTCGAGTTCGAACGCGAACATGAACCGAACTCAATGCAAGTCGATGGGACTCAAAAGTTAAATTTTTAGAGTGCCCTCCAAGAGGGCATATATGCAAGTTATTTGCCATAAAAAGGTGTATGGTGGTCCGGGTAGTGCCCTGGGGGACAGGAAACAAGGACAAAAAGTTTAAAAAAATACGTTTTTAAAGGAACAGTGAGTTTTCCATAAAATAAGGGTTAAAAATAAAAACGAAAAATTCCTTCAAATATCGTGCCTAGGAGGTCCCCATAATCTCCCCATGAAGTGGCGGATTTGTAGGATGTATAGAAATATCGCCATCAGAGACCCACACGCGACAGCTAGCCACCCTTAAGGGGTTAAAATCCTGTTAGATGAGGGAATGTATTATAAGTATAAAGCAAGGTATATATGACAATGGATAGTCAGAGACTCTAGGGACTCAGCTTGTACGCTTTATGATACTAATGCAGAAGCAGCAAGCCCTTCCACCACGCTTGCACCAAAACTATAGATCTAACACAATAATAATTGTATGCTCACATAGGCCCTTCGGGAGAGGTACATCACATACAAATACTGGAATATTACATTTAAATCTAAGGAGTGTGAAAAAGATTTTATTAAGCCCTTGATGACAAATAACGTAACAGCTACATCATTAATGATTAGCTTTACAGAGCCCTGGTCCTTAAGGGGTTAAACAGCATATCAGAGGAAAATGTAGTAGAAATGAACACTTCTTAGAATTCAGAAGCACAGTGTTCATACATGTGCAGGAGTCACATCCAGTCTGCAGGCAATGTATCAAATTCATGAGACCAGACTAATTAGAAGCACATGTTATTTCCAAACACTAATTAACACCTGGTGGTTACGCCGTTTGAGAGCCCTGTTGTAAGCACATGTCATTTAGGGGTGAGAATCTTTGCACCTAGACATTAGGCAGACTGTAAAGCATGCTTTCCTTGTAAGCTAGAAAATCACATCACCCATTGCAGTATTTTAAAGATGAAACACACAGGCGGCGCAAAAAATCCTATACAAGTCTCATGCACTCTAAGCACATGTAATTTTGAGGTGTGAAAGTTTCCGAAAAATGTACACGTGTGCAAATATTTTAAATAAAGCCAGAATAATTTTATGACATTTGTCTGACAAACAGATAATACATTACGCTGCAGCATGTGTTGACATATGTTGGTAGATGTATGTAATGTGTGTTATGTGTATGTAACATGTTTATGCTATTATACATAGCGCTTCTTGACGATGTACACAGTCCGTCCATTGCTAATCATCGCCCACATGCGTGCCTTCTTGCCCTGGGCAGTTTTTTAATTCAATCTCTATAAACCGTTGCTTATAATATTCTGCAGTAAAGAGTCTCTTTATTTCTAGATTTTTTAGTATTTTCTAAGCACTTTTTATACTTTCTTAAAAAAAAATTTTTTAGAACTCGAACCGAACACGCCAAAAAGTTCGAAGTTCGCGAACTTTCGAACTGCCAATGTTCGAGTCGAACTCCGAACTGATCGAACCGAACAGCTCATCCCTAATGGAAAGTACAGTTGTCTTGCGGTACAAATCGCTAATAGTGATGCATTAAGTGATTTTTCCCATTTGTGGAGCGGGATGCAAACAATCTGTTTTCAAGCGCTAGACTGAATTAGTCTGGCAGTAACGCAAAAAAATGCCAACGCTAGGGTGACACCAGGTGATAGTGCCCTAAATAAGTATATATACTAAATAAGTATATATGTTGGCGAATTTCCTGCACATGTTCAGTGCCTGTTCGAGGGCAGTGAAATCCCCATAGAGAAGCAATGCTTCGTCTATTCAGAGAACAAAAATCAGCAGTGAAAAGATGCATTTTTCGAGATTTTTTTGCCAAAAGAAATTTGCCGATTTTTTAAAAAAAATTTAAATCGCTTTCTTTTTTCTGTAACATCCCTTTTTTTATTATCATTCATTGGATCTTATACGAAAATCAGTAGTTTCCTTGCAAACAGCGTTTCACTTTTCAAACATTCAAGCAAACAGTTTTTTTTTCTCACTCCATTCGTCTGCGGTGTTGGCTTTTTCCGGCGACTGCTCTGCGCTGTGATCGGCTCCTGCTTGGGTTTCTCTGGCGTGTTCGGAGGGGTTAATCCAGATGTTTTTGGTGTGCATTCGCCAGCTTATATGGTGAGTGTTCGGCGGCTTTTCGGCGGCTTTTCCCTGCACTACGATGGCCCTGTGGTGCTTGCTAAATACACTGCAGGGTCGCCGAAATGGGATCGCCGAATCGCACCGAATTGAGGAGAACGAAAAGTCACCGAGCGTGCAGTGACTTTCGATTCTCTTTGAATAACCCTGATAGTCTGAACATGAACCCCTCCACTGCTGAGCCATTTCAACCCTATGAAAACGTTTATGTCTACATGCACGTTTTTTTTTTAAAGTTTTTAGGACTTTTAATTTACATTGAATATGGTCATGTTGGGTATCATTGGAAAGGCCAGAATCTGCCCTTTCCAATGACACCTACAGTTGTGTTCAAAATTATTCAACCCCCACTGAAATTGAGTGTTTTGGCCAGTTTGACATTGATTTTGATCATTCAGTCCTCTTGCTTACAATTAAATCAAAGAGGCACGTGTAGGTCAGACAAATATAACATAACATTTATAATGAAATAACCACAAATGTCTTTTCTGTGCTCACATCATTATCAGTTTTATTCAACCCCCAAGTGACATTCAATCTTAGTACTTAGTACAACATCCTTTTACAGTTATAACAGCTTTTAAACGTGAAGCATAGCTTGACACAAGTGTCTTGCAGCGATCTACGGGTATCTTCGACCATTCGTCATGGGCAAAAGCCTCCAGTTCAGTCACATTCTTAGGCTTGCGCACTGCAACTGCTTTCTTTAAGTCCCAGCAGAGGTTCTCAATCGGATTTAAGTCAGGTGACTGCGATGGCCACTCCAAAATGTTCCAGCCTTTAATCTGCAACCATGCTTTAGTGGACTTGGAGATATGCTTGGGATCATTGTCCTGTTGAAAGGTCCATCGTCTCCGAAGCCTCAAGGTTTGTGACGGACTGCATCACATTGTCATCCAATATCTCCTGGTACTGAAGAGATTTCATAGTACCTTGCACACGCTGAAGCTTCCCTGTACCTGCAGAAGCAAAACAGCCCCAAAGCATGATTGACCCCCCGCCATGCTTCACAGTAGGCAAGGTGTTCTTTTCTTCATAGGCCTTGTTCTTCCTCCTCCAAACATAGCGTTGATCCATGGGCCCAAACAGTTCTAATTTTGTTTCATCAGTCCACAGAACACTATCCCAAAACTTCTGTGGTTTGTCCACATGACTTTTGGCATACTGCAGTCGACTCTTCTTATTGTTTGGAGACAGCAAGGGGGTGCGCCTGGGAGTTCTGGCATGGAGGCCTTCATTACGCAGTGTGCGCCGTATTGTCTGAGCTGAAACTTCAGTACCCACATCTGACAAATCTTTTCTCAGTTCCTCAGCAGTCACACGGGGACTTTTCTCCACTCTACGCTTCAGGTAGCGCACAGCAGTCGAAGTCAGCATCTTCTTTCTGCCACGACCAGGTAGCGTTTCAACAGTGCCCTTTGCCTTGAATTTGCGAATGATGCTTCCTATGGTCTCTCTTGGTATGTTTAACATCTTTGCAATCTTCTTATAGCCATTGCCCTTCCTGTGAAGAGTAATCACCTCTTCTCTTGTCTTCCTGGACCATTCTCTTGACTTCACCATGTTTGTAACCACACCAGTAAATGTCTAGAAGGAGCTGAGTATCACAGTCATTTTAAAGCTGCCTAATTGGTGCTTATTATGCTTTATTGCTGCTCCGTGACATCCACAGGTGTTTTCAATACCTGATTGAAAACCTTGAATGAACCTCTGTTCTTCAGAGTGGTAGTCTTTAAGGGGTTGAATAATTGTGTCAATGAAGAATTCACAAAAGAAACATTTACTACTGTATTACAAAACCAATTGATGTCATTTTAGTTGCATATGGTTCTTTAAAAAGTCCTTGTAGGATTTCATTCTGAATACAATTACAAATGTACACTAAATTCCCTAAAACCCTTTACAGCATTGAGGGTTGAATAATTTTGAACACAACTGTAGATCGCACAGGGACAGAGATACAGTGGTCCGAATATGTGGGGGAAGCTGGATGCTGATTTCTGGTGGGGGGTATATAGGGGGCAAGGAATAACCTAGGGGGAGACGCCTATGATGCCACAGGACTCCATGGAGCCTAGTACGACCACTGTAGAACGTAGAAGAACACAAGGAACTATTTCTTTCCGGTCTTCCACTGTTTGAGGCCAGAGGAAGTTGAGGATTCCTCTGACCTGCAGGAACTAAGGTAACTATGGTACTTTTATGTAGCCTTACATTGTGATATTAACCCATTCACACCGTGGTGTTTGCAACGCCGTCTGTGGGATTGAACAACTGAACTAAGGCCTTCCCCCTGCAGCCAATGGTGCGCACTGCGCAGCAGCTGTGAAGGTGGGCCTTAGGATGGGCCGGAAGAATGCAGACATGCTAAAATGCCTCGACCATGTTTAAATCCACCACCCATCTAGCAGGAAGGGGTTAAGTGATTTTGCAAAAGAGGTTTAAGAGGTGGTATTCATTCTGAATGCTGACTGGTTTTGAGGAGCACGAGCTAGGTTGGAATAACTCAGTCTCCTCTAGGGAGCTGCAAATTCACAGCTCCTATATACAGTATAGGAGACATGAATTTACAGTAAGTAGCTGCAACATCCGAGCCGCAAGCAATGCAGTTTTTAAGCTGAAGTTGAAGCTCTTCTGTCCAGCGGCTCAAGACTTGAGAAAGTATTTTACCAGGAAGGATATATTGAGATTTCTCTCGTTTTCAAGTATGTCCTGGGTGGCAAGTATGTACCGTTAGGTGTCTTGCCCAAGGACACTTACTGGAGAGGTGCTCTGGCCGGGATCAAACCTGTGTCTCCACAGTCTTTCTGCACGATTATAGAGGAGTGATGTCACCACTACTCCACCCAGCCGGTAACTTAACTTTAAAAGCCAACTAAACATCTCCTCGTGTTTAAGTATACTGTATATTCTTGAGCACTTTCAAGTTGATTTTGAGTAAAATGGAAGCATTCGTTTCCATTTAGGTGCCATTCTTCCTTTACGAATTGCTGACTCATTACTTTGCCGTGGAAATTTTACACTCAATGGATTTGCAATTGACCTGCAACCAAGTCAGAGGGAGCCAAAGTCTCTTTAGCTAAGGCTGGGGTCAGACGAACGCAGTGCGAACGCACGTGCAGCCGCACTTTATCACGGCCGCAGTAGCAGCAAATGACATCCAGTGACAGGCAATATACGAAGTACAGCCGCACGAAAGTCCGGCTGCACAACGCAAGTGGCAAACAATCAAATTTTTTTGAGAACGTGAAACCGCTAGTACTGACGTACAGAGTGCGCTGCGTCTGCTAGTGGCGTGTGTGCGTGATTAGGAGATGCCAGACGCTGCTAATGTCCGGCCAACATAACGTCCAGACGCAAAAAGTGTTTTATTGACGATCCGTAAAAAAACCCGCACGAAAATGCGCATCGTATGACCGCTATCACGTATTCCGTTAAAAAATACGTCCATTTGTTCGAACGCACTTTTTCACGGACGACGCAAAAAATGCGTTCGTCTGACCCTAGCCTTAGTGTCCATGTAGTGAGCGGCTGAATTGTAAACGTGAAAGTCAACGGAGGGCCAGCGAACTGGATGTACGGTTAGTCACTATACATGTCCAATAGACTGTCTTCTAATCCATCCCAAGAGAACCACTCTTCCGAATGAAAGAAAATCTCTGCGGAAGAGAAGGGATATAATAGCGCAGTATGTCGGTCCACCATAAGAGGCAAATAAGGCTGCCGTAGTCCTACTCACATGCTATTGAGCCTGACCTCGGCTCTAGGGTGGATGGTAGTTATGGGTCTTCAAAGATGTTCAGGTGCCCATATACCCGCAATAGGATTCTTCAAACACTTTCGCCTGGTGTCTCCATTATCACAAATCCAGCAGAACCTTTCAAGGACTTCAACTATCTCTCTTAGTAGGACTACGGCAGCCTTATTTTCCTCTTATGGTGGACCGACATACTGCGCTATTATATCCCTTCTCTTCCGCAGAGATTTTATTTCATTCGGAAGAGTGGTTCTCTTGGGATGGATTAGAAGACAGTCTATTGGACATGTATAGTGACTAACCATACATCCAGTTCGCTGGCGCTCCGTTGACTATCTAGAATACATGTTTTCAGGTTTTTAGGAGAACCCCCATATTCAATGTGTAGCGTGTACGTTTAATCACTTTTTCTGAAGGCGCTTCACTGTTTCCTTCTATGTAATCGTGAAAGGCCTAGAATTGGCTCAGCATTTAATGAATCGGTTTCATCGGAAAAATAACTATTTTTTTTCTGTTTCTCATGTGCAAGTAAGTTCTCTGTGTTGAGAAGAGACTGCTTTTAATTAAAATTGCAACTTAATAAACCTTAAGGCAAATAACGTCATAATAGGTTATAATTCAGCATGGTGGTCACCCCTGCAATTGATTATGGCTCTACAAATTATGTTATTTAGTTTTATTTTGAGTCTTAGCAGAGAATTAAAGTGTTTTTTTGTTATTAAATTTTATGAGACGTGGGAACATAAAATAAAATGGACCACATTACAATCTTGTCGCAAACGTTTGCGCCGGCAGATGTAATCATTAATGTGTGGGGTAAAACCATTTGCGCCGAATTCCGTATTACATACTAAGCGCAACAACCGTGCACAATCGTCTACCGCATGTGAACCTGCGCGAACCCTGCGCGAGCTTACTGTACTTTGCACTCCCTATACTTAACATGGGGAGCGCAAAGTGTTAATCAGCGTTAGGATTACAAAGTCCTAACGCTGATTAACAGCCGGCTCTGGTTAGCGGAAAGTTAACCAGAGCCAGGACTTGGTGTTAAGGGATTCTGCAGAAGCGGAATCTGTTAACACCAGCCTAAAAATAAAAAACAGAATTCTATACTCACCTCCTGTCCTGCGGCGAGGACCCTGTCCGCCTCCTCTGGCCGGCGGGAGCAGGAAAAGACTGGGGGAAAAAGTCTCTCCCTGCGTATCACTACGCTGACCGTCCGGATCTCGCGAGGTGAGATCCGGCTGGTCATGTGACCACCAGCGTCTGCTTCAATGGAGTCCATTGAGAGGATGCGCGCAGCTGATGATACAAGTGCTGAAACATTGGTTCACACAGTTTAAAGTCACTCTGCAAAGGGATTGGTAAGTGCTGTATTAGGGTACCGGCACACGAGAGCACTGAGTGCTTGCGTGCGCCCCCACTTCCCTGTATCTGTGCAGTTTTGATGGGGAGGGCCAACCATCGGAAGTGAAAAAGCCCTCTCCATCAAAAAGCTAGACGGATGCTGATGGGGATACATGAGCGCACAGAGTGGAAGGAACGTCCACTCTCACAGACGTTCCTTCCTCTCTTTACAAACGCTCGAGTGCCGGTAGCCTTATGGTGTGAATTTCATTTTGAAAATAAATGTTCCCCCGTTTCCACAAAATGGGCATTATTCCATGTTCGATGTTAAGATAACATCTGGAGACTTTATACATAGTGGGCCCTATTACATTCTTAACGCTAACGTTAGCGCTCAGCTGTGTGAGCGTTAACGTTAGCTTTGGTGGCCCTAGCACGGGCGCACCATATTACAATCCGAACGCTAATTGGTTAGAAAACCCTTTAGCGATTCGGATCTTGTACTTTTAAGCGCGAGCTTACTATACTTTGCGCTCCATATACTTAACATGGGGGGGCGCAAAGAGTTAATTAGCGTTAGGATTACAAAGTCCTAACGCTAATTATGCCCTGCTGCGTTTAACTCAAATGTTAGCCACAGCTAGGACCTGGTGCTAACTGATACCACCTCTGCGTCTCTAATCTTTACATCACACAAGGTCAAGTGAGGAATCATTGGAAAGATCAGAGTCTGTCCTTTCCAAAAATACCATATATGACCACATAACCTGTAAAAATGGAAAATGAAAAACAATTAAAAATGTACTTTTTTTTCTGTGTTCTAAGGCAGTGGCATTAGTGCTTTTACTTATAAAGCAAACAATGCCGCTGCACTAACTATGCAGCAATTATGGCAATGGCTTTGTATTATTGACGTGCTTCTGTGATGGCATATGTTGTACCTTAGACACTTTTTGAACGAGGTTAATATTAAGACCTATGTCTCCTATCAAGATTGATCAAGAATTTTCCCATGTGTTTTCCCATTTTGTCTTTTTGATTTTATAATTTTCTGGTGTTCACGATGATTGTTTCTTATTTATACCAATAAAGTATTTACAGATTTTTCCGGCATTCCTGTTCTTTGAGGTGCATCCCTTAGTCAGGGGTCCCTCATTTTTTGTTTTCTTGTTTAGTTTTATACAGTCATATAATTCATAAAACACAACGCTCCAAAACAAAAGCGAACATTTAAATTCTTTTCAGTTTTGGTTAAAATAGCTTTTTCTCAGAAAAATGCAGTAACAGATTGCCATTTCTAGGTTTAGTTAACAAGTGTACTCCATAGCATTAGAGATGTGCACAGCGTTTTTTTTTTATTTTTCATTTAGTTTTGGATTTTTTCATTTCGGCCCGTTTTTGTGCCATTTTGTTTCATTAATGCGGATTGATTCGGCATTACGGATCACATTGTTTTTCTTTTTTTGAGTTATTTTGTATTTTGGTTTCATTTGTATTCCACTTTTGAGAGTTATTTTGTTTTTTATTAACTATTTCAGAATGTGAAACAGATTATTACTACCAATAAAATTAAGGTCTCTTCATTTAATTATTTTTTAGGCATTTTTCGAGATTTTTTGGGTGAAATTTTAGGTTTCCTATTTTGAAGCAACAAGCCTTTTTTCCCCCATAGATTTCAATGTAAATAATATTCCCCTTTTTAGAAATTTTTTAATTGTTTTTAATTTTTCCATTTTTCCAGGTTACATGGCCATATTTGGTATTTTTGGACAGGCCATACTCTGATCTTTCCATTGATTCCTCACTTGACCTTGTGTGGTGTAAAGGTTAGAGACGCAAGGTTTCAAAGGACCCCAGCGCTGCTCACTGCTCTGCAGCAGTTTAGGTTTTTGATGGAACAGTACATATTAACACATTGTGCCATTGCCTCCACACTTGTTGGCGAAATAGGAAATGAAATGGAGAGTTAGTGCAGCATAATTTTTTACTTTATAATAGAAAAGTGAACAATAGTGCTGTAATAGAATATAAAGAAAATGAGAAAAAAGGAAATTTTAATTTTTTCTTATTTTTACATAAAACAAAAAAAACATGCTCTGGCCTTTCCATTGATACCTCCCATGACCCTCTAGCTCTAAAGGTTCAGGAGATATGGGGGTCCAAAGGACTCCTTTGTCCCCTAAATAGGGAATTCCCTGCTTGGCAGGGGGGAGGTCCCTTTCTGACATCTTTACACCCATGCGCAATGATTTCAGTGGACGGGGGAAGGTCCCGCAGGCAGGCAGGTGATTAGCACCGAACTGTGGGACCTCAGTGATGTACTGGAGACGTCCTCCACATGCATCGAGGAAAAGGGAGGACGTCTCCAGAACGTTGTCCATAGGGAAATGGTTAAACTTTGGTATATTTGTAAGCTTGAGTTTTTCTAATTTTATTGTGCTTCTTTTGATGGAATATTGGCCCCTACCCTTACCCAACTAGTAATAGTGAGCCACAAATGGGAAATGCTGGCATGAGCTGATAACCCTTAGCCGGCTATCCGCTCTATCAATAAAACGTCATTTTTACAGTGCCAACTGTCACGTTCGCTGTCCCGCTCACCCTTCACAACCATGCTGGGAATCCTTTTGGACAGACTTCTAAGCCCTCCAATCCTTGAATGGTTGGGACCGCTAACCTTATCACTCCCAGCCAGGGAGAACAGATAGACCAGCAATAATGAGTACAACCTAGTAATAGTAGGTTTCGAGACCAAGTGTCTACTGAGCCACAAAGGGTTAACTTTACCAAAAAGTGGGAAACAGCCTGAAAAAGGCTTTAGCAGTATATTCATACACCAGGGGTTAACATAAGCTTGGTCATATAAACGTTCCGATTAGGCAACAGAGGGAGTTTTCATATAGGCTGGTTTGGCAGCAAACAAGGTTCTCATACACTCCGAGTTGGCAGTAGGACAGATCAATAGATTATCTGAGTCAGCGTTATGCAGGATCAATGTACACTCTTAGCGCGGGTCAAGATCAGCATACACTCTGAGTATGCTCTGGGCATAACATACATACAGGCTTGGTCAGAAAGAGAATGGTCAGGAAGGCAGTCAGCAACAATCAGGGTCCTCATACAATCTGGGTCAGTAACAGAGTGACAAGGATCAAATAAATCAGTGAATCATAACACGAATACACCAGGCGATGCGGGAACTAACTCCACGTCAGGGCAATGAGCCGACTCGCGCGCCCTGAATTTAAGGCCAGCGGCTCCACGTCATCATGCCACTCACCCGCTCCTCCAGGCGAACGAACGGCCGGAACTCCTGGCACCTGGCCAGCCAGCGATGCCGCCGGGTGCCCAGACCCCCCTTGAGGTCCTGCAGGTGCCAAGGATGTGACACCAACATATTCCACTTGGTGTTGTATATGGGGTCGATACATTAGACATAGCATAATGAGGATGGCACAGTATCATTGGGAGTCCTGATCCGAAGGGAATTTACAGTCTAAAGGGATACTTGAAAACGAGAGAAATCTTAATGTATCCTTCCTGGTAAAATACTTTGGAAATAAATAAATAAATATACAGTATATTGTTAGGTGGACATGCGCCATGACTGTAGACGTGATGGTCAGGTGTTCTGAAACAGATTTGAACCTGCTTCCCTACGGCTGTAGAGTAGTCTACAACTCTGTGCAGCATATCTCCTGGAGTAGACAAGTTGTGTGTCTTGTCCAAGGACACTTGCTGGAGAGGTTCTCCATCCTGAAATTCGAGGCTGCAGGTCCACAGTTGGAGAGCAATGATGTTACTGCTGTTTTACTGGTCAGAGGAGATGGTGGTTCACACCCAAGAACTCTATGGGCCTGGAGCCGAAAATGTTGGTGGTTTTCTTTGGAATTTAGTGAAATTAAAACATATTTAGGTTATTTAATAGTGCAGATATGGGTATATCTAACCAGGCAGATACAGGTATATTTAACCAGGCAGATACAGGTATATTTAATCAGGCAGATACCGGTATATCTAACCAGGCAGATACTGTGAGGAAATTTCCATTCAGATTTCAATAATTTAAAGCGTGTAAAATAATTTCTTCACATTTTATCATCTAATCCTCTGTGGTTATATATTCTATAGGGAATTTTTGTTATCAAAATTTAAATGGGAACCTGTTACTGCATTCTTCTGAAAAAATATACAATTTTAACCAAACAAATGAAAAAAAAAATGAAATATTTCCCTTGCGTTTTGGAGGATGGTGTTTTATTAATAACTAGGTGGAAAGCCTGCCCAGAGGGCAGTCTAATGTTGTTGTCGCCAGGTCAGAATTCAAGTCCACATAGTTTTTTTCCAATGTCCTCTCCAAGAGTATCTCTCTATATAAATTCGTTTGTAACGCGTCCATCGCCATCCTATTCGCAACAGGAGGGCCGACTAAGCAGCTGTGATGGGTGCGCGCACAGCTGACAGCGCATTACAAAGGAATTTATATATTAGAATAGGTTCCTCTTCCCTCTTAGATTGTAAACTCACGGGAACCGGAACCTCAGATTGTAAACTCGTGGGACCCCTCAGATTGTAAACTCGTGGGACCCCTTAGATCGTAAAATCATGTGGCCCCTTAGATTGTAAACTCATGTGGCCCCTTAGATTGTAAGCTCATGGGGCCCCTTAGATTGTGTTGGGCTTGGGCGGGCATTTTTTTTGTAGCGTATATATTATGCGTATATTTAATGGCACGTGGTATGCATGGCATGGCAGGCTGGTATTTAGGCACACTGGTATTATGAGACACTGGTATTATGGCTGGCAGACTGGCATTATGGCTGGCAGACTGGCATTGTGTATGGCAGACTGTCATTGTCCATGGCAGACTGGCATTGTGCATGGCAGACTGGCATTGTGCATGGCAGACTGGTAATATGGCTGGCAGACTGTTAATATGGCTGGCAAACTGGTAATATGGCTGGCGAACTGGTAAAATGGCTGGCAGACTGGTAATATGTCTGGCAGACTGGTATTGTGCATGGCAGACTGGTAATATGGTTGGCGAACTGGTATTGTGCATGGCAGACTGGTAATATGGCTGGCGAACTGGTATTGTGCATGGCAGACTGGTAATATGGCTGCCGGACTGGTAATATGGCTGCCGAACTGGTAATATGGCTGGCAGACTGGTTTTGTGCATGACAGACTGGTAATGTGCATGGCAGACTGGTATTGTGCATGGCAGACTGGTAATGTGCATTGCAGACTGGTAATATGGCTGGCAGACTGGTAATCTGACTGGCAGACTGGTAATATGGCTGGGAACTGGTATTGTGCATGGCAGACTGGTAATATGGATGGCAGACTGGTAATATGCATGGCAGACTGGTATTGTGCATGGCAGACTGGTAATATGCATGGCAGACTGGTATTGTGCATGGCAGACTGGTAATTTGCATGACAGACTGGTATTGTGCATGGCAGACTGGTAATATGCATGGCAGACTGGTATTGTGCATGGCAGACTGGTATTGTGCATGGTAGACTGGTAATATGCATGGCAGACTGGTAATATGGCTGGGAACTGGTATTGTGCATGGCAGACTGGTATTGTGCATGGCAGACTGGTAATATGCATGGCAGACTGGTATTGTGCATGGCAGACTGGTAATATGCATGGCAGACTGGTATTGTGCATGGCAGACTGGTAATATGGCTGGGGACTGGTATTATGCATGGCAGACTGGTATTTTGCATGGCAGACTGGTAATATGCATGGCAGACTGGTAATATGGCTGGGAACTGGTATTGTGCATGGCAGACTGGTATTTTGTATGGCAGACTGGTATTTTGCATGGTAGACTGGTAATGTGCATGGCAGACTGGTATTGTGCATGGCAGACTGGTAATATGCATGGCAGACTGGTATTGTGCATGGCAGACTGGTAATATGGCTGGGGACTGGTATTATGCATGGCAGACTGGTATTTTGCATGGCAGACTGGTAATATGCATGGCAGACTGGTACTGTGCATGGCAGACTGGTAATATGCATGGCAGACTGGTATTGTGCATGGCAGACTGGTAATATGCATGACAGACTGGTATTGTGCATGGCAGACTGGTAATATGCATGGCAGACTGGTATTGTGCATGGAAGACTGGTATTGTGCATGGTAGACTGGTAATATGCATGGCAGACTGGTAATATGGCTGGGAACTGGTATTGTGCATGGCAGACTGGTATTGTGCATGGCAGACTGGTAATATGCATGGCAGACTGGTAATGTGCATGGCAGACTGGTATTGTGCATGGCAGACTGGTAATATGCATGGCAGACTGGTATTGTGCATGGCAGACTGGTAATATGGCTGGGGACTGGTATTATGCATGGCAGACTGGTATTTTGCATGGCAGACTGGTAATATGCATGGCAGACTGGTAATATGGCTGGGAACTGGTATTGTGCATGGCAGACTGGTATTTTGTATGGCAGACTGGTATTTTGCATGGTAGACTGGTATTGTGCATGGCAGACTGGTAATATGCATGGCAGACTGGTATTTTGCATGGCAGACTGGTATTGTGCATGGCAGACTGGTATTTTGCATGGTAGACTGGTATTGTGCATGGCAGACTGGTATTTTGCATGGCAGACTGGTATTGTGCATGGCAGACTGGTATTTTGCATGGCAGACTGGTATTTTGCATGGCAGGCATGGCAGACTGGTAATATGGCAGGCCGGGCACGGAGGAGATGCAGGCCGGCGAGGAGGAGATGGAGGCCGGCAAGGAGGAGATGCAGAAAACAAATCTGATCCATTGGAGAGGCGCTGTGCTGTGCGCCTCTCCAATGGATCGGATTTATTTTGTCCCTCTCGCACGCCGGCTGTGCGCGTGCCACGGCCGTTGGATGCGCGCGAAGCCAACCGCCGCAGGTTGCGCGCGCATGCGCAGTAGGGTTTTGGCGACGGACACGCCAGCCCTTATAGTTTTATAGGATAGATAAGACTATGTATAAAACACTGACCTTGCTCCCAGCGTGGCAAATGAGAAGGTAAGTAATGGCAGCGCTATTGCTCATTTTATATGTGACAAATGGACAACGCTTTGGAAAAAATAACGTTTTTTTTGTTTTCTTTTCTTTTAGATTTTTCATCATGGTCAGGTTTGGTATCAGTGCAAAGGCCAGACTCTGACCTGTCCAATGATGCCTCATTGTGCGGTTTAGGATTTTGATGTAACAATTTGTAATAACGCATAGTGCCATCACCTCCACACTTGTTGGTGACATGAGAAATGAGATGGTGAGCTGGTGCAGCATCAATTTTCACTTTATAATGGTAAAGTGAAAAATATTGCTGTTGGAAAGAAAAATAAATATTTATTATTTTATTTTTATTCTCACATACAACATGGTCATGTTTGGTATTACTGAAAAGGCCATACTCTGGCCTTTCCAGTGATACCTCACATGACCCTGTAGCTGCTATAGAGTTGGAGATACAAGGGTCCAAATGGCCATCAATGCAGACTAACAGGGTTATTCAGAGAAAGGTGAAAACGAGGAGAATTGCAGGAGAAGAGAACAATCTAGACCAAATAGCCAATTTGGTAAGTGAGATAAATGGGAGAATTTTTCTGGTTTGGATATTTTGAGCTCGAATTTTCACTTCTCCAGTCATTCTCCTGGTTTTCACCTTTCTCTGAATAACCCTGATAGTTATCCTTTCTCGGCCTATTCTGGGGCATGGGCCTGGAGCTGCTGCTCCATCAGCCTCTATGTTAATCTGGCCCTGATCACACCATCTAAAACATCATGGGACAAGATAAGTAAGGAAGAAAAATGTTTTTAAAGTGTTGAGCAATTTTGCAAAATAGTCTTTTTTATAATGAGCTTATTGAGTTGCTTTTCTATTTATTTATAAAGTAGTTTACCAGGAAGGATACATTGAGATTTCTCTCGTTTTCAAGTATGTCCTATGGTCTTTAATATGTTATTTATTGATATATCCACATTGTGAACTATCACTGACTCATTCAATAATTCTGTAGGGAGCTTGCAGAATCAACCTTCTATTGTTCTGAAACAACATTTCAACGTTAAACCACATAAAACTGCCAACCTGCCATAAAAAGTCCAACCTGTTAGTGTTTACATCTGTTAGATTATCTATATTAATACGCTCCATTCAGTATCTTCTAATTTAATCACAATGCGCAGTATGAATGGCCACGCTCATTTATATTTTCGAAAATCAAAGGGCAATGCTAGAACAGAAATACCTTTGTTTCCTTGAAAAGCAATTAGGCTGGTGATGGCAGGTCTCAAGTGAGGATCCAGCTCTCGGATGAGCTGTAATTACTTGTTATTTGCCATTAGAAACAGAACACTTTCTTGATTCAAAAGCCTAATTACCTGGGATTTAGAGGGTTGCACAAACAATTGTACTTTTTAAAGGTCTAATGAAACTATTCATACCACTTTCCACTGGCGTAAATCACCGATCGGCGAATGATTTCTATGAAACCGATGTGGAACGTTTGCACTTTATATTTTTTCCATTAGTGTTTTTCTTCTTAATATAAAAAAAGAAGCAAAAAGGGTAAGATATTTTGACATAATTAAAAATAACAACACAGTTACAAACAACCATAACATGTTGAATAAATAATTAAGCAGACAACGTCTTGCGAGTAGGATTTGAAAACAAGGGTTTGTTGACGCTGTACAGCTTTTTCAACAATGCCTAGAAAGCCATCCAGTTCTCCCATGGTATATTCAGTTGCTCAACAGAATCACAGAGCATAGAGCAGTGTTGTATCTTGGCCTAGGCCGACAAGGCCTAGGGCGGCACTTTCCAGGGGGCGGCGCTCCACCGCTGAGTGACCCGCAACCGCATGGGACGCACCCCCGGCGGCCGCCGGTTTCTAGATCCCGGAGTACAGCCGCAAAAGGGAGCAGCCAGTGCCGTCAAAATATTCGACAGCACGATGCTGCCGTCTAAGATGCATAACATCTAACTGGCTGCTCCTCCGTCCTCTCCATCACGTGAGAACACTGGGAGGAAGTGTTCATAAAACGTCACTTCCTCCCAGCGCTCGTCCATTCTGCCACCTGCCATGGAGGATGAAGGCCTGCGGCTGCTGGCTCCCAGCATGAAAGGAAAGAAGGTGATATGAACTGGACTGGAGGGGGAATGGGCTGAAAAGGGAAAGGGTGAAATGAATATGAGAAGGTGGGGAAAATGGGTTAAAATGAAAAGGGGGGAAATATGAATATAAGGAGGGGGCCAAATTAATATTAGGGGGGCCAAATTAATATAAGGAGGGGGGCCAAATTAATATGAGGAGGGGGGCCAAATTAATATAAGGAGGGGGCCAAATTAATATAAGGAGGGGGGCCAAATTAATATGAGGAGGGGGCCAAATTAATATAAGGAGGGGGTCAAATTATTATTAGGAGGGGGGCAAATGAATATAAGGAGTTGGGCCAAATGAATATTAGGAGGGGGAAAAGGTGCCTGCAAGTGCCAGCCAGACCTGTGCCAGCAGGAGCAGACCCATCCACACCAGAGCCAGCAAGACCAGGCCCAGCAGCCACATCAGTGCCACTGGCAGCCAGACCAATGCCACAGAGAGACAGAGAGTGATGGTGTCACACTGCCCAGGTCTCAAGCTTGTTGACAGACAGAGGACGGTAAATATTAATAATTGCTGTGTAGTTTATAATCACTGCCTTTACCATGAGAGTTTTATTGCTGTGCAGCTCTGTGATACGTTCATACACAGTGCACATTTCTGTGGGTTTTATTGCTGTGCAGCTCTGTGATACGCTCATACACAGTGTGCGAAATTTAAATTGGGGGAGGTGCACAAGTTTAATCAGGCCTATGGCAGCACAAAACCTAAATACACCACTGGCATAGAGTCCTCTTTAGTAAAGGGATATTCTTCTGTTCAACTGTACCGTTAAAAACATGGATGGTTCTTGAGGGAGGGTTGGCTAAGGTGCATGAACCCCTGGATCTTGCACTGTCCTGGGTGCCCCAGAGACATGTGGGAATGAAGAGGCCCAGATCCAACTGATCGCATTTCAGATCATGTTGCCCATCTGTTTTAGATCACAGTCCACCAAATACAAGTATCGCAGCTTGAGGTTGATGGTGCCATTGACGCTGATTGTGGCACTTAATGGTGCAATTTGAATTTGATGGTGCAACACGACAAATCAGGCCTTCGTCTGATAAGTTGGCTGTTGGTTCCTCAACAGTAAGCAACTGAGGACCTCCAGGCCATCTGCCCACGTGAATGCATGATTCAGAGATTCAGAGTCAAGGTATGACACCATCAACCTTGAGCTGCAATACTTGTATGAGATGGGCATTGTGATCGGACTATCGTGCCTACAGCTAAAATGGGAATCCTAAGGGCAAAAATTTGCAGTCACAAATTTCCCCTTAGCGTCCCCATTTTATAAGTAGATTATGTGGCAGTCGCTGAATCCAGCAGCCTGTCCCATAACAGCTGGTAGCTTCCACGATAGTCACAGCAGTGCTAATGTGCTGTCGCGAGCATCACATCCTGAAGTCCATTGGACTCCAAGGAGGCTCGTGCTGCCGGGTCTGCTGTCCTGCAGGTTGGCGGAGTGATTACAGAGGGAGACTGGGAACCCCCCCCCAGTCTCACTCTGCTCCCAGCATCCAGAAGTGGTGGATTGGGCCACCGTTCTCGCTGCGGGATGAGAGGTGAGGATGTGATTTTTTTTTAAGGGGGGTATCCAGCTTCTGCTAACTGATTCTACAGAAACGGAATCAGTTAGCACCAGCTGTCATTAACTTTTCAATTAGCCGCAGCAGTGAGTAATTAGTATTAGGACTTTGTGATCCTAACGGTAATTACTCCATGTTTACTCTTTGTGCTCCCCATGTTAAGCATAGGGAGCTCAAAGTACAGTAAACTCACACTAAAAACCGCTAATACCGATGCGCTAGTGGATTTTTTAACCTAAATGAACCTAGCGCTAATGCTCACTTATGTAAGCACTAGCGTTAAGGTGATAGGACCCTGTGTGTGTAAATGTATGCTGAGTGTGTATATAAATGGGGGCGTACTGTGTATGTTTGTAAATGTGTACTGTGTGTTGTGTGCGTGTGTATAAATGAGTAGTGTGTGTATAAAAGCAGACTTTGCCCTGGTTAACCAGTGAGGTCTAGCTAAACCCCTGAAAGGGCATTTACCTCTTTAGCTAGGGTCAGACGAGCGCATTCTGTGCGGACTGTGCGTCTGTGCACAACGGACGTACTTTCTGACTGACGACAAGGTAGTGGCCACACGGTCCGTTTTTTTTTACTGACTTTTTTTTCACTGATGTAGAAGGGAAAATAAATTAATATGAAAAACATTTTGGACGTAAAAAATGCAGTCCGTCTGACTTCGTTCCATCACTCACACACAAAGCTATGCGGATGTTGCAGACGCAGCGCACTTTGTGCGTCCGTTGTAGCGGATTTACGTTCTTGCCTAACCTGCGTCCGTTATGCGTCCGCAGTTCTGTGCGGCTGTACTTCATGTGTGGGGCTCCATTGGTCATAAGTATATGCTAATTCCAAATGCTTTATAAATAAATAAATACAGTTCCAAAATGTTTATTTTGCAGACAAGATTTATTAAGACTTACAGGGTTATTCACAGAGCACCGAAATCTTGCTGACATCTTGGTGTCTTGTCATTCCCCGCACTCCGGGGAATCAAATTTCCCCACCCTGTGGTGAATTTCGCATTCGCCGCAGGGTCCCCGAAGTACAGGCAAAAGGCGACAAGAGAAAAAAAAAGGCACAAAAACGCTGAAATTATCAGATTCGATTTGAAAATATACCGAGAACCGACTTGAAGTATCAGATTCGATAGTTTCATTGGGTTTGCTGCTCTTTTTCATTTTTTTTTAAATCACAAAATCCAATCTGATCTGATTCATTATTGGATTGGATTCGATCCGGCGAAAAAAGAAAAAAAAAAATCGACAAACCGCCAGACAGGTAAAAAATAAATAAAAAATAAGATGACTGAAAGTGTCAAAATTGAAATGCTGTTTCGCAAAAAAATTCTTGAACGAAAATGTCTGGAATTAACATATGAGGTCCTATGAATAATAATAAAAAGGTCTGTTACAGAAAAAAGAAAAACACCATTTAAAAAAAAAAACAACGGAAAATCCATTTTGACGAAAAAATCCTGAAAAATGCCTAAAAGATCCTAAAAAAAATAAAAAATAAAGAGACTTTTTGCTGCCGATTAAAAGAATAAATTGTTTACCAAATATTGAATAAAAACAGGAATATTTTTAACATTGAAACCTAAGGGATTCACCTGAATAAACCTGCCGAATGAAAGCACCGAACAGCAGGGCACTTCGGCAACTTTTCACTACTGTTTGGTGTCTCTGAATAGATTATCCATTGCTTCTCTATGGGGATTTCACTGCCGCCGAACAGGCACCGTACTTGCTAGCAATTTGCTAAAAAATGCTGAACTGCCTGCACTCTGAGTAGCGGAATGGCCAGGTAATAGCACAGTATGGGGATATTCACTGTTCGGTGCCATTTCGGGGCCAGAAAATAGCACAGTATGGGGAAATTCACTGTTCGGTGCCATTTCGGGGCCAGAAAATAGCACAGTATGGGGAAATTCACTGTTCGGTGCCATTTCGGGGCCAGAAAATAGCACAGTATGGGGAAATTCACTGTTCGGTGCCATTTCGGGGCCAGAAAATAGCACAGTATGGGGATATTCACTGTTCGGTGCCATTTCGGGGCCAGAAAATAGCACAGTATGGGGAAATTCACTGTTCGGCGTCATTTCGGGGCCAGATCGTCTCTTTGTGAATAACCCTGTATAAAAGCATATGAATAAGGGTTAGTAAGGACCCTTTATTATTATTTGATTTATTGTTTACTGCTTTGATTATTTCTTTGTTTAGGGTAGACCTCCAACATTATTAGGAAAACTTTCTAGACATCCTGGGCCAAAATTATGATATGGTTTAAGGGACTTCAATTTGGGGCTAATTATCTTCAAACAGGAGGTGGAAGTGTAAATTGTTCCAGGATGTTCCAGTACTTTGAAATTATTGTACAAATTAACTCTAAGAGTGTGTTTTGTCACAAACTTGGCATAGCATGTTCTCAGATTTGTGCTTTGTTGTGTAAATGCACAATATGTGCTCTTTTGAGAGATTATGTCCAGAGCAATATTAAACACAGAACATTCTTGTAACATCTGGAGATCTTGACTCCTTCAAGAATCACTAAGCATCAAAATTCTAATGACGATTGAGCTGTTTGTCCTGACTCACCAACTCCATTCTAGTTCATCCCAAAGGTGTTCAATGGGGTTGAGGTCTGACTCTGTGCCAACCAGTCAAGTTCTTCCACACCAAGCTCTTCCAACCATGTCTTTATGGACCTTGCTAAATGCACTTGGGCACAGTCATCCTGGAACAGAAAAGGAGATCTTCAGAACAACCCATGATTTTCACAAATGTTTGTACATGCAGACTGAAGGGCTAGGTGCGCAATTTTATACACCTGTGGCAATGGGTCTGATTGAGGAACCTGAATTCAATAATTTAGAGGTGTCCCATTGCATTTGTCCATATAGTGGATCTCCAGCATGTATCCAAACACCCAAACGAATTCACATGTGCAGAAAACATGCAAGTCTAGTATAATAAACTGGGCATGTCACCAACTCCAAAGTGCACAGGATCAACCACTAGGTTGGCTCCATTGCCAGGCCATCTCGAGCATCCCCTCAATGGAGTCTATAAGACTCCACGGAGGCTTTTGCTGCGTGAGTCACATGGCTGGTAGGATCTCGCCTCTCACGAGATCCTGCTGGTCGGCGGAGTGATCGTGGAGGAAGACAGGGGACTTTTTCCCCCCAGTTTCACTCTGCTCCCGTCAGCCAGAAGCAGCAGATCGGGTCGCCGTTCTCGCTGTGGGATGAGAGGTGAGTATTTGGTTTTGGGGGGGCTTTTCAGCTGCTGTTAACTGATTCTACAGCAGCTCAGAGCTGGTGTTAACTCTTTCAGTTAGCGGCAGCTCTTAGTAACTAGCGTTAGGGACCTTGTGATCCTGATGCTAGTTAATCTACAGTAAGTTTGCGGTACAAACCGCTAATACCGATTCGCTAACATTTTTTTAAACCATTAGCGAATCAGTGGTGATCTGTGGAGTGCTATCACCTCTTTTAAGCTAGCGCTGACGTGAGCGCTAGCGTTAGCTTGAAGGAGGTAGGGCCCATTGAATGGTTGGCTTGGAGCTTCTTTACAAGCTGCACTATTATTTTTTGTGTCTTGTTCCTTTTTGTTTTTCAGAGACATCGAGAGAAGAGAAAGGACGCACCAGTAATATTATCAGGGTTATTCAGAGAGAGGTGAAAAGCAGGAGAATGACTGGAGAAGTGAAAATTCTAGGTCAAAATAGCCAAACCAGAAACATTCTCCCATTTATCTCACTTTCCAAATCGGCTATTTTGACCTAGAATTTTCCATTCTCCAGTCATTCTCCTGGTTTTCACCTCTCTCTGAATAACCCTGTATAAGTACTTTCATTCAGTGTTATTCATAGAAAGGTGAAAACCAGGAGAACTGGCAGGAGAAGAGAACAATCTAGAACAAATAGCCGATTTGGAAAGTGAGACAAATGGGAGAATTTTTCTGGTTTGGCTATTGTTCTCTTCTCCAGTCATTCTCTTGGTTTTCACCTTTCTCTGAACATTCCTGATTGACTTTATTTCACGCTTTTTTTCTTTTTACTGGACTGTGTGCACTTGCACGGGCAATTTGTTCATCCCTGTGTACACCTATTTTATTTATATCATTTTATTGTCACCTTAATTCATGCGCCATATGGGTTCTCCACTTTTATAAAGCATAAAATATATTGACACAGACAGACGCTTAATTAATTTGGAATTTTTTCTTATAGTTCCAGTTATTTTGTGATGTATGCCTGGAGATATTGAGGGACACTGTCCATCAGTGATACACCAGAAGCAGAATTCATTACAGCAAACACTGTCTTTGGGACTGGAGGCCACAAATTGGACTGTCTTGCTGAGCTCAGTGCAGTTGGGGCGTATGAGAATGCTGTGATGTAGGCTATTGTATAATGGCTTTGTACTTCCTAATGCAAACACTAGTATCCCTTATATTCTTCGTTTGTTTTAGTTTTTTTAAGGAAATCAGCATAAATAATTGAAAATATTTTGTATTCCTGAATAGGGATGAGCCGAACACCCCCGTGTTCGGTTCGCATTCGAACTCGAACAATTTCGAAAGTTCGAGTTCGAACACGAACCGAACTCAATGCAAGTCAATGGGACTCAAAAGTTTGGTTTTTAGAGTGCCCTGCAAGAGGGCATATATGCAAGATATTTGCCATAAAAGGTGTATGGGGGTCCGGGTAGTGCCCTGGGGGACAGGAAACAAGGACAAAAAGTAAAAAAAAAAAAAAACTTCTTTATTAAAAGAGGAGACCTTTAGGACACGCAGAACAAGTTTAGTGATTTTTTGGCTAAATTATGGTGAAACTTATGCAGGCTTTGGATGAAAGTAACAATAGGTGCTTTAAAATTGGGCGTTTAGTGTCGGCAACAGTGCCGTCACACCGTAACCCCTCTGTGGTATTGTGGAAGAGTGCAGGGTTGGACCCTGCGGTTCAAAATATTAAAATGATATAAATCTGGTAATGGCGTCAGTGCACCCAAATAATGTGCCTTTCATGGCAGCAAGTGCCTTCACACCGTAACCCTTTTGTGGTATTGTGGAAGAGTGCAGGGTTGGACCCTGTGGTTCAAAAAATTAAAATTATATAAATCCGGTACAGGCGTCAGTGCACCCAAATAATGTGCCTTTCATGGCAGCAAGTGGTGCCTTCACACCGTAACCCTTTCGTGGTATTGTGGAAGAGTTCAGTGCTGGAGGTTTTGTGAATGCAGAAGACATCCCGATCTATTCCGTTACGTCAGCATCAGGGGATTGATAGCTTAGTTTGATCCAGGACTGATTCCTTTTTATAAATGTCAGACGGTCTACAGAGTCGGTGGACAGACGCACTCTTTTGTCTGTGACAAAACCTCCAGCGGCACTGAACGTCCTTTCAGAAAGCACGCTGGATGAAGGGGAACCTAGTAGCTGCATAGCATATTGGCTAAGTTCTGGCCAGTGATCCAATCTCAACACCCAGTAAGCCAGTGGATCATCTGCTGGAAAGGTATCCAGGTCTGCCCTTGCCCCTAGGTAGTCCTGCACCATACGGTGAAGACGCTGGCAATGGGTGCCTACATTTGACGTCCCTGGGCATCGTGGACTAAAACTATTTAAAAAGGCATCAGTCAAGTGGCCCCGGCCCTCACCTCTATTCCTCTGATCATCCGCAGCCTCAGAAGCACCTGTGTCATCACTTGGTAACCTACCAGTGCCTGGAAAGGTGTTACACAAGTGTCGCTTTAGAGCATGCACAAGTTTTTTCATCCTGTCCTCCCTCTGTGCGGGAAGGATGAGCTCTGCAACTTTACCCTTGTATCGTGGATCAAGAAGATCTGAGGAAGACCCGCTGGAATGCTGTCTGTGGAAAGACTGGGGCCTTGAGAGTTAGGGAAGGCCTCCTCTTCCTCCCGCTGCTCTTCCTCTAGAGCCACATCTATAATTCCCCGCAGAGTGTGCTCCAGAATGAACACTAAAGGAATTGTGTCACTGATGTATGCACTGTCCCTGCTCACCATCCTCGTTGCCTCCTCAAATGGTGACATTTGCATGCATCCTTGATCATCAGCCACTGCAGGGGGAAAAAAAAACAAGTTGACCTGATCCTGTCCTTGTGCCATACTCACACTGGTACTCATTGATGGCCCTCTGCTGCTTGTGCAGACGCTGCAGCATGCTAATGTCGAGTTCCACCTGGCGGGCATGTCACAGATCAGACGGTTTGTGGGAAGGTGGAATTCTCTTTGAATTTCTGCCAGGCGAACACTTGCTGGGAATGAACGTCTGAAGTCAGTGAGACCCCCTGATGGGTGGCAGTGACAAGACACAGATTACCACAATTCCCAGATATTTTGTAGAAATTACTGCCCCTACAAAATAATACTGGATGGCAGTCAGAACATACGGATTATAACAGTTCACAAATATTTTGTAGAAATTACTGACCCCCTAAAATAATACTGGGTGTCAGTGAGAACACACGGATTATAACAATTCCCAAATATTTTGTACAAATTACTGACCCCCCCCAAAATACTGGGTGTCAGTGAGAACACACGGATTATAACAATTCCCAAATATTTTGTAGAAATTACTGACCCCCAAAATACTAGGTGTCAGTGAGAATACACGGATTATAACAATTCCCAAATATTTTGTAGAAATGAGACCCCCCAGTAGCTGGTGGCACACTGGCAGTGAGAACACACAATAACAACACACACAAGAACAATCTCCTCTCAAACACGTGCTAAAGCGCTGTGTGAAGCCTAATATAGTGTGCTGCGGGACTTAGCTCTGTGAGCCCATGATTGGGCAAAATTTGCCCAATCAGGACTCCGAGCTGTGATTGGTATAGTCTTGAACCTGTCTTGCACCTGACCTGTAGTCAGGTGCAAGGCTGTAGCCAATTACAAGCTTCAGGCCAGTGGAAAAGTGCATTGTGGTCCATTGTGGTGCATTGTGGGCAAACATGCGGCGAACACGTGGAAATGTTCGTAGTTCGCTAACAGGCGATGTTCGAATCGAACTCCGAACCGATCGAACTGAACAGCTCATCCCTATTCTTGAATTATTAAGCTTTCGGAAACAGCCCTTTGATTGGCTAATGACGTTTGCGATACTCATTTTCCACGAACAAGGCAAATGAGATAATTAGCGTTTATGTGCACAATGACATCTTATTTATTTATATCCAGCTGTTCACTATTACTTCATAAACTGTGGTTTTCAAGATCTATGATATCTTGTATTTAGGCTTGTGTCAGACGAGCGCGGTGTTCACGTCCGTGTTGCCGCACGTTTTAACGTCCGAGGTAGCATACAATTATGATCAATAGAGACCCATACACGAAGTACGTCTGCACAGAAGAGCCGAAACACAACGGACGCAGCAAACGGACGCAAGCTAGGCAAGAACGTAAAACCGCTAGAATGGACGTGCGTCGTGCGCCACGTCCGCAACGTCCGCATAGCTTTGTGTGTGAGTGATGGAACGTGGTCAGACGGACTGCATTTATACGTCCAGCATTTTTGACGGACAAAATGTTTTTTCATTTTAATTTATTTTCCCTCCTACATCCGTCAAAAATATCGTCAGTCCCAAAAATGGACTGTGTGGCCACTACTGTGTCTTCCTTCAAAAAGTGCATCCGTACTGCACGGGCGCACAGTCTGTAGAAAACGCGCTCGTCTGACCCTAGCCTCATATAGCGTACAGCCATTGACTAGAAGGGAATTCCTACAATGTAGGAAAGCAACAGCTTCAGGTCCAAGGTTGGACACCCCTAATTTACACCAATAAATGGTGGATCACCCAAACTACTGAGATAACAGGTTGCTTGTCAAAGAAGACATAATAATGGCTTTAAAACATGCCTAGACAAGCATCATAGAAAGCGTGCTACTTATCTAATTCTCCCTTGGCAAAACAGAGTGTGGCAATGACACCGCACTCGATTAATTAATCAATAAAATAGCATTGATTTAATAAGAAAAGCCCTCCGAACAGTTCTTGGAAATTATTTTTTTTTGCCAGTTGCTCAGATAGGAACCGGAGATACTTTTCATAAATAGCCCTTTTAGCTGATACACATGATCTCATTCGCATCTCCGAAGGGCCAAATATCATTAATGCACATGACACATTTTGTAATTTTTTTTATCACGTTTAAAAAAGTGAAAACATACGAGGTTTAAAAAATTCTTAGAAAAATACAAGGATACAAAATTATACAGACTTTTCAGTCCCAGAAAAATATGTTAAAAAATTAACAAGTTCATGGTCTATAAATTACTTATTTATATTTCATTTTAAAAAAAAAGAATGGTCCAGAGGCAGCATATGTAGAATTTTATTTTTTAATATTTTTTTTTTAAAGGGATTCCTATTTTTTTTATGTCATGCCATAAAAAAGCATCTATGAAGTGGTATTTCTCTTGCATTTTACATGACTCCAGGGCTGCTGTTCTCGCCTGTCAAGTCTTTTCAAATCACGTAACAATTACTGGAATAGTTCAACACTATAGAATTTACTGCTCAAGAAACGTGAAGTTCTCTAACCACAGCTGCTACGCTGTACCTTTTTAAATTATTTTTTTAAAAAAAAAAATCCCTTGAACAAGTTTAAAACGAGACAGTTTTACTGATGTTGACACAAGTAATTTATTTTTTGAAGTGTCTTAGCATAAGGAAAAATACATGGATTAGACAAACAATTTATCATAATAATTTTGAGTGTTATACACAGTTAAGAGTCCTTCACATGTCATCAATGTTACGTTCCTTCCATATTAATATCTCTGATCATTATAAATTCCGGAGCACAATGATCTAATTCAAATGTTCAATGAACATTTTTAAAAAGTCTGTAAAATGCAAAAAAATATTCTAAATAATTGTCTGTATGTCTCCCTACTCCAACCAATGTCTTTTCTAGCTAAAAAACAGTAAAGAGTGAAAGTCAACAGTTTTGTCTGTTTCATGACATTTATTTGGAAATTCTGGCTCGCAAAATAACCCCAAACACTTATGAGTCACTTTTTTACAACTGGACAGTGTTTTCATATCTTTTTCTGATATCATCCAACATGGCTTCTCATTCCTACCCAGGGTGTGTACCTGGGTTGTACTTCTACAGACAGGGCAGGTCTTGTGGATGGAGCTGATTCAGCAATTGATGTAGGCTGATCAGTCTAATTCCTATTTCCGCACATAGAGCAGAGTGGTACAATGGCACTTGTATAACACTATACACATGAGTGTTGTCAGGTTCCTCCTCGATATATAAATGTCTGATCTCTATATGCAGCACAACTATCCTACACTTCCGATCCTTCGAGTGGTCAGTGTGCCTACCTATATCGGAATCGAACGAGTACATAACCAGTAACAGACCAGGAGTTAAAAGTTAATACAATACAGAACATTAGAGGAATGCCAAGAGCCATATACCAGACAGGGCCAGCACTGCCGCTAGGCGAGCTAGGCGACTGCCTAGAGCACAGTGCCCGCCTAGGGCGCAGCCGGGCCTGACCATCAAAAAATCATTGTGTCCACGCCACC
This sequence comes from Leptobrachium leishanense, assembly GCA_009667805.1. NCBI lineage: Eukaryota > Metazoa > Chordata > Amphibia > Anura > Megophryidae > Leptobrachium > Leptobrachium leishanense. Next base: position 507,337,558 of record CM019063.1, on the reverse strand, counting down.
ATCCAGAGCGCCGCGGGCACCACAACATACTCGCAGCCAGCACACTCACACACCAGCCACAGGCCCACAGCACGCCTCCGTCACCCACGAGATCAATAGAAATGCCCCACCTCCTTGACGCTAGCGGCTAACGCCGGCACGTGTTGGGGCTGGCGCAGCATGCGCTCCCTCACATCAGTCGCTGGCTGTGGGGTCTCATGTGAAGGAGGCGAGCAGGCGAGGTGCTGTGAGAGACGAAGCTGCACAGTGAGCTGGGGTGAATATATATATCCATGTGTGCTGGGGAAATATATACTCATGTGTGCTGGGGCAATATATATCCATGTGTGCTGGGGCAATATATATCCATGTGTGCTTGGGGGCAATATATACCCATGTGTGCTGGGGCAATATATATCCATGTGAGCTGGGGGAAATATATACCCATGTGTGCTGGGGCAATATATATATCCATGTGTGCTGGGGCAATATATATCCATGTGCGCTGGGGCAATATATATCCATGTGAGCTGGGGCAATATATACCCATGTGTGCTGGTGGCAATATATACCCATGAGTGCTGGTGGCAATATATACCCATGAGTGCTGGGGCAATATATACCCATGTGTGCTGGGGCAATATATATCCATGTGAGCTGGGGGCAATATATACCCATGTGTGCTTGGGGGCAATATATAACCATGTGTGCTGGGGGGCAATATATACCCATGTGTGCTGGGGCAATATATACCATGTGTGCTGGGGCAATTTATACCCATGTGTGCTGGGGCAATATATACCATGTGCACTGGGGCAATATATATCCATGTGAGCTGGGTCAATATATACCCATGTGTGCTGGTGGCAATATATACCCATGAGTGCTGGTGGCAATATATACCCATGAGTGCTGGGGCAATATATACCCATGTGTGCTGGGGCAATATATATCCATGTGAGCTGGGGCAATATATACCCATGTGTGCTGGGGCAATATATACCCATGTGTGCTGGGGCAATATATAACCATGTGTGCTGGGGGGCAATATATACCCATGTGTGCTGGGGCAATATATATCCATGTGAGCTGGGGCAATATATACCCATGCGTGCTGGGGGCAATATATATCCATGTGAGCTGGGGCAATATATACCCATGTGTGCTGGGGCAATATATACCCATGTGAGCTGGGGCAATATATATCCATGTGAGTTGGGGCAATATATACCCATGTGTGCTGGGGCAATATATACCCATGTGTGCTGGGGCAATATATATATCCATGTGTGCTGGGGCAATATCTATCCATGTGTGCTTGGGGGCAATATATACCCATGTGTGCTGGGGCAATATATATCCATGTGAGCTGGGGGCAATATATATCCATGTGTGCTGGGGCAATATATATATCCATGTGTGCTGGGGCAATATATATCCATTTGTGCTGGGGACAGTATATACCCATGTATGCTAGGGGCAATTTATACCCATGTGTGCTGGGGCAATATATACCCATGTGCGCTGGGGCAATATATATCCATGTGAGCTGGGGAAATATATACCCATGTGTGCTGGTGGCAATATGTACCCATGAGTGCTGGGGCAATATATACCCATGTGTGCTGGGGCAATATATACCCATGTGTGCTGGGGCAATATATATCCATGTGAGCTGGACGCAATATATACCCATGTGTGCTGGGGCAATATATACACATGTGTTCTGGGGCAATATATACCCATGTGTGCTGGGGGGGCAATATATACCCATGTGTGCTGGGGGCAAAATATATCCATGTGAGCTGGGGCAATATATACCCATGTGTGCTGGGGCAATATATATCCATGTGAGCTGGGGCAATATATACCCATGTGTGCTGGGGCAATATATACCCATATGAGATGGGGCAATATATATCCATGTGAGTTGGGGCAATATATACCAATGTGTGCTGGGGGCGATATATACCCATGTGTGCTGCGGGCAATATATAACCATGTGAGCTGGAGGCAATATATATCCATGTGTGCTGGGGCAATATATACCCATGTGTGCTGGGGCAATATATATCCATGTGAGCTGGGGGCAATATATATCCATGTGAGTTGGGGCAATATATACCCATGTGTGCTGGGGCAATATATACCCATGTGAGCTGGGGCAATATATATCATGTGTGCTGGGGCAATATATACCCATGTGGGCTGGGGCAGTAATGTGTGGTGTTTATGAAGGTATCACAGAGATCCACAGTAATGTGCAGTGTTTTTTTTGGGGGGCGCAAATAGCTGGTCTTGCCTAGGGTGCAAAATATTCAAGCACCGGCCTTGATACCAGAGTAGGTTATCAGGAATGCCAAGTGTTATAGCTGACTATACTAAACCTGTACTATCACTTTAACTAGTGGCTCCGCCCAGGATGACACAGGTCAGAGGGCACGGCAGCCATCTTCAGGGTCAGTTAGTGTGATGCAGTTATGAAGGGCTACCGTTGCAGAATCTTTGGGACCCAAGATGTACAGAGTCCGCCTGGAAGATGGTTCCATTACCAGACGACATGTAGACCAGCTACGGTCTCGTTCACGGGTGCCTGAACCCTTAACGTCCCCAACCCTACGGGGTCCGGTGTCCACATCTAATGCGTCGGAGGACATCTGGAATGGTGTCTGGGTTGACTCGGAAACTTTGGACTCGTCTCCTGTGGGTATTTGTGACTCTGGTTCAGAGGTTCCCCCTGACCCCTCTGTACCCTCCTTGACCCCACCAGTTGATCTTTCATCCAATCCTACCGCCTCCAACACCCCGCCTGCTGGTGGACGTCCCCAACGTCACCGACGCCCTCCTGACCGCTTACTTCTTCAAGAACGGATAAGAGACTTCCGTCGGTCCTCGCGTAGGGCCCAGAAAGATGTGGATGATGATTTGGCCCCACAATTTTCTTCAGAAGACTAGTCATTAGTTTTTCAGTGACACTCTCCAAGTTCCTCAGATGAACTGTGTTCGATTGTTCTGGTTGTTGATTTGTTACTTGGTTTTTGTTATGTTGTTCTGGTTTTGTTTTTGGGGTGGGGAGGAAGGTGTTATAGCTGACTATACTAAACCTGTGCTATCACTTTAACTAATGGCTCCGCCCAGGATGACACAGGTCAGAGGGCACGGCAGCCATCTTCAGGGTCAGTTAGTGTGATGCAGTTATGAAGGCAGATGCATGATCCTGTGTTCCTGTAGTTATCCAAGCCTGTATATAACAGTAAGTGTCCTGCAATAAAGCAATGGTGAACCTGACAGCCCAGCCTCATATCTGAACAAGCAGAGATCATAACACCAAGAGCCATATACCAGAGCAGGTTATCAGGAATGCCAGGGTTCTTATACCAGAGCGGGTTATCAGGAATGCAAGGGGTCGTATACCAGAGCAGGTTATCAGGGATGCAAGGAGTCGAACATCAGGAAAGCAAAGGGTCGTATCGCCAGAGTAGAGTGCCAGCCACGGACCAGTTGTCGTATTGCCAAATCTGGTAGTCAAAGGAATCCCAGGGGTTAAGAGTCAAGTCGATACACAGAAAATACAATAGAAAAAATGCAAGGAAAAGCACATAAAAAGTACTGAGAGGAGTGAGAACCACGTCAGGGCACCAGATCTGTCTCAGGCAGCTGATTTTGAACCCAGCGGGGGCCACGTCATCACTCTGCACCCATCCCATGGCTTCTTCACTCGGCAGCCAGCCCGCGAGCAGCGTGGAAGGCGCTGCTGGCTGCCGGGCGACATAGACAGCATGGGACGTGACAAGCGTAGGAGTTTAAGAAGATGAAGGAGATCTTCATTGATATGTGTACAGTTTTTGCCTAGGATTTGTGACTAGGAAGTCTCTGATTTCTCCCAATTTATATGTCATAAAGGAGTTAATAAAGGAGTTAATACAATACGGAACTTTAGAGGAATGCCAAGAGCCATATACCAGATAGGGCCGGCGCTGCCGCTAGGCGAGCTAGGCGACTGCCTAGAGCACAGTGCCCGCCTAGGGCGCAGCCGGGCCTGACCATCAAAAAATCATTGTGTCTGCACCGCCGTGCAGTGTGCCACGGGCACCACAACGTACTCGCGGCTGGCACACTCACACACCAGCCACAGGCCCACAGCACGCCTCCGTCGCCCACGAGCCCAATAGAAATGCCCCTCCTCCTTGACGCTAGCGGCTGACGCCGGCAAGTGTTGGGGCTGGCAGCAGCACGCGCGCCCTCACATCAGTCACTGGCTGTGGGGGTCTCATGTGAAGGAGGCGAGCAGGCGAGGTGCCGTGAGAGACGAAGCTGCACAGTGAGCTGGGGGCAATATATATATCCATGTGTGCTGGGGCAATATATACCCATGTGTGCTGGGGCAATATATATATCCATGTGTGCTGGGGGCAATATATATATCCATGTGAGCTGGGGGCAATATATACCCATGTGGGCTGGGGCAATATATACCCATGTGAGCTGGGGGCAATATATACCCATGTGAGCTGGGGGCAATATATATCCATGTGTGCTGGGGCAATATATACTCATGTGGGCTGGGGCAGTAATGTGTGGTGTTTACAGAGGTTTCACAGAGATCCACAGTAATGTGCAGTGTTTTTTTTTGGGGGTGCAAGTAGCTGGTCTTGCCTAGGGTGCAAAATAGTCAAGCATCGGCCCTGATACCAGAGCATGTTATCAGGAATGCCAAGAGCCATATACCAGAGCAGGTTATCAGGGATGCCAGAGGTCGTATACCAGAGCGGGTTATCAGGAATGCAAGGGGTCGTATACCAGAGCAGGTTATCAGGAATGCAAGGAGTCGTATATCAGGAAAGCAAAGGGTCGTATCGCCAGAGTAAAGTGCCAGCCACGTACCAGTTGTCGTATTGCCAAATCTGGTAGTCAAAGGAATCCCAGGGGTTAAGAGTCAAGTCGATACACAGAAAATACAATCAGAAAAAATGCAAGAAAAAGCACTGAGAGGAGTGAGAACCACGTCAGGGCACCAGATCTGTCTCAGGCAGCTGATTTTGAACTCAGCGGGGGCCATGTCATCACTCCGCACCCATCCCATGGCTTCTTCACTCGGCGGCCAGCCAGCGAGCAGCATGGAAGGCGCTGCTGGCTGCCGGGCGACATAGACAGCATGGGACGTGACAAGCGTAGGAGTTTAAGAAGATGAAGGAGATCTTCATTGACATGTGTACAGTTTTTGCCTAGGATTTGTGACTAGGAAGTTTCTGATTTCTCCCAATTTATATGTCATAAAGGGTAAAGGTAGATAAAATACTACAACCTACCAAACTCAATATATTAGTTAAGTATTTATGCCTTTACACTGCTTTACAAGGAGAATGCTGTAACCCCCCCTCCTCGTTTTTAACGGGTACTTGCACCAATGACTATACTTTAATTTCATAAACAAGCACTGGTATCGCACATCTAAAAAGGTGACAGTTAAGACTATGATGTTCGACCAGGGCTGTTTCTGTAAATAAGAGTATATGTAAGAGGGAAACCAAATAGCGCCAATATATAATGATCAAATTCTAAATTACTAGTGTGAACACATGAATATAAAGTTAGCTGCTATACATAGAAAATAGTAAGGTTTCTTCCCAAGGGTCACCTATAAAAACAAATGCCATTAACAAATAATTTCCTCAAGCGCAATAAAAAATATTTATATAGTGATAGCCAATAAAGCAAGCTTTAAGCACGTGTTAGTGTATGAAATCAATAAATAAATAAGTGATAGTGCATAAAATCAATAAAAAAATACTTATGTAGCCTATAAAGTGAATCCTGGTACGGGCACACCTCAAAAAGGGAGAAAAAACACTAAAGAAGGAATAGTGTAAAACAATCTGGAATACAGTATAATAGACGGTATGGGCTCTGTGTAAATGGCAACGCACGTCTTCCAGGGCCTATGCAATATTGGCTCTGTATGGTGTACATTGTGCCAACTTCTGGAATGGCACCATCCACTACACGATACTCTAGGGCAGTGGTTTCCAACCGCGGTCCTCAAGTACCCCCAACAGGTACTTGAGGACTTTCCAGATATGTGAAGCACAGCACAGGTGATAAGATTTGCTGCTCAGTGATTGCAGGATTCAGTCTGCATTTCCCCAAGGTAATCCTTAAAGCCTTGCCTGCTAGGAGTACTCGAGGGCCGCGGTTGTGAATCACTGCTCTAGGAAATTCCTCTACAGGTAGAAACAGACGAGAGAAAAAATATCATACGGAAGAATATTGTGTTTTCAAATATGCCCAAAAAGTGATATAATAGATGTGCTCACCTGGACCAGAGTCCTTGGACCTGGCTGTAGGATGACTCGCGTATGACACTTTTAAATGGGAGGTGCCCTGCCCTCTCCTAGGTGGTAAGGGATGTTTGGGACGTAATGGAGATAACAGTAGGAAGAACAGATAACAAGGACTGGATATATGATAAAATAAATCAACTTATAAAGTATGCATAAATATAAAACCAAATAAAGTATAGAGGGGTATACTGATACGCGATTCATCGATTCCAATTCGGCTTGATCAGTGAACACACCTTTCTGCTCAACGTCCTTAACCCCTTCACTGCTGAGCCATTTCACCTCTTTGTGCTGAGCTCATTTATACCATTTCGCTAAATCCCCACAACTTGAACTGGTCAAAATAAGGAAATGTTGCTAGTTCAGTCAGCATAATATAATGAAACATGCATAGAGATAGCATCATTGGAAGAAGATGCAAGTACTTATAATAGTGAGGGCTCAATAAATAAATTTGACGCGTTTCGCTGGTATTGACACCAGTTTCATCAGGATAACAGCCCGTTGTGCAAGGACATAGTTAATAGAAGGGAATGACTAACCTGGACAGCCGGTGGTCAAGCTTTAAATAGACCTTGGGGGAACATGTGCAGAATGATTATCAGTGTAACAGTAAAAAAATTTAATTTACGGAGTTGCGTGTTAGAACTATAACCGTGTGAAAGATAAGGGGCTCTATTACATTCTTCGCGCAAACTTTAATGCGTTAATAATCCATTAACGCGAGGGGCAAAACCCATTGCGCTGAACGTCGTATTGCAATGTCCACATAAAAAAATTAGCGTTAACGTCTACCGCGGGTAAACCTGCGCGAACACTGCGCGAGCGTACTGTACTGCGCGCGTCCTATACTTAACATTGCGAGCGCAAATGCATTTTGCACTGGTACGCAGATGGTATTACAATCTATGCGCAAAATTTAGCGCACAGCTAATGTAGCCTATAAAGTGAATCCTGGTACGGGCACACCTCAAAAAGGGAGAAAAAACACTAAAGAAGGAATAGTGTAAAACAATCTGGAATACAGTATAATAGACGGTATGGGCTCTGTGTAAATGGCAACGCACGTCTTCCAGGGCCTATGCAATATTGGCTCTGTATGGTGTACATTGTGCCAACTTCTGGAATGGCACCATCCACTACACGATACTCTAGGGCAGTGGTTTCCAACCGCGGTCCTCAAGTACCCCCAACAGGTACAATCTATGCGCAAAATTTAGCGCACAGCGTTTGAGCGCATAATTTTAACGTCTTTGAAAAGCTGGTGTTAATGGCAAGTCTGGACATCCTGGCCGAAACCGAATATACCAGCCCAAAATAAAAACCATACAGCACAGTATAGTTACACATTCTACGCATACCAAACCAATAAAATGGAGAAGTTGTGCATGTTTTTATTATTGCTGCAACCTATATACTCAGATTGATTTTGGCAGGCGCAAAAACTGAACAGGAGACAATTGTGATTCTTAATTCTGATTGACTGAATCGCGTGAAAAAACAGTCCGCACACCGATTTCCGCGCACAATGCTAATGCGCGCATTTTTGCGCTTATTTTTTATGCGCGTTATTTTTTGACGGATGAAAAAATGCACGCGGATTGTAATACCAGCGTTAATTTCCGTGCGTTAACGTTTAACACTTCGCGCACTAATTAACGCGATTTGCGATCTTTTTTGCGCAAGGAATGTAATAGAGCCCAATGTATGGACCTTATAGATTTTCCGAGACTTAAATTTACTTTATGGAGGGTGTGTGTTTTTACTGTAAATGCTGATCCTAATTAGGATTATTGTAAAGAAACGGGTGATAGAATTAAATTGAACCCTTAGGTATAAATCTCCAAACTGTTCTATCTATCTCTCTATCCATCTATCTATTATATTTCTGGTTGTATATCTAGCAATCTATCATGTCAATCTGTATTTCTACATAATCCAAATCAGGCACTTCTAATTAGGTATAGTTACCATTGTTAGCTTCCAGTACAATCCAGGTTGCTGATATAATTCATAGGGACAGCAGGATATGAATGAACAATCAGGTAATAATTGGTTTAATTGGCCTCCCTGAAATTCCCAAAAAGTAAGCAGTCAAATCTCAACACGAATCAATTTCACTCTAATTATATGATAATATAATTTTTCCTGTCATTGTCTGTGACCTACAAAAATATTAAATCATGGCTGGACAGTTTATGCTAACAGAATGAAGATTAGTAGATAATTGCCATCTCAGAACATCTAGGGCTCTATCACCTCCTTCAAGCTAACGCTAGCGCTTATGTGGTGATAGCGCGCCGTACAGATTGCCTCCGATTCGCTAACGGGTTAAAAAAACCTGCTAGAGAATTGGTATTAGGGATGAGCTGTTTGGTTTGATCAGTTCGGAGTTCGATTCGAACTTTGGCCGTTCGCAAGTTCGCGAACTTCGAACTTTTTGGCATGTTCGGTTCGCGTTCGCAAAAATTTTTTTTTTAAAAAGTATAAAAAATGCTTAAAAAATACTAAAAAATCATAGAATCATAGAAACATAGAAAAATGTCGGCAGATAAGAACCTTTCGGCCCATCTAGTCTGCCCAATTACATGGATACTTTACCTGGATTTATCTTTTGTTTAGGATAGCCTTATGCCTATCCCATGCCTGCTTAAATTCAATTACTGTTTTGGCCTCTACCACTTCAACTGGAAGACTGTTCCATGTATCCACCACCCTCTCAGTAAAATAATGCTTCCTGATGTTACTTTTAAACCTTTGTCCCTCTAATCTAAGACTATGTCCTCTTGTTTTGCTACTTTGTTTCCTTTTAAATATACTCCCTTCCTCTACCTTGTGGATTCCCTTTACGTATTTAAATGTTTCTATCATATCTCCTCAGTCTCGTCTTTTTTCCAAGCTGTACATGTTAAGATCATTAAGCCTTTCTTGGTAACTTTTATCCTTCAAGCCGTACACCATTTTAGTAGCCCTTCTCTGAACTCTCTCTAAGATGTCTATATCCTTCTGGAGATACGGTCTCCAGTACTGCACACAGTACTCCAAGTGAGGTCTCACCAGTGCTCTGTACATTGGCATGAGCACGTCCCTTTTCCTACTGCTAATACCTGTCCCTACACAACCAAGCATTCTGCTAGCATTTCCTGCTGCTCTATTACATTGACTACTTACCTTTAGATCCTCTGAAATAATAACCCCTAAATCCCTTTCCTCAGATGTTGAGGTTAGGACTGTATCAAATATTCTTGGGTTTTTACGTCCCAGGTGCATTATCTTGCACTTATCCACATTAAAACTCAATTGCCACAGCTCCGACCATTTTTTTAGTTTACCTAAATCATTTTTCATTTGGCTGATCCCTCTAGGAAATCTAGAAGTAAAGAGACTCTTTACTGCAGAATATTATGTTTATTAGATATTGAATTAAAAACTAATGTGTACGTGCAAAGATTCTCACCTCTAAATGACCTGTGTTCTCAAACGGTAAACAACAGGTGTTTTTAGTCTGGTCTAATGAATTTGATACATTTTATGTATGTAGACTATACTGAGGGTGTGGTGTCTGCTTCTGAGAAGTGTTAATTTCTCTACTAAATCTACCTCTAATATGCTGCATTTCACTGCTGTGTGCTCAGCTCATTTTTCACACTTTCGCTCATGATGTTTAAACGCGATTTGAAGCCATATTTTATTAAATAACCCAGACATATTAGATATCGTTTTTTTCCGGCAGACTCCGCAGATTCATAATATATCATTTTTATATGTATACGTCATGTCCTGGCTGTATATTATGACAAAAAAATGCAATAAAAATTGAATTTTTAATCATCTGCAGTGTGTAAAGTGTTTTTTTTCACATTTTAGCACATGAGCGTTTGCGGTTATGTTTTCTATGGGGTGCGCTCGTACAAAAATTAGAAATGGGGACTTGTTACATTTTGTGGGGGGAATTATGTGATTTATAGCAAACGCACCCCAAAGAAAAAAATCATTAGTGCATCATCGTTCACATTATAATTGAAATGTGAACAATATTGCTGCATTAATAAAAATAACACACAAAACAAAATACAGGTTTTTTTTTTTTTACTTTATACCTGGTCATGTTGGATATCATTCGAAAGGCCATGCTCAGGCCTTTCAATTGACACCCTCCATGACCCCCTAGCTGCCTGGAGATATCGGGGTTCAAATGAACCCCCTATCTCCACCAGGGGATTCCGGGCAGCTAGGGGTTCCCCGGCTATCTGACGTCCTCACGCTATGCGTGAGGACGTCAGGCAATGAGGGGGGACCCGGGGGTGGAGCCGCCAACCAAGATGGCAGCCCCCACCAGAGCTAGGCCGCACTTTGGCACCGCAAGGCATCTCTATACACAGCCAGTGGTGTATTTAGGTTTTGTGCTGCCCTAGGCCTGACTAAACTCGTGCACCCCCCAATTTAAATTTGAGGCACCCCTTCCTGTCAAGGGCACACCTCTTCCTGGTTAATCCCCACCCTTCATCTTAAAGCTCCACCTTTTCCTCTTAGAGCTCCGCCTTTTCCTCTCTTTATATTAAAAGTGGATAACAAGTGCCTACTTGTATATTTTGTATACCATTTCAAATGTATCTAATGAGATAATTGAGAAAATTATGAAATGTTTAAATTCAAGCATTTTTACAAAGAACAACCACGCATGTCAAGTATACTGGATCACAGCCGCTCTAATTGGTTGAACAATAAAATCCACAGAAACTTGCACTGTGTATGAGCATATCACAGAACTGCACAGCAATAAAACTCACAGTAATGTGCAGTGTGTATGAGCGTATCCCAGAGCTCCAGGGCAACAAAACTCACAGTAATATGCAGTGTGTATCACAGAATCCACAGCAATAAAACTCCCAGCAATGCAATGTGCGGTGTGTATGAGTGCATCAGAATCCACTGCAATAAAACTCCCAGCAAACCAAGTGTATATGAGCACACAGCAATTATGCTGTGGAGCCATCTTGTCAGCAGTGGGGTGCCACTGCCAGAGGGTGCACTGTAGCTTTGATTCCCTTGCCGGTGGGTGTTCAGTCCAGAATAGAGTCTGTGTTAACGAAAGGGCGGGCAGCTGCGCGAGTGCGTTTCCCGTGGTTCAGCCAGTCATGTGGTACTGAGACTCAGAGAAATGGCAGTGAAATGCCCTGATGTTCGGTGGTTTCAATCAGCAGTTTTATTCAGGCGAACCCCATAGGTTTCAATGTTAAAAATATTCCAGTTTTTATGCAATATCTAATAAATCATTTATTATTTTAATCTGCAGTAAAAAGACTTTATTTATTGATTTTTTTTTTAGTACCCTTTAGTAATTTTTCAGATTTTTTTGGGCAAAATTTCCCCCTCTTTTTTTTAATAGCGGTTTTTCTTTTTTCTGTAACAGAACTTTTTATTATCAATCATAGGATCTTATATGTAAATTCCAGACATTTTCGTTCAGTAGTTCTTTTGAAAACAGCAGGCCACGGGTTTGCGGTGGCAGCATTCAGCGGCCGACTCCATGCACTTTGGGGACCCTGCGGTGAATGGTGAATTCACTGCAGGGTGGGGAAATTTTATTCTCCTAAGTGCAGGGAACTACAGAACACCAAAATGTTGGCGTCATTTCGGTGCTCTGTGAGTAACCCATTTAGTGGTGAGGTTTTTTGCTGCCCCCTGGAAAGTGAAAGCCTAGGCCTTGCCTACCCAGGACATACTTGAAAATTAGTGAAATCTCAATGTATCCTTCCTGGTAAAATACATTGCAAAAGTAAGGGTGGGGCCACCCAGTGCGGGCCGCTGCCCCCTGGAAAGTGCCGCCCTAGGCCTGGGCCTAGTCGGCCTAGGCCAAAATACACCACTGTACACAGCCACATTAGCATCTCTATACACAACCTCACAGCATCTCTATACACAAACAGCATCTCTATACACAACCCCATCAGCATCTCTATACACAATCTCACAGCATCTCTATACGCAACCACACAGCATCTCTATACGCAACCTCACAGCATCTCTATACACAACCTCACAGCATCTCTGTGAACCCTCAAATGAACCCCCTATCTCCACCAGGGGATTTCGGGCAGCTAGGGGTTCCCCGGCTATCTGACGTCATCACGCTATGCGTGAGGGCGTCAGGCAGTGAGGGGAGACCCGGGGGTGGAGCCGCCATCCAAGATGGCGACCCCACAGGAGCTAGGCCACACTTCGGCACCACAAGGCGCCGAAGTGCGACCCGGTGACTAAGGGGTTAAAGCCAGGCCTGCTTAAAAGGGGAGATTCTCTCCTTTTAAGCGGTGCCTGGCTTTTTTTTGTGGGACCTCCCGATCGGGAGGGAGAGGGATCCGAAAGGATCCCCCCCTCCCTTCCCGGCGATCTCCCGGCATTGCCGGGGGGTCGCCTGGAAATGACGTCATCGCACATGGCGCGATGATGTCATTTACGTCGGGAGGAGCTTGACTTCAGCGTCTGGACACTACCCGGACCCGGACATTGTTTTTAAATGTTTCTATACATCCTAGAAATCCGCCACTTCACAGGTAGGTTATGGGGACCTCCTAGGTACGATATTTGAAGGAATTTTTCATTTTTATTTTTAACCCTTATTTCATGGAAAACTCACTTTCCCTTTAAAAATGTTTTTTTTTTTTACTTTTTGTCCTTGTATCCTGTTCCCCAGGGCACTACCCGGACCCCCATACACCTTTTATGGCAAATATCTAGCATATATGCCCTCTTGGAGGGCACTCTAAAAATCGAATTTTAAGTCCCATTGACTTGTATTGAGTTCGAGTTCGAATTCGAACTTCTGAAAAGTTCGAGTTCAAATGCGAACCGAACTTGGGGGTGTTCGGCTCATCCCTAATTGGTATTAGCGTTGTGTACCGTGAGATTACTGTACATTGCGCTCCCTATACTTAACATGGGGAGCGCAAAGTGTAAAAAGAGATTAACTAGCATTAGTATCACAAGGTCATAATACTAGTTACTAAGAGCTGGTGCTAACTGAAAGCGTTAACACCAGCTCTGAGCCGCTGCTGCAGAATCAGTTAGCAGCAGCTGAAAAGCCCCCCCCCCCGGCAAAAATCAAAACTCACGTCTCTTCCTGCGGCCAGAATGGCGGCCCGATCTGCTGCTTCTGGCCACCGGGAGCAGAGTGAGACTGGAGAAAAAAGTCCCGAGTCTCCCTCCACAATCACGCCGCCGACCAGCAGAATCTCACAAGAGGCAAGATACCGCCGTCATGTGACCCAGCAGGAGATACCTCCATGGACCCCATTATCAATTCAAAATCGATTCAGATCACTAAACAAAAAGCGATAGATCAAATCCTGCTCAGTTACTGTTACATTAGGGTTAAACATGAGGATTAAAAGGCAAGCTAGGGTTAAATATTGAGCTGTCTATTGGCCTGTGGTGCTGAATACAACAGTTTCAGTACCACAGCTAATTGAAAGGGGCGGGGTGCTTTGTGAAAAAGTAAAACAAACTGATTCGTTTTCATAATTTCATTTATAATTTGGTATCAATTTGGAATCGATTCGAAATCTGTTCGGATCACAAAAAAAAATCAATCAATCATTCAATCAATGGTTCTCTTGTGAAACAGTATAATGAATCAATTTCATTATATACCATTTTGTTTTAATTGGGATGAAACCAATTAGTTATTTCAGAAGTACTTCCAAAATACAAATTAACAAATTTTCAAGCAAATTGAGATTCGTTACAAATCGAATGCACACCTCTAATATGGACCCAATCTCTCCACTACTGTCTCAGTTCTTAACGGTGGTTAAACATGAGCCAATCCGTAAACTCGGGGAAAAAACACAAACAAAACACTATGCTATGTAGTGGACAGATTGGGTGCTCTTAGGTTAGAGCAAATACATTACTCAGAAAGAATTAGGGAGGAGCTGAACACCCCCGTGTTCGGTTCGCATTCGAACTCAAACAATTTCAAAGTTCGAGTTCAAACGCGAACACGAACTCGAACTCAATGCAAGTCAATGGGACTCAAAAGTTCGATTTTTAGAGTGTCATCCAAGAGGGCATATATGCAAGATATTTGCCATAAAAGGTGTATGGGGGTCCGGGTAGTGCCCTGAGGGACAGGAAACAAAGACAAAAAGTTTAAAAAAAAAACGTTTTTAAAGGAACAGTGAGTTTTCCATGAAATAAGGGTTAAAAAAAAAACGAAAAATTCCTTCAAATATCGTGCCTAGGAGGTCCCCATAACCGGCCCGTGAAGTGGCGGATTTGTAGGATTATAGAAACATCGCCATCAGAGACCCACACACGACACCTAGCCACCCCTAAGGGGTTAAAATGCACAGGGACTTGCTACTATCCTGTTAGATGAGGGAATGTATTATATGTATAAAGCAAGGTATATATGACAATGGATAGTCAGAGACTCTAGGGACTCAGCTTGTACGCTTTATGATAGACATTTTCACGTTGTGTTGTGTTACTAATGCAGAAGCAGCAAGCCCTTCCACCACGCTTGCACCAAACTATAGATCTAACACAATAATAATTGTATGCTCTCATAGGCCCTTCGAGAGAGGTACATGACATACAAATACTGGAATATTATGTTTAAACCTAAGGAGTGTGAAAAAGATTTTATTAAGCCCTTGATGACAAATGACGTAACATCTACATCATTAATGATTGGCTTTACAGAGCCCTGGTCCTTAAGGGGTTAAACAGCATATCAGCGGAACATGTAGTAGAAATGAATGCTTCTTAGAATTCAGAAGCACAGTGTTCATACATGTGCAGGAGCCACACCCAGTCTGCAGGCAATGTATCAAATTCATGAGACCAGACTAATTAGAAGCAGATGTTATTTCCAAACACTAATTAACACCTGTTGTTTACGCCGTTTGAGAGCCCTGCTGACGCTGTAAGCACATGTCATTGAGAGGTGAGAATCTTTGCACCTAGACAATACATTAGGCAGACTGTAAGGCATGCTTTCCTTGTAAACTAGATAATCCACATCACACATTGCAGCATTTTAAAGATGAAACACACAGGCGGCGCAAAAAATCCTATGCAAGCCTCATGCCCTCTAAGCACATGTAATCTTGAGGTGTGAAAGTTTCAGAAAAATGTACACGTGTGCAAATATTTTAAATAAAGCCAGAATAATTTTATTACAGTCACATTTGTCTGACAAACAGATAATACATTACGCTGCAGCATGTGTTGTTGACATATGTTGGTAGATGTATGTAATGTGTGTTATGTGTATGTAACATGTTTATGCTATTATACATACTGCTTCTTGCCGACGTACACAGTCCGTCCATTGCTAATCATCACCCACATGCGTGCCTTCTTGCCCTGGGTAGTTTTTTAATTCAGTATCTAATAAACCGTTGCTTATAATATTCTGCAGTAAAGAGTCTCTTTATTTCTAGATTTTTTAGTAATTTTTAAGCATTTTTTATACTTTTTTCAATTTTTTTTTTTCGAACTCGAACCGGGCACGCCAAAAAGTTCGAAGTTCGCGAACTTTCGAACTGACAATGTTTGAGTCGACCTCCGAACTGATCAAACCGAACAGCTCATCCCTACTCAGAATCACGTGAGTAATGTCCAAATAGTGTGAATGCAATTTATTTTGGTACAAACTGGTGCATTTAGATGGTTTGCCTTTTTTTCTGTTATTTGTACCTGGCATATGACACACTTACTGCTGAAAACCATTATATTTCATAGTGTGGTATGCTGTATGTAATAAGAGTGCATTCACATCGTGTATATCGTACACCACCAACTTATTTTATCTGGTTTCATTAACAAAACAATGGGAACGAAACAAAATTAAAACAAACATAGGAACAGAAACAAGAGATGTAGAGGGCCCTGCTCGGATGAGCTTACAGTCTAGAGGAGCTGGAATGGAGGAAAACAAGAGATGTTTAATTGTTCGTCAGGATCACTAGCACTAGTGTTACAAAAATGGTGGGGACAAGGAAGGTGCCTTTATAATGATGTGTGGGGAGGTGAGGAGAGGGATAGGTCTGCATAAGTAATGTGGTATGCTAATCTGAAGAGATGGGTTTTGAAGTATTTTTTTGAAAGTCCGAAGACAGGGGGAAAGTCTGATAAGGAAAGGTAGGTCATTCCATAGGACCGGAGCAGCCCTTGAGAAGTCTTGGAGGCGAGAGTTGGAGGTGCAGGTGGAAGCAGATGAAACCCACTGACCGGAGTGACCTAGAACAGACGTGCTAGTACTTTAATTGTTTTAGTAATTTACTAAAAAGCGTGCATTGATATTTATTTGATTATTTTATCTTCTCATATATTTTCCTCTTATGTCCATTTATTTACTTTTTACATAAAAAGTCCAAAAGCAAATTCCATAAACAACATTAAAAGTAGGGATGTGCAATTCATTTCGTTCCGAATTGAATTTCGTACGAAATTGACCATTTTTGTTCTTTTGGGAGTATTTCTGAAACGAAATAACGGCTGCCCGAAATGATGAACTCCGGAATCAAAGTTTCAACATAAACGAAATCATTTCGTTATGAGACCTAAACGAATTAAAACGGAACGCAAATGATACGAAATGCTGAAAAAAAAGAACAAAACGATCAAAAATGAAATTAATTTCGTAACGAAATGAACTGAAATGAAAAAAAGTAACCAAAATGATCTGACATGAAAAAAAAGGAACAAAATCATCTACAATGAAAAAAACCTAACAAAAATGGAACAGGCCACTATTTAATTAATGCAGATGCTGTCTGTGCCCCTATATAATGTGTATTACAGGTCACTTTATAATAATGCAGATGCTGTGTCCCTATATAATATGTATTACTGGTCACTTTATAATTAATGTAGATGCTGTGCCCCTATATAATATGTATTACAGGTCACAGTTATTTTAAAGAAGACCTTGGACAGTTCCACTTTGTGAAATAGAATGATAATATGTTCCACCTTTCAGACCTTGGACAGTACCTGAAAAGTGGGACATGTTATCAATCTATTTCACAAGTGGAACTGTCCAAGGTCTGACACAATGTAATGTAATGTATCTTGCTGAATGTAGACAGGCTGTAAGAAAATAATCCAGCTGCATGAGTTCGGCAAAGAAAAACAGACCTCATTATTACATTTAAAATAAGTTAGGAAACCTAAACTTTCACCCAAAAATTCCCAAAAAATGCCAAAATAAAGCCTAACAAATAAAATAAATATATGCAGATACTTCTTGCTGTAAGTGAAAAAAATAAATGCTTTAAGATATATTTAATAAAAACGGGGATTTTTTTTAACATTGAATGCTATGATGGAAAAAAGGCTAGTTTCTATAAAAAAACTTAGGAAACCTAAAGATTAACCCAAAATTCCAGAAAAATTACAAAATAATCCTTACAAATAAATAAATACAGGCACTTCTTGCTGTAAGTAAAAAAAATAAACGGTTTAATAGATATTTAATAATATATTACTCACAAAAACGGGAAAACAAAATAAACAAAATAACCTATTGAAACAGACTGCCGAATCGACGAAACGAAATAAAGCAAAACGAAAACCTACCAAAATGACCCGAAACCAAAAACACGGCCCGAAAAAACCGAACTGACCTGAACCGAAAAAAAACGGCGTGTACATCCCTAATTAAAAGAAAAAATGTTTTAAATTCCATTCTTTATGTATTATTTTTGCTTTTCCACACGCAGTAACATTAGTACTACATTGTCCATTTTCTGAAATTCTTCATCAAATCACATTATGAAGTTAGGGTTTAATCCACCATGTGAAAGACAAGAAAAAAAAGAGAGTAAAATAGATGTGTATATTTCAATGAATCCCAACAGTCATCCATATTTAATTAAATAAACAAGTATAAATTATTCACTGGAGCTGCCCATGTTGTAACAGGTTACATTGTGTTTTAAACAAATAAATAAGTTATGGTTATTTTTTGTTCCCTACAATTATATAAAGATATTTGTGTTATTGTTTTGAAGGTTGAAAGGTATTTAATTACCTTTTAATGACCTCACTTTCTATGTCCATGTAGGTATTCTCATAAAGTCAGAATAAAAAAGAACAAGTTTACAGAAATAAAACTCTGTTTAACATACTGAGAGAAGAGGGAATGTATTATGTTGGCTAAAACTATAAGATTAACGATAATAATAAAAAAATATCACATTTTAAACATATTTGTTCAAAGATGTTTCAATGTCAGGATATTTGTCTAAGAATTTGTAAATCATCCTGGCCTTAGTCTTGTTCCAGAGCTGAAAACAATGTTTAAATTTGATAACATTAAGATTAAATATTCATAGTTGCTGTGTAATATAAACATAATACACAAATGATGGGATCATCTTCTGAAAAACTTTAGCCAACTCCCCTCGTTGAACAGAAATTAGCTGTTTAACGCTGTCACAGTGGGTGAATAAGATAAACAACATGCAGATTAGGGATGAGCTGTTCGGCTTGATCAGTTCGGAGTTCGACTCGAACATTGGCATTTCGAAAGTTAGCAAACTTCGAACTTTTTGACCTTGCTCCCATTGTGGGAAATGAGAAGGGGAATAATGGCAGTGGTATTGCTCATTTTATAAGTCCAAAGGCCAGTCAAAGGCCAGACTCTGACCTGTCCAGTGATGCCTCACTTGACCTTGTGAGGTGTAAAGATTAGAGACGCAGGGGTCCAAAGACCCCCCAGTGCACTTCACTGCAGTGTGGCGGTTTTGGTTTTTGATGTAACAATTCGAAATAATGGATTGTGCCATCACCTCCACACTTGAGATGGTGAGTTAGTGCAGCATCATTGTTCCCTATATAACTGAAAGGTGAAAAATATTGCTGTGTTAGAAAGAAAAATAAAGAATTATTTATTATTTTATTTTTATTGTTACATAAAACCTGATGATGCTTGGTATCATTGGAAAGGACATGCTCTGATCTTTCCAGTACTACCTCACATGACCCTGTAGCTGCTATGAAGTTGGAGATTTAGGGGTCCAAATGCCCATCATTGCAGACACTGTTATCCTTTCTTTGGGCCTTTTCTGGGGCACGGGCCTGGAGCTGCTGCTTCATCAGCCCCTATGCTAATCCGGCCCTGCCTGCAGATAACTAAATATAGTAATGAGAATGGTCAGGAATAGTTCGAACGCGAACACAAACCGAACTCAATGCAAGTCAATAGGACTCGACAGTTTGAATTTTAGAGTGCCCTCCAACAGGGCATATATGCAAGATATTTGCCATAAAAGGTGTATGGGGGTCCGGGTAGTGCCCTGGGAGACAGGAAACAAGGACAAAAGTTTTTTTAAAAAAGGCTTTTAAAGGAACAGTGAGTTTTCCATGAAATAAAGCTTAAGAATAAAAATGAAAAATTCCTTCAAATATCGTGCCTAGGAGGTCCCCATAACCTGCCCGTGAAGTGGAAGATTTGTAGGATGTATAGAAACATTTAAAACCAAAAAAATGACATTTCAAATGACGGTAATCTATTCATAAACAACTGCTTGGGGCGGCAGTCTGTATGAAAAGAGGAGACATTTTAGGACACGCAGAACAAGTTTAGTGATTTTTTGGCTAACTTATGGTGAAATTTATGCAGGCTTTGGATGAAAGTAACAATAGGTGCTTTAAAATTGGGCCTTTAATGTCGGCAACAGTGCCGTCACACCGTAACCCCTCTGTGGTATTGTGGAAGAGTGTTGGGTTTCTAGTACCACCAGGGTGATGTCATCGAGAGGCGCCGGGTAGTAGGCGCATGAGCGGTATCATTGGAGACATGTCAGAGGTTAGCTGCAGTCCTTCCAGTGCTAAATGCCATTAGGCCCCTCCCACAACTCCAGACCTTAAGCCATAACGTATATGTAAACACACTGCATGCAAAGACAAAATACACAAATATTCACTTTGCAGGTAAGATTCCTAAGTGGAATAGGTACATAACATGCACGGCTACCTACTCAAAGGTGTTACATGCCCATAGCAGAACGAAGGTCTAGTGCAGTGTTTTCCAAGCCTGTCCTCAGGACTCATTGACAGGTCAGGTTTTCCAGATTTCTGATGCACAGCACAGGTGAGATAATTTGCTGCTCAGTGATTGCAGGATTCAGTCTGCATTTACCCAAAGTGATCTGTAAAATCTGACCTGTTAGTGGGTCCAGAGGACAGGTTTTGGAAACACTAGAGTCTAGTGTGATGCTGAGAGGAGGCATATGCTGGTAATATTGTCTGCAGAATCAGGGAGTACCAGTGCTCCATAAATTACCAGTTTTTAGACAAAATGTATTCTATGTGAAAACCCCCAATTTTGTTTCTTGTTTTTTTTCCATCTCAGATGCCATCACTTAGAATATGCAAATAACCTGCCAATCTACGCAAGTTGTAGCCAATAAACACAATTTTTTTATTCATGTATTTAATTAATCAATTAAAGTTGAAGCACAAATCAGTTAAAGGTCAAACTTAAGAATGAACAAAAAAAATAAATGAATCGCAAAGGGATGATATTTTGTGTCAGGACAGCCACAAGAATGTTTTATGGGTACAATAGAAATGGATTGGTTCCCCACTTCTGACACCAATACCTAATCCACCTGTGGCTACCAGCTTCAGCATATGGACTACTTGACCTTCTCTGTTTTAACCCCTCAGCTGCAGTCCATGGGTATGGGGTATAGAGTTGATGGGCAACCCCCCTATCTTTATGAGCATGTGAGCTTCCCAACAGTCCCTCCCTTCAGATTAACTCCTCACTCACTTTCATAGGGCTTGGGTTTAATTATATAAATAATTAGTTGTGCAGAACCAGCACACAGACTAATTTTCCAACAACAAAACCATTTAAAAATAAACAAAATGTTTTGTCCGAATTACGGATGATCCGAATCAAGTGTCCAACAACATGTTTTGGCCGTGCACTTGTCTTATATACCATTTTTAATTTGTAACACCACTTTACTGTCCTACAGTCATGTAAAAAAAATAAATATATATATATTGTATATTCCTGTGTAGAAGAGTTAAACCTGTTTTTTGACTGATGGGCGTTAGTTCCATAGCATGAGAAAAATGCAGTGTTCACATATTTTCTTACATATATCACATGTTCCAGAAAACGCTGCCATATAAATTTAGTATAGCTTCCATGAAATTAAACTTCTGCTTCAGGCAAGACTGTGACAAGTTGTTTTCTTGTTGTAACTCAGTCAGGAGTGTTACAGTCTTGACAGAAAATCTGATGTGAACAAGATTTCAGCCATCGTTTCTTGCTTCTTTGTCATACCGTGAAAACATAAATGACGGAAAATAGACATGCCGATCGAAATAAATAGTGAAGTTTGTTGCCAACTGTTCAATTGTTCCTTTTAGCTTTGCAGATTCTCCTTATCCCCAGGGGGCAAGTACAACCCATAGGCCCATGGTGCAGCGACCCGGGCCCCCATTTAAATAAATAAAAAAAAACATGGTTAAGAAATTACATAATAAATGACATTTTAAGGCTGTTTTAAATAAATAATAATTATTATTTCTCTTCAGCAAACATAAATGAATAAAAACCCATCAATACCACCTAACTCGAAGCGATGTCCCACCTATCTCAAACTAATACTGCCTGTATCAGCACAATGTTCCCTTTTCCTCACATTATTAACCCCTAGTTTATAGAAATTCCCCCTTTTTACCCATAACTACCAACCCCTGAATCAGAACAATATCCCCTTCACATTACACTGATGCCCTATTAGAGCCCAGCACTGTCTACTTCCCTAAAATCAAACCCCACAATAATGTACCCAGGACCCATTTAATTAGTTGTAAAAGACACTCAGATTCACAAACTCACACTGACTGACACATATACTCAGATACACATACACACTGACACTCACACTGACTGACACTCACACTGACTGACACATACACATACACACACTCACACTGACTGACACATACACTGACTGACACATACACTCAGATACACACAAATACACACACGCACTCACACTGACTGACACATACACTCAGATACACATACATACACGCACTCACACTGACTGACACATACACTCAGATACACACACACATCCACTTACGCTGACTGACACATACACTCAGATACACACACACACACACACTCACACTGACTGACACATACACTCAGATACACATACATACATGCACTCACACTGACTGACATACACTCAGATACACACACACATCCACTTACGCTGACTGACACATACACTCAGATACACACACACATCCACTTACGCTGACTGACACATACACTCAGATACACACACACATCCACTTACGCTGACTGACACATACACTCAGATACACACACACATCCACTTACGCTGACTGACACATACACTCAGATACACACACACACACACACTCACACTGACTGACACATACACTCAGATACACACACATCCACTTACGCTGACTGACACATACACTCAGATACACACACAGACACACACTCACACTGACTGACACATACACTCAGATACACATTAGGCTTGTGCACCGATTTTTTTTCGGTTCGATTCGGTTCGATTTGTTCGGATGTTTAAAATTTTCGATTCGGCTCGTTTCGACCGATTTCTGTTTCGATTCGGTTCGGTTCAGCTTGTTTTTCGTGTACATTTTTTTTTCCGAATATCGACCATTTTTGGTGTTTTCGGGTCACTTTGCTCGTTTTTTGTATCGACTTTAGTGATTTCGGAAATTTTCGTTTTTTCGGAACGTCTGTTCTCCTCGTTTCAAAGTGTCTACGATAATTCTGGCAATTCTATCGTGTTTTTTTTTATTAAATAAACATCCTTTTTTTCTTATGAATATACATTTCACAACTTTATTTAATCATATTAAAATGGTATGAAGGCCAAGGAACAAAACAAATGAACAAAACGATTTAAAAAACGCTAAACTGACCCGAATGCCACAAGAAACAAGTGATACGCATTTACAAATACAAAATTTACAGAATCAGCGATATAACCGATAATAGTTAATTATACGATGTCCAGAATTACCGAAATGGAACCGAAATCACGAATGGAACCAAAATCATGAATAGAGCAAAAATAAATTTCGATTTGACACATTTCAAGTCCATTCGAAAAATCCAAAATTTTTTCGTTTCGGCTCGGAAAACTTTTCGGATCTGTCGGTTTTCAGGTCCGACCCGATTCGGAAATTCGGCCTTATCCGAAGACACGAATCAGGAAATTTCGTGAAAATTCCGAAACCCGAAACGCACATCCCTAATACACATACATACACGCACTCACACTGACTTACACATACACTCAGATACATATACACGCACTCACACTGACTGACACATACACTCAGATACACATACATACAAAAACACTCACAGATACACATACTGGAAGATACAGACATTTCTGAATTCATACACACACTCTCTCTCTCTCTCCCCTTTTCTCTCTCCCCTCTTTTCATGCCCCTTCCTCTTTCCCCCTTTTTTTATCCCCTTCTCATCCTATTCTCTCTCACCTTTCTTTCACTCTCATTGTCTCTCTCTCCACTTCCATGCTCATTTTCTCTGCCCCTTCCAATCTCATAGAAACATAGAAAATGTCGGCAGATAAGAACCTTTCGGTCCATATAGTCTGCCCAATTACATGGATACTTTACCTGGATTTATCTTTTGTTTAGGATAGCCTTATGCCTATCCCATGCTTGCTTAAATTCAATTACTGTTTTGGCCTCTACCACTTCTACTGGAAGACTGTTCCATGTATCCACCACCCTCTCAGTAAAATAATGCTTCCTGATGTTACTTTTAAACCTTTGCCCCTCTAATCTAAGACTATGTCCTCTTGTTTTGCTACTTTGTTTCCTTTTAAATATACTCCCTTCCTCTACCTTGTGGATTCCCTTTACGTATTTAAATGTTTCTATCATATCTCCTCTGTCTCGTCTTTTTTCCAAGCTGTACATGTTAAGATCATTAAGCCTTTCCTGGTAACTTTTCTCCTTCAAGCCGTACACCATTTTAGTAGCCCTTCTCTGAACTCTCTCTAAGATGTCTATATCCTTCTGGAGATACGGTCTCCAGTACTGCATACAGTACTCCAAGTGAGGTCTCACCAGTGCTCTGTACAGTGGCATGAGCACTTCCCTTTTCCTACTGCTAATACCTCTCCCTACACAACCAAGCATTCTGCCAGCATTTCCTGCTGCTCTATTACATTGACTACTTACCCTTAGACCCTCTGAAATAATAACCCCTAAATCCCTTTCCTCAGATGTTGAGGTTAGGACTGTATCTCCTTCTCCATCACCCCTTTTCTATGCTGATCTTCACACTCCCCACCTTCTATGCCCATTTTTCTCTCTTTCTGTGCTCATTTCCTCTCTCCCCCTTTCCTTCTCTCTACCCCTTTCTCTGCTCATCTTCTCTCTACCTCTTCCATGCCCTTCTCATCTTGTCTCTTCTCCTTCCCAGCTCCCCCTCTCTTTCCCCCTTACCAGCTTCTCTCTCCCTCTCGCCCCCTTTCCAGCTCTTCTCCCCACCTTTCAGATTCTCTCTCTTCCATTTTTCAGTTTCTCTCCCCCTTTTAGCTTCTCTCTCTCCATTCTCAGCTTCTCTACCCCTTTAGCTTTTCTCTCTGACGTGTTAAAAGGTCAGTTATTCCAAGTGCTGTTGCTGCAGAGGATGAAAGCAGAGCGCTATGTGGAAACTAGAGGGCGGCAACACTTTAGAGTGTGCTCCCTTTGCGAGTGCGTTGCACAAGGTGCACACTCTTAGGTAGGCTTGTGCACCGATTTTTTTTTCGGTTCGATTCGGTTCGATTTGTTCTGATGTTTAAACTTTTCGATTCGGCTCGTTTTGACCGATTTCTGTTTCGATTCGGTTCGGTTCGTTTTTCGTGTACATTTTTTTTTCGGAATATCGACCATTTTTCGTATTTTCGTGTCACTTTGCTAATTTTTTGTATCGACTTTTCGGAAATTTCGGAAATTTTTGTTTTTTCGGAACTTCTGTTCTCCTCGTTTCAAAGTGTCTACGATAATTCTGGCGATTCTATCGTGTTTTTTTTTATTAAATAAAGATCCTTTTTTCTTATGAATAATTGAATATACATTTCACAACTTTATTTAATCATATTAAAATGGTATGAAAACCAAGGAACAAAAAAATGAACAAAACGATTTAAAAAACGCTAAACTGACCCGAATGCCACAAGAAACAAGTGATACGCATTTACAAATACAAAATTTACAGAATCAGCGATATAACCGATAATAGTTAAATATACGATTTCCAGAATTACCGAAATGGAACCGAAATCATGAATAGAGCAAAAATAAATTTCGATTTGACAATTTCAAGTCCATTCGAAAAAATCCAAAAATTTTTCGTTTCGGCTCGGAAAACTTTTCGGATCTATCGGTTTTCGGGTCCGATCCGATTCGGAAATTCGGCCGAATCCGAACACACGAATCGGGAAATTTTGTGAAAATTCCGAAATTCCGAAACCCGAAACGCACATCCCTACTCTTAGGCAGGGGTCAAGTCCTGGGAAGAAAAGTGAGGGAACTCACCCACGAATTCCACAACCCCCAATACCTGAAGAAAAAATATATATATCACGAGTATAGCAGTATGTGGTGATACCATTTTTATTGGTTAACATTACATTTAAAAGACAAGCTTTCAAGAGTGTAACCTCTCCTCTTCAGGTCTGGAAACTATACTGATCAGTGAAAGGTATCACTACGTACAGGTATACTCGTGATTTTGGCAACTGGACTAACACGTTATATATATAATACATATATCACATATATCACATACATATATACATATATCTATCCAGGCACAGACCCCCCAGAATTACATACACAGGCACTGAACCCCCAGAATAACGTACACAACACTGAACCCCCAGAATAATATACACAGCACTGAGCCTCCAGAATAATATACACAGCACTGAGCCCCCAGAATAATATACACAACACTGAACCCCAAGAATAATATACACAGCACTGAGCCTCCAGAATAATATACACAGCACTGAGCCCCCAGAATAATATACCCAGCACTGGTTATATGGATATATTTGCCCCCAGTTCACATGGATATTATTGACCCCAGCTCATATGGGTATATATTGCCCCAGTTCACATGGATATGCCCCAGCTCATGCATATGACCCCCAGCTCTCATGGATATTGCCCCAGCTCTCGTGGATGTTGCCCCCAGGACTCATGGATATGCC
Organism: Leptobrachium leishanense; assembly: GCA_009667805.1. Classification (NCBI taxonomy): domain Eukaryota; kingdom Metazoa; phylum Chordata; class Amphibia; order Anura; family Megophryidae; genus Leptobrachium; species Leptobrachium leishanense. The sequence goes on along the minus strand of CM019063.1, from coordinate 507,310,935 downwards.
TCCCCGCTCTCATGTATATTGCCACAGCTCTCTTGGATATTGCCAAAGCTCTCATGGATATTGCCTCCAGCTCTCATGGATATGCCCCAGGTCTCATGGATATGCCCCAGGTCTCATGGATATGCCCCAGGTCTCATGGATAATGCCCCAGCTCTCATGGATATGCCCCAGCCCTCATGGATATGCCCCCAGCTCTCATGGATAATGCCCCAGCTCTCATGGATATGCCCCCAGCTCTCATGGATATGCCCCAGGTCTCATGGATATGCCCCAGGTCTCATTGATATGCCCCAGGTCTTATGGATATGCCCCAGGTCTCCTGGATATGCCCCCCAGCTCTCATGGATAATGCCCCAGGTCTTATGGATATTATTGCCCCCAGCAGCACAACTCACCTCTCTGTGGGCCCGAAACGATGCAGGCCGCTGCCGCACATTGCCGGTGGCCGTGTGCTTCCTGCTACGAATGGCCGCTAACAGGAAGTACAGCCGCTCGCCTGGGATCTAACAGCCAGTCGCGATCTCGCGAGATCGCGGCTGGCTGTTTGATCCCAGGCGAGCGGCTGCACTTCCTGTCAGTGGCCGTTCGTAGCAGGACGCATGCGGCCGCTGGCAATGTGCGGCTGCGGCCTGCTCAATCGTTTTGGGCTCGGGCCACAGCAGGAACCTGCATTCCCGCAGCGTGTGGGAGAAGTGCGGGTACGCCGTTCCCGCAGAACTCGAGCACCGCCTTCCCACCGTATCTTTAACTCACTTGGTCCTCACTGTGTGGCATTGCCCATATACTGTAATGGAGTCTATTTTGCTCGATCACTGACTCACATCATTGTATTGTGTGTGATATAATTAAAGGACATCAACAGGGGGTAGATTAGACATCTTTTAAACTCCCTGTTTTATCTCAATCAGCTGCCATCTCTTAACTCAGTTAGCCTTTAGAACAATAACCTCCTGCTGCCTGATCTAAACATTCCTTCCTCCACATCAGTAACTGTTAAATAATGTAGATTAAATAATCAAGAGCCACAAAGCGAAGCTTTTGGTAAATGTTGCATCATGTGAAAAATACACAAACTGGAAACAAGAGATCAAAACCGTAATTTATTTGACCTTTTTACATGCAATTACTTCAAATAAAGGAAAAAACACACAGCAGCACATGTTTTATAATGTGTTTTTTGTTTGTTATTCACAAGTAATCTAGGTACAGTTTATGTATGTGGTGGTGTCCCTTTAATTGCTTTCCATGGCTTTATTCAAAATTATTGTGTTACTTAGGCCTATAGTAAATGTACCACGAAGGCAAGACAAGCACTGAGAGTGCCTTTCCGACAGCTAGTCGGTCAGCTGGTGCACTCTCTGCAAGCACCGTACAGTCTGGCATCATAACAGAAGCAGGGAATAAGAAAGGCAATGAAAGTTGAACCAAAGGACGATTTATTCTAAAAAATAGTAGCAGTGTGTTCGAAGGACCTTAGTCATAGTATATAGCCTGAATGTCCACTTCACTACCAAGCTGTTTTCCACAAAACCACTACCAGGACTCAGTGGTTTATAGAAACTTTGCTGTAGCTATACAGTGAAAATGTGCTTGGAAATTTCAAAAGCACACTTTCAAACACTTCACACTCTTTGACAGGCAGACATCGCTATCTGTTGGCCCAAAACTGCAAACTACATAGTTGTAAAACAGCTTGGGCTTTGTTTTCTTTGAAGTGAAACATGTAATTCCAAGCAGATCAAATTGTTTTTATCACCTCGGCTGTCATACCTGAGGTGCTAAAACTTTTGAGACACATCCTGGAGCTCATTTGCAAATGAATTTCATTGGCAATAAAATAAAATTCATTTGCATTGCTCCAGAATTAGGGTAGATCACCTTAACTCGATCTCGGGCCCCTGCAGGAGCTTTTGAAGATTGGATTTTGAAGATTTAAGATGATCTTGGCAGTGAATGGGTTAAGGTCCTATGTCACTCAGGATCCGTGTCTGCACTGAGCAGCTACTTGAACCGTGTCTGCCCTCAGCTCTGAACCAGCACACACACACAGTCAATACACCTGAAATACGCATACACCTGACGTCCCATGAATAAAGCACCAGGCCTCCCTCCTGACCTTGCTTCATTATTGAAGCTCATGCTCTCAGACAGAGTGGTGCTACATCCTGCTCTTCTTCCACGTTATTACTGATCCAGATAACCCGGCCTACCCTGAACCCTATCCCGATACCTGTCCCTGAAGCTCATTTACCAACAATAAACTGATTTTAATTAAATTAAATTAAATATTTCTGACAAATTTTGGTTTGGTATTGAATCAACGACCCAATGAAATTCAGACGAACTGAAGCAGTTGTCACATTCGGACGAACTCAAAAATCTACAAATTATGCCAATAAAATGTGAGGATGAATTAAAGATAGAGTACAATTAATCGGAAAGCCATTACTAACTAATGGAATATATTTATTAAGAAGGCAAACTTCATTAAGGATGAAGTTTTATTGTAGATAATATTTCATAGGGTTTCTGCTCACCCGTTTTTTTTCTGGTTTTGGGTGTCCAACATCGACTTTAAAGATGTGAAAGTGGAAAAAAAAATGTTCTAATATATCTTTAGCTTTGGGCTTTACGTCAGCTTGATGGAAAGTACTAAAAACGATTTACTCTCTGGAGTGACTGCCCGAAAGAGGATTAAGACAAACACAGAGCGAATATGCTTTAGGCATGAAATGAGAAAATATATGGCCATTAAATCTGACACCGATAGGCCTCGGGCTACATCGAGAGTTCTAAAATTACATAAAATATTCTGTGATGAAAAAGCTGTTACAGACATTAGCTACTCAATTGTGAATGATTACAGAACAAAAATGAGACTTTACAAAGTTAAAATGCAGATTATTTACCTACATTCTGTACTATGTGAAAGTGAGCAGACACACTAGAGATGACATTCTTGGCCAAGTCATGGGAAAGGCTTCTGGTCTCCAAACTGATAAGACGGACAACTCTACCACAGCAACAGGGTCATTCAATCTGTGCTTGTTAAAAATATAAACACTAGCAGGGTTATTCAAAGAGATCCGAATGGCTGCCGAAAGGGAACCGAACGCTGAAAATCCCGGCTATCCAGAGAGCAGGCAATTCGCCAAATCTTTGCATTATTTCAGATTCTGAAATATTCCGAACTGAACTGACATTTTTGACTCTACACATGTCTACTCTCCACTATCCATCCATCCAATATCTATATGCTTGTCTTTCTTTTCTCGCTTCCTATCTATCTTTATGCTATATACTATCTATTTTTTTTCTTTCTTTCTTTCTCTTTCTTTCTTTCACTTTTTTCTTTCTTTCTCTTTCTTTTGTTTTCTTTCTCTTTCTTTCGTTTTCTTTCTTTCTCTCTTTCTCTTTCTTTCTGTTTCGCTCTTTTTCTTTCTTTCTCTCTTTCTCTTTCTTTCTGTTTCTCTATTTCTTTCTTTCGATTTCTTTCGCTTTCTCTTTCTTTTGTATTCTTTCTCTTTTTCTTTCTCTTTCTCTCTTTCTCTTTCTTTCTCTCTTTCTCTCTTTCTCTCTTTCTTTCTTTCTCTCTTTCTCTCTATCTCTCTATCTCTCTATCTCTCTATTATCTCTCTATTATCTCTCTATTATCTCTCTATTATCTCTCTATCTATCTTTTTGAAGGACATACATAATAACCCAGCAAAAAAGTTTTCTTTTCCACTTTTAGACCTGTTCTTGATAGAATAAACCAAACTGTCTAGACTCCCTTGATTGCCCAGCGTTGGGGATTTATTAACGAAACTGAATAATTGAAAAATATGTAAGTAGCAAATGAATGCACAGGTGATCCCCCATGAGTGGAATTTACATAGATTTTTCAATGAATGGAATAAAAACATAAATTAATGAAAGGCTTGACAATGCTAATGATTGTCCTGGTGGCTGCCCTATGGCTATTAGGATATGAACCCATTATAATATCTATTGATCTTTCAATTCAGAAAATGATTTGGTTAAGCTGTTATTTTCAAGTATTGTCCACTACGGCCATAACATTCATTTTAATGTTATGAATGACGCGGGCAATAAAACTGTAAGCTGTAACAAGTGACTTTATGGTATCAGAAATATTGATCACGTGTATTCTTCATTATTTCAGAAAACAAATCCCAGTCATGAATCCTTTTATTTCATGTGGTAACATATGCAGAGTGCTGTCGTTGTTGTGCCGCAGGGAAAACGGCAAGTGCCCGAATGCAGGGGATACATGGCAAAGCAGGCAAGAAAACGGTTAAGAGGTATATATATATATATATTTATTACAGAATACACAGCTTGCAACTTTCAGGAGACATGTAAGGATAAGAGGAGAACAAAGCTATGTTATAACAAGGTACGATGGACAAGGAAGGATGAAGAGTAACAAGTGAGAAACAGAAAGGTTTGTGAGGGTCCTGAGAACAAGCAACAGCACTAGTGGCCTGCTCTACGGTGGGGGCCGCTCAGGTCTCACAAGGCTTTAGCGCGATTGCGCCATTACAGGGACGAATGCTCCATATGCAAATCAGACAGCAATCATCCAGATAGACACCCTCACAAAACTCTCCCCTTTTCACTATAAGTTTATAGAGTATCCAGATGTGGACCCCTTGCTCTATGTGCCTCATCAGGTGGAGTGTCAGCTATACCCTCCTGATGAGGCCTAATAAGGCCGAAACGATTGTTGGGGGTTGCTGCTCCTCTCGTGCAGGGATGACTTCCTTGGCAGTCAGTACTGGCCACCTTTTCTGGGTGATAGCTTCTGATTTGCATATGGAGCATTCATCCCTGTTATGGCGCAATCGAGCTAAAACCTTGTGAGACCTGAGCGGGCCCCACCGTAGAGCAGGCCACTAGTGCCGTTGCTCGTTCTCAGGACCCTCACAAACCTCTCCCTTTCTCACCATGAAGAGTAACAGGGTAGGGCTCAAAAACAGAAATGTCCAGATAGACAAGAAGGCACACCATAAACTGGGATCCCCAGGCAGAGATACATTGGGGCAGCACTCTTAAATAATAAGCAACATAACGATACTCTAAGCAGCACCTAGGATCACTCTGTAGGTGGACTAAACATGGACTGGAACTTGTATGACTCCACAGGGGAAAGACATGAATACAGCTGGCAGGGCTTAGGTCTTATTAGAACCATGAAGGGCACAGGACGTTTTTTTTTTGTCCGTTCTGGACTTGGTTCACTACAAGAATGTGTATATATGTATATATATATATATATATATTCTGTATATAATGTGAGTTCTTTGTGTGTTCTGAGTAATGAAATAAGGTTTGTGCTTTGTGCTTCTTTGTCTTCTTCTCGCCTAAGCCGATATACCTAATAGGTACAATGCACCCTAAGGTTGGCCATGTTAATTTTTGCCCTAAAACTATTCTATTTACTACCATCTACATTGTGGATCTCATTAAATCTTTGAAACAGGTTTGAATCAAGAACCTATAGTTTACCATATTGGTTGAAAAAAGTGCAGCTGGTGCTTATTTTCTGTTTTACTTTTATTTCCTCTATCCCTCTACAACCTAATCACAGTTCAGCTCCCCTCATCCTTTCTGGCTGAATCCGTTGCAGACAGAAAAATTGTAAATTCTCTCACTTGCTAAAACTCTTCTTTTCCCAAAGTGGGTTTATTAAAGGGATTACTCCTCCTGATTTATTGATTTAAAGTGGTCAGGGTGTGAGTAGTGCTCCCCTCGCCACAAGCTGGAGGTAACTGTTACAGCTGTAGCGCTCACTCTCGGAGGAGCCGCTGAATTTAAACCTCGGGTCAGTCTCCCCGCACTAGGGAATAAATATACACCAGCACCGTTGTGGATTTTATAAGTTATATAGTTTACTGATCTCAAATAAACTGGCATATATAGAGCAGCACGGTATACATATATATTTACAGAAGTTCGTAATGAGAGAAACGCGCAGAGGAAAAGAAAAAGGAATATTAACCCCTTCGTTGCTGGAATGTGAGTCCCGTACAGGTTGTGTCCCAAGAAGGTGTACGTGAATGCGTGTGTTGGTACCCAGGTACTAGATTCAACTGGCCAGTGAATGATTTCAATGTGTCTTCGACTAGTCACGTTGGGGCCCTGTAGGCTTAGACAAACTGCAGCGTGCTTTATTATTTTACTGTGGCTGGGAAGGCCTCTCACCCATCCGCCAGATACTCTGCGCTCTGCTCGACCCCGGACTTCTCTCCGCTCGACTTGACTGGGACTCTGTGCCACCGGATCCGCTTGTCTTGTTTGTCCGTTTCTGCCACAAGATGCTCAGCTCACCGCCTGCACTCCCATTAGATCATCGCGGTCTCCTAACTCGTGGTCCTTCTGCAGCTCTGTATCTGTGTAAACTTCTCACCAGTGGATTACTAGGTCTCTGGCAAGTAATTTAAACCGATCTCCATCTCCGTAAGGCAGCACCTGCGCTCCGGCCTGGTCACAATCGCTCCTTGTCTCACGTGCGTCTTGCTCTGTTCACCCCTTGGCGCGCACTGGCTCTCCTCTGCACGAGGTTGCAGATGTCTCTCGGTTCTCCCCACCCACTTCCTGTCCCTGCCCCAAAGCATGCTGGAAAACGTAGTCCGAAAGTGTCCAGTATTGGTTTACATTGCGCTCGTCTCCCCTGGTGGCCAGAAACGAGTAATTACAGCGGCAGGATTTAAACCAGCGCTACACAGCGTTACCAGTAACCAGGATTTTTAATTTCCCAGCTGCCGGTCACCAGATCAGTTATTAGTGATGTCAGCATGAGTGGTCTCAGAGAGGCATCTGATGGATTGGATCTGCACATGCACTGCACCTCCGATCCATGTTCTGCACAGGAGCTACGGAACTCCCGTAGGTAATGTGCGCAAGTCCAGTAGCATTGCACAGTTTGCAGTGAGTACAGTACGTAAGTTACATAGTTACTTAGGCTGAAAAAAGACATATGTCCATCGGGTTCAGCCTTTCATACATCACCTTCTGCTGTTGATCCAAAAGAAGGCAAAAAACCCAGTCTGAAGCGCTCACCAATATGCAACATACCAGGAAAAAATTCCTTCTTGAATCAAAACGACGTCAGGTTTCTCCCGGGATCAAGCAGCTTTTACCCACATATTAAATATTATAACCCTTAATATTATGTTTTTGCAGGAAGTCATCCAGTCGTTGCTTAAAAGTTTGTACAGTTTCTGACCCAACCACTTCAAGTTGCGCAGTAACACGAATTACATAGTAAAGCTTCATGAATTTCCCGGTTCGGGAATCCCTGAGCTGAAGAGGAGGAGTGGAGTGTGGCAAGGGACAATTAGATGAGTAAAATCATCTTAAATAAATAAATACATAAATACACGGTGTGGCATAGCATTGATTTTAGGGTTCTGTGTAATAACAGATCCAGGATGCATAAAGGTGAGACAGAGGTTATTTGCATATCCTACCCAGAGTTCCTTGCTGCACATGGGGAATGTGGCACAGGAGCTCTGGGATGCATTTCATCGAATTGCTGTGATGTGCAAGTGGCTTCTGCAATAATAAACACACTTATTATAGTGTGGAGACTTTTTATCTCACTTTTAGTCCTTCACCACAATCCTTGTAGACACTATATATATATATACAAGGGTTGTGGTGGAGGACAAAAAGTGAGATAAGAAGCCTCCACACTATAATAAGTGTGTTTATTATTGCAGAAGCCACTTGCACATCACAGCAATTCGATGAACTACATCCCAGAGCTCCTGTGCCACATTCCCCATATGCAGCAAGGAATTCTGGGTAGGATATGCAAATGACATCTGTCTCACTTTTATGCATCCTGGATCTGTTATTACCCAGAACCCTAAAATCAATGCTATGCCACACTGTGGCTTTCTAGCAGAGATAAGGTTTATGCAACTGGTCAAAGCCACTCCTAGGACAGCGCTGTTTCGGGTTTGTTGGACCCTCATCAGCTAGGAGCTAGGCATGATGACCAGTTGCAGTGGATGCTTGGGACCCGTAGGGCAACCAGTATCTACAAGGGTTGTGGTGGAGGACAAAAAAGTGAGATAAAAAGCCTCCACACTATAATTAGTGTTTTATTAATTAGGCGGAGGCAGTCAGCAGAATCTGCTCAATAATTTAAGTGTAAAAAAAGAGAGTTCTATTTTCAATAGAATATCACTTAAAGGGTCAATTTAAAAACCATTAAAACAAGTCGTTAGACCACTATTAAAAAAATCCATAGAACACAATTATATCCTAGAAATGACAGAACTTAATATTCTTAACGTACTTATAAAAAATTATTTTATTAAGATGGCAAAGAAGAAAGTTAAATATGCATCATACGTTACAAAAAAAACAATAATTCCTATTTATAAAATACCTTGTGTCATATAATCATGTCCAGGCTATAAACACCTGTGGGAAGAGATACTGGAAGTCGATTTTACAAGGAGCTGCAGCATTCTGTAAGAAACATATCTCTTAGAAAAGCTCAAATTAATTATAGGGGTCAGGTTTCATTTTCAAGCATTATGAGTGGTATCTTAAATCTTAATAAAGAGATCTCATTGTTGGAACTGTCTGCATTATCTTACATTGCTACCAGCACTTTCCTTTTATATGTTAAAGTTGTCAAAGTATCAGGTGTCGGTGGAAAGAAATTCAAAAGAAGAATTATTATATATTGCAACATTTTAACGTGGGGAATATTTACATTGTCAGGTAAACGAGTGTGAAAAAATGGATCACGTGCCGATACCCTGACAACCTTTGCTGGCCTTGCTAATCTTTTTTGTAAGTCTACCACTCGGTATTTAGTGTTGTGTTACCGCTTCGAGCAATGTTCCTCGTGTATCAAATACCCAGCAGTCATTGTTAAGGGAAGTGTAAGACAAGTAACTTCAGAACTAGGAAAGGTAAGATCCCTAAGACAAGCCTTTATTTCCATTTACTTCTTATTCGCTCATCTGAAAAGATTTATGATTCCGAGGTTGAGCAGTCAAGATCAGACCTTGCCGGTGTCGATTATTGTAAAGTCATCTGGTTTACATCACGTCGACCAAGAACAAATAATAATTTATTATAAATTCATACTTTTTCATGACGGCTTTTCTTATTTTGGTGGTGGGGTGGGGGTAAAGTCGGACAGTATTCGCCCAAAGAGGTTTCAACTATGATATCATTCACTTTTCATGACAAAATCTTATTACTCCCTTCGTTCCCCGCAGCGGTTTATTGATGTATGCTTCAATTACAGAAACTATAAAAAGCTCTATGATAACCTGCTGGCATATTATGTGTAAGATAGTAACTTCTTGTTGGAAAAGCCTCAAGATGAAATAACGTCCCAGTTTCTAACAGTATTGTATGACAGATGGGTCAGATAGAGATAATTCCGCACAATACATCTTTAGTTTTGCTTTAGCAAACAGAAAGACAGGTCCCTTTCAACCCACAATTGTAGGCACATTTTGTTCCATTTTAGAAGAATGCAAGAAATATTTCCCTGATTTTTATCTGTTTTTAATTAAATCTAAGCAACAAAGGAAGCATTTGTTTGATTATGACACAGAATTGGTTTGATCCAAATGTTGATTTCTCCGTGTATTAAAGTGGTGGGGATAGAAGGAAGTACAGGCACTTAGTGATGAAAGTCATTTCAAGTAAACTTCTTGGCAGTTGTCAGACATTTTTTTTTTCCAGCCGCTCTGTTAGGTTTGAGGTCGTTACTTTGGATGGTTTAAATATATTAATCACGTCAACTTTTTATGATTCCAAAAAAAAAGTGAAAAAAGCGACTCATCGCATAAATTTCTTGTCCTGATCCTGCGTATATTCACAGACGTACCCATGTAATAGGCTGGGGCCACACGGGCCAGAAAGAACATCCGTGAGAACAGACTTTCTTTCTGCATGGACGCCCGTGTTGCCACCTTGCATGTGTGCGCACAGCTCTACAATCCTATGGAGGATCGCTCTTTGTAGACCCATCTGACATCCATCGTAGTGGTTCGACAGGGAGGTATAATCCACATCTCTTGTAGCATATGATAAACGTATGGACGTTACATCATGTGGTCCTCCTAGTCGATCCATCGTAATGCTTCGATGGACGCTGGGAGAAAGCGTCACAATGGAAGCACTTTGTGCGCCCGTGTGGTTCCAGTCTTAAGGTTTGCACACTGGAAACATTTATTACTTACAAGCTGTAAATATGCAGAAACGTTCAATTCTCAGTGCTCTTTATGATAGACCAGATAAGAAACACCCAACACACGTAAATGGGGAACCGCTCTTTGCGCGCCAATGAATGTAATACTGGAAGAATATGGAACAAACACAGTGACATTTACCCTTCCAAACCAGGAGATGGTAATTGTGCAGTAATTTCAGAAGAGGGGTATCTCCAATCCAATATAACAATTAACGTCTCCTATACTTTGTGTGGGAGACGCTAGTGTACCCCCAGCAGATGGAGAATGAACTATTACAACCAGATCACTCCCCGTCAGAATCGAAACCCTCCATTAAAGTCAATACTCACCTCAGATTCCTCGGTACAGAGAGCAGCTCAATCCACCTCCTCCTCACTTCACAGGCAGAGGAACACTGGGAAAAAAGACTTCCAAGTAGTCCCACGCATATCCCTCTGCTGCCCTGGTCAGATCTCATTCGTGTAAGCTTCACAAAATATCCATCCTACGGACTCCTGGAGCAGATACCGCCGCAGCAGTTAGCACCACTAGTGTTATCTCTCTGGCTTGTAATTTTTGTTATGACTCGAGTTGCTGGCAAACGTAAAAACCCAAGGGCTGAATATAGAATATTTGATACAGTCCTAACCTCAACATCTGAGGAAAGGGATTTAGGGGTTATTATTTCAGAGGATCTAAGGGTAAGTAGTCAATGTAATAGAGCTGCAGGAAATGCTGGCAGAATGCTTGGTTGTGTAGGGAGAGGTATTAGCAGTAGGAAAAGGGAAGTGCTCATGCCACTTTACAGAGCACTGGTGAGACCTCACTTGGAGTACTGTGTGCAGTACTGGAGACCGTATCTCCAGAAGGATATAGACATCTTAGAGAGAGTTCAGAGAAGGGCTACTAAAATGGTGTACGGCTTGAAGGAGAAAAGTTACCAGGAAAGGCTTAATGATCTTAACATGTATAGCTTGGAAAAAAGACGAGACAGAGGAGATATGATAGAAACATTTAAATACGTAAAGGGAATCCACAAGGTAGAGGAAGGGAGTATATTTAAAAGGAAACAAAGTAGCAAAACAAGAGGACATAGTCTTAGATTAGAGGGGCAAAGGTTTAAAAGTAACATCAGGAAGCATTATTTTACTGAGAGGGTGGTGGCTACATGGAACAGTCTTCCAGTAGAAGTGGTAGAAGCCAAAACAGTAAATGAATTTAAGCAAGCATGGGATAGGCATAAGGCTATACTAAACAAAAGATAAATCCAGGTTAAGTATCCATGTAATTGGGCAGACTAGATGGGCTGAAAGGTTCTTATCTGCCGTCATTTTTCTATGTTTCTATGTTTCAAAGTGGCTTGGTCGTAATATGAACATTAAAGGTGAGCCACAAATGTGAAACGTCAGACGCCAACAATTTCCTTTTGTGTCTTATCTTTAGCGTCCAAGTTATGAGCAGGACCTATTCTGGCCTTGATTCTTGACAAGGTTTTCTTTCATGGGACTATATGCAGGCCATCAAAATAATGGGATATTACATATAACCCCATCACTATTGTGATCTGTATCTGTAGCAGATAGAGCAGCTCGGGATCGCGTTAACACATCTGGAGCTATGCTGCAACAATGCAATTGAAATTTGTCTGTTTGCGTTTGGGCTCCAGAAGGTGCCCCCGAAGTTTCAGCATTGTGGGCAGGATGTCTGAAGTGCTAACAATTTTAAAACCAGCTGGAGAATGTCTCTAATGGACTTTTCCCCAGCTGATCAAGCACGTAGCTCAGAACTGTAGTAACTCTATTTAGCCTGAAGTTGGCGACATCCCCTGCCGAATAGGTTATAACAGTAAGAAATTCATTGGGAATATTCCCATATATTTCTTACTGTATTAACCCTTTCGCTGCTCTGCCATTTCCCGCCTCTGTGCTGAGGTAATTTTTACCGGTTTCGCTCATCATGTTTAAACGCGATTTGAAGTCACATTTTATTATATGACCCAGACAAATTATATATCATTCTTTCCGGCAGACTCGGCAGATTCATAATGTATCATTATTATATGTATACGTCTTGTCCGGTCTGAATATTATAACAAAAAATGCAATAAAATTGGAATTTTCAATAATCTACATCATGTAAAGTGTTTTTTTCACATTTTATCATACGACCCTTTGCAGTTATATTTTCTATGGGGTGCGCTTGTTAAAAAATTAGAAATGGGGACTCATCACATTTTTTGGGGGGGGGAATTACGTGATTCTTAGCAAACGCCCCCCATAGAAAAATCTGTTAGTGCAGCATCATTGTTCACATTATAATTGAAATGGTAACAATATTGCTGCATTAATAAAACAAAAAAAGCTAAAAACAGTTTTTCGTTTAAATTTTTTTAAATTTTTTTATTTATATTTTTATTTTTAATTATTTTTCGTTTACATTCAACATGGTCATGTTTGCTGTTATTGGAAAGGCCATGCTCTGCCCGTTCCAATGATACCAAACAGTAACCACTATCTCCACTATAGGTGGCAGCTAGGGGTTAACTCCCGAACTGACGTCATTGCGTCCCTGCACGATGATGCCAGTCGGTAGGAGGAGATCCCGGAAGCTTGGCTGACATCCAAGATGTCGGCCAGCTCCAGGAGGGGACCGCAATCCGGCGCCTATTGGTGCTGAATCGAGAACCAGCCCCCAAGGGGTTAAAGCCAGCCACAGCTTGGAAGGGCAGGCTGTGCCCTTCAAAGCAATGCCTGCCTTTTTTTGGTGCCCCAAGCAGATCGGGAGGGAGAGAGGTCCGAAGGACCTAGCCCTCTCCCCTTCAGCCACCTCCCTGCACTGGCCCGGGGGTGCCTGGAATAGACATCATCACACCCGGTGCAATGACGCTATTCCTGCCGGCTGGGGTCCCCTAGGCTTGGCTGACATCAATGATGTCAGTCCGTACCGGGAGGCTTCAGCGATTGGCCGGAATACCGGCAAATCGCTGCCTCCTGTGCTAGGACGCACTCAGTGCGTCCATTGCACAGGAGAACCACTTGGCTGGAGGCGCTGAGCGTGACCTTAGCAGGCAAGTGATTAATTAAAAGTGGTTTTCCAAAAAGCCCAGTGTCTTGACCCTGAATAACATAGTAAACACAACATATCATTTTTTATGTGCACCATTCCCATTACTCCTGGGCAGCACAGCTACAGTTACAAGTATTTCTAAAGCTCTAACAAGTTCCGTAGCGCTGTACAATGGGAGAGAAAGAATAACAAATATACATACAAGTTAGACACGCAGAGCAGTAGGAAAGCGGACCCTGCTTGAGAGCTTACATTAAAGCCAGCTGTCAGCCTCATACCTTAGGACAGACTCACAAATTTGTTAATACGGGCTCAGAATCCCATGTGGCTACAAATAACAAGGGAGAGATTTTTTGTCTACTCCATTGCCATTAAAGTAATAAGTCCACCTGCCAAGTCAAGGCAAATTTCTAAGGTGGGGTGAAATAGACAGCGAAAACCAAAACATATTAAATTTCTGTTTGTGAAAATAAATAAAATAAAGTGCCTATTAGAGAGATACAGTCTCAAATATAGACAGTGTCTCTTTAAAATTACTATTATTATTATTGTTAATCTCAATTTATATAGCGGCAGCATATTCCGCAGCGCTGTACACTAGGCACAGTATAGACAGGGTTACAATGCATTGAACAACATACAATACATTGAACAACATTTTGACAAACAAGTACAGAAGGAAATGAGGGTCCTATTCCCATGGGAACTCAAAATCTAGAAGGGTTGGGGTGGAAACAGGAGGAGAGGACTGTAAGGTGAGAGTGATGGACTGTAAGGTGAGAGTGATGGACTGCAAGGTGAGAGTGATGGACTGATGAGAGTGATTGACTGGTGGGAGTGATGGACTGGTTGCGTCAGTGAGTCGGGTGGTAGGCTTCCCTAAATAGAAATGTCTTAAGAAAGCGTTTGAAGGAAGGGAAACTAGAGGAAAGTCTGACAATATGAGGGAGAGCGTTCCAGAGGATGGGGGCTGCGTGAGATAAATCCTGCAGTCTATCATGGGAAGAGGTGATACGTGGAGAAGCTAGGCGCAGGTCACTGTTTGATTTTAGTGAGCGGGCGGGGGGGTATTTGGTGATTAAAGAGGACAGGTAGTGGGGAGCTGAGTTAGTGAGAGCTTTGTAGGTCAGGGTAAGAATTTTGAATTTATTTCTGAAGTGGATGAGGAGCCAGTGAGGGGACTCGCAGAGAGGAGTAGCAGAGACCGTTCGGCGGGTGAGGTGGATGAGCCTGGCAGAGGTGTTCAGGATGGATTGTAAGGGGGAGAGGCGAGAGTGAGGGAGGTCAGCTAAAAGATTATTACAATAGTCGAGTCGGGAGATTACAAGGACGTGGATGAGTAAAATGTGATATATTCTTTTCACTAAGTGCCCCTTGAAAGTGCTGCCATTTCTTTTTTTGCCCTTTTTCAAAAGTTTACTAAAAGTGCTTGTGAATTTTTTTTCATAGAAATTAGCCATTGCCTTAATAAATATTTAGGCCCAGGGCAATATATATCTCTATCTATCTATCTATCTATCTATCTATCTATCTATCTATCTATCTATCTATCTATCTATCTATCTATCTATCTATGGCATATCTATCTATCTATCTATCTATCTATCTATCTATCTATCTATCTATCTATCTATCTAGAGATAGCCACTGGATGCAGGGATCAGTGCTTCCGTTTTTCTGTATTGTGCAGCATGAAATTTGCAGCATGAACAGCAAATAAACAAATATAAAACAAACACCTACTCCTTTATGTGGAGGCTAAATAAACTTTCAGATTCCCTCTCTGCAGTATTGGGTGGCTAAGCTGTTTACCAATCAGTGAAACAAATATCAAATACATTTCCCTTCTGTGTTCAGGATTGTGCTTCCTTCCCTTCTGCACCCAGCACCAAGACTGCCCTCTCAGAGGGAACCACATCTCCTATAAGGGCAGGGCAGCCCTAATAAGGCATCAGCTGTGGGTTAACCCTATAGTGGGGAATGGGAGTCCTCCATCCGCCTGCTGATAAACCTGTGGTCTACCAACCTGCCCTTAATCACAATGTCACACTATCTATCTACCCTCAGGCCTGTTTCAGGGCACAAAATAGCTGGAAGCGATGGCGGAGGCGATGGTGGTGTGTTTTCATGTTATTTATTTGCTCAGTTAACAAGCTGAACGTATATTGAAGGACAATAAACTGCAGAAAAACAAACTATTGTCTTTGAAAAGGTGGATTTGTAGTCACAGGATTCTGATTTTAGAGACAGGATTTGCAATTATTTTTTAATTTTGTTTTCTACTTCAAATTTCTGTGTCTGAAAAACATATTATTTGACTTAAATTTATATGTTATTTTGAAATTGTTTAAACATACAGAATAAACCTATTTTATTTCTCCCCCCAAGCCACTTTAATTTTACATGTAGAAACAGGGAAGAACAGATGGGAACAGCAATCTGGACAGCTAAGGCTAGGGTCAGACTGAGGCAGTGCGAACGCGCGTTCTGGCGCACTTAATCACGGCCGTGCTAGCAGCAGATGCCGGGCAATGACAGCCAATATACGAAGTACGGTCGCACAAATGTCCGGCTGCGCAACGCAAGTGGAAAATGAACGCATTTTTTCGAGAACGTTAAACCACTAGTACTGACGTACAGAGTGCGCTGCGTCCGCTAGAGGCGTGTGTGAGTGAATTGGAGACATCAGACGCTGCTAATGTCCGGCCAACATAACGTCCAGATGCACAAAGTGTTTTATTGATGATCCGTACAAAATCACGGATGAAACTGCGCATCGTATGACCGCTATTGCGTATTCCGTGAAAAAATACGTCCATTCTTCGAACGCACATTTTCACGGACAACGTGAAAAATGCGTTAGTCTGACCCTAGCCTAAACTATAACCGCATTGTCTACTTAACATAGAAACATAGAAAATGTCGGCAGGTAAGAACCTTTCGGCCCATCTAGTCTGCCCAATTACATGGATACTTTACCTGGATTTATCTTTTGTTTAGGATAGCCTTATGCCTATCCCATGCCTGCTTAAATTCAATTACTGTTTTGGCCTCTACCACTTCTACTGGAAGGCTATTCCATGTATCCACCACCCGCTCAGTAAAATAATGCTTCCTGATGTTACTTTTAAACCTTTGCCCCTCTAATCTAAGACTATCAGGGTTATCCAAAGAGATCCGAATTGCTAGAGAAAGGTAACCGAACGCTGATTTTCAGCGTTCGGTTACCTTTCTTGGCCATTCGGCTATCCAGAGAGCAGGCAATTTGCCAAATCCTGGCGAATTGCCTGCACATACGATGCCTGTTCGGTCCCTGTTCGAGGGCAGTGAAATCCCCATAAAAAGCACTGCTTCAGCTATTCAGAGAACACAAACCAGCGGTGAAAGGTTACCCTAATGCCATGCCATTCGTTGGTTTAATTCGGCAAGTTAATTCAGGAGAATCCCATAGACTTCAATGTTAAAAATATTCCCGTTTTAATTCAATATCTAATAAACCGTTCATTATAAAATTCTGCAGTAAAAAGTCTCTTTATTTATAGATTTTTTAGGATACTTTAAGCATTTTTCTGTTTTTTTTTTCAGTTTACTTATTTTTTCTGTAACAGCCCTCTTTATTATCATTCCCTGGACCTCATATGTAAATTTCAGACATTTTCGCTCAGTAGTTTCTTTGCAAACAGCGTTTCATTTTCACAGATTCATACAAACGGTTTTGCTAATTAAGGCTAAGGTCAGACGAAAGCATTTTTAACGTGTGTTTAGCCGCACGAAATCACGGCCGTGCTAGCAGCAAATGACATCCAATGCCGGGGAACATACGACGAACGGCCGCACAAAAGTTCGTCCGCGCAACGCAAGTGGCAAACGAACGCATTTTTTCGAGAACGTCAAACTGCTACTACTGACGTACAGAGTGCGCTGCGGCCGCATAGCGGCGTGTTTGCGTGATTGGGAGACGTCAGACGCTGCTAATGTCCGGCCAACATAACGTCCAGACTCAAAAAGCATTTTATTGATGATCCGTACAAAATCACGGACGAAAATGCGCATCGTATGACCGCTATCGCGTATTCCGTGAAAAAATACGTCCATTCTTTCGAACTCACTTTTTCACGGACAACGTGAAAAATGCGTTCGTCTGACCCTAGCCTTATTCACCTCCCTCGTCTGCGTCTCAGCTGCTTCGGCTGTGTGCGATCGGCTCCTGCTCGGGCTTTTTCCGTGGTTTTCGCAGGTTAATCCAGATGTTTTTGGGGGTTTTCGGCGTGCATTCGGTGGGTTTTGCGGTTAGTTTTCGGTGGGTTTGCGGCAGCTTTTCCCTGCAATTCGGGGACCCTGTGGTGTTTGCTGACTACACCGCAGGGTCACCGAAATGGGATCGGCAAAAGGAACCGAATTGAAGAGAACGAAAAGTCACCGAACGTGCGGTGACTTTTCGAATCTCTTTGAATAACCCTGTATGTCCTCTTGTTTTGCTACTTTGTTTCCTTTTTAAATATACTCCCTTCCTCTACCTTGTGGATTCCCTTTACGTATTTAAATGTTTCTATCATATCTCCTCTGTCTCGTCTTTTTTCCAAGCTGTACATGTTAAGATCATTAAGCCTTTCCTGGTAACTTTTCTCCTTCAAGCCGTACACCATTTTAGTAGCCCTTCTCTGAACTCTCTCTAAGATGTCTATATCCTTCTGGAGATACGGTCTCCAGTACTGCACACAGTACTCCAAGTGAGGTCTCACCAGTGCTCTGTACAGTGGCATGAGCACTTCCCTTTTCCTACTGCTAATACCTCTCCCTACACAACCAAGCATTCTGCTAGCATTTCCTGCTGCTCTATTACATTGACTACTTACCCTTAGATCCTCTGAAATAATAACCCCTAAATCCCTTTCCTCAGATGTTGAGGTTAGGACTGTATCAAATATTCTATATTCAGCCCTTGGGTTTTTACGTCCCAGGTGCATTATCTTGCACTTATCCACATTAAAACTCAATTGCCACAGCTCCCACCATTTTTTTAGTTTACCTAAATCATTTGTCATTTGGCTGATCCCTCCAGGAACGTCAACCCTGTTGCAAATCTTTGTGTCATCAGCAAAAAGACATACTTTTCCATTAATACCTTCTGCAATATCACTAATAAAAATATTAAAGAGAATGGGTCCAAGTACTGACCCCTGAGGTACCCCACTGGTAACAAAACCTTGCGCCGAATAAACTCCATTTACCACAACCCTCTGTTTCATAGCTTTTCCTTATTCTGTTTAAACTAGGGATGTGCAATTCGTTTTGTACCGAATAGATTTTTGGACGAAATTTACCATTTTCCTGCTTCCGAGGGCATCCCGAATCCGAAATGTCGACCACATGAAATTTCGGATCGATTCGATAAATCGGGTCGATTTATTGCTTCGGTTCATTTCGGTCTTTGGATCATTTCAGGTCATTCGGTTCAGTTGGTTTTTCGTTTTATGCTGCATTATACTGTAGAGGTGCTGCCCGGCAGTGTGCGAATTCATATGGTGCATTAATTATACTGTAGAGGTGCTGCCCGGCAGTGTGCGGATTCATATGCTGCATTATTATACTGTAAAGGTGCTGCCTGACAGTTTGCGAATTCATATGGTGCATTAACTATACTGTAGAGGTGCTGCCCGGCAGTGTGCGGATTCATATGCTGCATTATTATACTGTAAAGGTGCTGCCTGACAGTTTGCGGATTCATATGCTGCATTAATTATACTGTAGAGGTGCTGCCTGACAGTTTGCGGATTCATATGCTGCATTATTATACTGTAAAGGTGCTGCCTGACAGTTTGCGGATTCATATGCTGCATTAATTATACTGTAGAGGTGCTGCCCGGCAGTGTGCGGATTCATATGCTGCATTATTATACTGTAAAGGTGCTGCCTGACAGTTTGCGGATTCATATGCTGCATTAATTTTATATCAAGTCAGGAGGCTTCATATTTTGCAATCTCTTCTCTTTACTAAATCACAGCAGCAAAGAGAGTTTTACATAGCAACAGCAAAAACCAATAAACAAATAGCATTCCCACAAGAGGCAGTAAGTCCCTCCCACAGCCTCTTCTCTTTGCTGCTGACGACCAGGTGAGACGTTTTTGAAACAGCTCCTGGTTGTCAGGCCTAGTTTAATTGTATTTTACTGTATTTTCGATTGATCTTTCTGTAATTTTATTATATGGTTTTTCTTCTGTATTACTGTGAATTTAATCTGTTTTCCTCCATAGGTTCGTCCCTGCTGTGCGGGCACTCTCCCGCCTGCAGGTTGACCTTTGCCATCTGCTTGTGGTCTCCCGACGGGACGAGCGTTTTACACCTCTGACCGTCGGGTGACTATCGGCGATATTTTGCCACGTTTTTTCCACGTTTTTTGTGTATTTTTCTGCACTTAATTACCCGTTGTGCGGCTTTCCCAGTTTTAACCGAGCGTGCGGTCTTTTCTCCTCAGAGCGTGGTGTTTTTACTGCGCTTGCACACCCTGGCGGCCATTTTGGGGGTTTTCCCATATGCGTTTGCCACCATTCGGAGCTCGCAACGCTGACAGGCGGCAGCACACTTCACGCCCTGAGAAATAAACAGCCTCCGCTTCCCTGCAGGAACTCGGGTGAGCCCCGATAAATTCGTATACACCAAGCGGCATTTTGTTATTACCAGCCCGCAACACATCGGGTGAGCCCCGATCACACAGCAATATTTTGCGCTACTTTCGTGGATATATATATATATTAAAGATCCGCAACGGGTGAGCCCCCTAACTCCCAATTTTTTTGATGGACCCTCCACAATTAAATCCCATCAATCAGGAGGAGCTTAAGGCCTGGCTCCTTACTGCTATTTCCGAGACCCTACCCATAGCCCTGGCAGCTTTACCTCCACTTCCACAGCCGGATCCTCCGGTGCTCTCTCGGGCCCAGTCCCCGGCTCAATCTGTGGACTCTCAGTCCGATCAGTCCGAAGCTGCCGCACCGTCACGCAAAAGACCCTGGAAGGGCCAGTCTGACTCCGCAGGCAAGGGCAAGGGCCCGCTAAAAAATCCTCTCGCATGTCTGCCCACCATGATGGGGATGATATTTGTGACCTGGAGGATTACCGGGCTGATTACCCGGAGGAGGAAGGAGCAGAGACCGCCGGTGACCCGCCGGCTACTCCTAGCTCAACGGGTGAGCCCCGTTCTGATGCCATGGCCATTGTGCCTCTGTCTGCCGCGCCAGTACTGCCACGCTCCCTGGTGTCGTCGGATACCCCATTGTAGATCCTCGACGCTCGAGGAGTACCCTCTTTCATCCCGCGCACTACTACCCACCCCAGGTCTTCGGCCTAGCTCCCACCTGACCACGTAGCCGAGCTCCTGTGCTTTTGGCTACGCTGTCCCTTACAAAAAGCAGACAGGCACGTTTGTGCAAAATGCCCCCGCCCGACCTTGCCAGACAAGGTCTCTCTTACCCCGGAATTCGAGGATTTCGTCACCTTCATGGGTAAGGCTGGCAGGGATCCTCGTTGTGGTCTGGAACAGGGCCTCTGCATCGCTCAGGACAAACTGCTAGTTGTTTTTGGCCCCCATTCCGTTATTTTCGTCATGGTGGTCAAAGCATTAACTAACAATACTCCGCTAGACCCCCGCGATGGTCCGAGAATGGGCACAGCGTGCTCTCTGCCTTTTAGGTAACGCCAATGTTGGCATCTCTTCCGAACGTCGCAAGGCAGTGTTTTTTCGTTTTGATACAAAACTTACCAGCATGTGCACCAAGGAGTTGGGTCCTGCAGCTAAGGGGTTGCTGTTTGGGGATCTCTTCTTAAAAGAGCTAACTGTAAGGTTAAGGTCTATACGAACCTGCAGAAGGTCCAATATAATATGAAAAGAGTCTTCCACCCACAGACTCGTTTTTCCTCCAGGGCTGGCGCACAAAGAGGTCGGGTCGCCAGCCGATACAACAACTCCTATAGACCTCGCCTCACCACCAATCAGAGCACGGACATGCAATATAGACCAAGCCCAATCCTCGGGGAGTTCCCGCTGGTCGCGGCTTCAACAGACCTCGGCCCGAGTCACTGATAGACAGGGAGCTTCGTTCCCTGCAGTTAAAAGGGGCCATCCTCCCCGCACTAGACCACCCACGCTTCATAAGCCATGTGTTCCTAGTACACAAAAAGTCTGGGAATCTCCGTCCGGTCATAAATTTGAAAGCCCTCAATGCCTTCGTGTCCTATCGCTACTTCAAGATGGAGGGAATACACCTGCTCAGGGACCTCCTCTGAGACGACGACTGGTTCACAAGACTGGACCTCACAGACACGTACCTTTATGGTCTCGGTCAATCCTGCAATTTTAATGGCACCACAACCTCTGGCAGTTCACCTGCCTACCATTCTGCCTCAGCTCCGCGCCATGGTGCTTCACAAAGCTCCTCAAACCGGTTATGGCCTTTATACGCGCTCAAGGCATCAGGACCATCATCTATCTGGACGAGAGACTAATACTGGCTCAGGATCCCGTCCAGTCTTCCCATCATGCGGCCTTAGTGGTTACACTCCTGCAAGACCTCGGGTTCATCATCAACGTGGACAAGTCGGCACTTCGTCCAGCCCAAAAGGTCACCTTCCTGGGATTCGAAATAGACTCCACGTCTTGCCAACTACGTCTCCCTTCGCAAAAGCTTTAAACCATCAAGAAGACCCTACGGGCATCCTGACGGACACCCTCTGCCTCTGAGATCTGGCGAGAGTTGTAGGCCTACTCTCTTCCTCCATCCAAGCCATTTTCCTGGACCCATTGCACTATCAGGAGATGCAACGTCTGAAGACTACATACCTCTGCCTCAATCCCTCCTACGACCAGTTGGTGCCTATCACCCCGGAGGTTCGAGTGGAGCTCCTATGGTGGCTGCGACACATGGAAGCATGGAATGGGAGTACTTCCTACTGGAATCGGACGCCAGCCAATCGGGCTGGGGAGCGACCTGCGGGTCCGTGTCCACAGGAGGTGCATGGACGCCAGAGGAATAGCACCTTCACATCAACTGCTTGGAGCTCATCGCCGGCTCCTTTGCTGTCCGCAGTTTTACCCAAGACCTCAGGGACTGCTCTCTACTCCTCCAAATGGACAACATCTCCACGGTCCAATATGTCCACCGGCTAGGGGGCTCCCGTTCCAAGCTCCTGTTGGACCTTACGCTCTCCCTTTTCAACTACTGCCTGAAATGGAACATCTCCCTCACAGCGGAATATCTGCCAGGTTCATCAAACTATGTGGTGGATTGGATTTCAAGATACTGGAGAGACTCCAGCGACTGGAAATTGGACGATGCGACGTTCCAACACTTGTCGATGCTGAGAGGGCCTTTTTCATCTCGATCTGTTCGCTTTGCGCTTGAACCATCAGACGCAGGCCTATTTCAGCTGGCTTCCAGACCCACAGGCGACATCAGTGGACGCTTTCCTCCAACCATGGCCACCGTCGGGAGCTTACGCTTTTCCACCATTCCCGATGATCACACGCACGATCCAGGAAGTCCGCAGATGGAGGATTCAGATTCTCCTAATCACACCCCTGTGGCACGCTCAGCCCTGGTTTCCTCTGACGTTGGAACTTTCTTGTCTCCACCTGCTTCTGCTACCGTCCTTCCACTCAATTCTGCTGGACCCTCAAGGCAGGCCACACCCGTTGGTTTTGGAGGGCAACCTTCCCCTGGTGGCGTGGACGATTTCCAGGGACCCTGCATGCTGCCAGGCCTATCAGATGCAGCTCGCTCCTTATTATGGGGATTTTGGGCTCCTGGCACAAGAAAGAGCTACCATTACACCTGGAGAACTTGGTGTAGTTGGTGTGTGCAACAACAGGCTGATCCCGCTACAGCCCCTCTACCTCTAATACTTAATTTTTTAGCAAACCTTTCCACGACCAGAAAATCATACTGTACGGTTAATCTGTCCCGCTTGGCCATTTCGGCAGCTCACGCTCCCTTGGGTGGCGTTCCTGTGGGTCGGGACCCTTCCATGTGTCGTCTCCTCCGAGGCATTCGGCTCGCTCGCCCGCCGGCCCCTAAGTATGCTCATTTCTGGGATGTTGTGCTGATACTCGAGTTCCTGCGTAGCTGGCCAGATAATGATTCGCTGTGCCTCCGTCAGCTCTCGGCTAAACTAACAGTCCTTTTAGGTTTGGTGTCCTTTCGACGTGTCTCAGATGTTAGGGCCTTCGATGCGCACGCTGTGGCTTTCTCCCCTGAGGGCGTAGTTTTCACACTTATCAGGCGTACTAAAACACTTTCTCCGGAGGTTTCCTATCCTTACTTTCCTTCCGATCCCCTATTGTGTGTTGCTCGTTGTGTTTCCACTTACCTCTCTCGTTTGCGTCCCTTGCGCTCCTCTCCTACTGGCCAACTTTTGGTCTCCTATGTCACCCCTTACAAACCTGTCTCTTCACCTACCCTCTCTAAAATGGGTTCGCTGGCTACTCTCCCTTGCGGGCGTTGCTCCTCACTTTGGCGCACAATCCATGCGGGGCGCTGCGGCTTCCTCTGTTGCGGACGCGGGGGTTCTCTGTCCGATATACTGGTGGCTGCTGATTGGTCCAGGGCGGTTACGTTCCATACCTTCTTATTTTCGCCCTCGTTCCCATGCATCTGGGCTCTAGTGCAGCTTTAAAACTGCAAAATATGAAGCCTCCTGACTTGATATAAAATTGTGGATTATTCCAGCCTTGGTGTTAGAATAATCTAGGAACCTGCGAATCATAAATTTTCGCTCGAATCGAATCTCGAATCAAATCGGCTGTTAGTTTCGAATTCGAATCGAATATCGAATCGAATCGAAAATTACGAAAAATGACGCTTTCGAGCATTTTGTGTACGATACAGCCTGGATAGGTATGCTTTGTTTGTGCATGCAGGTTCAGCTGACGTTACAGCTGCAATCTAACAGATTTGTTTCATTAGTAGGTTATAGCAAAGTATTTCACATCATAAAAATCAAACGTAAAATAAAAACTTCAAATGCAAGCTTAAATTATTGCAACTTTGCAAACTTTATTGAAATTATTTAAATAACCATACTAAATTACAAAGTTACATTAGGCCTAGGTAGGGCTGTAACCGCTGTATAGCCTTTATTTAACCTTCCTCTATAAGTTTTTAACTTTACTTTACTTGAGGGACGTGCGGTGAGGTCAATGGGGTGAGGCTGGTCAGAGCTAGATATACACAGATATATTAACTAACTTTCTGCGGTTTGTGTTTAGTTGTAAAATAAAATGATAGAGAAAAAAAGTTTTCTGTGCCCCTGTCATACTCTGTAAGTCTGTATCTGCCACTAGAGGAAGCAGGGGGAGCTGCCTGGGCCCCTTCCTGTCAATCAGATGCCAGCCTTCAATGCAGGTGTTTTTTTTTAATGGCTTGGACCAATGGTGCTTTCCCATTGGTCCAAGCTATTCCATTGGTCTGTCAGGGCCTCTGAGGCTCTGACGACCTTTCCAGCAGCGCTCAGGAAGTTGGCAGCGCGCGTGTGTTCCTATTCGAACAGACGCGTGGCTGCAGACCTCCTGAGCAGCAGGCAGCAGCAGCCTACGCGATTTGCATAGCGGGGAAGCATACAACCGCTACGCAAATTGCGTAGGCTGTAAAAGAATGTGCACAGAGGAAAAGGCAGACTGACAGAGGACAAAGCCGACATTGGGGGAGCGTGGAGCAGGAGCTGAGTTTCTTTTATTATTTTAACGCTGGCTTAATGGCAGGTGACCATGAGTGAGGCTCTGCCTCACCTGCCTACCCTGAAGGCATGTCCCTGCTTTACTAACATTTGAGCAGTGCTCAGGAAGTTGGCAGCGCGCGCGTGTTCCTATTCGAACAGACGCGTGGCTGCAGACCTCCTGAGCAGCAGGCAGCAGCAGCCTACGCGATTTGCATAGCGGGGAAGCATACAACCGCTACGCAAATTGCGTAGGCTGTAAAAGAATGCGCACAGAGGAAAAGGCAGACTGACAGAGGACAAAGCCGACATTGGGGGAGCGTGGAGCAGGAGCTGAGTTTCTTTTATTATTTTAACGCTGGCTTAATGGCAGGTGACCGTGTGAGAGGCTCTGCCTCACCTGCCTACCCTGACGGCACGTGCCTGCTTTACTAACATGTCAATATTTGTCAAAATAGTAGTAAATCTTTGTTATTCCGAGCCCAAATCAGAGTTTCTGCATTAGTTCTCGAGAGGTTGTAGCGAAGATCTGTTATTATTTGTCCGCCAACTGAATTAACCCTTTCTGATGAACAGTTCGTTGCTTGTATAGCAAGTAAGTTGCGCGCCACACTAGACAACAGTGGTAGGATACTTTTATTTTCCTTCCAATACTGCAACGGATCACTATCACGTTCACTTATGGGCTGCTTCAAATATGCACTGACTTCACTTTCAAGTTGTTGAGCCGTTGACCAGGTGCTGGTGGCTTCTTCTTTCTTTGCATCGTCTACTTTTTTAAACACGGAATCAAGCAGGCTTCCTTTATGACTGGACTTGTTGACAACAGTTGACTCAAACTGTACGGCGCTATCGGTGGCACTCGTCTGGGCATTGGATTCAGGTGCACTGGAGGAGCTATTGCTCGTAGTAGGCCAAGGTGGTGAAGACGTCGACAGTGCAATATTCTCTATGTAAACTTTTGCTTGTGTCACTTGATGTTCAGGGAATAACACAGTTTTGAATCTGGGGTCAATGAAAGTGGCTGCTAATAGGTAGTCTTTGGACAAATCAAATCGCGTATTCAGTTGACGTAAAAGCTCATTACGAAAGCATTGAATGCCAGGCGTAGCAAGAGTGGCACTGGCAAGCTCTTCTTTTAGAACCGAAATACATGGTATAATCAAACTAACGCTTACATGCGTGTCAGCACTCAAAATTGTTGTAGCCTCTGCTGTTGGTTTGAGTAATGGGAGAACATTCTTCAGCGTATCTTGCAACTGCGTTGAAAGTGGTTGTGGAGGGCTTCGTGCGCACTTTTTGTTCATTGCACAATCGACGAGGGCCAAAGAAATTGACTCGTAATTTCTAGAAACCCAGTCCATCAGCAGATATGTACTATTGAAACGTGTTGTAACATCAAGTGGTGGTTTGGATTCGGGTAAGCCCTTATCGACTTGATATTTTGTCAATACAGCTTGTCCCACAGTTGAAGAGTGAAAAAACCCAGCAATGTAATGCAAACAGCCTATAAGATTTTTTACTGTTCTTTGAACGTCCAATGCTGCATTTATAGTGAGCTGCAAAATGTGAGCAGCACAGCCATGCCACTGTATGTCCAGGATTTTAGCAGTACAAGGCATTGTGTTTGTTGTGTCTGTTGTGGCAAATAGGATTTTCTCTTCACCAAATCCATGCTTAGCAAACTCGTTGGAAATTATTTCAGAAGTTTTCCTCGCTGTATGGTCAGCTTCCAAATTCTCTAGGTTGACCACAGATAAGCAACGGGATTGCATTACCCACGATGACTCGGATATGTAATGTATTGTAAGCACCAAATAATTTGACTTATTGTCAGCCTTCCAGTGATCAAACGTGATGGATGGTCGGCAGTCATTAATTTCAGACCTGAGGAACTGCACTAACTTCTGGTGCAAGTTATTTGCCATGTCATCAAGCTTACGCGACAGTGTGGTTGGGTGGGGCGGTTGATAGCGGCCACTAGTTAACACTGAACACAAATTCTTAAATCCACTTCCTGCTGCACTCTCAAATGGCCGGCCATCTGCTACAATAAACTTCAAAACTGCTGCATCATACTTTTTTTTAGTAGACGCGTCAAGTGTCAAACTGTACGCTGAAATGCAAGTCTGCTTTTTCATAGCACGGCCTTCTGTCATTGGCAGTGAATGACGTCGTGCCACTGCCGACACCAATGTTTTCTTCTTTGTATCATCGGTCTTGGCCTGTTGATACACGGACGGATGCTTTCTTTCTAGGTGAGACCAAAGATGGGATGTTGTGCCAGTAGCTTGCAATGAGAATGCTTTTTTGCATACTTTGCAAGTTAAGGAATCTTCCTTCACTTCAAAATGATTTTTCACAGATGACATTTTGAATTTGATCATTGATTTGTCTACAAAAATAAATAAAAAATTTGTATTTTAAAAAAAAGTTGGCTTAATTAATGGGAAAATAAAGGGGTATATTCTAAGTTGGAGCTTGTATATCTGTGCATGTTCCTTTCAACATTCTTCACATTCATTTCACATATAATTTATCTCCCAAGTCTCACAGAGCAGCCAGCAGGCCCCCATATAATTTATTATTTCCCACACAGAGCAGGCCCCCATATAATTTATTATTTCCCACACAGAGCAGGCCCCTATAATTATTTCTCTTGTTGCAGTATAATAATAACATATAAATTAATCATACTAGTAGTAAGTTCATCATAGTCATACTAGTTACATATTGCAGAATTACTTTTAAGCCCCTGGCCCCCCCCCCACCCTCCAGTCCGCACAGCCATTCTCATCTTCTGGTGACTATGAATGAATCAATGACTAGATCCATTGATTCCATCACCTGGCTTCCTGCAAAAGACGCACAATATAAACGTGGCGGTGACAGGGATACTGATAATTAAATATTATACTCACCAATCACCATCCCAACTTGGCTCAGGCGTCAGCCTGCCAATTGCTCCTCTGTCCTACGAACACGTCACCGTCGTCCTCTTCGCACGGACCGACTGCGCCTGTCGTCTAGTCGACTCCCGAGTCCCGACCTCACCTCAGCCTCCTCTGTGAACCGTGTGTGACAGTGTGAGAGAGACGTCACTCTCACAGGTCAGTCTTGCTGAAGATGAATGACTTTGTTTTTTTTTTATCAGATTGGTCTACAAAAAAAATAATTAAATTGATTACAAAAAAATGTGGTTTTATTAATGGGAAATAAGGAGGTGTTATATTTTTGGAGCTTGTATATCTGTGTGATTCAAGACAGTGTTCCTTTCACTATGTTTCACTTCAAATTAATTATCTCCCACACAGAGCAGCGGCAGCCCCCCCTATAATTAATTATCTCCCATAGAGCAGCCCCCTATAATTAATTATCTCCCATAGAGCAGCCCCCCTATAATTAATTATCTCCAATAGAGCAGCCCCCCTATAATTAATTATCTCCCACACAGAGCAGCAGACAGCAGTGATTGACCCCCATACTTATCTCCCACACAGAGCAGCAGACAGCAGTGAGTGACCCCCATAATTATCTCACAGAGCAGCAGACAGCAATGAGTGACCCCCATAATTATCTCCCACACAGCAGCAGCAGACAGCAGTGAGTGACCCCCATAATTATCTCCCACAGAGCAGCAGACAGCAGTGAGTGACCCCTAATTATCTCACACAGAGCAGCAGACAGCAGTGAGTGACCCCATAATTATCTCACAGAGCAGCAGACAGCAATGAGTGACCCCATAATTATCTCCCACACAGCAGCAGACAGCAGTGAGTGACCCCCATAATTATCTCACAGAGCAGCAGACAGCAATGAGTGACCCCATAATTATCTCCCAAACAGCATCAGACAGCAGTGAGTGACCCCCATAATTATCTCACAGAGCAGCAGACAGCAATGAGTGACCCCCATAATTATCTCCCACACAGCAGCAGACAGCAGTGAGTGACCCCATAATTATCTCCCACACAGCAGCAGACAGCAGTGAGTGACCCCCATAATTATCTCACCGAGCAGCAGACAGCAGTGAGTGACCCCCATAATTATCTCACAGAGCAGCAGACAGAATGAGTGACCCCATAATTATCTCCCACACAGAGCAGCAGACAGCAATGAGTGACCCCATAATTATCTCCCAACAGCATCAGACAGCAGTGAGTGACCCCATAATTATCTCACAGAGCAGCAGACAGCAATGAGTGACCCCCATAATTATCTCCCACAGAGCAGCAGACAGCAGTGAATGACCCCCTGGAATGGATGCCCCCCCCCCCGACGGCCATCTTCTGGCTACGTGTGACACCATTTTCACATTCACAGGCCAGGGAAATTTATACTTATTTTTACCACTAATCACCACCAACAGAGAACAGACTCAGCCTGCTTGCCTTGCAGCTCTCTCTCTCCTTCTCCGATCACGGATCACGTCCAGAGACTGTAGTTTGTTCACTGCAGGAGCTCCCTCCAACCGCAGCTGCCTTCCAGTCCACCGCAGCCTCCACTGTGAAGGGAACTTGAGGTGGGCGGCGCCTAAGAGCGTGCCGTTCCTTCCCAGCCACGTGCAGCCATGTGCTGCACGTCTGGAAGGCGCGCTCTGCTTGCGATCGGAGAGATTCGATTAATTTTCGAATCATGCCTCAAAATCGAATCCGAATCGAATAAGACCAGCGATTCGATTTCGAATCGAATTTCGAATATTCGCAGGTCCCTAGAATAATCTTAATTTTAATAAAGACAGGAGGCGAATATTTTTCCCTCCCGCCCATGCCCTGGTTGTTTACATTTACCGCATTTTCTACTGAATAAAAAAATAAAAAAAAAAAAAACACGACTTCAACGACTCTGTGTCCATCATTTATCTAATTGTTTTTCCCTCCATTAGTAGGATTCGATGTTTGCATGTCTAGTTAGTCTAGTCTAGGGCTAGTCTTCTCGACCTTGTTCATAGTGTTCTTGATAGCTCTTCGCTAGTGAGTTAGTTACCTGCTGATTGACACGTTTCCATCACATGGTAATTTCACATATCCTCTGTTTTCTCCTTAGCCTGATTGGACTCCGTTGCTCCGCTGGTCTGCAGTTCTGCGACTCGCCTGTTGAACTCCGGTTCCTCCTGTTCGGCCAGTTGACGTCAAGTTCACTTAGGTTTCTTCATCTTCAGTTGTTCCGGACTTTGTTTCATGGACATTCCTGCTCGTCCCGCATGCAAGAAAAGAGGCTGTGGGAGGGACTTACTGCCTCTTGTGGGAATGCTATTTGTTTATTGGTTTTTACTGTTGTTATGTAAAACTCTCTTTGCTGCTGTGATTTAGTAAAGAGAAAAGATTGCAAAATATTCGCCTCCTGTCTTTATTAAAATTAAGATTATTCTAACACCAAGGCTGGAATAATCCACAATTATACTGTAGAGGTGCTGCCCGGCAGTGTGCGGATTCATATGCTGCATTATTATACTGTAAAGGTGCTGCCTGACAGTTTCCGGATTCATATGCTGCATTAATTATATTGTAAAGGTGCTGCCCGGCAGTGTACGGATTCATATGGTGCATTAGTTATACTGTAGACAGGGCCGGATTAACATAGGGGCTATTGGAGCGGCAGCTCCAGGCCCATGCCCCATAATAGGCCTAGAGAAAGAACAACTATGACTGCATTGATGGGCATTTGGACCCCCTCTGACTTCATAATAGCTACACAGGGTCATGTGAGGTATCACTGGAAAGGACAGAGCATGATCTTTCCAATGATACCACACATGACCAGGTTTTATGCAACAATAAAAATAAAATAATAAATATTTATTTTTCTTTCTAACACAGCAATATTGTTCAATATTCAATTACAAAGTGAACAACGATGCTGCACTAACTCACCATCTCATTTCTACACTATTCAATAACATAAAATATGTTTTCATTTCAATAGATTCCAAAAAAAGCCCACCAAAATCTTCAGCTCCAGGCTCATAGAGATCTTAATCCGACCCTGACTGTAGAGGTGCTGCCCGGCAGTGTGCAGAAACATATGCTGCACTAATTATACTGTAGAGGTGCTGCCTGGCAGTTTGCGGATTCATATGCTGCATTATTATACTGTAGAGGTGCTGACTGGCAGTTTGCGGATTCATATGCTGCATTATTATACTGTAGAGGTGCTGCCCGGCGTGTGCGGATTCACATGCTGCATTAATTATACTGTAGAGGTGCTGCCCGGCGGTGTGCGGAATCATATGCTGCATTATTATACTGTAGAGGTGCTGCCCGACAGTGTGCGGAATCATATGCTGCATTGAAACCTATGGGTTAAAAAGCCTTGTATCTTTAAAAAAAGTTAAGAAACCTAAAATCTTAAAAGAATAAATAAGTAAAGGAACTTTTATTCTATTGGTAGTAAATCTACTTCCCATTCTTAAATAAGCAATAAAAAACCAAATAACTCATTAAAAAAAGAAAAAACAAACTGAACCGAATCACCCGAATCACCGGATCGCCGAATCGATCTGAAATTTAGAATTGATCCGAAATTTCAAATCGATCCGAAATTTCAAATCAATATCGAATCCCCGAATCGAAATGAAACGAAAACTGTCCGAAACGACCCGAAACGAAAAAAAACACCCGTAAAAAAACCCGAAATTAAACTAATCGAAATTTTCAGCGGTGCACATCTCTAGTTTAAACAGACATTTAGGGACTTATTTGATGGTGATTAACTTGAATTCGGTTTGTTTTTAACCCCTTCACTACCAGGATCGACTATTCTCAATCTGCAAGGCACCTCCGGGTGCCCTGACTTTGAGTATAGTCGATATGGTGTTCTACAGGCGCAATACAAAGGAATTGTGTTTGTTGCAAATTAAATTTGCTTGCGTTTGGGCTCCAGAACATTCCCCTAAAGTTTTAGCACCATGGACATGTTGTCCAAGATGCTAATACGTTTTAAAATCAACTGTGAATGTGTCTTCGTGTCATCTCCCAGTTCCTGCATGAAACCCAAAACTGCAGTAACTCCTTTTGGCCAGCAGATGGTGAGATTTGTCTGCTGAATAGGTTATTACAGTAAGGAATACATTGGGAATAATCCCAAATATTTCTTACTGCACAATTAATTACAAATTATTTTCCAGAAAACCACTGATTTCTGACAGAGGTTTTCTGGAAAGTCCCTTGGTAGTAAAGAGATTAAATTTCCTTTTTGTTACAGTAACAATTTTATTGTCGTTGTTAATTTTCAGTTAAGCTGCTGTCAGACGAGCGTAGTGTTCACGTCCGTGATTGCGCCTAAAAGTACGTCCGTGATAGCATGAAAGAAAGTCCATTGAAGCCTGACACACGAAGTACGTCCGCACTGAACTGCGGACGCATGACGGACGCTGCAAACGGACGCAGGTTAGGCAAGAACGTAATACTGCTAGAACGGACGTGCGGAGTGCGCTACGTCCATAACGTCTGCATAGCTTTGTGTGTGAGTGATGGAGCGAGGTCAGACGGACTGCATTTATACGTCCAGCATTTTTGACGGACAGAATGTTTTTTCATTGTAATTTATTTTTCCCTCCTACATCTGTCAAAAATAATTTCAGTGAAAAAACGGACTGTGTGACCACTACTGCGTCATCCGTACTGACGATGTCCGTACTGCACGGACGTACAGCCCGTAGAAATCACGCTCGTCTGACCCTAGCCTTAGAGATTTCACAATTGTTTTTTAGACTTTAGAAAAGGAGAGCTTCTGGTGATGCCCAGCCAACTATCAAAACCATATATTTAGTTTTTACCCTGTGATGTTTAAGGCTAGGGTCAGACGAGCGTGATTTCTACGGACTGTACGTCCGTGCACACGGACGTACGTTACTATGGAAAACACAGTAGTGGCCACACAGTCCGTTTTTTTCACTGACGTATATATTTTGACGGATGTAGGAGGGAAAATAAATTAAAAAGCAAAACCATTTTGTCCGTGAAAAAAATGCTGGACGTATAGATGCAGTCCGTCTGACCACGTTCCATCACTCACACACAAAGCTATGCGGACGTTGCGGACGCAGCGCACTTTGTGCGGCCGTTCTAGGGGTTGTACGTTCTTGCCTGCCTTGCTTCCGTTTGCCGCGGCCGTTGTGCGTCCGCAGTTCAGTGCGGACGTACTTCATGTGTCGGGCTCCAATGGGCTTCCTGTCATGCTATCACGGACGTACTTTTAGGCGCAATCACGGACGTGAACACTACGCTCGTCTGACCCCAGCCTTATGCTGACTGAAAATAAAGAATGGAAGAATAAAAGAGCTTCATCAGTATTAGATATACAAAAAAATAAGAGTTTAAACAAAAAAAATCATCACCCGTCCCAAGAAAATCTAACCATCTCCAAGGACTATAGCATTTCTTATCTATCCCTTTCCTTGGTTTTATTGAAGTCTGAAAGCAAAGTTAAGGGGTTATTCAGAGAGCACTGAAATTTCAGTGCTCTCTCGTTCGGCACACTTCGACGAGTTCAATTTGCCTGTGGTGAATTCAGCATTCACCGCAGGGTCCCTGAAGTGCACCGAATGGATCTGCCGAATGCCACTGATCAACCCACCGAATGCAGCTGCTGACTGTAAATACCGGCGAACAAAGCCTCCGATTTGCAGAAACAGACCACAAAATTAATGCAGCTGCAAACCGCCGAACACAACCGCCGATCTGCCGAAGATCAACTGCCGGACGCCACCGAAAAATGTCGATCAGCCGTTTAACTGAGGGTGACCCCGCCCAAAACTGCAGTCGACACCGAACAGACCGCCGAACGCCTCTAATCAGCGGCAGAAAATAAAGCCGAACCAGCCGCCAAACACCACTGTAAAAAGCCAGCCAGCCAGCCGCCATACAGAGGTAAAAAAATAAATAAAAATTAAAGGCATTTAAAAAAAAATGCAAGATAATAATTAAAATGGGCCTATAAATAATAATAAA
This sequence comes from Leptobrachium leishanense, assembly GCA_009667805.1. Taxonomy (NCBI): domain Eukaryota; kingdom Metazoa; phylum Chordata; class Amphibia; order Anura; family Megophryidae; genus Leptobrachium; species Leptobrachium leishanense. The sequence continues at coordinate 507,276,994 of CM019063.1, read as the reverse complement.
AAGGTCTCTTACAGAATAATAAAAAAACGCCATTTAAAAAAATGTAAATCAAATATTCCCCAGAAAAATACAAAAATTGCCTAAAAAATAAATAAATAAAAAGACTTTTGGCTGCAAATGAGAAGAATAAATGGTTGAATAAAAAAATTATAAAATCAGTAATTTATTTTCCATTGATACCTATGGGATACGCCTGTTTAAACCCGTCGAATTGAAGCACGGAAAATCTGGGCATTTCACCAACTCTTTGGTGCTGTTCGGCAGTCTCTGAATAGTTGAACCATTACCTTTCTATGGGATAATTTCACTGTCGCCAAACGTCACCGAATTACAGCAATCTATGGTGAATTTCACCATTTTGCCAGTTTTCTGAATAGCCGATTGACACAAAATTGCACCATATGGGGAAATTCACTGTTTGGTGCAATTCGGTGGCAAGTTTGACACTCTTTGAATAACCCCTTAAGGCTGGGGTCAGACGAACGCAGTGTTAACGTCCGTGTTGCCGCACATAAGTACGTCCGTGATAGCATACAATTGTGTTAAATGGAGCCCCACACACGAAGTACGTCCGCACAGAAGTGCGGGGGCTGACGGACGCTGCAAACGGACGCAGGTTAGGCAAGAACGTAATACTGCTAGAACGGACGTGCAGAGTGCGCCACGTCCACAACGTCCGCATAGCTTTGTGTGTGAGTGATGGAGCATGGTCAGACGGACTGCATTTATACGTCCAGCATTTTTGACGGACAGAATGTTTTTTTCATTGTAATTTATTTTCTCTGCTACATCAGTCAAGAAATCCATCAGTGGAAAAAACCGACTGTGTGGCCACTACCTTGTCGTCAGTCAGAACTGCATGGACGCACAGTCCGTACAAAATGCGCTCATCTGACCCTAGCCTTAGGTGTAAAAGGTCTTCCCTTGGTAGATATACTTTTAAACTAAATCATTGGATTACCTGCAGACAGGATGCTCGCTCACTCATCAGCAGCAACAGCAATCTCTTCAACAATCTAGCGATGGTCCTCAAGCAAGCGGTAATTAATTATGGTTGTCTAATCAGCATCTACAATCTAATACATTCTAAACTGCATTCTATAAAATCATTATTTGCAGAATATACTGTATAGACATATCATTGATTTTTTGGCAGCTTCCAGTCCAATTCCCACTCTTCCCACTACAGTATGTTATTATTTTATATTTGAACAAAAACAAGGTTATCAAAGCGCTGAGAACGAGCAGTGGCGAGCGTGGCTTGCCCTATGATGTGTACCAGCTCAGGTCTTAGCCAATATAAAGATTTCTTTGTAACATCTGTAAATCGTATTTCTATCACCCAAGGAGGGTGGCCAGCACTGTAATACATGCATGGAGAGAGCCTGTGGAGTCATGGGTTCGATCCCAGCGAGCAACCTCTCCAGTAAGTGTCCTTGGGCAAGACACCTAACGGTACATACTCGCCACCCAGGACATCCTTGAAACGAGAGAAATCTCAATGTATCCTTCCTGGTAAAATCCTTTCTCAAAAATAAATAAATAAATACCAAGATAGCTTCCTCTGCAGGAGAGGTACAGCAACTATCAACAATCGTTTCGACCTACTTAGGCCTCATCCAGTGAGTATAGAACAGTGTTTCCCAAACCTGTCCTCAGGACCCTCCGCCTCGCCAGGTTTGCCGGATATCTGAAGCACAGCACAGGTGATATGATTTGCTGCTCAGTGATTGCAGGATTCAGTCTGCTTCTCCCCAAGGTGATCTGCAAAATCTGGCCTGGTTGAGGGTCCCGAGGACAGGTTTGGGAAACACTGGTATAGAAGATAACTCTAAAGGCTCTATGTCTGAAATATGTCTGAAATACCATCTGTCACGAATCCAGCACTAGAGTTTATACAAAAGGCAGGAAATTCCATGTTTGAGCTATGCCACTCCTGTTCTTACACCCTTATTACTCTTTTACTCTTTTCCTTCATCCAGGCCAGAACTTCCATGCAGCCTTTCAAGAAGATTCTTCACCTGTTGAGCAATGACATGACTGCCTATTTAAGGAATTGCACCCATAGGTCATTGCTCTGTTCTTGAGTCTTCTGGGTGGATGTGGTTGCTCTTACTCCTGTGAACCTTTTCGTGCCCAGGATATTTCTTTGCCTGAGATCACTGCCTGTTCCAGTCTGTGCCATGAGTCCACTGCCTGTATATAGCCTGTGCCATGAGTCCACTGCCTGTGTATAGCCTGTGCCATGTGTCCACTGCCTGTGTATAGCCTGTGCCATGAGTCCACTGCCTGTGTATAACCTGTGCCATAAGTCCACTGCCTGTGTATAGCCTGTGCCATGAGTCCATTGCCTGTGTATAGTCTGTGCCATGTATCCACTGCCTGTGCATAGCCTGTGCCAAGAATCCACAGCCTGTGCCATGAGTCCACTGCCTGTGCCAAGTCTGTGCCATGAGACCACTGCCTTTGCTAGTTTGCGCTGAGAAAACCATCTGTGCCAGCTGCTGCACCTACCTCCTGTGCCAGCTGCTGCACCTACCTCCTGTGCCAGCTGCCTTGTCCATTGTCGGTGTCACTTGCAGTGGTTCCCCGACACCAGTTGCCAGGTTCACCACCAGTTCCTACCAGTCCTATCTATTATTCTCTTTGCCATAGACTTATACATTCCTTCCGCTGTGTCTGATATTTATCTTGCTGGGATCCTTCCATACTCTGTAGCTACTTACCCATGTTTAAATAAGCCTCCTGTCTGCACCTATCCTGCCGTGTAACTTGCACATTGCGATTTATCCCTTGCCATAATGTATATCAAAATTGTGTCAAAATGGCGCAACTAAAACTAATAATTATAATGTATAATGTGATCGCTGTGGTTTACAGTGCACATGCAAGTGCAGATAAAAAGAAAAAACAGTATGCTTATATAAATACTGATGCGAATACAACAGAAAAAAAGTCCATCAGAAATCCTTTCCTTGATAGAATATTCCGAGGATCTCAGAAAGTAAAAAAGGAAGCAGAAAGAACACATATAGTGCTATATTGTTGTACACGTGTTGGGATGGTAAGTAGCAGGCAAGGTCCTCACATGTTGTAGAGCCTAAATAAAGCGCCTCTGGGTATACGTGCATCTTGTCAATTATGGGGTGACTCAGGCCCTTCTGAGCATGTCCACGTTGTCCTCAGGATAACAAGAAAGGAGACAGCGCTCCCAAGAACCTCAATGATAATAAAGTGGAGAGAGCGCTTCTATAGTATAACCCTTAATAACACAGCAGAAATTAGCGAGATGTACGCTCACCAATAGTGGAGCCTTCCTGGTATTAGGCTTTATGTTCTCAGCAGATGACCCTTTTTAACAGGTAAGTATCCAACCTTTCCAGGGATCTTCAGAAAGGGTTAACAAGAATATCCCTTTATAAAATAAAGGGGTTCTTTCTACTGGGACGCGTTTCGCACCCACTGGCCTTCCTCAGTCAGTGTTCTGTAGCTCTTGTCCTCGCCATGCTGGTTCCACCATTGTTGAAGCCAGGTGCCACCATGACACCATCATGACTCATGGAGAACATCAAGTTTATGACAGTAATGAGAATTACTTTATAGGTGGTTCGACCAACATAATAATTTCACAGAAATACGTCAAATTGTATCGTAAACGTTCAGCATCAATGCATTTCACGTCGTAACCAAAGTTATACTCTACATATTCCATGACTGGGAAAGCCATAACCTATTCACAATTCATAAAATGACTTCATTCTCTCATCATAGCCCCGATAAAGGTAAAGGATGCTACAAAAGAGTTAATGGCATTTTGAGACAGAGAGAGAAAAAAATCTTCAAACCCTTCTTTTGAAATAATCTTGCAACATTTTAACAATTATAGAAGAATTTCTCATTGAAAGTGTTGAGCGACGATGATGACGTTTTTTTTTAATATCTGACCTTCGCAATTCCTCCTTATTACCGCTTCCAACTGTAGATAAAATGTATAAAATCCCACCTAATGAGCTGAAAATGACATGTGACAGCTCTAATGGTTAAATTGCTACTAGAAGAGGAAAGATTATAGGGATAGAAAAGCAGTTGTATTTGCCTCTATTTATATCTGGCATATTGCTCTCAGTTTACAGATTGTGCTGAATGATCTATTTGAAGGTTAGTCTCATTCAGTGTTCTGTTTTTTCAATAGACCTAGTCATTCTGGGATTATTACAAGAAGTGCTGACAAATAGACCCATATTCAGCACTCCTGTTGTTTTAGCCTAATCCAGTATTTATTTCCAAGATTGAAAAGCTTATAGAAGACATTACAGAGTCAACTGTTTATTTATTAAATCATATTTCCTTTTTTTTCCTAGCCCCGATGATTCAAATCATTTTAGTCCTGGCTTTGCAGCATATATAACATCTGCTAAATAACCTTAGGGATTATTTAATGCACAGTGAAATTAAGGAACTGGCCAAATTTAAGACAACAAAATAATAATTTAATCAGAATGAATTTCCAGGTAATTTTTCCTGCTTTTTTAAAAATATATATATAACTTATGTTTTCAGCGAATTGCAGTTAATTGGTTAAAACGTGGAGACGTTCGAATTTTGGGAAATGTTGTTATATTTTACAATAATAATTATTCATATGGTGCCATATTTTCGCTGTGCTGAACGGGCAAGACAAAAACAAATATTAAACAGCAAAATAAGTTTGGCACGAGGAGCAAAATAAAAATATGAAAGCACGACACGCTAACATTTTCAAAAAGGGCTGGGAGCTTAACCCCTTCACTACTGAGATCAGGTATACACGAACAGCAGTAGCAGATCATGTCCGAGATTGTGTTAATCTCCCCAGCGTTCCAATTCTGACTTATTTTATGTCAGAATCGAACAATTTCTTTGGCCCCCTAGCGGTATCAGAGTGTGGCTCGGGGTTAAATGCATTGCAGAAAGCGTTAACCCCGAGCCACACTCGGGATGCCGCTGGATACATTACCTGTCCCTGCGCTCCCTCGCTGTCCCCATTCTCCTCCGGCGATTGCGACATCCTATTTCCTGATTCCCTTCTCGTAAGAAGGGAACCAGGAAGCAAAACGCCACGATCGCTGGAAGAGAATGCAATCACGGAGGTCAACGAGGGAGCGCAGGACAGGTACTGTATGTATACAGCCCAAATGTGGCTCGGGGTTGCCGCTTTCGGCAATGAAAGTTAACCCCAAGCCACACTTGGGAATACCGTCAGGGGGGGGGGTTAACTGCTATGCTGCATTATTCCAAATAAAATTGGGCTCCATAAAGTACCCCAAAAGTTTTATCACCTAAGGCATGACTCCCACTGTGCTACAATGTTTTTTGCTAGTGAATATCTGTGCGTAACTCACAGATATTCACTTGCTACAGCACGGAGCCCCAGCTGCAACAGCTCATTTTGGCCCGCAGATGGCAATGTCTGATGGCCAAATGGAACTTGTATTATTGTAGTCAACATGCATTAACCCTTCCCCGCCAGGCAGATGGTGCCCCACGGGAGGGCTTTTACTACGGCTGTACTAGTACTCCCCGCTAGCCGGCTGCTGCGGCGGCCTCTCCTCCGGCCCGCCCACACAGCAGAGGAGCCTCACGCATCATTGGTTGCTGGGGGACGGCCTGAACCAGGCCGACCCCCAGCAGCGAATGGCGCACATTGCATTGCCATAGTGGGCGGGGCCTGAGGTGGCCCACTGAAGTCAGCGGGTTGTAGTAAGTAAGCCCCCAGGGCCAGATTTATAATTAGGCAAAGTAGGCATGTGCCTACAGGCGTCTACCGGCGCCTACCACAAGGGGGCGCCTTGCTCTGTGTGTGTGTTTTTTATTTTTTTTTACAATTTGCAATAATTAAGACCACTGTATCTCTGGAGCCCTAAGGGCGACAGGAACATATGAGGTTATCATTGAAAAGGTCAGCTTATAGCCTTTCCAGTGATACCAAATATTACCAGGTTAGAGTTATGAAAAATAAAATATCTATTAAAATAATATGTTTCTTGTTTTTTCTAACACGGCACTATTATTCAGTTTACAATTATAAAGTGAACAGTGATGCTGCACTAACTCACCTCATTTACCATACTGCCAGCAAGTGTGTATCTGGTGAAGCAACACATTGTTTAATTCACAATCTAAACTGACACAGGGGGACTTTGGAACCTGCATCCCTGAATTGTACAACGCACAAGGTTAAGTGAGGTGTCATTGGAAAGGTCAGAGTCTAGTCTTTACAATGATACCAAACATGACCATGTAATGTGTAAAAATAAAAAATTGAAAAAAGTAAATTCAAAATATTTTGTTTCTGTTCTACAGCAGAGGCATTATATGCTTTTACATATAAAACAAACAATGCTGCTGCGTTCACTGCCTTCCTCCTTTAACCATTCTGACTCCCCCACTCCCTGCCCCCTCTTCTACGATGTCTTCCTTTTCTCCGGCCTCAGAGGAAGATGTCTTAGAACTTCTCGTGTACTCCTGCCCGACCACCTCTCCACTTGATCCCATCCCCTCACACCTTATTAAGCCTATCCTACCAGTTACTGTTCCTGCTTTGACTCATATTTTTAACCTCTCCCTCTCCTCTCGAATCTTCCCCTCTGTATTCAAACGTGCTTTGATCACCCCATTCTAAAAAGTCATCTCTTGATCCTACCTCCCTCTTGAACTACTTTCCCATCTCTCTGCTTCCATTTACCTACAATCTTAGAACGTCTGGTCTATAACCAGCTCACCAGTTTTCTTGTTGCTAACTCTCTACTCGTTCCACACCAGTCTAGCTTTCGCTACCAGCATCCACCGAGACTACTCTGACCAAGGTGACTAATGATTTAGCTGCTGCTGAAACCAAAGGTCACGTCTCCTTCCTTATTCTTCGCTGCATTCAACACTGTTGATCACCCTCTCCTGCTCCTTACGCTGCGTCAACTTGGCCTCAGTGACATCACTGTAAGGTCCTGGAGGCCCTGACCCCCTGGCACCCCATTTGGTTCCACATCCTGCAGGCCCCCTGCAGGTTCCAGGTTCCCAAAGGTTCCTTTTGCATTGACGCTACACATCATGAACTCTCACGTGCTGACCAGGGAGACTCACCTGCCCTTCATTTTCCCTAATCTGTTCCTCATATAAGGGAGTCCCACCCTTTCCTCAGGACTTCCACATTGCTGTTACCTGGCTGTGAATCTATGTACCAAAGCTCCCTGAGACCTTCTGGACACTCACCTGAATTCTGCAACCAAAGACCCCAAGGACCCTCTGTATTATCTGGACATTCTTCTGCTCCATAAACCGGTACCCTCCCATCCTTCTGTCCCCCATCTAGGACCCCCGTGTACCAGACCCTTTTGCTTAACCCTGACTACGCCTTTGTATGTTCCTTGCCGGATTCTGAGCTATAGTGTTTATTTCCAATAAACACCCTTTGTTATACCGTAAACCTGCCTCTATCACTGCATCCTGGGCTCACAACCTCATCTTGCTACACCGAGCACAGTCTGAACCCTTACAATCACTCTCTCCTGGTCCTCTTCCTGTCTCTCTTTTCGCTCCTTCAGTGTCTCCTTCGCTGGAGTCTCTTCACCACCAGTTCCTCTTCCAGTTGGGCTACCTCAAGGCTCTGTTCTGGGTCTCCTACCCTTCTCGATCTATACGGCCTCTTTGGAAAACCTGATCTCAAACCTCATTCCAATATCACCTTTATGCTGATGACACCCAAATCTACCTTTCCTCTCTCGATCTCTCTCCTCCAGTGTTGGACCATGTTACAGCTGGCCTATCGGCTGTCTCCAACTGGATGACTTCCCTTTTGTTAAATATCAACCTCTCTAAAACTGAACTTCTCATCTTCCCTCCCTCTATAACCTCCATTCCTGCACCCATTTCCCTTCAGGTGAATGGTGCCACCATTACTTCTACCTCTCAGACTCGATGCCTCAGGGCCCTCTTGGACTCCAATCTATCTACGCCTCACATTCAGTCTCTAACCACATCTTGCTGTTTCCACCTAAAAAACATTGCACGCATCCGTCCTTCTTAATCCAGACTCTACTAAAATGCTAATCCAAGCTCGTATTATCTCCTGCCTTGACTACTGTAACCTCCTTCTCTCTGGCGATAAGAGATCCAAGATTCTGCCTCTGCAGTCTGTAATGAATGCCTGTGCCAGACTCATACACCTCACCTCCTGCACCTCTCACACCTCACCTCTCTGTCAATCTCTACACTGGCTCCCTATTTCCTTTAGAATCCAATTCACTATACTGGTGCTCATGTACAAAACTCTCCGTAACCGCACCCCTGCCTACATCTCCTCCCTTTATTAGCAGGTACATCCGATCCTGACCACTTCACTCTGCCAATGATCTGATGCTATCAGTTTCTTGTACCCGCACCCCACTTTCGCCTTCAGAACTTCTCTCGAGCTGCACCCTTTCTATGGAACTCCCTCCCCTGCAAAATCAGACTCGCCCGCCTCTCCAGTCCTTCAAGAAGTCTTTGAAAACACATTACTTTAGAGAAGCTTATCGGCTCATCCATGAACCCCCACTACACCTTTCTTGCTCCATCTTCCCATTCAGCCTTCCTGCAACCCACTACTTCAAATACTCTATTCACCCTCACCTAACGTGTCACCACTGTCCTCTTAGATTGTAAGCTCTCAAGCAGGGTCCTCCTTCTGTTCCATGTGTGTAACATATATGTATATTCTGTTTCTCCCATTGTACAGTGCTAATGAATTTGTTGGCGCTTTATAAATACTTGGAACTGTAATTAATTAAACTAAGGCAACCGATTCTGCCTCTTTTGATTTGAGCACGGAGAAAAATCGTTTTTCAGTTTTTTAAAATGTATTTTTTTTTTAGTTTTCTTAGCCTCAAAACAAAAATTTAAATAGTAATTTTGGCATGTTTCTGTTTTTTGTTGGGGGGGTAGGGGCGCACCACATTTCTGTGCCGACAGGCTCCTTAGGTGCAAATCCGACCCTGATGCCACCCAGCGGCTTCAAGGCCCACCCACCACAGGGGCGGCATAGTATTCCCTGCGGAAGGGAAAGGGTTAATTATATATTGGGCCTATTCCTACTTTATAGTTAATGAAAGTGATTTTTCAAAAACCCACCGGATCCTGGCAGCGGATTTCTGGAAAATCATTTTGTAGTGAAGGAGTTAATGTAACATAGACACTATTTGGGTTGCAGCAGCTACAGGTATCAAGGATGTAATAAAAAATAAAGGTTCCTGCTGCAATCAAAATGTTGCCGAAAAAAAAAATGTCATCTGCACTCATTTCTATATATTTCCATGTGCAACAAAACACTGTCAGAGGTTTTAGTTTGCTTAAATGACCATTAAAGTGTAAGTTCACTCGCCCCATCAAGGCACCTCTCGGTAGAGTGAGTCCTAACCAATGTACCAAAAGCTGCTCCTCTGAGCAACTGCATGCCCCCCTGCTGCTTTTCAGCTAAGGAGAGGCAGAAAAATGGTGGGTTTTATTTATACACGCATCAAGCACTTCCCATTTGGGGCTGAAAACGAAAACATGGAAAAAGGAACAGCAGCAAAAATGACGAACTGGTGTTACGGCATAATATGCCGGTACCTGCGGGTGGACGCGCTGAGCGCGTCCACGGCAGCAAAAGGGTTAAAATAAATTTAAAATTATTTTACAAAAAACACTGATTTCTGACGTCTTTTTTTGGAAAAATCACTTGGTAGTGAAGGGGTTAAGCACAGATTTCAATGTTCTTTCCACCATAGATTTAGTCACTGTTGTGTATCAGTGTTTGACCATTGTCCACCCCATAGATTATATTGCAGTTTAATAATGGTCAATCATGTATATAGTGATACCGTTGAGCAGTTTTATTTGAAGCAATTAAAGGGCTTATTCAGAAAGCACAGGTGCTTTGTACTTCAGTAAACTTTGCACCACGTCAGTGTTTCAGTTTTGCTGACCCTTCAGTGAATTCACTATTCACTGGGTAAGACACCTAACGATACGGATGCGTCTACCTCACAAAATACTTGTACATCTGATAGATTGTAAGTTCCCTTGGGAACAGGGTCTGTGTAGTGTATTTCTTACTGTAATAACCTTTTTATCAGAAGGATGGCACCATCTGCTGGCCAAATGGAGTTACTGCAGGTAGAACTGCAGCTCGTTGCTCCGTGTTGGCTAGGTAATGCCCGATACGTCATGATATCCCCCAGCCGATTGTAACCAGTTTTAGCACCTGGGGCATTATGCCCACAGGGCTAAAACTATGGGGGCACCTTCTGGAGCCCAAAAGTAAACAAAATTAATTTGCAACGAACAAATTTAATTTGCAATCATACAGCACCGCCCCAGATCCTGTTAACGTGATTTCGGGTTGCTGTGTCTGCTGCAGCTGATCTTGTATACATGATCACGGCAGTGAAAGGTTTAGACGTATTTTCATATTTAACCCCTTCGCTGCGGAGGACACGCTCAGAGCGTCCACCCACAGGTAGCGTTCCTTGCGGAGGACGTGCTGAGCGCGTCCTCCCTTTGGGGCCAGTGATCAGCCGGGTTCCGGCCGATCGCTGTGCCCCCCGGTGCGGGCTGACATCCTCGATGTCAGCCCAGCACCCGGAACCGCCGCTGGCACAATTAGATGTCATTGCGGCGGCGCGATGACATCTAATTCAGGCGCCCCCCCGCATGTGCGGAGGAGGCGCCTGAAAGGGAGGGGGGGGAGGTCTTCGGACCTCTCTCCTCCCGATCGCCGGGGTGCAGGGGGTTAATCCAGGCACCGTTTGGAAGGGCACAGCCTGCCTTCCTAACGGTACCTGGAATTAACCCCATGGGGGCCGGATCACGAATCGGCGCCGAAAAGCGCCGGTTCGTGATCCTTTCCCGGAGCTGGCCGACATCTTGGATGTTGACCAAACTTCCGGGAATGCCCCCTGAGGACTGGCGTCATCGTGCATAGCATGATGACGCCAGTCCTGGAGTTAACCCCTAACTGCCACCAATGGTGGAGATAGGGGGTTCATTGGAACCCCCTATCTCCCGATCCGTGGCAGCTAGGGGTTAATGTTTGATATTGTTGGATCGGCCAGAGCTTGGCCGTTCCAACAATACCAGACATGACTATGAAAAAAGTTTTTAAAAAAAAAAAAAAAATATATACAAGTTTTTTTTTCTTTTTTTTGGTTCGTTAATGCAGCAATATTGTTCCCATTTCAATTATAATGTGAACAATGATGCTGCACTAGCGATTTTTGTATGCGGTGCGTTGTTAAAAATCTTCCCCACTTTTCCCCAAATTTTCCCCCAAAAAAATGTAACGAGACCCCAACTCAAATTTTTTTAACAAGCGCACCCCATACACAATATAACCGCAATTGCTCGCATGTTAAAATATGAAAAAAAACACTTTACACGTTGTAAATTATTGAAAATTCATATTTTATTGCATATTTTGTTATAATATACAGACAGGTCATGACGTATACATATAATAATGACATATTATGAATCTGCCGAGTCTGACGGAAAGAACGATATATAATATGTCTGGGTCATATACTAAAATAAGCCTTCAAAACACGTTTAAACATGATGAGCAAAACAGGTAAAAATGACCTCAGCACAGAGGCGGGAAATGCCTCAGCAGCGAAAGGGTTAAAAAGAGATAACACTGTAAAGTTCATGTTATGCTCTAGTATAAAGACAAAAGTAATGTGCATCTCATGGCATAGAACAAATCTAAAAGTGTTTTATAAGAAAACATCCAAACACAAAAAAATCTGAATGTCAACCTAGACATGAAAAAATAACTCCTAGTTTTTAGGACAAACGATTGTATGACTGTAACAAAAATAATGAAGTCTCTACTGCGCTGTGATGGGTAGCATTTAGGCCCGTGTCAGATGAACGCAGGATTAACGTCCGTGTCACCGCACAGTTTAATGTCCGTCGTAGCCTAGAATAATGATCAATAGAGACCCACACACGAAGTACGTGCGCACTGAAGTGCGGACGCACCATGCAGATGGCAAACGGACGCAATTTAGGTAAGAATGTAAAGTGCGCAGAGTGCGCACGCAGAGTGCTCCACGTCTGCATAGCGTTCTGTATGCGTGATGACACAACGTCAGACAGACCGCATTTGCGACATCCAGCACCTTGACGCACAAAATGGCTTTCCATATCATTACCAATTTTTATCATTTCTCATATTAATTTTGTTTCCCATATTTCCCTTTTTTTTCTACATCCGTCAAAAAAAACGGATCGTGTGGTGTCCACAGTATCTTCTGTCAGTTCGTCCGTCCGATATGCACGCACGCAGAGTGCGCTCAGACTACGTTCAGACTGCGTTAGACCGACATTAGCCTAAAGAAATCATATGGGGTATCCTATGGAATGGACACAATATAAATACAATATAAATGGTGTCGAATATAATAAGACACTTTCTATTTGACGTGTCGCTTCACTTTTGCATAGCCCCCTTTTCAGACTAATGGGATCAAGTCAAAAGATCCAATGTATTAAATGCATTTTAAGTAAATTAAATAATATACAGTTGTGTTCAAAATTATTCAACCCCCAATGCTGTAAAGGGTTTTAGGGAATTTAGTGTACATTTGTAATTGTATTCAGAATGAAATCCTACAAGGACTTTTTAAAGAACCATATGCAACTAAAATGACATCAATTGGTTTTGTAATACAGTAGTAAATGTTTCTTTTGTGAATTCTTCATTGACACAATTATTCAACCCCTTAAAGACTACCACTCTGAAGAACAGAGGTTCATTCAAGTGTTTTCAATCAGGTATTGAAAACACCTGTGGATGTCACGGAGCAGCAATAAAACATAATAAGCACCAATTAGGCAGCTTTAAAATGACTGTGATACTCAGCTCCTTCTAGACATTTACTGGTGTGGTTACAAACATGATGAAGTCAAGAGAATGGTCCAGGAAGACAAGAGAAGAGGTGATTACTCTTCACAGGAAGGGCAATGGCTATAAGAAGATTGCAAAGATGTTAAACATACCAAGAGAGACCATAGGAAGCATCATTCGCAAATTCAAGGCAAAAGACACTGTTGAAACGCTACCTGGTCGTGGCAGAAAGAAGATGCTGACTTCGACTGCTGTGCGCTATCTGAAACGTAGAGTGGAGAAAAGTCCCCGTGTGACTGCTGAGGAACTGAGAAAAGATTTGTCAGATGTGGGTACTGAAGTTTCAGCTCAGACAATACGGCACACACTGCGTAATGAAGGCCTCCATGCCAGAACTCCCAGGCGCACCCCCTTGCTGTCTCCAAAGAATAAGAAGAGTCGACTGCAGTATGCCAAAAGTCATGTGGACAAACCACAGAAGTTTTGGGATAGTGTTCTGTGGACTGATGAAACAAAATTAGAACTGTTTGGGCCCATGGATCAACGCTATGTTTGGAGGAGGAAGAACAAGGCCTATGAAGAAAAGAACACCTTGCCTACTGTGAAGCATGGCGGGGGTCAATCATGCTTTGGGGCTGTTTTGCTTCTGCAGGTACAGGGAAGCTTCAGCGTGTGCAAGGTACCATGAATTCTCTTCAGTACCAGGAGATATTGGATGACAATGTGATGCAGTCCGTCACAAACCTGAGGCTTGGGAGACGTTGGACCTTTCAACAGGACAATGATCCCAAGCATACCTCCAAGTCCACTAGAGCATGGTTGCAGATTAAAGGCTGGAACATTTTAGAGTGGCCATCGCAGTCACCTGATTTAAATCCGATTGAGAACCTCTGGTGGGACTTAAAGAAAGCAGTTGCAGTGCGTAAGCCTAAGAATGTGACTGAACTGGAGGCTTTTGCCAACGACAAATGGGCGAAGATACCCGTAGAGCTATGCTTCACGTTTAAAAGCTGTTATAACTGTAAAAGGATGTTGTACTAAGTACTAAGATTGAATGTCACTTGGGGGTTGAATAAAACTGATAATGATGTGAGCACAGAAAAGACATTTGTGGTTATTTCATTATAAATGTTATGTTATATTTGTCTGACCTACACATGCCTCTTTGATTTAATTGTAAGCAAGATGACTGAATGATCAAAATCAATGTCAAACTGGCCAAAACACTCAATTTCAGTGGGGGTTGAATAATTTTGAACACAACTGTAACTAACTTCTGTTTCTGATTAAATTTACTTTTTCAGTAAAACACATGCTTAAGGCTAATGTCAGATGAACGCATTCTGAGCGCACTCTGCCAGCACTTCCAGCTCACTCGATATCAGCGTGGGTATTCTGGTGAATCACTGGGTCTTCCTCTTGTAAGGCTGAATAACCCGGTCTTTATCTCTGTCAGGCCCCAGCTGCGCTCCGGCCTGGTCACTGTCACGTTCTGCAGCACTGTGTCTTGCTTCTCTCACCTCCTGGCGCGCTCTGCCAGCTCTCCTCACGAGGCTCAGGATGTCAGCGTCTGTGTCCCACCCACTTCCTGTGTCCGCCCACAAAGCATGCCGGGAAATGTAGTCCCAATGTTCAGCGTCTCACATTGTGCTTGTCTCCCTCCGGTGGCCAAAAACAAGTACTACACGGCAGGGGATTTAAAAGCAGCGCTTCACTCTCCCCCTCCTAGAACTCTTGGGTCTCTCCAAGGAGGTACAACAGTTGCATTACATTTCAACACATATTAGGCAACACATACAGGCTCAGCAGCAAGCACACAATGGGTTAGATACACTTCCTCAAGTTGACTCATGCTTTGGACTACCTCAGCTAACATAGCAGACACTTCGGGCAACCTTCGCACTGTGGTGACGGCCTCTTCAGTGCTATGTCCTGGTGAGTCGTAGGTGAGTCTCTGGGGCGGTCGAACAGAGCGTTTTGGTTCTGGCTCAATCAGTTCCTCTTCAGGTGGAAGTACTACAGGTGCGGGTTCAATTCTTCTCTCTACCACTGGAGCAGACATCTCTTCGGAGTATGATCCTTCCAGTGAAGGCATAGAACTGTAGTCATAAGATTCAGCTTCAGGAAATACAGGGATTTCAATAGTCTCGGGGACTTCCAACTGAAATTCAGGAGCTTCAGGCCTCAAATTACTTTCCCACCGTTCAGGAACCGAGATAACCTCTTCAGGTTCCGGTGAGCGCATCCAGTCCAAACAAAAACTCTCTTACTCACTGTCCCTTTCGCTCTCTTCGACAACCCGGGTCTGCTGAGACCGAGTAACAGGAGGCAAACGTGGAGCAGGCGGATTCGGCAGAGGAAGTTTGTCCCCAACTGGTATCCTCACAGCCTCTCTCAAAGGTAACAAATGATTCCGGTGCCAGTTCTTAAGAGGCCCAGCCTTTCCATCCGGACAGATTTGATACACCGGCAGACCCGGCAGTTGCTTGCAGACAACGTAGACTTGAAAACTCCATCTATCCGCCAACTTGTGCCTCGCAGCAGCACCCAAGTTCTTCAACAAAACCCTATCACCGGGTTGTAGATCCTGTATCCGAACTTTAAAGTCATAGTTCCTTTTGTTCCTTTGCTCCCTGTTTCCTGAAGTCAAACGGGCCTGTTCAAACGCAGAGGCCAGATTCTTTCGAAGTCTATCCACGTAATTTCTATGTAAAGCTACCGACGTCTGGTCCAGAGATAACCCAAACGCCAAATCAACCGGCAGTCGAGCTTCTCTTCCGAACATAAGACGGTACGGTGAGTATCCAGTGGCATCACTCTCTGTACTGTTATATGCATGCACCAGAGTAGCTATGTGACGACTCCAACTCTGCTTCTCTGTGTTTGACAATGTCCCCAGCATATTTAGCAGCGTGCGATTGAACCTTTCAGGCTGAGCATCACCTTGAGGGTGATATGGTGTAGTTCGGGTCTTTTGGATTCCCAACAGTTCCAGCAATTGCCCAACAAGTCAGCTTTCAAAGTCTCTACCCTGATCAGAGTGTATTCTCCTTGGTAGGCCGTAGTGAACAAAGAACTTCTCCATCAGAACCTTTGCCACTGTCGGAGCGCGTTGGTCTTTCGTAGAAAAGGCTTGGGCGTAACGTGTGAAGTGATCAGTCACTATAAGAATATTTCCCTACCCACTAGCATCCGGCTCTAAGCACAGGAAGTCAATGCACACCAAATCCATGGGTCCTTGGCTTTGCAGATGGCTCATTGGAGCGGTTCGGGTCGGTAGGGTCTTCCTTTGAATACACCTCAGACATGAATGGCAGTAACTTTCCACTTCAGCTCTCATGCAAGGCCAATAGAACCTGTCTCGCACCAGCTTAAAAGTCCTTTCTGTGCCCAAATGTCCATGCTCATCATGTAGCGATCGCAGCACACTCTCCCTATGTTTAGTGGGAAGAAATAACTGTTGGGTCTCTTCAGCATTGGTTGAGGGGCCCCTTCGGTAGACCACCCCATCCAACATCTTCAACCGTTCCCACTCTTTGTAGACCAATGTGGCTCCATCTGGGGAATTGGTCAGCAGAATTTCACGCTGGTTCACAGTTAGGGCCTTTATGGTTAACGCAATTAAAGGGTCTCTGGCCTGATCAGCTTTCAGGTCCTGTTTTGAAAAGGCAGGTAGACTTTCATCCCTCAATTGCGTGGGGTTGCAGTAGAACTCCGGAACAGCCGCAGCCATGACTCCTATGGCCTCCACTTCAATCCCTCCCTTGACCCGGCGCTCAGCTCCTTGACACAAAGCTTGTACCCCGTCTGGAGTTAACTGAGTCCATTCTGCAGTGTAAGGTCTTCTCGACAAAGCATCAGCATCTCGATTATTCACCCCAGGGCGATACTTCAGGCTGAACTGAAACCCTGACAGAGCGGCCAACCACCGGTGTCCCGTAGCATCCAGTTTCGCAGTAGTAAGGATGTAGGTAAGAGGATTGTTATCCGTCTTTATCACAAACTCGGCCCCATACAGATAGTCCTTTAGCTTGTCTACCACTGCCCACTTTAAGGCTAGGAACTCCAACTTGTGGGTAGGATAGTTCTTTTCGGAAGGCGTAAGGCTCCGGCTCACATACGCTACAGGCCTCAGCAATCCATCATACTCTTGATACAGGACTCCTCCTAGACCTTCTCTGCTGGCATCCACATGTAACTCGTACAGCTTGTGAGGGTCCGCATAGGCCAAGACAGGAGCTCGAGTTAAACTCTCTTTCAGCTTCGTAAAAGCACCTTCACACTGACTGGTCCACTCTCCCTGGATGGACTCTCGAGTTTTCCTCGGCCCAGGAGCTGACGGATTTTGGACGGAGACCTTGTGGCCTTCTTCTGTGCTTTCCTTCTGTAGGAGCTTGTTCAGTGGTTGAGCTATTTTTGTGAATCCTCCTACAAATCTTCGATAATAGGAACAGAACCCCAAGAACGATCTAAGTTCAGTGACGTTGCGGGGTCTAGGCCAAGAAGCTACGGCCACCAACTTCCGAGGATCTGTCGAAACGCCTTCTGCTGAGACCACATGTCCCAGATACGTAACAGACGGTAAACAGAATTGACATTTCTCCAGAGACAATTTCAATCCCTCTTCATGGAGCCTCTTCAAGACCTTCTCCAAATGTTGCTCATGTTCTTCCAGAGTCTTCCCAAACACAATTATGTCATCCAGGTACTTCGATCAGATTCATGTCCCCGACTGTCTTCTCCATTAACCGCTGGAACGTGGCTGGAGCTCCCGTAAGGCCTTGAGGCATTCTGTTTAATTCGAAGAACCCCAGTGGACAGATGAACGCAATCTTTTCTTTGTCTTCAGGATGCATTGGTATCTGGTGATATCCACTTCGCAGGTCTAGCACACTAAACCATTTTGCTCCAGACAAACAGTGTAAGGCATCTTCTATCCGAGGAGTAGCATATTGGTCTGGGATGGTTCTCCGATTCAGCGTGCGATAGTCTATGCATAGGCGGACAGAACCATTCTTCTTCTGGACCATTACTATTGGAGATGCATATGGACTGCTGGACTCTTGGATCACTTTGGTTCTTTGCAGTTCATTCAACTGTTCTCGTAGATCATCCAAGTCTCCCAGTGGAACTCGTCTTGACCTTTCACGGAACGGCTTGTCTTCTTGTAATCGAATGCGGTGCTCAGTACTTTTGGCTAGGCCTACGTCGAACTCATCTTTCGAGAACAAGTCTCTCCACTTTAGAACTTGGGACTGAAGACGTTTCTTCCATTCAGGTGAAATGGGAGCGTCCTTGGGGTAGAATCTTTCATCTGGAATCTCTTTATCCACTCCCCCTCCTAAATCAGTAGGAGAGAGGGGCGTAGCGGACGCTACTTGCCCGATAGGCTTTCGTGCTTTAAGGACTACTGGAGAATCAGACACATTGCACACGCTGACTGAGACTCTTCCTCGTGTTCTTTTCAAAGCTTTAGTGGAGATTATTTCAGGGATTACTTCTACTCCGGCTTCACCCCCATGATTAAAATCGGTTTCCAGTACCACATAGGGACCTGGTTGCGATCCGTTCAACTTGACTGAAGCCCGGAAGCTTGCTACTTCTCCTGCTTGCAGAACCTTCTCTGTTCCTTCCAATCTCCACAGGCGCCCTACTTCAGCAGGTGCCTTCTGTTCTTCGACCATTCTCTGATAGACTGGACGTAGCATTGGGTGTACTCCTTTAGTAGAACCTTCTTCCAATACGATAGGTGTCAGGAGACGTCGCACCAAATCAGTATTCGTCCCCACTATCATGGAACTCCTGTTTGCCCCTGAAGGCCGAGGACACACAATGGCCAATGCATCACAACCTCTGGACTGTCCGATGACTTCGGATCCGATCTCCAACTTCACCTGTAGATACCCGTCATAAGGGAGTTTCTCCGTTCCGATACCCCAGATTTCCAAATCCTTCAATTTCTGTAGAGGAATGTGCTTCAATTGTTTCTCATAGAAGTCTCGGTAGATCAATGTCACTTGAGCCCCTGAATCCAACAGGGCTTTAGTGTAGACTCCCTCCACTTGGATTGGCACAATAGGAGAAGGACCTATCAGCTGGTCAGGAAACATGGTGGTGGCACCAGGACACTTAGACCCAGTTTGTTGTACCCTGGCCTTCTTCTTGGCCCGTGTAGGTTTTGGGTGTGCATTGCTTCCCCATGACGTAGGTCCGGATGCTAAGGGAGTAACTCTTTCAGTCCTGGCAGGCTCAGCAGTTGGCCAGACTTTGGGCCCTCTCGCCCTCTTCGCCCTGGCTTGATTTTTGGAGCGGGTTTCGACCTTCGGGCACCTAGGTTGCTCCTTCACTTGTGCCCTCTGACATTTCCCGCCGGTGAGGTGGATAACAGTCCTTCCAAGGTTCTCAAAAACTCCTCAACTCTATTTCCTTCAGGCTTTCGGCTTTTGCATTGTGCGCGGAAATGGCCCATTTCTCCACAACTGAAACATCTCTTTTTAGAAAGCGGAGATGCAGTCACCTGCTGTGATTCGGTTGAAGGACCCTGGCTAGACGCCACAGCAACTCCGGTTGTCTGCATGTCTGTAAGGAACTTCTGCATCTCTGTCTGTGTCTCTGTCACCTTCAACAATACTCGGCACAGTTCCACATGCGCCTGTTGCAATTCAGCTTGAGCTTCTTGTACTTTCTTAACAGTTTTGTGCAACTCACCATGTGCAGAGAGGTTTGATTCTTTGACAGCCCTCTCTGTGGATTTAAAAGCGATCAGATGCTCTTGTTCGTCCACGTCGTATCCATACGTATCCAACGAGTCACTTTCAGGCTGCAAACATTTGTTATGCCGCACAGGTTGCGCGTAAGCTCTTTCTCCTCTCCTGAAGGATTTTTCTTCCAGTAAAGCCTCCTCCTCTCTGACAGCTTTGATCAGTTCCAGGTACTTCAGTTCTTGATTACCTTCTCTGCTTCTCAGCTGCAGCATCACTGGATCTAGAGGTTGAGAGCCCCTCAGGATCTGTTTTATTCGGATCTTATCCACTTCACCCGGTTCGGCCCCTTTCTTGAGGAGTATCTGGCGCAGAATCTTATCTAGGCGCCTCATGTATTCGGTCATTCTCTCACCTTTCCGCTGGTAGGTGTGTTCATACTGATATACGAGCTCTGCAGCCTTTTCCGTTCGCCCAAAAACCTCCTCCAGAACATTTAAATAATCTAAAGCAGTGCAGTCTTTCTTACTCAATTTTAGGTTTCTTACAGCCTCTGACGCAGGTCCCTTTAAGCTCTCGGTGATCCTTTGCTTTTTCTGGGCTTCAGGGATGTCCCACTCATCCAGAGTCTGCATCGCCTGTTCCACCCATTCTTCGAAGGTTTCTTCTCCCGCCGGAGTTGGTACGTTTCCTGTAAAATTTCTCAACCGTCGATAACCGAAGTTAGTGTGCGGAGGGCTTGTTCTCTGACACTTAGCCAGCAAATCTCCAATAGCCACTATAAATTCAGGCCCGATCATGGCCAACGGACTGGGCGCGGGAACACTCGCGGATTCGCCACGTGGCGCACTTGGCTGAATCAGTTGGACTTCCACCTCATCGGTCAGCTTCACGCTCGCGCCCTGAAAACACACTGGAACACCCTTTCTCCACTCAAAAAGAACATACATGTGAGAGGTATCTGGGTTCTCTTCAATGTCCAGGATTAACCCCCAATGATCTGGCGTCAGCGCGGCCACGGCCTGGCGAATCTGATCTTCGGCCCAAGTGTCTGCTGGAATATCCATGACTATACACAATTCTAACTGACCACTGTGCTCCTCACACCACTTGGCAGCAGTGTCTGGATCCATATTTAACCCTTTAAATGCGGTTTTTCCAGAGACTGGATCCCGGAAACGAGCCCCCACGTGTAGCGCTCACTCCCGGAGGAGCTGCTGAAATTGAACCTCGGGTCAGTCTCCCCGCACTAGGGAATAAATATACTCCAGCACCGTTGTGGATTTTATAAATTATATAGTTTACTAGAATAAATGGCATATAATGAATAACACGGTATACGTAGATATATTTACTGTACTTCGTAATGCGGGAAACGCGCAGCGGAAAAAGAAAATACAAGGCTTCGTAATTCGAGAAACGCGCAGCGGAAAAGAAGGAAAAATATATCTGTAACCCCCTTTGGGGTTGAGGAGTGAGTCCCGTACAGGTTATATCCCAAGGATATAGGTGTGTGTGTGTGATGGTACCCGGGTACAATATTCAACTGGCCAGTGAGTTATTTATGAGGTATCTTCGACTAGTCAAGTTGGGGCCCTGTGGGTTTTGAAACAAACAGCAGCGTGCTTTCTATTTTCACAATGGCCTGGAAGGCCTCTCACCCAGCCGCCCGATACTTGGTGCTCTGCTCGACCCAGGACGTCTCTCTGCTTGATTTTTACTGGGATTTTATGGGTTACCGGATCCGCTGTCTTGCTTTTCTGTAGCTGTTGCAAGATGTCCAGCTCACCACCTGCACTCCCTGTCCGATCGATCTGCGGTGCTCCTAACTCGGGGTCTTCCAGCTCACTCGATATCAGCGTGGGTATTCTGGTGAATCACTGGGTCTTCCTCTTGTAAGGCTGAATAACCCGGTCTTTATCTCTGTCAGGCCCCAGCTGCGCTCCGGCCTGGTCACTGTCACGTTCTGCAGCACCGTGTCTTGCTTCTCTCACCTCCTGGCGCGCTCTGCCAGCTCTCCTCACGAGGCTCAGGATGTCAGCGTCTGTGTCCCACCCACTTCCTGTGTCCGCCCGCAAAGCATGCCGGGAAATGTAGTCCCAATGTTCAGCGTCTCACATTGTGCTTGTCTCCCTCTGGTGGCCAAAAACAAGTACTACACGGCAGGGGATTTAAAAGCAGCGCTACACTTTTTGACTTGCTTCTCCACAGTTGAAGGGTAGAGACGTTACCAGCTTCTGAGCATCACTTGTGTACCTTTGTCTTTCCAGGATTGTAGAGCAGCGACCTGGTGGTTAGGTTGAACCTGCTTCTCGTAAAGTTGAAACTTGCTTCTTCACAGTTTTATTGGAGGGATGTGCTCAATCGTATTTTGACTTGCTTCTCCACAGTTGAAGGGCAGAGACGTTACCAGCTTCTGAGCATCACTTGTGTACCTTTGTGCACTGTATACCATGCATATGTCACGTCAAAATTGCATCATTTTTTTAGGCATTTCTCTGGATTCTTTTGGGTAAAATTTTTGATTCCCATTTTTTTAAATGGTGTTTTTTGATTCTGTAACAGACCTTTTTATTACTTTTTATAGGACCTTTTTCATTATTTCCATGCATGATCATTGTTTTAAACGCCTTTTAAAAAAATTCCTTTTTTTTTACCCTCAGCTCGGTGGCTGATAGGTGGCGTTCGACTGTGTTTGGTGGATTGTCGGCTGCGTTCGGTGGTCTTTTCAGTGGTCAGTGGTTGCATTTGGCGGGCTGATCACCAGGGTTCAGCGGACCCCATTCGGTGCACTCGGAGACCCTGCAGTGAATGCTAAATTCACCGTAGTGTCGGCAAAATTAAATCATGAAGCCCGCCGAACAGAATAAAAAAAATCGGTGCTTTCCGAATAAACCCCTAAATTTGTCCAGATAGCCAAAATCGGCACTTTTATTTTTGCCACATTTGAGACATTTCTCAGATCAGATATATTCAAATTTGGGCATACTGGCATTCCGACTCCTGATACAAATTCTGCTCAGATATTGGCTCCCACAGCGATACTTTTTAATGGAAATATTGACTTTAGTGATTCAATTCTAATTTATTGGTCAGTCGATATCAGAAAAAATATCAAATGCCAAATGGGTGGGTGGGTGAATAAATGGATTTTCAAGAAGGGAAACATGGAAATGTCCCTGAAATCGCACCGAAAACTCCGTTTTCATTTGTGTTGATTTATGAATTGAAGCATTTGAGCCTATCATAACATTTGGTAAATATTTCCTAGAAAATCATTTCTGTTTTCAACATCTAGAACTTTCATTGCTTTTACGCCTGTAGAGATAAAGTGATTAGCTATATTTATTTTCTGCTGGTTTTGTTCAAAGAATCAGATGCCACAAGTTCTTCTTTTGAAAACAAACACAGACTTTTCTGCAAATGTTTATGTGGTTATCAGCGCCTCAAGACAATTCGGCAACATAACTCTATGTCACACCTCTTAATAGACGCCTCGGGGTCGCAGTTGGCCTGATTGACATAAGAAAGTTGACCTTTTCCCACCCATTTTTTTTTTCTGAAAGCTTGTGTCTAATTGAAACATAAAATATTCAGCTGAAAAATACTTAGGATGTCACCTAACAAGCTCAGAAATCGGTCGGTATGTGGAGCTCTTTGCAAACTAAAGGGGTTATTCACTAAGCCCCGAACTTGCCACTGAAGGCCACCAAACTGTGAATTTCAATGTACGGTGCAATTAAGGGCGCAGTTCGTCTATTCATTAAACTGTCAATTTGCCAAATGCAGGCGAATTGAAAGTGAAATACTGTGCAGTATGACGATCTTCAGCAGCAGTGAAATTGTCCCTTAGAGAAGTAATGGTTAATCTATTCAGAGAACACCGTCTGCACTGCAACTGCACTGAAATGTCAGCGAGATGCCCTGATTTTCTGCGTTTCAGTTCGACAGGTTTAACCTCTTCACTACTGAGCCATTTCACGTCTTAAAAAAACACATTTTTCTTTTCTGTATTATTATTGTTTTTATTTTTTTTCTTTACTTTAAACATGGTCATGTTTGGTATCATTGGAAAGGTCATGCTCTGGCCTTTCTAATGATACCAAATATGACCCTCCTATCAGTCAGGAGATATCTGGGTTCAAAGGAACCCTTATCTCCACCCCTATCTTTCCTTAGGAGTCAATGAGGATGTTCCCTACATGTCCTCAGCAGTGAAAGGGTTAAACAGGTGAATCCCGTACATACGATATTATCGTTTTTATTTTATTTTTATTCAACCCTTTATTCTTCTCATTTTCAGCATAAAGCCTTTTTATTTACTTATTTATTTTGAACACCCTTTTGTATTTTTTGTATTTTTATAGACAAAATTTTTGATCCCCAATTTTTTTTAAAAGGTGTTTTTTTTATTATTCTGTAACAGACCTTTTTATTTTATTTTTTTAAAGGACATTTTATTATTTAAACACATTTTAATGCATTTTTATTGGTTTAAACACCTATTAGGAGAACAGGAGAATTCCAATTATTTTTTTTTGTTCTTCGGTGGATAACGCCAAGGCCAGTTTGACGCTTTTCGGCGGTCTTTGGTGCTCTTCAGCGACGTTTGCCAACTTTTTCATGAGGCTCCATCTTGAGCGCACTACGGTGAATAGTGAATTCACTTTAGTTTCGTCTAAATGGAATCGTCGAAGTGAAAAGCCTCCTGGCAGCAGGAGCTCGTGGCCATGCGCTCAGATCTGACGACGCTTGGCTTGGGAGTCGAAGAGTTATGCCGGCATACCAGTGAACTTGAGGGGTTGCAGACCTTTACCTTTGCTATGTTTTTCTTGTGTATGTTTAGTTAAGAAAATATTTTCTCTATATGTGTCACTGGGTGCATCCATTGTGTGATCTTTTGTGTTGCAAACTACCCTCCCACAGTATGTTTCCATCACTTGCTCCTCACTGTGTGGCTTTGGCCATAGAAAGGAGTCTATAGGTCAATCATTGACTCAAATCATTGTATTGTGCGGGATGCATTCAAAGGACATTACCAGGGGGTAGATTAGAAGCCTTTTAAGCTCCCTGTCATATCTCATTCAGCTGCCATCTCTTATCTCAGCAACACAATAGACCTCCTGCTGCCTATCTAAACATTTACTCCTTCACCTCATTAACTGTTAAATACTGTAGAAGATAAACCACAGCTGTGAAGTAAAACTTTTGCATAGAGTTTGTTAACCCTTTCGCTGCTGAGGCTTTTCCCGCCCCTGTGCTGAGGTCATTTTTTACCTGTTTTGCGCATCATGTTTAAACGTGTTTTGAAGGCTTATTTTAGTATATGACACCGACATATTATATATCGTTCTTTCCGTCAGACTCGGTAGATTCATAATATGTCATTATTATATGTATACGTTATGTCATGTCTGTATATTATAACAAAAAATGCAATAAAATATGTATTTTCAATAATTTACAACGTGTAAAGTGTTTTTTTCCACATTTTAACATGCGAGCAATTGCGGTTATATTTTGTATGGGGTGCGCTTGTTAAAAAAATTAGAGATGGGGTCTCGTTACATTTTTTTTTGGGGAAAATGACACTATTTTAACAAACGCACCGCATACAAAAATCGTTAGTGCAGCATCATTGTTCACATTATAATTGAAATGGGAACAATATTGCTGCATTAACAAACCCAAAAAAAAGAAAAAAAAAGTGTTTTTTTTTTTTAATATTTTTTTTTTTTTTTACAACATTTTTAACTTTCATGTTTGGTATCGTTGGAACGGCCATGCTCTGGCCGATCCAACGATATCAAAATTTAACCCCTAGCTGCCACGGATCGGGAGATAGGGAGTTCATTGGAACTCCCTATCTCCACAGTTGGTGGCAGTTAGGGGTTAACTGTAGGACTGGCGCCATCGTGCTACGCACGATGACGCCAGTCCTCTGGGGGAGTTCCCGGAGGCTTGGCCGACATCCAAGATGTCGGCCAGCTCCCGGGAAGGATCGCGAATCGGCACTTTTCAGCGCCGATTTGCGATCCAGCTCCCCAGGGGTTAATGCCAGGCATCATTTGGAAGGGCAGGCTGTGCCCTTCCAAATGATGCCTGGGTTAACCCCCTGTGCACCGCCGATCGGGAGGGAGAGAGGTCCGAAGGACCTCCCCCCCCTCCCTTTCAGGCGCCTCCTCCGCACATGCGGGGGGGGGGGCGCCTGAATTAGGTGTCATCGCGCCCCCGCGATGACACCTAATAATGGCGGCTGCTGGTCCGGATGCCGGGCTGACATCCAGGATGTCAGCCCGCACCGGAGGGGCCAGCGATCGGCCGGAACCCGGCCGAACGCTGACCCCAATGTGAGGACGCGCTCAGCGCGTCCTCAGCACACCAGCGGTAATGCTGAGGACGCGCTGAGCGCGTCCTTAGCATTGAAGTGGTTAAATGTTGCATCATGGGAAAACTCCCCAAAATGGAAACGAGATAAAAACTTAACTTTATTTTTCCTTTATACATGCAATTACTTCGAACACAGAAAAAAAACACAGCAGCATGTGTTTTATAAGGTGGTTTTATTTGAAATGCACATGTAATCTCGTTACTGCTTATGTAAATGTTACTGTCCCTTTAAGGGTTAAAGCCCCAGAGTATCCTTTTAAAGCAGTAATGGCCAAATACAAACTCAGGCGATTCCAAGCTATACAATGTGCAATGCCTAACCTTTATTAACCCCTTCACTACCAATATCAAGATATCTCAGGTTTCAAAGGCACCATCTGGTGCCTCGATATCGAGATATCTCTATGTGCTGTTATGCAGCCCAAAAGAAAAGGAAATTTGTTTACTACAAACGAATTTCGTTAGCTTCTGGGCTGCAGAAGGCGCCTCCAAAGTTTTAGCCCTGTGGGCATAATGTCCAAAGAGCTAAAACTGTAAAATCGGCAGCTGAAAGCTCTGAAATATCGGACTTTCTGACACTGTCAGCCGATGCAGGGAGAAATAGAAGAAAACAGATTTTCTGTTAAAACCTCTATAACTCAATTTGGCAGTAGATGGCCCCATCTACTGGCCAAATAGGTTATTACAGTAATAGATATATATTACTGTACAATTTATTAAAAATTATTTTTCAAAAAAAACACTGGTTTCTGACAATAATTTTTTGGAAAATCACTTGGTAGTGAAGAAGGGATTAAAAGTGTTAAAAAACTTAGAGAGCGCCAAAATTTCACCGCAAAATTTTTTTAAAAGGTGTTTAAAACAATAAAAATGCATGGAAATAATGAAAAAAGGTGCTATAAAAAAAAGGTCTGTTATAGAATAAAAAAAATCCATTTAAATAAAATGGGAATCAAAATTTTGCAGAAAAAATACCTGAAAAAAATCTAAAAGAAAAAATAAATAAAAATGCTTTTTATTGCAAATGAAAAGAATAAATGGTTGAATAAAAAATATATGGGATTCGCCTGTTTAAACCTGTTGAACTGAACCACCGAAAGTCTCGTCATTTCACTGACAATTCGGGGCAGTTTGGTGATCTCTGTATAGATTAACCATTACTTCTCTTTGGGACAATTTCATTGGCGCCGAAGGTCGAAAGGCGATCGGAGGCTAACTGAGGTGTATTTCGGTTGGAAGTCGCCAATATTTAGCGAATTGCCAGCTTTCTGAATAGAAAAACGTCACGAAATTGCACTGTACAGTGAAATTCGGTGGCAAGTTCGGTTTTTATTGAATAACACTAAGGCTGGGGTCAGACGAGCGTGATTTCTACGGGCTGTACGTCCGTGCAGTACGGACATCGTCAGTACGGATGACGCAGTAGTGGTCACACAGTCCGTTTTTTCACTGAAGTTATTTTTGACGGATGTAGGAGGGAAAAATAAATTACAATGAAAAAACATTCTGTCCGTCAAAAATGCTGGACGTATAAATGCAGTCCGTCTGACCATGCTCCATCACTCACACACAAAGCTATGCAGACGTTATGGACGTAGCGCACTCCGCACGTCCGTTCTAGCAGTATTACGTTCTTGCCTAACCTGCGTCCGTTTGCCGAGGCCGTTGTGCGTCCGCAGTTCAGTGCGGACGTACTTCATGTGTCGGGCTCCAATGGACTTTCTTTCATGCTATCACGGACGTACTTTTAGGCGCAATCACGGACGTGAACACTACGCTCGTCTGACACCAGCCTTATAGGGCTCTATTACATTCCTTGCGCAAAAAAGCTTGCGCAGCGTGTTAATTTATGCGCAAAGCGTTAAACATTACCGCGCGTAAATTAACGCTGGTATTACAATCCGCGCACATTTTTTCATCTGTCAAAAAATAACGCACGTAAAAAAGACGCGCAAAAACGCACGTGCATTAACATTGCGTGCAGAAATCGGTGTGCGGACTGTTTTTTCACGCGATTCAGCCAATCAGAATTAAGAACCACAATTGTCTCCCGTTAAGTTTTTGCGCCTGTCAAAATCAATCTAAGTATATATGCTGCAGCAATAATAAAAACACGCACAACTTCTCAATTTTATTGTTTGGTATGCGTAGAATGTGTAACTATACTGTGCTATATATTTTTCTTTGGGCTGGTGTATTTGGGTTCGGCCAGGACGTTCAGATTTGCTATTAACACCAGCTTTTAAAAGACGTTAAAATTATGCGCGCAAATGTTGTGCGTTAAATTTTGTGCATAGGTTGTAATACCATCCGCATACCAGCGCACAAATGCATTTGCGTTCGCAATGTTAAGTATAGGACATGCGCAGTACATTACACTCGCAAAGGGTTAGCGCAGGTTCACCCGCGGTAGATGTTAACGCACAGTTTTTGCGCGGACATTGTAATACGATGTTCTGCGCAAAGGGTTTTGCCCCTAGCGTTAATGCGTTTTTGCGCACGCGTTAACGTTTGTGCGAAGAATATAATAGAGCCCATAGTGTGTATAACAAGTAGATAAACCATGTGTGTTCTGCCATAATAATGCAACTGATCATGCCTAACTCCTGCTGATGAGGGTCCAATAAACCCGAAACAGCTGTCCTAGGAGTGGCTTTGACCAAGTGTACAAACCTTATCTCTGCTAAAAAAGCCGTCTAGTATGGCGTGGCATCGATTGAAGGGCTCTGTGTAATAACAGACCCAGGATGCAAAAAAGTGAGACAGATGTCATTTGCATGTCCTACCCAGAGTTCCTTGCTGTATATGGGGAATGTAGCACAGGAGCTCTGGGATGCAGTTGTTGAATTGCTGTGATGTGCAGATGGCTCCTGCAATAATATACGTGTATATATATATATATATATGTTATCATGTCTTCTACAATTATAAACTTTATTATATATATACTATTATACTAGTATGGAATTGATATTTAAAACCACAACTTTACAAAATTAGAGCCAGAAGAAAACGCGGATAACCCAACATGCTTACATGTGTGAAAATGAAAACGGATATTGACATTTTTGAGAAGGTCAGCAATCGTCAAGAATAGAAGTGATATAACAAATAAGTCAACAGGGGAACATAGAACAATGACTGAGTGAAAGTAAACAAGATATAACATGAACAACAACATAAGAGAGAAAAGCAAAGGAACGAGACAAGAAGTAATTGATGCAGACAAAAAGTATTATAAAATGAGACAATAGCAAACAGGGAGGATGGAGGATGGAGGATGGAGGATGCTTACACTCCAACGGAACGCAAGAGAAATTTTGAAAATAACATTTTTATTTTAGCATACAGGTTTGGTTGAGTGACACAATGCACAGTGGTGTTCACTAATTATCTTGCTCAGTGATCTGTGACTCCTACCACAAAAGAAACAAGCCTGGCTACAGACATTGATCACTAGACTATACAACTAATGGCTGGGTAAGCAATAGCATCGTCTTTCTTTGAGATGATTTTTGACCCTGAATGAAAATGTCGCTTTGATATCCAATATTCATCAACATGAACTCAGTGAAGCATCTTATGTAAGTTTGTTGGTTTTTTTAATTTATATTTTTAGGGATTTAGATATCAAGGGCATACATATATTACATATATATTTATGGAAATATTCAAAAATACTCATTAATTCAGCAGATTACATAATAGTCTGCAGATATTATGTTGCGATTGGTTAAAAAAATTAATTGAGAAAATAAGGGGTTCAGAACTTGGGTGTTAAAGGTAAGAGGCAAGTGGAAAACGTGTGCGCGAGCTGTTTTCCATTTGCGAGTCATGTTTAACATCCGCATTACCACCGAGTCGCTTTGTCAGTAGCTATATTGGTAATACATTCTGGCCGCATGTGGATAACACCAGAGGCACGCCATGCTCTTATCAGCTCCAAGAGTCCATAGCCCTCCAGGGAGGCAGACGCTATATTGTCCGAGCTCCGCAAGAAAGTGAAGCCTGGCCAGGACAGTGTAAAAATCCTTGGCGGAACATTGGGAACTATTTAATTGTGTGAAAATGTACATAAAAAAAGCTGTAATTTATGTATTTTCTTGTGTAGCGCTGTGTTAAACTGGCTCTGAGAACTTAAACCATATCGCCTCTAGAGGGAGTCAGAGTGTAATGTCTGTACAAAACTATGATGGACTTATGGACTACATCCCCCAGAAACCCTGGAGACAGAGGAAGGAAGCAGACGCACTGGCGCCAGGAAGTATAGGAGAGCCTCGTGTGCAGCATGGGCAGAACGAGGAGAGCGGTACAGGAGTCAGACTCAAGAGAGACACTGTCTGGGATTCAGTCGTATTGGAGCGCGGGGAATTGGCGGCATCCAGTGCTGGAGAATTGGGGAGAGTGGGCATCGACTTACAGTGTATCCTGCGTAGCTGTTCTGGTGACAAGTGCAGAGAAGAAGGACCTCGTGTAGGGAGGCCGCGGACAGAGTGGAGTGCTGGCGGTAAAGTCATCTTCGAGCTGAGGAGGATCGGTTCGGGAGCGGTGGTTCCAGCAGCATCGGGCTCCAGGCGGCAGAGGAAGACTTCTGACGGTGTGCATCGGTCCGGGACAAGCAGTTTCGCCAGTCTGGTGAGAGGCCTCTGGCCTACAACTCTAATAACAGTGCGCACTAATTGATTGCTTCAAATTACAGAGCCCCAATGTTGACTAGTCGAAGATATTTTGTCCATCCGCTGGCCAGTGGACTAGTACTCGGGTACCCTAGGACACAACTAACGAGCATTTTTGAGCAGGACTTAAGCCAAAGAACTGAGGGTTTTATTAACCATTTATTCGCCGCATAAATCTGCATTACGTATTACGTCAGTCATTTTAGCCTGATCGATTTCATGCCTAAAGTATATGTATATCTATTACTGTTTATTGCTTCAGTAAAGTATAACTTAGAAAAATCCATAAAGGTGTGCTGGTGTACAGTGAATTGTTAGTGCGGTGAGACTATCCTGGGGTTATTCAGCGGCTCCTCCGTGGTTGAGCGCTACACTTGCAATCACTCTGTTTCATATTAGATTGGTTGGTTGTGAACCCATCAAAACGGCAAGTATTAACAATTCAGTTCACATTTAAATGTTGTAGAAATAAAAATAGGATATAACCATAAGAGCACGGTCACAAATATGATACAGGAAAAGTAACAGATTCCAGAAATTAACATAAACAATAAGATTCACATTTCTAAAACAAAGTCAACTAAAAGTCACCTACTTTTTATGTACAATAACATGAATTGACGGCACTGAATGAAATCAGCTTTTTGTTTCTAAATTCATCTCTTTTATCCTGCACGTTACCAGCTGGTTGACGATTCACCACACGTCACTATTAAGTAAATAGTCTCCTATATACTTACGTACCCAGGACAATCATGTCCGAATAATAAAACACTATCATAATAAAATCTATATCACAGGATATGCAATTTTTATTTATGGTCTATAAATAAACTATAAATGAAATACTTTGAACTAATAAGTGATGCTAACAACCTAATGGCAAGACATAATTTATAATAAGGAGCCTCCAATCAATAACCTGCTCTCAGAGCAAGAGACAGACAGAATATATCTGCAGCAAAGATGGAAACCTAGAAAAAGACATAAGACCAAATCCATGAAATATTTATTTTATTAATCAGTGACTAGAAATTAGATGTGCGCTTCATAAAATGTATTCCTGAAGTGCAAACACCGTGCTTATGTTGCCAGCTTTACAGGAGCCGAAAACAGGCTTTTTATCTCGACTTTAATCTATCCCCACTCAAGCTTTCTTTTGTTATTTGCGCTCCATGGTTTGACAATTCATTCAAATCCTAGTACAGAGTAAGTGAACCACAGTAGGATTATTTAAAATCACAGTAAATGCAGAGATAACACAAATTCATGGACGTCAGGTTTAAAATGTTTCACATCTTCCAGTCATGCATGCTAAGGATACAAGGCCTTAGTCTGTCAAATAAAGTTATCAAGGCTGAATTGCACAGCCAGCTTATTCTTATTCATTGAGACCACCCAGGCCATCTTTCTTTGCAAATGTCACTTTGAGGGCCACCACTGCTTTAGCTGCCATCGTAAGAAATGGACCAGGTACTTCTCTTCTCTGTTTGGGAATGTACTGTATGTTTAAAGAGGTATCGACGTGACAGTCGTATTATTTTGTTTTTTTTACCCAATAGGTTTACATTTGTGAAAGGTTGAACAGTACTTGTAATAGAGCCTAGAGATGGGTATCAGCAAGAAAGTGCATTCTTTTTCATCCAAATATATTTTTGGATGAAATATTGGCATTTTGGTGATATGGGAACACCCGAAATTCAGACTTGCTGAAATGCTGAATTGACTGATAATGAATTAGAATCGATCCAAACATTTGTTCAATACTAGCCCTAACCCTAATACAAAAATAAACAGTAGCTATAACCTTAACCGTAGCCTTAATACAAACAGAAATAGCACTTCTTTGTACTGTACCTGATCCATTAATAAAAATATTTGGGGGGGAGCATACAGTATGATAAGTATTGTTCTTAAGTAGACACGTTATGGTAATGGAGCTGCTCAGTAGAGCGGCTTTTTGGTTACATTGGTTAGGTACTCACTCTATAAAGAGGTGCCTTGAAGTGGCGAGTGAGCTTACGTTGCAATGGCCATTGAAACAAACAAAAACCTCAGTGTTTTGTTGCACATGGAATACATAGAAACGAGCGCAGATGACACTTTTTTCCCTTGTTACGTTATGGTAATACCTCTGAAACCCAGAAGCTGAAACATTTTGGTCATGACAGCTGGTGGCTCTGCGTTCTTTCCGCAACTTTGATAACCTAAGACGGCCAATTCCAACTACATCTGGGTTCAATATGTGAGGTTTAGTTCCTTAAAACACTCATGACCTTTCTGAGGACCCGTCTAACCATCAGGGATCTTTCAGGAGCTCTTTGAAACACTTCGTTCAGCTCCTATAACGGAATGGGACATTAGGGAGCAGTGACCATAAAAATGGATTCTCAGGAACATACTCGTGCTGCTGGCTTCTTTCCGTACTTCATTGACTTAACAAAGTACTGTCGCTACCAGTTAGGACATATTTTCATAGAATACTATGGATGAAAACACAAGATTGAATAAATGTATGAATTTACACAAAGACCAGTATTTGCAATTTTCAGCAAATAGAAATGGAAGAACTACATTGAAAGAAGGTGAAGGATCTGTATGTCGAAGGGTCTTAAGTTAAACTAATTTAACAATCCTGATACCTACCTTTATATGTGACCATTTAATGCTAATAAAATATTGTGGTGTGAAAATGTAAGAAATTTTTAACTGTTATTGCAATATATTACCTGTGTCAATGTGGTCATTGATGGTTACTTGGAATTCTGTAGTTATAGAGGCAAGATTGCATTTTCTTCCAACCTAAGTACAAATGCATTGTGTTGAGCTGAGTTCGAGAGAAGGGATCCCATCCTGTTTATTCTGCATCTCCAGTGTATATCCATGGAGCCAGACAGATACAAAAAAAAGTGTTTGGCAGGCACCTTTTGCTCTTAGCCCGCATGGAGAAATAACTCGGCTGACCTCAACCAGCTTACTAAGTACAATATCAACACTAAATCAATGTAAATTCATTTCGTACTTTGATAGAGCAGGCATGTCAGGATTTTGCTAAAGGAAGTTATAACGATAAATGTTAAGAATTTGCTTAAAGTGACACTAAAAAATTTTTCAGGGGAAAAAGAATAAAACAAATTTTGACTTGAGGGAAATTTGATTTTCAGTGTCTTTTAAACAATAAATTACATAATATCTCCTGTCTGGAAACCATGTATCTTATGGAAACACGCATCTCAAACAATTGTCGCATTTATATGCTGCGCACTAAATGAGCCCCATCTTGCTGATTTCAATTACAATGAGGGACATTCATTGTGTACCAGTAACTGGAAGAAGGTTCTCTTTGTGAAATCTGGGAAGTCTTCTGACGATGAGTGGAACTGGTTGGGATAAAAGATAAAAGATGTTCAAATACCTTGCGAATGGCATTTACATGCACACATGTGATGGTTTTGTAATGTTCAAAATGTTATACTTATTCAGAATTCTAAAATATGGAACTCTTCTAAAACCAGAATTTTTAGAGCCATCCTGATATTAGTATTTTCGGCTTAAGCACTTTCTGAATGGATGCAGCCTCTCAGGAATCCATCTCCCGAGCGCTGGAGCATACTACGGCACATGCTGGGAGCCGCTGGGCAACCTGAGAGTGTGGCATGCTGATTGGAGTCACATTGACTCTGAGCATCATGTCCACGAAGTAACCCTACATAGCACCTCCAAAAAGCGTATACACTGGTGGCTGCAGCAGGAAGTGGATCATGGCTCTCCTGATGCATTCTCCTTCCTCTAAAACATTGAATTCTCCCGGATTCTGAAATATGGAAGAATCCAAAATCTGGACTGCTCAGGGTCTTGAGCATTCCAGATCAGTGGTGCTCCAGCCATACATTTTTATTTTTGAGAAAATATTTTACCAGGAAGGATACATTGAGATTTCTGTCATTTTCAAGTATGTCCTGGGTGGAGAGTATGTTCCGTTAGGTGTCTTGCCTAAGGACACTTACTGGAGAGGTGCTCTTGCTGGGATTCGATCGTGTGTCTCC
Source organism: Leptobrachium leishanense (assembly GCA_009667805.1). NCBI lineage: Eukaryota > Metazoa > Chordata > Amphibia > Anura > Megophryidae > Leptobrachium > Leptobrachium leishanense. Next base: position 507,242,277 of record CM019063.1, on the reverse strand, counting down.
ACAGTCTCCACAGTTATAGAGCAGTGATGTTACCAGTTTGTAAAGCTCAAGAGGTTATTCAGCAACCAACGCTATTTTACCGAAGTTCACCTTAGTAGCAAAGAATGATAAAAATCCACATTGTTGCAACCACCATATATTTCGTTTACCCCTTGCTTGAGTTGCCTAGAAGGGTGTCACCTATACCCTCCCTGAAGACCTCACAAATCCAAAATGATCATCGGTGTTGCTGCAACTTTTGCGTGAGAAGACTTCTTTGACATTTCAGTACTGGCCACCCTTTCTGGGTGATAGCATTTCTGATTTGCATATGGTATAGCCTCCTCTGTAATGGCACCATCGAGCTAAAAATTCATGAATCCTCAGCGAGAACCCACCATGGAGCAGGCCATTAGTGCTGAAGCTCGTTCTCAGGGCCCTCACAAATCTTGTTTTTGCTTTCGATAAATTTCAGCTAACCAAAGATGGAAAATCCAACAACAGCAGGAGATGTCGATGATGTGACCAATGGTGAATAACAGTGAATCACCATTATTCCTCCATAAAAGGAGTCTTCTGCATCTTTTTAACATTTATTGTTGTCCCACCATTGTTTGCAACAACAGTGAATGTAGAATTTTAAAGTGGTGATCTTCTTTGAACTCCAATGGAAACAACAGTGAATACAAACATAAAAATAGTGCTACAGAGGTTCAGCTGGAAAACCAGTGAGCAGTGAACACAATAGTAAAATGTACACTGAAGACATAGGCAAACACTACAGTGGAAAGTACATTGATTACTATGCTACAAGCTTTGCTATCCAACTATGGCAGAAACAACGGTGAAAATTATGGTGAACAATGGTGGAAGTTACTTAATTTAGGAATTTGACTCAATGTATGCAAATGCAGTATATTTTATGGTAATGTCATTTTAGCAAATTCTTCCAGATGTTTAACCTCTTTGTGTCACCAACATGTAGAAATTTACTGTACAAACTAGAGAATGTGCAGATTCCGACAGATATTTCCCCACCTGGGGCTCTGCTCATAGGAGCGTTTATATAATTATGTATTTAAAATTAAAAATTTCAAATAGTTTCTGGAGCTAGTATAAATCTTACTCATGCGCCAATACCATAAATCATGTGTGTAGTTTAAAGATCATGATTTATTCTGTAGATTAAGTATCTAGGTGTGGTACGTTCAGCCAAGACTGCTGATGTTTATGGGATTTGTGGGACCAAGACAAACAACCTACAGGAAACATGAAAAAATTTCCTGATTTTCAGTGATTCAGTTCGACAGGTAAAACAGGCAAATCCAATGTAAAATAATAGTTTTGTTTTCATTTTTTTATTAAACTGTTTATTCTTTTCTTTTTCAGCAAAAAGTCTTTTTATTTATTTATTTTTCTGCTCATCTTTATTTTTGGTATTTTTTGGCAAAATTTGTAATTTTAATTCTGTAATAGACCTTTTTATTCTTTTTTTAACCTCCCTGGCGGTCTAATTTTTTCAAAATTTCGTGTCTAAAAGCGTCTCAATTTTTTTTTAAAGAAAACGTGTTTTTGTACATAGTTAGCCTGTAATAATTAGGAATCACGCACTGAAATCCGTGCAATCAAGAGTCCTTACTGGTAAAATCCTTTATAAATAAATTAATAAATAAATAAAAAATAAATAGTAAATACACTGAGTCCGATAAAGTTTGAAACACAAAATAATAATTTATTATCCCAAAAATAATTATCCAAAATAATGCAAATAAATGATATTCAATAAAATACAACAAAAAACACTGAAATCTGTCTGCAAGCAAGGGTGAGATGATGTATGGTCTATTTCCTATCCTGTAGTGCCACCTAGTGGCCGTTTATAAACATTACACTGTATAATTCAAAATGTAAACTGTAAAAAAGATTCCTTTTATGCTAGCCCCGCCCCCTGCATCGTATGACTCGCAGGGAGCCTTCCAGGAAGCAGCTCGCCGCGATCACACTGCGGGGGACAGCGAGGGAGCCAGGAGGAGGTGAGTAAACATCCAGCCCGAGTGTGGCTTGGGGTTACCGTTCGCGGTAGCGAAATTTAACCCCGAGTCACACTCGGGAATACTGCCAGGGAGGTTAAAGGACCTTTTTTATTAGTTCTGTTTTTTATTTTTTTCTGCAGTCAAGCGCTGTTTTTTTTTCCCCTGCAGTCCAGCGGTCTGCAGTGAACGACTGCATTTGGCGATCTGTCCTTCGGTAGATCTAGGTGATCCATAGTCTCTTCCAGTGGACGACCCAGATCGTAGAAAAAAGTTGTCTGCAGTCGAGCGACCAAGTCCGATCATCCAACTACAGACCCAGTGGAAGACCAGCCTAAAAGTGAGGGTATCAAATTAGTTTTCATATTTGATTAAAAGAACGCATATATCACTGTATTTTTTATTATTATTATTATTATTATAATCCTTTATTTATATAGCACCACAAATTCAGCAGCACTTTACAAGATCAGTTTACAAGGAATTGATACATTAGAATACCACACATGGATGATATGACCTGATTCAGGGGGACCCTGAGGTGGGCGCATCCATATAATTGGGTATCTTGCCCAAGGACACTCACTGGTGGCGTCTTCTGAGTGGGATCGAGTCGGCTTTTCATGATTGTAGATCAGCGACCTGGTGGTTAGGTTGAACCCACTTCTCGTCGAGATGTGCTTCTCCACAGTAGTATTGAAGGGATATGCTGAACGGGATTTTGACTTGCTTCCCCACAGTCAAAGAGTAGAGACGTCACCACTGGACTACACAGCTGATATTGTGTGGTAGGCAAGTATGTACCGTTAGGTGTCTTGCCTTAGGACACTTACTGAAGAGGTGCTCTGGCCGGCATTCAAACCTGGCTCTCCACGGATATAGAGCAGTGATGTTACCGCTACTCCATAAAGCCGGTACTCCTTCCTAACCCTTTCATTTCCAAAACATATGTAAACTTGATTTTGAATTGCTATACAATATATACCAAACTAAGCATATAATACCCCTTTTACATACTGTACCTTCTTAAAACTAAATCTGTGTAAGACCATGGAGAAAAGCAATTCCCAGTGAGGTCTCACTCCCGTCACCCTGTCTTACTGTAAAAATGCTACAAGGAGCAGCTTCCATCCTCACTGTAACAAAAAATTAAACAAAAATTACTAGTGCATTACAACAGCCAGGGGTAGGGCAGATTACAGGGAGAGCGTTGAAATTACTCAAAGATATTGCTTTTATAGTCTCTTGGTATTTTTTGGAAGCTTTATTGCTAATAATCTCATTATGTTCACTACAAATCCCCATAAGCAGGAGATCTGAACATTTTTATTATCTATCTATATCACTTTTACTGTATTTGACACAAAGGCCATTTCTGTCTGTATGCTAATAACGCAGACCTCGTGTCCCATTACGTAAAATAAGGGATGCCATCTAGAGATTAGAACCTTTCAAACCCAGCAATATTTCTGTAAAAGTGAAACAAATAAATGAAAACTTAAAAATGAGCAAATTTGCACTATTTTAGTTATTCTGAAATAACAATCTACGTCCAAAATTGCAATTTGACCCTATATTTAATTGTTATGTACACAACCCATGCTTCAAATAAATATTATAATATAATGTTATATTAAGATAATATTATGGGGATTAAAAATTAAGTTTTGTATAATTCTGCAATTTCTTTAATGGTAATGTTTTAATTTTTTATATTAATGTTTCATTTTATACTTTTGTTATGAACATGATATAACCCTTTAAAAGCTGTTGCACTGCAAACATGGGCAGAGCTATGAAGCATCTCAGGACAGCACCGGACTTCGTTGTAAGTTACTGTAGCTCCTAAAATGTCTCCAGTTTACAAACAAGTGCTCAAATGCAAAGTTTTTCAATATGTCTATTTCTTTTTTTTGCCAACACTATTGCATAAATGGACATTTCTATGTCCCTAATATTTCGCAAAAGAATTACATTCTGTATATAAAAAAATAAATTATTAAAGCTGTGTAAATATACCAAATGTAATTGTTTTTGTGAATTAGTAAATTAAATTACTTTTATATTCATGTAATACCGGTTCAAAGCTTCATATAATTATTAAAATAAAACTTAAAACGTGATAAGTGCCTAGAAAAAAACAGGGTTACACCAGAAATTGTTATTGACATAAAGCTGAATTAAAGAAAAATGTGAATGTTTATTAAATAAACCAAGGTTGGTTTTTGTTTTTCTTTTTGGCCAAAATTAGTTTAATGCTAAAATTAGCGTTAAAAAAATTACAAAATTGTTTAAAATCTATCTGAAAGCCAGCAATGCTATTAAAAAGTCAGGGGAAAATGTTGAAAATCAGGGGAAAAAAAAGTAAATGTAAACACCGAGTGAAGCAGGAAAAAACTAATTGTACAAACCTCAGGTTAAGATGACAGAAGGAAATAGAGCAGAGAGTGAAAAAGACTTCTGTGTCGGTTTATTTCCACTTTTAAATATATGCTTTGAAATTATGATTCCAAAACACATGTTTCTCTTTTAATTCTTGGGAACTAATTTCAAAGACATTATCCACCTAATCATTGTAATAGTTTAACATTTGATCTGCCCTCTGTTTAAACACTCAGGCTGCAATAGCCCTAAGCTGCGTTTTAACACTTCCCTTCCTTTGAAGCAGTAGTTTAGTGACATCTGTTTTATTAAAAAGTTAAATAATACAGTTGGCTTTATTTTGGGGGTGGGGGTTAATTCCAAGGAACCACTGTTTTTTTTTTTTCTTCTTCCCTACAAAAGGCAGAAATGATATATACTTGTCTTCCAAATAAATTTTCGCCATCAATCATAACTGATTACAATTCATCAGCTTGAATCAATTTGTATTTGCAAGTTCAAAAGCAACTGCACATGCTCAAGGCTATAAAAGCATTAATGTACATGTGTGCATTATTAAAAGTGCACCATAGTGCATCCTTTGTATTTGTAGCAATTTGCATAATGTTTCTCCGAGCGTCTTTTAATGCTTCTGTTGTATCAAACTGAGAAAGGCTTCCTTTAATGTAGACTGTGTGGCGTTAATAACATGTTGTTCGGCGCAACAATCTAATTTTAATATTGAAAAACTTAAAAATAGTTGTCATGTTTTCCCCCGGCTATGCAAATGAGAACGATTTCTACGAAATGTGGCTATTTCTCTCGAGTCAATTGAAAACTCAAGCTTTTCAGATATACAGTATATGTTGACCTGAAAAGCCACATATCGAGAACATACTGTATGTGCACGTCTATTACGTTATTTGTGAGCGCAGTAGAGTCGGCGCATGTTCAGTTAAATTCCCAGAAAGTTTTAATTTGATCTTTTATTTTCTGACGCTGTAGAAAGCATTTAAAAGAACTTTACATACACGTTAAAAAATAATACTCAATCTCCATTGTACTGTATGTGTGTGTATATATAAATATATCAAAATTTCAAGTCCAAAGCTACTAGCCAGGCCATAAGAGTTACTCGCCACCAGTTGCTCCACCTAACCCCTACCCAGCTCTTAACTCTGCCCCTAAACACACACCCTTTAAATTATCTTATGAAATTACACTGTTAAAGGTTTTATTTAGAATAAAGTTACAAAAATAACATTAATACCCAGTCATCAGACCCCAGATACATATATACCCAGTCATCAGAGCCCAGTGTGAGCAGAGTTAGGAGGCAGGGAAGCTCCTTTCCACCCCTGCCAGTGACAGAGACGAGTTTGATCAGGTTAGGCAGCTGATCCCTGCCACCGTGCAGCCTGGGGAAGGGGGGGCTGCACAGTGGCAACGCTGGAATACGCATCACAAAATAATTTATTGTGCTCCCTGCGTGTGCATTTCCACTCGCCCTCACTTAATTTCCACTCGCCAAATGCTAGTAGGCGAGTGGAAATTTTGAGCCCTCTCTCTATATATATATATATATATATATGTCATACTTCTTAATTATTAAATTCAGCTGTTTTAAAACCAGACCCATTATTAAATTGATCACCTAGCCTTGCATTTGGGAAAAAAATGGGTCGTTCTGAAGGGCCCTTTTCTATTCCTGCGTGACTATGCCCCAGTGCACATAGACATGGTTGGATGAGTTTGGTGTGAAAGAACTTGACCGGCACACCGTTCTGACCTACACCCCATCCAACTCCTTTGGGATGAACTGGAATGAAGATTGTGAGCCAGGCCTTCCCGTCCAACATCACTGCCTGACCACACAAATGCTCTGCTGGATGAATGGGCAAATATTACAACAGAAACACTCCTAAATCTTGGGAGTCATTAACTCAATAAGTATTTTGAATGCTAAATCATAACAGTCCATGTTGGTGCAAATGGTCAGTGGTCCCAATACTACTGTCCATATTGTAAATGCATATTCACCTTTATTCCACAGTTACATGTTATAGCGTCAATGTGTCGGATTAACCGAGCCTTTATCAAGAGTTGGAGCCGAAATGTTGAAGCCGTAACATGTAACTGTGGAATAAAGGTGAAATCAGAAATTTTAATGAAAATTCTGCTATTTTTTCCAATTTCGATTATAATTAAGGGAGGTATGAGCACCGGGGCCTGGAGATTAATTTAACTTAATTCTCTTTCTAACAAGCTGAGGGCCTTTTTTGTATATGTGTATGTATATGTATAAATGCATCAGAACACTCCACCCAATAATAGTCTCACATATTTAAACTTCATGAACTAGGATTAAAATGATGGAGATTTTTTTCACAAAATATGATCATATGTTGCTAAGCTGCTAACAGCATCAGTGTGTCCCCATCTTTTTTAGCAGGTACTGCACTTTGTAAAATCAAAGATTGCCATTATGGGATTGAACCAATTTACTTGATATATAAAGATATTCTCCTGGGGCTCCATGCAATTCAACGTTCAATCAATTATATATATATATATATATATATATACACATATATATTATATACAGACACACACATTTACAACAATACGGCTGCACTCAACCCAAACCGTATATATATAATTAATTGGACTACTAAATATGGCACCAAAATATAGTCATCATATCACAAAAATAGTTATACCAAATTTATGAAATACGCATTACATTGCAGCCTGTTTTGAAGATAACTCCTTAATGTACTGTGCTCGGTGTATTCCAAAATTAATGCCGGAAGCAGAATTCCAGAATGCATCTTGAGGATTACAAATGTTAGCTCAATAATGCTATGTACCCTTTGATGTGCTTTGCTATAGGATTCATGGGCCACTCCAGGGGTCCTCTTACATGGTGGCATTAGCCAGGTGGACATTGGGTATCCAGAATCCCTATAATTGTAAGGATCAAATGCACATTAAGCATTTTCATACATTTTATTGCATATGACATTATAATAAAATTATATAATGGTATTGAATGAAACCCAACAACTACCAATCCAACTGGGAATCATCCATCCTGGAAGTCTTTGGCCACCAGCACCAGCAAGTACATTCATGAAATCATGATGCACATGCTGAGGTTTCATTCTTTTCTTTTTAATTCAGTTACGAGTTATTGAGTTGATTAAAAATTAAAATATATAGGGCTCTATTACGTTCTTCGCGCAAACGTTAACGCGTGCGCAAAAACGCATTAAAGCGAGGGGCAAAACCCTTTGCGCTGAACGTCGTATTACAATGTCTGCGCAAAAAATGCGCGTTAACGTCTACCGCAGGTGAACCTGCATGAGCGTAGTGTACTGCGCGCGTCCTATACTTAACATTGTGAGCGCAAATGCGTTTATGCGCAAAATTTAACTCACAGCTTTTGCGCGCATAATTTTAAAGTCTTTGAAAAGCTGGTGGTAAGGGCAAATCTGAACGTCCCGGCCGAACCCAAATACACCAGCCCGAAAATAAAAATACAGCAAAGTATAGTTACACATTCTACACATACCCAAACAATAAAATTGAGAAGTTGTGCGTGTTTTTTTTATTGATGCAGCATATATGCGCAGATTGACTTTGACAGGCGCAAAAACTTAACGGGAGACAATTGTGGTTCTTAATTCTGATTGGCTGAATCGAGTGAAAAAAACAGTCCGCACACTGATTTCTGCGCGCAAAGCGTTTTTGCGTGTCTGTTTTACGCGCGTTATTTTTTGACGGATGAAAGAATGCGCGAGGATTGTAATACCAGTGTTGCTTTACGTGCGTTAACGTTTAACGCTGCGTGCAAAAATGTATGCGTTCTGCGTGCGTTTTTGCGCGAAGAATGTAATAGAGCTCTTACAATTTTAGTTTAAGGCTTCAACTTGAGAAAATATAAAAGAAGGGATCTGAATACATTATGAATATAATATGTGTGTATGTACACATACACCATATACAGTTGTGTTCAAAATTATTCAACCCCCAATGCTGTGAAGGGTTTTAGGGAATTTTGTGTACATTTGTAATTGTATTCAGAATGAAATCCTACAAGGACTTTTTAAAGAACCATATGCAACTAAAATGACATCAATTGGTTTTGTAATACAGTAGTAAATGTTTCTTTTGTGAATTTTTCATTGACACAATTATTCAACCCCTTAAAGACCACCACTCTGAAGAGCAGAGGTTCATTCAAGTGTTTTCAATAAGGTATTGAAAACACCTGTGGATGTCACGGAGCAGCAATAAAGCATAATAAGCACCAATTAGGCAGCTTTAAAATGACTGTGATACTCAGCTCCTTCTAGACATTTACTGGTGTGGTTACAAACATGGTGAAGTAAAGAGAATGGTCCAGGAAGACAAGAGAAGAGGTGATTACTCTTCACAGGAAGGGCAATGGCTATAAGAAGATTGCAAAGATGTTAAACATACCAAGAGAGACCATAGGAAGCATCATTCGCAAATTCAAGGCAAAGGGCACTGTTGAAACGCTACCTGGTCGTGGCAGAAAGAAGATGCTGACTTCGACTGCTGTGCGCTACCTGAAGCGTAGAGTGGAGAAAAGTCCCCGTGTGACTGCTGAGGAACTGAGAAAAGATTTGTCAGATGTGGGTACTGAAGTTTCAGCTCAGACAATACGGCGCACACTGCGTAATGAAGGCCTCCATGCCAGAACTCCCAGGCGCACCCCCTTGCTGTCTCCAAAGAATAAGAAGAGTCGACTGCAGTATACCAAAAGTCATGTGGACAAACCACAGAAGTTTTGGGATAGTGTTCTGTGGACTGATGAAACAAAATTAGAACTGTTTGGGCCCATGGATCAACGCTATGTTTGGAGGAGGAAGAACAAGGCCTATGAAGAAAAGAACACCTTGCCTACTGTGAAGCATGGCGGGGGGTCAATCATGCTTTGGGGCTGTTTTGCTTCTGCAGGTACAGGGAAGCTTCAGCGTGTGCAAGGTACCATGAATTCTCTTCAGTACCAGGAGATATTGGATGACAATGTGATGCAGTCCGTCACAAACCTGAGGCTTGGGAGACGTTGGACCTTTCAACAGGACAATGATCCCAAGCATACCTCCAAGTCCACTAGAGCATGGTTGCAGATTAAAGGTTGGAACATTTTGGAGTGGCCATCGCAGTCACCTGACTTAAATCCGATTGAGAACCTCTGGTGGGACTTAAAGAAAGCAGTTGCAGTGCGCAAGCCTAAGAATGTGACTGAACTGGAGGCTTTTGCCCATGACGAATGGGCGAAGATACCGCAGATTGCTGCAAGACACTTGTGTCAAGCTATGCTTCACGTTTAAAAGCTGTTATAACTGTAAAAGGATGTTGTACTAAGTACTAAGATTGAATGTCACTTGGGGTTGAATAAAACTGATAATGATGTGAGCACAGAAAAGACATTTGTGGTTATTTCATTATAAATGTTATGTTATATTTGTCTGACCTACACGTGCCTCTTTGATTTAATTGTAAGCACAGTCTGAATCATCAAAATCAATGTCAAACTGGCCAAAACACTCAATTTCAGTGGGGGTTGAATAATTTTGAACACAACTGTATGTTTCTCAGTTGACTACATTAGATCTCAAAAATGATTGAAGTCAGCATGACAGATGTATAGTCCATCTTTTCTTTCTCATTAATTTAGCCAGAATGTTGTGCATCATCAGGCGTTCACTTTGTAGCTTTTTTGCGTGTCAGTCCTGTTTAATATCAATATTACATATCCATTATATTCACCCCTCATTGTGAATCTTCCCTTAAGGTCGTTAGACTGAAACAAAATCTGAACAGTTTTGATATAAATATAGGAAATGTCCTACGGGTTAGTCTTTATTATATTATTATCTGGAATGGCAAACTATTATTGCTACAGCCATAACTGCGTATATAAGTGTTATTTTTGAAAATACGCCTTGCGTGCTTCTGCAAACTCACAATATGAGTGTTACCCAAAGTGACTACTTAATTGGCATGAAAGAATGGTTCAATGTGGCTCGCGGCATGTATCAGGCAGAGTATGCTTAGTGTGAGTGGGAAAATGTGTAATTTGGATTTTTCTTTTTTTCTTCACGTGTTTTATAGTATTTTCTCAAAATAATTATTTTTCTTAGTATAAAAAGGGTTTGAATTTTAACTGATGAGTAGCTTATAGTTTCCGTTCATTTTATTAACATATATTTGACCCGCGCAGAACTGCTGGAAAACGCTTTATGTTAGCGTTTTGCTACTTTTATGAAAAGCGGGAGCTAAGGTAATTGTCTTTACCGCTGAGTATAGTGGGGAAACTCCACAACAAAACATATACTTTTTCTTTACTGTAACATAATAGAAATATACTTTTTTAAATAATTTGTGATTTTTCACTAATGCACTTTAGTAGTGAATTTTTCAGACAAAGGCATAGAGTAAATGAGTTAAAAAAAGTTCAATCTAAGGCTGGCGTCAGTCGAACGCAGTGCGAACGTGCGTTTAGCTGTACTTTATGATGGCCGTGGTAGCCAGTGGTGTATTTAGGTTTTGTGGGGCCCTAGGCCTGACTAAACTCGTGCATCTCCCAATTTAAATTTGAGGCACCCCTTCCTGTCAAGGGCACACCTCTTCCTGGTTAATCCCCACCCTTCATCTTAAAGCTCCACCTTTTCCTCTTAGAGCTCCGCCTTTTCCTCTCTTTATAGTAAAAGTGGATAACAAATGCCTACTTGTATGTTTTGTATACCATTTCAAATGCATCTAATGAGATAAAGAAAATTATGAAATGTTTAAATTCAAGCATTTTTACAAAGAACAACCACGCATGTCAAGTATACTTGATCACAGCTGCTCCAATTGGTTGAACAATAAAATCCACAGAAACTTGCACTGCATATGAGAGTATCACAGAGCTGCACAGCAATAAAACCCACAGAAATGGGCACTGTGTATGAGCATATCAGAGCTGCACAGCAATGAAACCCACAGAAATCTGATTATGGCCTTTCCAATGATACCAAACATGACCAGGTTTGGTTTTAAAAATAATTAAAAAAAATAAAATAAATAAAAAAAATAATAAAAAAATTAAATAAAATCAAAAACTTTTTTTTAAAAGTTTTTTTTGTCTGGGGGGGTTTAATTAAATAGGACCTAGGCTTTCATCTAAAAATAATTAGCACAAAATGGTCAGAATGAGCGCAGCGCACATAGGTGAACTGTCTCAGCAGTGAAGGGGTTAAAAAGCAAACGCATGTAAATATTGGGTATTTCTAGTCTCGGGACAAAATTTTGAACCTATTTAGCCGGGGTCTTTTTGGGTTTTTGTAGATTTTGGGGATTAAATTACGAAAAAGTGTGTTTTTACCATTTTTTTAATCATATTTCATATTTTTTTATAGTAAATTATTGGATATGATGGAAATAATGGTATTTCTAGAAAGTCCATTTAATGGCGGGAAAAAGGGTGTATAATATGTGTGGGTTGAATAAACGAGTAAGAGGAAAATTTGACCTAAACACTAACAGCGCAGAAACGTAAAAACAGCATCGGTCACTAAAAGACGGATTTGTGTAAAACCGCCCGGTCACTAAGGGGTTAATTAAAAAAAATTCAAATTATTTTTCAGGCACCTCACTGTTTCAATTAAATCTAATTGTTATTTTTAAACCAGAGGTTATTTGGATTTTATTCTCAAGGATTTATTAAATATATTTTAAATTGTAAGTAATAGTTTCCTAGAGATAATTTTCCTGCATTTCACATGTAACTTTACTCCTGGAAATTAAAATATACATAATTTGTTGTTTTTTTAAAAAACCTTTTTTCTTTTAAATGACACTAAAATACTTCTAAAAAGATCGACAATTCTTTTGAACAGTATAAATGGCAGTCACACAAGCTTTAATCTAACTGTTATTCAACTGTTCTCTGCCCTTCATATTTTTTTATATGTTTTTCCCCTGCATAATGTGTGCAGTTATAACCCTGCTTAGTAAATATTAATTTATCCTCAATTGTTAATGACAAGTGAAAGAAACCCAAGCATTCATCAGCTTTTTGGCCCTAGGACATAATGTTTGCCCTTCAAAGCATTCAACCATTCAGCAATTAGAACTAATAGTCACTTCAGGCAATAGGTTGTGAAACACCCCTTGCAATGTGAATGTTGATTCCTAATCTTGGCAAGACAAGCAATGGTGTTTTCTCATCTGGCAGTGAGCAGAAACAGAAATACAAACACAAAATGTAGTATGGAAGCATTCCAAGGGAAACAGTAGTGAAGTGGATAAAACATACGATTAGACTAATCTACTAATACTTTTACACTTATCTAAACACCGTCTTTAAGAGACGCTTAAAAAAAATAGAAAACTGTGATTAAAATAAATGTTTAAACTGTGGCAATTTGTAAAGAACAAACAAAGGGCACTATCACGTCCCCTGAGCTAAAACCGAGACGTTAAGGGGAAACATTAGCGTTCGCTAATTTCCCCTTAGCGTCCCGGTTTCCCCAGCAGATCGCAGAGCAGGCGCCAAGTCCATCAGCCTGCCCCTTAGCGATCGGTAAGCTCGCGGATGCTGGGGACAGCACTACAGCGTCCCAGCATCCCCTACATTGCATCCATAGGGCACCATGGAGGATCGTGCTGCCAGGTCACATGACCAGCAGGATCTCGCCTCTCGCAAGATCCTGCTGGTCGGCAGAGTAATTGCGGAGGGAGACTGGGGGAATTTCTTCCCCCAGTCTCACTCTGCTCCAGTTGGCCAGAAGCAGCGGATCGGGCCGCCGTTCTCGCCGCGGGATGAGAGGTGAGTATTTGGGTTTTTTGGGGGGTTTGAGCTGCAGGTAATGGATTCTGCAGCAGCTCAATCCACAACCTACACCTCTGAGCTGGTGTTAACTTTCTTAGGTAGCACCAGCTCTTAGGATCACTTGGTCCTAATGCTAGTTACTAACACTAGTTAATCTGTGCTTTCAATTTGCGCTCCCCATGTTAGATATAGGGAGCGCAAAGTACAGGAAACTCCTGCTACGAATCACTAATTAATGGGCGGCGGGCGCTAAAATTTTTTAAACCCGTTAGCGATGTGGGCGCAGCGCTATGACCTCCTTTAAGCTAACGCTGACACTAGTGTTAGCTTGAAGGAGGTGATAGAGCCCAAGATATGTTGAACAAAAGATGCAAATGTAAATTTTGTACATATAATTTGCACATTTTTAAGACCATTGGAAATACCTGCTATTTTTTAGCAGAAGGTGCCCCAAAGTTTTAGCCCTGTGGGCATGATGCCCAAGCAGCTAAAACTGTAAAATCAGCTGCTCAAAGGTCTGAAATATCAGGCTTGCAGCAGCTGTCAGCAACTGATGCAGGGAGAAAAGGAAGAAAATAAACAGACTTAGGTCGAAATGCGTTAGTGCTTTGTATTTTACTTATGTTTTATTGTTTTAATAAATATACGCTTGCTGACTCGATGTGAGGAGGTAGACTTCTTTAAACACCACCCCCTGGAGTTCTGCACAAACCTGTGTTAAAAGCTGTCAAACTGAATCATCGAAAATAAGGACATTTTACTGACACTTCGGTGCAGTTCGGTGTTTTCTGAATAGATTAACCATTACTTCCCTATGGGAGAATTTCACTGCTGCCAAAGGTCGCTGAATTGTGGTGATCTGCACAATATTTTGCTGGCAATTACGGCAGTATTTGGCGAATTGACAGATCTCCGAATAGCAACAGAATTGCAACGTACTGTGAGATTCACTGTTCGGTGCAATTCGGTGGCAAGTTCGGTGCTCTTTGAATAACCCTTATAGTGCTGCATGATCTTTTGGGATAAACTACTATTAAAATGTGACAGGATACAACGGTGCTTCAGATTTTTCATCATCAATAGTTCAATACGTGTGTCAAAATTACCTCCTTACAGTCCATAGAGAATGCTTCCCCAGAGTTATCCTGCTTTTCCACAGTAATATTCTTGAATGCCTTTAAAGTTAAACACATGGTTTAGGGTTATGCTCCAAATCTTGACTGATAAGCGGATCTCTTCTCACACAGATACATACAACTGACAGAATGTGCTATCATATTTTTTGCCTTAAGAATCTTCCTACATCTGTCTCATTCTTACTGGATGATCTTCTCACATTGTACATTTAGCTTTTCTTCAGTCTCTTGAATAAAAGTTTAACCCCTTCACCAGGGCTGCCATCAGAATGTTTGGGGCTCCTTACTAATCCATCATTAAACGGATTAAAAATTAAATGATTTGGCTTCTCCTCCAGTAAGGGGAAAAAGGTGTTCCCTGGGGAGAGAGCGTTCGCTCTGCACCTCTACCTGCTGCAGACTAGGGATGAACCGAACACCCCCGTGTTCGGTTCACATTCGAACGCGAACAATTTCGAAAGTTCGAGTTCGAACTCGAACACGAACCAAACTCATTGCGAGTCAATGGGACTCAAAAGTTCAGTTTTTAGAGTGCCCTGCAAGACTAAAGGAATTGTGTCACTGATGCATGCACTGTCCCTGCTCACCATCCTTGTTGCCTCCTCAAATGGGGACAGTACAGTGCATGCATCCTTGATCATCAGCCACTGCGGGGGGGGGAACAAGTTGACCTGAACCTGTCCTTGTGCCATACTCACACAGGAACTTGTTGATGGCCCTCTGCTGCTTGTGCAGACGCTGCAGCATTGCTAATGTCGAGTTCCACCTGGTGGGCATGTCACAGATCAGACAGTTTGTGGGAAGGTGGAATTCTCTTTGAATTTCTGTCAGGCGAACACTTGCTGGGAATGACCGCCTGAAGTGGCTGCAGACTTTTCTGGCCTGGCGGAGAAGCTCTGCCAACCCTAGGTACCTGGTTAGGAAACGCTGTACCACCAGATTTAGGACATGTGCTAGGCATGGTACATGCATCAACTTATTCAGGCGTAGGGTGGAGAGAAGGTTGCTGCCATTATCACAGACAACCATTCCCAGCTGAAGCTGGCGTGGTGTTAACCATCTCTGCACCTGCCCCTGCACAGTTAACAGAATTTCTGGCCCGGTGTGGCTCCTGTCCCCTAAACAAACCATCTCAAGCACAGTTGCTTGAGCCATTGTGTAGCCCCTGCCATGCATTGGTTTAACTGCCACTTTGCCAGAGACAGAGAAGGAGGAGGAGGAGGAAGAGGGAGAGTGTCAGTCCTCGGCAGCTGGCGCGGCTCCGGCATCCCTCCCTGCGGCCTCGGGGTCTGCGTCTTCCCCACAGCCCTTCCTAATGTCCTATGAGCGAGTGCCGCCGGTCTCAACGGCTTTAAGCTTCTGCCGGCTGCACACTGCATCTGACGTCATCATGCCTACACTGTGGGTTTCCCTTCACCATGTGACCCTGATGGCCAATCGGATTGCAGGGTGCAATATTTAAAAGTGCTTTTGCCTTTTTCTCATTGCCCTTTCGTGGTTTTGCTTGCCTACCCTTAGTGCTTATCTCTTTATACCTCTGATTGATTTTCTGTGTATGACCTGGCTTTTGGATATTTACCTGTGTATCTCTATACTCCCTTGACTCGGCTTTTGGAACTTGACTTCGTATATTGTTGAATCCCTACGACCATAGATCGTGTTAAGACCCCTCTGGTACCTCGTACTGTCTCTGGTTACCACCTCATATGTTTCATACTTACTTGCCTCCATACCAGCCACTCTAAGGACTGGTTTCTGTCCTCCTTGCTTGTTGTCCCTGCCTTATAGATTCACCTCTCACTATTGCGTAACCCAGCCACCTCAAGGACTGGTATCGCATCTAGGTTTAGAGTTATCTATTGTTACGTATAGTACCGACCGTAGCACTCCCTTGATATTACGTGTGCTCGCCTGACAGAGAGGTGGTGGTGGAGCAGACAGACCTCATACAAGGAGCTTTCTGGAGGCTTGGTGGATGAACAAGCTCCAGCATAGAGCCCCGTCTTGGATCCCTCCCAGCTGCAATCAAAGTTACCCAGTGTGCCGTGAAGGAAATGTAATGGCCCTGTCCATGCTTGCTGGATCACGTGTCTAAAGTTACATGCACCTTGCTGCTGACTGCCTTTCCCAATGACTCGATAACATTCAGGGTTATTCAGAGAGCGTGAAAAGCAGGAGAATGACTGGAGAATGACTGGAGAATGAAAAATTCTACGTCAAAATAGCCAACCCAGAAAAATTCTCCCTTTCATCTCACTTTCCAAATCGGCTATTTTGACCTAGAATTTTTCATTCTCCAGTTGTTCTCCAGTCATTCTCCTGCTTTTCACGCTCTCTGAATAACCCTGACTGTCTTCCACGTGCTGGTATAGTGCTGGAATGGCCTTCCGTGAAAAGTAGTGGCATTTTGGAACCTGCCACTGTGGTACAGCACATTCAGCAAATTCACGGAAGGGAGCAGAGTCCACCAGCTGGAAAGGCAGCAGCTGCAATGCGAGTAATTTTGCTAAGCTGGCATTTAGACGCTGTGCTTGGGGATGGTTGGGACTATATTTTTTCTTACGCTGCAGCAGCTGGGGCATCGTAATCTGACTGCGTAAATCTTCAGCTGATGGGATGCTGTCACATTGTGAGGAAGGACCTGGTACATCCATTACTGTAGCATCATCCCTGTCAGTGGAGGTTGGAGTCAATGACATGGCAGGACATATAGTGGGGGTAGAGACAGGTGAGGAGGACCTACGCAAAGTTTTGCGCCAACGGGATGCGTGGCAGGTGGTCATATGTCGCCTCAAGCACGTGGTACCCAAGTGTCCGGTGTCTTTCCCACGCTTGAGCCTCATCTGACATAGATTACAAATAGCAACGGTGCGGTCTGCCGCACATTTCTTAAAGAACTCCCAGACAGCAGAGTTCCTAGATGTGTGCTTTGAGACAACAGCGCTCTGCACCTGAGCAGCTCTGACAACTGATGCCTTGGACTGGCTAGTGCTACGATTGGTCATAGAGGATGTTGTGCCTCGTATTTGTTGTGCCTCCTCCTCCTCACTTGACTCCTCTGTTCGTTCGATCAGGCACCCAGGTGGAGTCAGTGACCTCATCATAATTGTCATCACCCCCTATCTCCTCGTCACTGGAGCCAACTTGGCAGTATGCTGCAGCTGCTGGGGCAACATGAGTGCCAGTTATTTGTGTGTCATCACTGGCACCCCCTTCCTCTAGGTCGATTATACTCCCTTCCTTAACCTCAGAGATTGAATCAGAGCACTGTAGTTGCTGCGCATCCTCAAGCAGCATGTCACTGTCATTGTAGTCAAACAATTCAGCTGACTCCTCTGTGTGTGATTGTGAGGCTACGGCAGGAGTAGCTGTGGACATGGAGGCTGCATTAGATGCTTTGGCAGCGGAGGTGGACTGTAAACCACTAGAAGCCTGGCTGGCAGAGGACTGGGAGGATGAGGATGGCCTGGTTAGCCAATCCACCAAATCCTCTGTATGTTGCTGCTGCTTAAGAGGACGGCCAGTACCAGGCCCAGCCTCCCAACACAGAGGCTGCTTGCCCTCTTATCTGTGCCTGGGAGCGTCTGCCTGTCCTTTTTGGTCTTTCTGACATGGTGAGTGATATATAGATTAAATATATACAGAACTCTGATTCAACTCTGTTATAAAAATTGGAGAGATGCTGCAGAACTCTGATTCAACTCTGGTATAAAGATTAAAGATTTCCAGAACTCTGGTATAACTCAGTGAGACACCCTGATAGCTGGCAGCCAGTGACAAGACACAGATTACAATTCCCAGAAACCTCCTATAAATCAGTGAGACCCCCTGATGGGTGGCAGTGACAAGACACAAATTACAATTCCCAGAAACCACCTACAAGTAAGTGAGACCCCCTGATAGCTGGCAACAGTGACAAGACACAGATTACAATTCGCAGAAATCAGCTAGAAGTATGTGGGACCCCTGATAGCTGGCAGTGAGAAGACACAGATTACAATTCCCAGAAATCTCCTATAAATAAGTGAGACCCCCTGATGGGTGGCAGTGACAAGACACAGATTAGAACAATTCCCAGATATTTTATAGAAATTACTGACCCCCCAAAATAGTTGCTGGGAGTGAGAACACACAGATTACCAAAATTCCCAGATATCTTCTAGAAGTGAGACACCAACAATTGCTGCTGGCAGTGAGAACACACAGATTACCACAGTTCCCAGATATTTTGTAGAAATTACTGACCCCCCAAAATACTTGGTGGCAATGAGAACACACAGATTACAACAATTCCCAGATATTTTGTAGAAATTACTGTCCAACAAAATAGTTGCTGGGAGTGAGAACACAAAGATTAGAACAATTCCCAGATAGTTTGTAGAAATGAGACCCCCCCCCCAGTAGCTGGTGGCAGACTGGCAGTGAGAACACAACAACAATCTCCTCTCAAACAGGTGCTGAAGCGCTGTGTGAAGCCTTATATAGTGTGCTGCGGGACTTAGCTCTGTGAGCCCATGATTGGGCAAAAGTTGCCCAATCAGGACTCTGAGCCGTGATTGGTCGTGTGGTCAGGTGCAAGGCTGTAGCCAATTACAAGCTTCAGGCCAGTGGAAAAGTGCATTGTGGCCCATTGTGGTGCATTGTGGGCGAACATGCGGTGAACACGCAGAAATGTTCGTAGTTCGCGAACATGCGATGTTCGAATCGATCTCCGAACCGATCGAACCGAACAGCTCATCCCTACTGCAGACCACACTAATTGCTCTCTAAGTGATGAGTCAGGAGTGCTCTTCTGGCTTCAGATGCCATGGCCCACTGGGAAATTTATTGTTATCTTGGTGGGTCAGTGATAGGTGGCATGGGGTTACCATTACATCTGTGGCACCACACAGTGTTTGACCAGGGCCCCATGGAGCCACTGGGCCCCTGAACATATCATGGGCTGTCACCCCCTGATGGCTGCCCTGCCCTTCACTACTGTGATAAAGTATGCTCGAACTTCAAAAGCACAATCAGGTGCCTCGAGATTGAATATACTTGATGTGGTAAAATTATGAAGCAATGTAAAGATATTTTATTTATTGCAAATGAAATTCTTTAGCAAACAGGATCCACAATGTGCCCTTAAAGATTCATCACATCAGACATGGCAGCTCCAAAGCTGAAATTGTTTGAACAGCTTCAAGTTCTGTTTTTTCTTTCAAGAAAACACGGACCCTACCTGTAATTATTTGTAGTAGCGCTTTTTGGCCAGCAGAAGGAGCCTGCTGCCTGTTAAATAGGGCTTACAGAAAGTAGAAATATACAATAGAGACGCTTCTGTATATTGCATTGTGAGTGTAATAGAAAGTTACTTTCCATAAACGCACTGGGTCCTGCCAGTAGTTTTTTTGGAAAACCACTTGGTAGTTAAGTGGTTAAAATAGACTTTAAATAAGTATATTATTAAATTGATTTACTTTTAATGTCACTCATGTTACATTGCGTTTACCCTCACTTTATGTTTAAGTACTTTAGCTTTAGTCAGGTCTGGCGTAGTATAAGAAATTATTAAATTTAATGGATGCCAAATTTTAAAATGAACCCCTTCACTACTGTGATCATGTTGTGTACACGATCAGCGGTAGCCAACGCAACCACCCAGGATTGTGTTAACACCACCTGGGGATGCGCTGTGTGACTGCAAATGAAATTAGTTTGTTGCAAATTAATTTTGTTTGCTTTTGGGCTCCAGAAGATGCCCCCCAAAGTTTTAGCCCTTTGGGCATAATGCCTAAGGTGGTAAAACTGTTTAAAATCGGCTAGGGAATGTCCTTCTCGGGCTCTCCCCAGCTGTTGCACAGAGCAACCAGCTGCCTGTTCTATCTGCAATATCTCCATCTGGCCAGAAGGTGGTGACATCTGCCTGCCAAATAGTGTATCAAAGTAAGGAATACATTTGGAATATTCCCAAATATTTCTTACTGTATATTCAACCCCTTAATGACCGCTGACGTACTATGTACGTCCTGCCCACGGGTCTCCCTTAGACCCGCGGACGTACATAGTACGTCAGCGGCTCCTAACCTCCCTCCCTGCCTAATACTTACCTCCCTCGCTGGATCCCTTGTAGATCTGGCAGGGAGGAAGCCTGCCCATGTGATTTAGATGTGCCGGCGAGCTCGATGACATCACCATGCTGCGTGGTGATGTCATCAGCAGGCGCCCCCATTGAAATCAATGGAGGGGAGGGGGGCTCGTTCAGAGCCCTCTATCTCCCCAACCATTGAAGCTAGAGCGCTGCAAGTTGCACCGCTGGAACGGGGAGAGCCTCCCCCAAATCATGATTCAAACCTGGAGGGGGCTGATATCGTGGATGTCAGCCAAACCTCCAGGTCACCCCCACCCACTGACATCCCCACCATATGTGTGGGGATGTCAGTGGGCCAGTTAACCCCCTAGCTGCCAAGGGGAGATAGGGGGATGCTTTGGATCCCGTTATCTCCCGATCTGTGGCAGCTAGAGGGTCATGCTGGTTCTGATCATGGCCTTTCCAATGATACCAAACATGATTAGGTTCGCTGTAAATAAAAGCTAAAAATAAAAAATAAAAGAAAAAAAATTTTTTTGGGGGGTTTTTTGTCTGGTGGGTTAGTTAAATAGGACCTAGGCTGTCATCTAAAAATAATGAGCATAAAATAGTCAGAATGAGCGCACATAGGTGAACTGGCTCAGCAGTGAAAGGGTTAAAAAGCAAAACCATGTAAAAATTGGGTATTTCTATTCTCAGGACAAAATTCTGAAACTATTTAGCCGGGGTCTTTATTGGTGGTTGTATATTTTGGGGATTAAATTATGAAAGAGTGTGTTTTTACCATTTTTTCATCATATTTCATATTTTTTTTATAGTAAATTATTGGATATGATGGAAATAATGGTATTTCTAGAAAGTCCATTTAATGGCGGGAAAAAGGGTGTATAATATGTGTGGGTTGAATAAACGAGTAAGAGGAAAATTTGACCTAAACACTAACAACGCAGAAACGTAAAAACAGCAGCGGGCACTAAAGGACGGATTTGTGTAAAACCGCCCGGTCACTAAGGGGTTAATCAGTTTTTTTTTCGTGTTGGGTCGTTCGTTATTTTACCGCGATTAGTAATTTCGGACTGATTATATGCAAGCGTATAATTTTCGGATCGCTTTGTCTTCTGTTTTTATGGGTTATTTCGTTTTTGGAATCACTTTGCTTTTCGTTTCAGAATGTGAAATTCTGTCTCTCCCATTGTACAGCGCTACAGAACTTGATGGCATCTTATAAATAACTGTAACTGCAGTATTTATAACTGTAACTGGGTATTACCCAGCTAAGAGAGAGAGTGAGAAGAACAAAGTCTGTTTGCTGTGAACCACTGTTTACTGTCAGTTCTTCATCTACATT
The DNA here is from genome assembly GCA_009667805.1 of Leptobrachium leishanense. NCBI lineage: Eukaryota > Metazoa > Chordata > Amphibia > Anura > Megophryidae > Leptobrachium > Leptobrachium leishanense. Next base: position 507,220,502 of record CM019063.1, on the reverse strand, counting down.
ATTCATCCACCCGAAGTCAGATCCTTAGGAGTGTGTGTTAGTGGCTCATATAACCCAATTGGTCTGTATATGCTTATATATATATATATATATATATATATACACTTTTGTCTTTTAGCACTGTTTGTGGAGGAGTATTTGGACTGTACTGGTGTGATATACACTTTTTTTCATTTATTTGGATTGGTTTGATACTAGTCACGTAAAGGAATTGTTGACACATTGGGCTTTATCACATTCTCCGCGGATTTTTTTTTGCGCGCAGCGTTAAATGTTAACATGCGTAAATTAACGGTGATCCGAGCGCATCTTTTCATCCGTCTGAAAATATTGCGCGTAAAAAATACACGCGAAAACGTGCGCAAATTAACGCTGCGCTCAGAAATCGGTGTGCAGACTGTTTTTTCACCCGATTCAGCCAATCAGAATTAAGAACCACAATTGTCTCCCATTCAGTTTTTGCGCCCGTCAAAATCAATAATAAAAACACTCACAACCACTCCATTTTATTGTTTGGGTATGTGTAGAATGTGTAACTATACTGCGCTGTATTTTTTTTTTGGTGCTGGTGTTTTTCGTTTCGGCCAGAACGTTCAGATTTGCAGTTACTACCAGCTTTTAAAAGACGTTAAAATTATGCGCGCAAACGTCGTTCGTACAAATTAGCGCATTGATTGCAATAAAGTCCGCGTACCAGCGCATGAACGCATTTGCGCTCACAATGTTAAGTATGGGATGCGCGCACAAACTTTCGCTCACACAGGGATGGCGCACTGGGTAACTCGCGTTAGACGTTAACGCGCATTTTGTGCACGAACGTCGTAATTGGACATTCAGCGCAAACGGTTTTTCCCCTCGCGTTAAGGTATTTTTGCGCACGCGCAAAATTGTGCACGAGGAGTGTAATAGGGCCCATTGTTTTTTGCACCACGTAGTATTTATGCTTTCATGTTTGTAATAGTGTAATTTTTGTAAAGGTTTTATTATATTTACCATACTACATAGGCTGCATATATTCACGCACTAACACCCATTTAATTATTTACTTCTTAGTATTTTTAGAAGCGTCGTATGTATACATTTTTATCACGAAAAAGGGGTACTCTATTTTCGATAGAGTATCCTTTTAAGCATTATTAATAGCAGTATTTATGACCATATCAAACGTATAATTGTTTCTTATGCAAATACAGGGTGTCGTGCATTAATTGTAATAAACTGGGTTCTTACTTGGAATGTATTAACACTCTGTGCTATTTTCTGAACATGTCTATGATGAAATGGGAGCAATTATAATTCGATGTCTTTTTTTTCTCCCCCATATGATAGTTTTCTTTCATGGTTGATCTAAGCCATGTTTTTGACATATTCCCTTGCCTCGGTTTTTATTTCCACCGAGGCCAAGAGCACACAGCAACCACTTTAAGTGCCAATTGTTATAAATATTTAAAGCCGTTCACTCCGGAGTGCTAGGCAACTCATTAAGAGACCAAGAAATGTTCCAACTGTATATAAATGTTCTGTATGATGGCGACGATTGAGATCACTTTAATGTACTTCTTTTCATACCAATAATGTGAAACAAGTCATTTAATTATTAAAGTGATAGCACAAATTGTTTCCTGCAGTATAAATGAATATGAAGTATAAGTTGGATCGTCAACGCGGTACTAACACTTATTTCCACGTGTGAATAATTCAAAGCAAAATGGAAATGTCATATTTCAGGGAGAAACCTTGAAATCTACAGCCATTAATAGCATTCGTTGGCGTTTTATGAATGTCAATAGTTTTTAAATTACTGTCGTCGACCCCAAACATTTATTGATATCTTTTATTTATTTTCTATGCCCGGTCCCGCCGTAGCACTGAATTTCAATGACTGTAGTTTAATTGCCAGCATTTGACTTTAATTACGCTTCAGGACAATAAACATATTTATATCCCAGCTATTTTATATGACAAAGAATATTAACTTGAAAAATAATTACATCCTTATTGATGTAGTTTTATTTGCCAAGCCCACCACCAAGTCTACACCCAAGCTTTTTTTTTGTTTATTTTTAGTTCAACAGATTTTTTTCAAGAAATTCATTTGTTTCTTATTTTCAGTTGAGGCTAGGGTCAGACGAACGCATTTTTCACGTTGTCCGTGAAAAAGTGCGTTCGAACGAACGGACGTATTTTTCACGGAATACGCGATAGCGGTCATACGATGCGCATTTTCGTCCGTGATTTTGTACGGATCATCAATAAAACCCTTTTTGCGTCTGGACGTTATGTTGGCCGGACGTGTGCAGCGTCTGACGTCTCCCAATCACGCAAACACGCCGCTATGCGGCCGCAGCGCACTCTGTACGTCAGTAGTAGCGGTTTGACGTTCTCGAAAAAATGCTTTCGTTTGCCACTTGCGTTGCGCGGCCGCACTTTCGTGCGGCCGTTCGTCGTATGTTCCCCAGCATTGGACGTCATTTGCTGCTAGCACGGCCGTGATTTTGTGCGGCTAAACGCACGTTAAAACTGCTTTCGTCTGACCTTAGCCTAAACTGAATATTTCCAATAAATCATTTTCTTTGCATTTTTTAAATATCTAGTTAACCAGATTTTTTTCAAGAAACGTTTTTTTCACTTTTTCTTACTTTGAGCTAAATGATTTATTGAAAAAAATCCCTTTAGCTAAAAATAAGAAAAAGTAAAAAAAAAACATTTCTTGAAAAAATCTGTTTAACTAGAAATTTTAGAAAATTTTAAAAAATGATTCATTGAAAAAATTCAATTTTTTTTCAATTTCTTAAATTTCTTGTTAAACAGATCTTTTTTCCTACAAATACATATTTTTTTCCATCCGAAAGAGCAATTACACACATGCTCGCATGTTAAAGTCACTTGACTTAGAATTTTATTTGTTCAAGATGACAGGAGCAGTAAAATGTTTTATGAAAGTAAGTGGGGTGCAAAAGATCAATGGAGTGTTTAGACGTCGAGTAAAATTTGTCATATGCCATCTGTCACAGCATCTTAGCGAACTCGTTCTTCTGCAATTTCACACAAGAAACTTATACAGACGTACCCGATTTAGCTATTTTTACTTTCTGTCTTTTTCAAGATTGTGCATGCCTCATCAGTTACATAAAAATACTCTTTCTGCTCTTTTCCAGCAAATTAATTCAAAGGCCTGACAGTAAATCGGGCATTCAAATAAAAATTTAGCACAAAATGTCGCTTTACGCTGCATTATCAATCTCGTAATAAGATTCTTTTTATTATCTTCACATTATTTGACTGTCTGGAAATGGAGCAGGTGTGGGATATCCAGGAGTGCTTAATATTAGCCTTGATTCACTAAACATCACTTTTCCTATAATATGCCTCGATAGAGCAGTGAGGAATTATAGGAAATTCCCTTAGCACTGTTTAACTGTTCGATCCATTGATGTCACAAAGGGGCAGCAACTAATAAAAAGGACAGGAGCTTCCTAGCCCCTTGACTACCAAGAGGTTTTCCATACAATCATTAACAGGACCCAGGGGATTTTAGAGACAGTAAACTTATTTGACAAGCAGAGGGCTCCCCCTGTGGGTCAAGAAGATCTAGTACATGTATAATAATACAGCCGGAGCTCCATATTTCTGTAAAAGGTAAAATAGCTCTCCAAGCTGTTCAAAAACCTTCCATGCCTTTCGTAAAATTTGGGGGCACATTCTGAACCCATTTGCAAATGAATTTTGCGTGCAGTAAATTAAATTTGTTTGCATTGCTCCAGAATATAACCGAGGCTGATAGTTGGTTGGCATCTTCCTTGGTGCAGAATTTGGCATTTTTGGAGTTGTTTCCATTAGTGGTGGCCTTGGAGCTGTGGGGAGTAGGGATGAGCCGAACACCCCCCGAGTTCGGTTCGGATCCGAACCCGAACTTTCCAAATGTTCTAATCCGAATCCGAACCCGAACTCGAACTCGATATAAGTCAATGGGGCTGAAAATTTGGTTTTTAGAGTGCCCTCCAAGAGGGCATATGTGCTAGATATATGCCATAAAAGGTGTATGGGGGTCCGGGTAGTGCCATGGGGGACAGGATACAAGGACAAAAAGTTAAAAAAAGTTTTTAAAGGGACAGTGAGTTTTCCATGAAATAAGGGTTAAAAATAAAAACAAAAAATTCCTTCAAATATCGTGCGTAGGAGGTCCCCATAACCTGCCGTGAAGTGGCGGATTTCTAGGATGTATAGAAACACTTCAAAACAAAAAAATTATGTTTCAAATGACGGTAAATGCTTTTCCTTTAATCTATCCATAAACAACTGCTTGGGGCGGCAGTCTGTATGAAAAGAGGAGACATTTTCAGATACGCAGAAAAAGTTTAGTGATGTTTTTGGCTAAATTATTGTGAAACTTATGCAGGCTTTGGATGAAAGTAACAATAGGTGCTTTAAGGCAGGGGTCAGACTAGCGCACTTTTAACGTGCATTTAGGCGCACTTAATCACGGCCGCACTATCAGCAAATGACACGCAATGACGGCCAATATACGAAGTACGGCCGCACGAAAGTCCGGCCGCGCAACGCACGTGGAAAATGAACTCATTTTTTCGAGAACGCTGAACCGCTAGTACTGACGTACAGAGTGCGCTGCGTCCGCATAGCGGCGTGTGTGCGTGATTAGGAGAGGTCAGACGCTGCTCATGTCCGGCCAACATAACGTCCAGACACCCAAAGTTTCCTGGTTTGGATCCATAAAAAATCACGCACAAAAATGTGCATCGTATGACCGTTTAAGCGCTTTCTGTGAAAAAACACCTCAATGCGTTCGGACGCACTTTTTGACGTTCGCTGCGAAAAATGCGTTCGTTTGACCCTAGCCTAAAATTGGGCCTTTAGCGTCTGCAACAGTGCCGTCACACAGTCTCACCCCTCTGAGGATATGAATCTGATACAGGCGTCAGTGGCAGTGCAGCCAAATATTGTGCCTTTGGTGCCAGGCCAGCAAGTGCCATCATACAGTAACCCCTCTGTGGTATTGTGGAAGAGTGCAGGGGTGGACCATGTGGTCAGGGCCGGTGCTAGACTATTTTGCGCCCTAGGCAAGACCAGCTACTTGCACCCCCCCCAAAAAAACGACACAACATGAAACTGCTAAATTTCTTTTTAATTAAGAATAAAGTTTGAACAGCACCAATAGTAAAGGTAAAATAAATATAAATAAACTGTATTAAACCATTTTAAATTAACTCTATTAAACAAATTAAAATTAACTGTATTGAACAAATATAAATTAACGGAAAAAAAAATAAGAGTTGTCACGTAAGTTTCAATTTCAGACACATCAAAATTTCACTTTGCGTGCCTTATCCTTTGCAAATTTTCATCATGCGTAATATATATATATATATATATATATATTGCCCAGGCCAGCTCACATCATGCGTATATATATTGCCCAGGCCAATTCCCTGGTGGAGATAGGGGGTTCATTTGAACCCCAATATCTCCAGGCATCTAGTGGGTCATGGAGGGTGTCAATCAAAAGGCCTGAGCATGGCCTTTCGAATGATACCCAACATGACCAGGTATAAAGTAAAAAAAATAAAAAAGAAAATAAAAACATGTATTTTTTTTGGGTGTTATTTTTATTAATGCAGCAATATTGTTCACATTGCAATTATAATGTGAACGATGATGCACTAATGATATTTTTCTATGGGGTGCGTTTGCTATAAATCACGTAATTCCCCCCACAAAATCTAACAAGTCCCCATTTCTAATTTTTGTACAAGCACACCCCATAGAAAACATAACCGCAAACACTCATGTGCTAAAATGTGAAAAAAACAACAACACTTTACACACTGCAGATGATTAAAAATTCAATTTTTATTGCATTTATTTCATAATATACAGCCAGGACAGGACGTATACATATAAAAATGATATATTATGAATCTGCGGAGTCTGCCGGAAAGAACGATATCTAACATGTTGGTCATTTAACAAAATGTGGCTTCAAAATCGCGTTTAAACATGATGAGCGAAAGCGGTAAAAATTAGCTGAGCACACAGCGGTGAAATACAGCATATTAGAAGTTTTAGGAGGGAAATTAACACTTCTCAAATCTCAATCAGAAGCAGACACCACCCCACAACCCTCAGTATAGTCTACAATATATCAAATTGATTAGACCAGACTAAAAACACCTGTTATGCCATTTGAAAAACACAGGTCATTTAGAGTTGAGAATCTTTGTACGTACACATTAGTTTTTAATTCAATATCTAACAAACCGTTGCTTATAATATTCTGCAGTAAAGAGTCTCTTTATTTCTAGATTTTTTTGTATTTTTTTAACCATTTTCTATACTTTTTTCAAAATTTCTTTTTTTGCGAACTCGAACCGAACACACCCAAAAAGTTCGAAGTTCGCGAACTTTCGAACGACCAAAGTTCGGTTCGAACTCCGAACTGATCGAACCGAACAGCTCATCCCTAGTGGGGAGGTGTTCTTTAGGGGAGAAGGATTCTGTTCCGTTCTGACAACATGGCGGTGGTGTCGGCGGTTAATTCTTTGTCGGCTTCATCATTGCCAGTGATCAGGTCGTTGAAGAGGTTTGCGTTGCTGTGTCTTAAATTTAATGTTTTATGCAAGGCACGTCATGTGCCGGGTCGCTTTAACTCAGTGGCGGATGCTTTGTCTCGTTTGCAGTGGGACCGGTTTCGTTCCCTGGCTCCGTTGGCGGAGGAAGTGGGCACCCTTTGTCCGGAGGGCCTTTTGCAGCTAGGCTCGGAATTTTTGAAAGATGGGTGAGAGGTTCTTTGTCTGAGTCCTCTTGGAAGGCCTACTCGCGAGTGTGGAGGGATTGGGACACATTGGATAATCGGTTCAGATACGTTTCGGTGGGTGGATTGGATGAGGAAAGCTTGCTTAGGGCATACCTCATTTGGTTATTCGAGTCGGGGGCATCTCCTGGAGTGGTACGGCAGTCTTTAGCCGCCTTGGCTTTCCTTTTTCAGGTATCGGGAAAAAGAGATGTCACTAAGGATTTTGTTATCAGATGTGCAGTTCGGGGTTATGTGAAGGGGAGGTGCAGGGTAGACGCTCGGCGTCCAGTTTCGAGACGCTTATTGGAGGGTCTATGGGATTTTGTTGGGAATTTTTTTTCTTCAATTTATAAGGTTCTGCTTATGAGGTCGGCTTTTTGTTTGGGTTTTTTGGGGCATTTCGAGTGGGTGAGCTGGTGTGCAATTCTAGGAGAGGAGGTGGTGGTTTGGGAGCTGATGCGGTTTGGTTGGAAGTTAATGAACTGGTTATTTGGGTTACTCACTCCAAGACTGATCAGTTGGGTAGGGGGCGTAGAGTTGGTCTCTTCAGTGTGGCCTTTTTATGTCACGTGGACGGGCTGGCTTTATCTAGGTATCAGTTTGTTTCCATTTTTAAGAAGGGTTTGTTGAGTTTAGGGAGAAATCCGAAGGAATTTGGTTCTCACTCTTTTCGAATTGGGGCAGCAATGGAAGCTGCAAGGTTGGTTTTGTCTGCAACGGAAATTCAAGAATTGGGAAGATGGAACTCCAGGGCTTTTCAGTCCTACGTTCGTCCTGGTTTGGTGTTATGAATTTTGGAAACGCTTGTTAATGCTGGGAGGTAATGTGGAAAACAGTTGCTGTATGATTTGTTCTGTTAATTTTGTTTTATAAAAAAAAATAAAAAAATGAAATTTTGAAGTAGGAAAATATCAAACTTTTATATGGAATATGAATTTATATCTTTTTTACGGAATATATATATATTTATTCTATTTTATCTGGGTATATTTGATGTTGTTTGGGGAAGAATTTGGAGGCGAGGAGTATGGTTGTTGTTTATGTTATGTTTATCTTTACAGGTATGGTCATGGTGTATTTGGTGGGATGTGTGGTGGTTTGGTGGGGAGTTTTTTCTTTTAAAGTATTTTGTGTGGTGGAGATGTTGGTAATTTGTTTTTTGCAGATCCTTCGAGAGTTGTGTGGATCATTGGAGACTCGCTGATTTTTTGGGCGAGGAGAAGGGTGTTGGTGCGATCAGTTGGAGTACAGATGGGTCTGTTTGGGTCGGCAACATGGGTATGGTGGTTCGGAATCCGTGAGCTCCTATGGGAGGAGTTTAAGCCGACAGTTTTGGGTGCCCTTAGGCACGGTGAAGTTCCCCATGTGCTGGTGGTTCACATGGGAGGGAACGATTTGGGTGTGGTCCCTCTTTGTATGCTGCTGGAGCAGATGCAGGAGGATCTGTGGCAGTTGAGGGTGTGGTCACCATGGACAGTGGTGGTGTGGTCCGTGGTGATGCCAAGGATGGTGTGGAAACAGGCTGAGAATGAAGAGGCGGTGCGGCTTTGCCGGATTAAGGTGAATCGCTGTATGGGGAGGTTTGTGAGGCGGACGGATGGTGTGGTGGTGCGACATCTACCCTTTGAAGAGGAAGATGAGGCGTGTTATTTCATGGCAGATGGCGTTCACCTGACGATGTGGAAAAGGATCTGTCCATCCTGGGACTCAAGGAGGGGATTGATCAAGCCCTGTTTTTTCTTGGTGGGGGAGCTCTCCCATAAGGGGGTTATGTGAGGAGCTCGTGGCAGGGGCTTGTAGGCAGTGCTGGCTAGGTGTTCCTTTTTAGTTAGGATAATTTTGGTCAGATGGTTGGGAGTTGGGAAGTTTTTGTGGTTGGTTGGTTTGGAGGTGTGTGGTGGTTGTGGGGAGTCCTCTTTCAGCACTGGGTTATTGTTTTATTTTTGTTATGGGAATGGTTATGTCATGGTGGTGGGTTATTATGTGGAGTTTTTAGCTGTGGCCTATATATGAAAAATATATATATTATTCCACAGTTATGTGTTTGTGTATTTTTGAGTATTTATTGTCTCCCTGCGTCCGACCCGGTCATCAGTAGGCAACTTATGAAGACCTGAAGCACCTAAGGCATAGGGCCCTTAAGTTGCCTCTGATGCCAGGACGCAGGGAGGATTTTTCTAGAAAGGTTTCGCAGCGTGTGAGGAGATTGAGCGGGAGTGGTGTGGGAGGAGTCTCCAGGAGGGTACTTAAGGTGCGTGTGGAGAGGCTCTGCGAGCCTTTTTCTCCTGAGGTACAGCGGTGAAATTACCCACCCTCCCACCCTGTTTTATTTAATTCCAGGTTGGGTTGTTTTTTTCGGTAGAATAGTATTTTGTTGGGCTCCTTTGTTACGGCGGGGGCTTGTAGGCAGTGCTGGCTAGGGGTTCCTTTTTAGTTAGGATAATTTTGGTCAGATGGTTGGGAGTTGGGAAGTTTTTGTGGTTGGTTGGTTTGGAGGTGTGCGGTGGTTGTGGGGAGTCCTCTTTCAGCACTGGGTTATTATTGTTTTATTTTGTTATGGGAATGGTTATGTCATGGTGGTGGGTTATTGTGTGGAGTTTTAGCTGTGGCCTATATATAATAAATATATATATTATTCCACAGTTATTTGTTTGTGTATTTTTGAGTATTTATTGTCTCCCTACGTCCGTCCCGGTCATCAGTAGGCAACTTATTCAAAATCTAATAAACTGTTTATCATAATATTCTGCGGTAAAAAGTCTCTTCATTTATAGATTTTTTTTGGATATTTCAAGCATTTTTCGTGATTTTGTTTTTGCCAAAAACTTTATTCCGATTTTTTTTTTTTAAAGTAGTTTTTTCATTTTTCTGTAACAGCCCTTTTTATTATCATTCCTTGGATCTTATATGTAAATTTCAGACATTTTCGTTCAGTAGTTTCTTTGTAAACAGCGTTTCACTTTTCAAACATTCAAGCGAACGTTTTTTTTTTTCACTCCATTCGTCTGCAGTGTCTGGCTTTTCCGACGGCTGCGCTGCGTGTGATCGGCTCCTGCTCGGGTTTTCTGGCGTTTTCGGCGGGGTTAATCCAGATTTTTTTGTGGGTTTTGCAGTGAGTTTTCGGCGAGTTTGTGGTGACTTTTCCCTGCATTGCGGCGGCCCTGTGGTGCTTGCTAAATACACCACAGGGTCGCCGAAATTGGATCGCCAAATCGTGCCGAATTGAAGAGAACGAAAAGTCACCGAATGTGCGGTGACTTTTCGATTCTCTTTGAATAACCCTGCATCTTATCATTTAAAATATATGAAAAAATATTTTAATAGGTAAATAATTAAATCGTTAATTGTGCTTAATTACAAAATGATATGGACATTTCAAAAGCTTAATTGGACTTGCACGGGGATGGATCTTGTAGGTAAGGTGGATTTTGTGGTTTATCTGTTGTGAACATCATTGGCCTACATTCTCCAAACTTCAAAAATGTAAAGCCTAAGCGTGAATTTAATAACTAAGAGGTGTGTCGCAATACTTTTATCCATATACTGTATCTCTCACACATGTTTGCAAACACAATTATCCAAAAGCGCAGAAAAAGAGCAGACATTAACAAATGTTGGGACTGTTCAAACAAAACTGGGGAATACTTTTAGAATGTTCTGCCCATTGGGGTATCAATGAGGACGGCAGTTCGCAACTCAACCAGACATCCTGAGAAATTAAATGATTTCAATTGAATCCTCCTTGCTTTTTCCCTAGAACAGAATCAAGACTGGTGGGGAATTTTAATCTTGGCCAAAAAGCTGGACGTCCATAAATATTTTGCAATTACATTCCCAAAGTGTTGTTTTCCTGCTACAGTGTAAAAGATTCTTGTCTCTCCTGGGCTGCATTGGGTTCCAAGAGTTGTGGTCATCTTACCACTTATTTATATGTATTTAATAATACCTTTGCATCACGTGGAATACTGTTACATTAGTCCCAAAAAGTATCAGGGTTATCCAAAGAGATTCGAATTGCTTGAGAAAGGTAACCGAATGCTGAAAATCAGGGTTCGGTTACCTTTCCTGGCCATTCGGCTATCCAGAGAGCAGGCAATTCGCCAAATCCTGGCGAATTGCCTGCACATACGGTGCCTGTTCGGTCCCTGTTCGAGGGCAGTGAAATCCCCATGAAAAAGCACTGCTTCGGCTATTCAGAGAACACAAACCAGCAGTGAAAGGTTCCCCTAATGCCCTGTCATTCGGTGGTTTAATTCGGCAAATTTATTCAGGAGAATCCCATAGGCTTCAATGTTAAAAATATTCCCGTTTTAATTCAATATCTAATAAACCGTTCATTATAAAATTCTGCAGCAAAAAGTCTCTTTATTTATAGATTTTTTAGGATACTTTAAGCATTTTTCTGAATTTTTTTAAAAAAAATTAAAAGTCCGATTTTTTTTTTTTTTTTTTTCAGTTTGCTTATTTTTTTTGTAACAGCCCTCTTTATTATCATTCCCTGGACCTCCTGTGAAAATTTCAGACATTTTCGCTCAGTAGTTTCTTTGCAAACAGCGTTTCTTTTTCCCAGATTCATACAAATGGTTTTTCTAATTTATTCACTGCCTCCTCTACGTCACAGCTGCTTCGGCTCTGTGTGATTCGGCTCCTGTTCGGCTCCTGTTCGGCTTTTTCGAAGGTTAATCCAGATGTTTTTGCTTGTTTTCAGCGTGCATTCGGTTAGTTTTCGTCAGGTTTGCGGCAGCTTTTCCCTGCAATTCGGGGACCCTGTGGTGCTTGCTGAATATACCGCAGGGTCACCGAAATGCAAACGGCAAAAGGAACCGAATTGAAGAGAACGAAAAGTCACCGAACGTGCGGTGACTTTTCGAATCTCTTTGGATAACCCTGTATGATTTTCTACTAGCAATATTTTTTCCTTTAATAAAAACAATGTCCTGCTTAATCTGGAATTGAGCCCTAGATAAGGTAATAAAGCCCACACGGGTTATTTCTTCTCTACAGAGATATGTGCATAAAACAGGTATACTGAGCATACATGACAATCAGTCGGGGATTCATGCATTAGACATGTGCGATTCAGTGAATTGCCGATGTCCACACTGCATTGGTTTCCAAAAAGATCAAATCAATCCAAATTTATCCGATTATAATGCGACCAGACCAAAATTTAATTGGATCTCTTCAGATTCTATTAGAATAATTAAAAAACAACCCCATGCTCCTAACCCTAACTCTAGCCCTAACCATAGCCTAGCCATAATCGTGTAACTAGCATGAACTGTGACCCTAGCCCTAACCCTAATCATAAAATACGTAGAAACTGTATCCCTAACTCTAATAAATAATTTTTAATACTAAACCCTAACCCTAACCAATTATTCTTAATGCTAATAACACAGAAACTGTAACCATAATCCATATCATTTATTTTTAATAATAATACAGATTGGTGTTGGTGAGCTTAATTCTTTTCCACCCTACCTTGGCTGTCCCTCCCTAGGTGCCATGATGGCCTTCCAAACTGGAGGACTTCCATCCTACTGGAATGCTGTTAATCAACGCCTGATGGGTAGCCCTCCAGAGTTCAAACTTCTTTGCACAAGGTATACATTGCCAATGTTGGCAAAGGTCGAACGCCTAAGACCCACCTACTTTTCTTCTTTTTTTTTAAACAATTTTTCACAACAAATAATAGTTATACATAAATTTTTTGAATATTTTGAATAGGTTTCACAAATGGTATATATTAGACATATGCATGTCATGGCCCAAAGTTTCGTTCAGTTTCGTACTTTTTCGTTACGGTTTGTTTTAGTTTCGGATCGATTCGTTAAGGTATTTTGGACTGATTCATTAATTCGGATGATCTATATTTCGTTTTCGGTTCGATTCGTTTTTTGTTTTTATTAGTTATTTCGTGTTTCCGATACATTTGTACTTCATTTTTATTACCAATTTCGTTTTTATTTTGTATTTTATATTGATTAAAAACAAACAGATACGGGGACCCTTTCCTTGCTGATGAAACCTATTCAGCACCATTGAGAGCAGAAATTAACCCTTTGCTGGGATATAAACTGTGCCCTTTGAGATGCCCAATGCCCATTAACCCCTGACTGCGATGTAAACTGTGCCCTGTGAGATGCCATTAACCCATTGCTCTGCTTTGAATTGCATTGATTTTTAAAAAAAATTAGTCTCTGATCAATTTAGTTTCGTTTTTTTGTTGTTACTGTGATTTGTTTTTTTGGACCAATTTAGAATTTCGGATTGCTGATTTTCGTTTAGGAAATGCTTCCGAAAACTAAAATTGGTGGATTTTCGTCCGAATTTCAATTCGGATGAAATGAAACGCACATGTCTAGTATATATTACTCATAGTGAAATATTTAAGTTGGCAGCAATTTAATTGGCCTCAGAAACATGAGCAATATGTCAAGATTAAAAACAAGTTTTCAAATGACTGGGACAGACTAAAAAAATGAATGACAGATGGAAATATACAAATTCAGCCCTAGGTACAGAAGCTTTATATAAGCGTCTACATACGTATAGCAATGACATTTCTCATTCCAATACAAAAAAATAAAGGAAATTGCCCTATTGCAAAAAATATGCAAAATATATACGTACCTTGTGCTTGGTAAGACACGATTTTGAAATGGAACAATAACAATAGTATTTGCCTATTTAAGCACATTATGTATATGATTGTCCAAAACGGAAAGCAAATTGCATGACGATTATTAATGAAAATGTTTATAAATCCGTTATTTGGCTGAATGAACATTTTCAAGCACTATAAAATTAGTGCCCAGCATGTTTTGCGGCATTAACTACCTGTCAGGATAAATTCAAAGTAATATTTTAATACACAACAGATTTTTGTGTTTTGCAAATGTGAAGTAAAATGTTTCTTATTTAAGGAGATTGGAATGAAGGAAACATATGTCATCACACATTCTCATATAAAAGAATTATTTTTTGCATATGTGCTGTAAGAATTCATATCTTCACTATAGACAAATTCACAGAGAATCTTATTTCCAGCTTTCTTAATTCACAAATGTCCATCTGTGGGCAGCAGTTTAAAATAACGGTCCAGTTTTCAACGGTCCTGCTTTTTCTTACTGACATAAACATTATTTAATGAGATCCAACAATGAAATGTCTTTAAAAAAGTGCACTAGGTTGAAATCTATCATATATAAATGGACACTCTAGTCACCATGGCCAAATTAACCAAATGTATCAGTCATGGAGTGATACGTTTCTGTCTCTGCCACACCCTCTGCTCCCCCTGGGGGCATTGACAGCCTTTTGACGCAGAGGGTAACCTTCCACCCAAATGGTTTTCCAGCCGTATAGACAGTGTTCTAGGGCTACATCTTTTGAGCGACCCAAGACTATAACTTGTGTTGGATTATAATCATTTATTAAGGATTCGATTAATTTACTAGTCTGAACCTAGACTTACATCTAATTAGTCCTACTTATTAGCTCAGATCCAAAGTTTGGAACATGTAAAGCATCATGTTTTATAATTTGAGGGCCTTTCCAAGTGTCTGATATACACTATGGGCCCTATTCATTAACAGTTATTAAAAGATGTCAGACACTAATGGAAAATTATGCGCCAACCATTAACCATCTGTGTCTCACCGTAAACATCCGTATTCCAGCCAAGACACATATCAAGACGCTAAAGTTGGTTGGAGACGTTAAAATTTCTTAGAGAGACGTTAAAAATTGTGTGGAGCTGTGATATTAATGGCTTGAGCTACTGAAAGTGGATGCGCACAATTAAACACCTGTGCCTGTATTTCAGCTCTGTTATAAACTTAACCAGAGCCTTAACAACTCCATAGACTTCAATTACTCTGGGACATTATCCCTCTTCTTCGGCTCGCCCACACAGCTGATGCACGTGGCACATAATTGGCTGCAGGGGTAGGCTTGATTTCAAGCCATCTTGCGGCAGCCAATGACATGCGCTGCGTGCTAGCTGGTAGGTGGGGTGATCGCTTCCCTTTGAAGTCAATGAGATGTACTAGTACACCACGCAGCTTCAAGGCCCACCCACCGTGGGGGCAGCATAGTACACCCCGTGGCCTTAAGAGGTTAATACCAGGATTTACCTGTCATTAGGAGCTTTACGAACATGCATGCTCTGCTCGTATTTAAAAGTGTGCAATGTATTTTGAATGAGTCAGTAGAGTCATTCAGCAGGCATAAAAAGCAAGTAAATATTATATTTTTTCATATTTAACTGCTTTTCTTTTTTTGGCGATTTCCACGCCGAACGCAGGAGGTGCTTTAGCTAATTTAGTTGAGATTGTCCACATGGCACCCCCCATGTGCGTATGTGTATATATGGTCTGAGGTCTGTGGGTGGGTGTATATATATATCTGCGTGTTGATATATACGTATATATAGGTCTGCGTGTTGATATATACGTATATGTCTGTGTGTGGTATCAATGCATCCCTACTCTATACACGGCGCTCCGTGTCCCTATAATATATATGATATGGGGTTACCTTTTTTTATATTTTTATACTATTCCTAATAAATTAACAGTAATTTTTGATGTATTTTATTCAGTAGAAACTTTTTTTGCCTATATAACATGTGCTTTGTGAAAATAAAACGGTTTTGTGTGTACGTTTTAATTTAGTTAGTGGATTCCTGTCCAGTTCGGTGACAAGAAAACATAATGCAGTGTAGACACGCTGCGAGGCGGAGCGGAGTGAAGTCAAGCCTGCAAAATGTTTGCTTCGCTTCGCTACGCCGTGCGTCGCTACATGCTCAGTGTGTCTCAGCCTTTATTCCCGCATCGCTAGCTTACAGCTTACTCAGTTTGTATACTTGTTACTGACCCTGCTTGTTCTGAGGACCCGATCTGTTGCCGACTTTGCCTGCCATTTGACTATTCTCTCTGTGTATTTCCTGCCTGTTCTGTTTGCTTCCTGTTGCTACTAGTGTGCGACGATTCTCACCATATACAGTAGCGCAGTACAAGTGCCTAAACATTGCTGACCCGGTTTTGTTATAGCTGCTGATGTAACTGAATAGATCGGGATCTCTTCTGCATTACCAAACCCTCCACCACTGCACTCTTCCACAATACCTTAGAGGGGTTACGGTGTGAAGGCACTTGCTGCCACCAAAGGCACAATATTTGGGTGCACTGCTACTGACGCCTTTACCAGATTCATATAATTTTAGTATTTGACAGCAGGGTCCAACACTGCACTCTTCCACAATACCACAGAGGGGTTACGGTGTGACAGCACTGTCTCCGACACTAAAGGCCCAATTTTAAAGCACCTATTGTTACTTTCATCCAAAGCCTGCATAAATTTCACCATAATTTAGCCAAAAAATCACTAAACTTGTTCTGTGTGTCCTAAAATGTTTCCTCTTTTCATACAGACTGCCGCCCCAAGCATTTGTTTATGAATAGATTAAAGAAAAAACATTTACCATCATTTGAAATGTCATTTTTTTTTGTTTTTAAATGTTTCTATACATCCTACAAATCCACCACTTCACAGGCAGGTTATGGGGACCTCCTAGGCACGATATTTGAAGGATTTGATCGTTTTTATTCTTAACCTTTATTTCATGGAAAACTCACGCTCCCTTTGAAAACGTTTTTTTTAAAACTTTTTTTCCTTGTTTCCTGTCCCCCAGGGCACTACCCGGACCCCCATACACATTTTATGGCAAATATCTTGCATATATGCCCTCTTGGAGGGCATTCTAAAATTCAAACTTTCGAGTCCCATTGACTTGCATGGAGTTCGGTTCGTGTTCGCGTTCGAACTCGAACTTTTGAAATTGTTTGAGTTCGAATGCGAACCAAACACGGGGCTGTTCGGTTCATCCCTAGTCATGGCAGTGCATTTATCATTTATCCTTCATTTTACTTGTAGGAAAAAGTGTTGTTCGCCATCACTTCTAAAATATGATCTGTCAAATACGCCTTTAATATAGTAAAAAAAAGAAGAAAAATACTTTAGAGAGAAACAGGTTAACTCTTGTTATTGTTCTCTATATTTCAACTTAGCTGCCAAAAAATCCATTGTGCTCTATGTCTATTTGATATTTTTTCAAAACAATTCTCCTTGACAGACACAATATTACTTTAGATTTAAACGTTTGTGTTTTCTATTTTTTAGTTGTTAAATGTTAGGAATTGAACTTCACAAATTATCACATTTAAAATTTAATTTATATTCAATACCATTTTCATCCAGATGTGTCAGTCCAGTGCCAAAATAGCATATAAACATAAACCCAACCTGCGCGTTTAACATAATGATGTCATCTTTTTGTGGCCAAAAGTTACAATTTAAAAAAAAAAAAACCTAACCGGTTACGGCGATAAAATTATATATATGCATAAAATTAAGTGTGAATACAATACCTACATTCATTTTCTAGCAAAGTAACACAAACGTTTTGGTCGAAGTATTAGTTACAACTGATCAGTAGCAAATAGAAAAAATATTATTGTGTGTGACTGACTCAAAAATATAAGGGGATCCACTCAACGGCACACACTGCTCTGCGGTGGCTGACCCTCAAATGGCTTGCAGAAAAAAAGAAAATGACAAGAATGAGGTGGCACTTGTTTGGTCCAAGAACATATTTTAATTTAAGCAGTCATCGCCAACAGCAGTAACGTTTCAGCCCCAATTGACCCCTTCACTATCAAGTGATTTTCCATAAAACCATTGTCAGGAACCAGTGTTTTTTAAAAAAGTCATTGTAAATTAATTATAGTGTAAGACATATTTAGAAATAGTCCCAATGATTTTTTTTACTGTACTAACATATTTGGCCAGTAGATGGTGCCATCTACTGCCAAAATAAGTTACAGTTGTGGCCTGTGGTTCACTGCAACAAATGTATCGGCTTGCTGAATGTCCGATTGCAGGACAGCCAGTAAGCTGATTTTACACAGTTTTAGCTCTTTGAGCATTATGCCTACAGGGCTAAAACTTTGAGTGTTCCTTCTGCGCCCCAAAAGCAAACGAAATTTGTTTGCAGCAAACAAATTTCATTTTCTTTTGGGCTGCAGAGCTGCAGATCGAGATATCCCAACATTGGGGCGCCGGATGGTGTCTTTAAGCCTGAGATATCTCGATCTCAGTAGTGAAGAGGTTAAAGCCAAGTGGATTGAAATGTGACTGCTCATGGTGTTAACTCCATAAATTAGAAGACATGTGCCTGGGACTCAAATTGTAATGCATGCAAAGCACACTGGATAGATTTAGTAGTCTTTCCAGTGTTCAGAAATGCCTGAATTCCATAGATGTTTATGTACCATCAACAAGAAGATGAAAGGTCATGACCCACCTAATTTGAAAAGAAAAATACTGTAATAACCAGTCTTTACTAAGTCATAAAATATGGTAATTCTAATAACAAAAGCTGGAGTCTAAGATGCAGAAGACACAAATAAACCCATATAGCCTTCAGAACATTGAATAAGCTGGCAGCAATATGATAGGGCGAGATGTACTAAGCAGTGAGTCCTTTAAAAGGTTGCATTTTGGCATTCTTTTCCTAAACGGCCGTTTTAGTATTTCCAAATCTGTAACTTTGCAAGAGCCCACAGTATGCCCAGAGCACCCGGATCTGCATGTGCTGCCATCTTCAATCCCAATTGCCAAATACAAGTGAGCAAAGAAAAATAAAACAAAAGACAGAAGAGCATCTAGTAATAAAGCTACGCATATGTGTCACATCTTTAACCCCTTCACTACAAAGCGATTTTTAGTGAAAATGGTTTTATAATAACATTTATTTGAAACCTGGGATGTGAAGATAATAATTAAATATATGGTAAAATAGAAGTTTCAAACTAAAATTGCTATTCTAAGGTAGTTGTATTCTTACGCACTTGTTCTTAATAAAACTTCTTATTCAGAAAAAAATAATAATGTTAATTTATCATGTATTTGTTTATCCTTTACAGAAATATTGTTGAAATGTAAGATTCTGAGCTCTAGATGGCGTCCCTTGTCTTACACAATTTCAAATGGGGTCTGAAACTTTTTGTTACAATGAAGGTTGGGTCTGTTATTTGCAGCTGGGTTTATGTCTCTCCAGGGTGCTCGGAGAGACCTAAAACAAAGGATTTTGTTTCTCCACTGGGGACACACTAATCCTGCTTTAAAAAGGTGTGAAAATTGTCTTTTCACGTGCTAATGAGTGCATTTCAATGCAAAAATCGAGATAACTCAATTTTGGGTAGGAAGGGGTAAAAGTAAAAATGAGACTTTTTAGTACAGACAATGTGGATTACATTTAAAAGAGTGACTTTTATAGTAAGAAAAGTGTGGGATGTGGACGGACTTACAATATGTAATTTTACATTATGCAATCTACGATTTTACATTAAGCAAACTGCAGATTTAGAGTTCAAGGTACAATAGTGTATTTCAAAGTGGTAGAAATGTGAGTTTGGGGTTATAATGTAAATGTGCAGGTTTTACTAAACGGATTTTGCAAATACATTTTTTTAATGCAAAATGAAGTATTTAACATTAAAAAATATTTAATATAAAAATATGTGTTTTATATACAATAATTTAATATAAAATGATTATTTTAATGTAAAATGAATGTTTTAATGTAGAAATGATTGTGTTTGTAAAAATAATTATTATTACCACAAATTTTCTTAACGTAAAAATATTTTTATATAAAATTAACTTTCAATACTGCAAAATGTTTTTTTTTTTAAATAATTTTTTTTAAATTTTTTTATGTAAATAAATTTATTTGCATTATAAGACTTAATTTTTATATAAAAAAAATTCTACATAAAAATATTATATACAGTACATAAATTTACCTCTTTTATCAACAAACTCTGATTTACGACAGATGATAACTTATGGGTAGGGATGAGCTGTTCGGTTCGATATGTTCAGAGTTCGATTCGAACATCGCCCGTTCGGATGTTCGCGAACTCCGAACATTTCCGCGTGTTCGCCACATGTTCGCCCACAATGCACCACAATGGACCACAATGCACTTTTCCACTGGCCTGAAGCTTGTAATTGGCTACAGTCTGCACCTGACCACAGTTTAGGTGCAAGACAGGTGCAAGACTAAGCCAATCACGGCTCAGAGTCCCGATTGGGCAAATTTTGCCCAATCATGGGCTCACAGAGCTAAATCCCGCAGCACACTATATAAGGCTTCACACAGCCTTCAGCACGTGTTTTTTGAGAGGAGATTGTTGTGTTAGTGTGTGTTCTCACTGCCACCACCTATTGGGGGGCCTCACTTCTACAAAATATCTGGGAATGGTTGTAATCTGTGTTCTCACTGCCAGCAACTATTTTCGGGGTCTCATTTCTACAAAATATCTGGGAATTGTTCTAATCTTTGTGTTCTCACTGCCAGCAGCAATTGTTGGGGTCTCACTTCTAGAAGATATCTGGGAATTGTGGTAATCTGTGTGTTCTCACTGCCAGCAACTATTGTGGGGGTCTCATTTCTACAAAATATCTAGCAATTGTTTTAATCTGTGTGTTCTCACTGCCACCAACTATTTTGGGGGTTTCATTTCTACAAAATATCTGGGAATTGTTCTAATCTTTGTGCTCTCACTGCCAGCAGCAATTGTTGGGGTCTCACTTCTAGAAGATATCTGGGAATTGTGGTAATCCGTGTGTTCTCACTGCCAGCAACTATTATGGGGGTCTCATTTCTACAAAATATCTGGGAATTGTTCTAATCTTCGTGTTCTCACTGCCAGCAGCAATTGTTGGGGTCTCATTTCTACAAAATATCTAGCAATTGTTGTAATCTGTGTGTTCTCACTGCCACCAACTATTTTGGGGGTCTCATTTCTACAAAATATCTGGGTATTGTTCTAATCTTTGTGTTCTCACTGCCAGCAGCAAATTGTTGGGGTCTCACTTCTAGAAGATATCTGGGAATTGTGGTAATCTGTGTGTTCTCACTGCCAGCAACTATTGTGGGGGTCTCATTTCTACAAAATATCTAGCAATTGTTTTAATCTGTGTGTTCTCACTGCCACCAACTATTTTGGGGGTCTCATTTCTACAAAATATCTGGGAATTGTTCTAATCTTTGTGTTCTCACTGCCAGCAGCAATTGTGGGGGGTCTCACTTCTATAAGATATCTGGGAATTGTGGTAATCCGTGTGTTCTCACTGCCACCAACTATTGTGGGGGTCTCATTTCTACAAAATATCTGGGAATTGTTGTAATCTGTGTGTTCTCACTGCCACCCATCAGGGGGTCTCACTGATTTATAGGAGGTTTCTGGGACTTGTAATTTGTGCCTTGTCACTGCCACCCATCGGGGGGCTCACTGGTTTATAGGAGGTTTCTGGGAATTGTAATCTGTGTCTTGTCACTGCCACCCATAAGGGAGTCTCACTGATTTATAGGAGGTTTCTGGGAATTGTAATCTGTGTCTTCTCACTGCCAGCTATCAGGGGGTCCCACATACTTCTAGCAGATTTATGGGAATTGTAATCTGTGTCTTGTCACTGCCACCCATCAGGGGGTCTCACTGATTTATAGGTTTCTGGGAATTGTAATCTGTGTCTTCTCACTGCCAGCTATCAGGGGGTCCCACATACTTCTAGCAGATTTCTGGAAATTGTAATCTGTGTCTTCTCACTGCCACCCATCAGGGGAGCTCACTGATTTATAGGAGGTTCCTGGGAATTGTAATTTGTGTCTTGTCACTGCCACCCATTAGGGGGTCTCACAGATTTATAGGAGGTTTCTGGGAATTTTAATCTGTGTCTTGTCACTGGCTGCCAGCTATCAGGGTGTCTCACTGAGTTATACCAGAGTTCTGGAAATCTTTAATCTTTATACCAGAGTTGAATCAGAGTTCTGTATATCTTTAATCTATATATCACTCACCATGTCAGAAAGACCAAAAAGGCCAGGCAGACGCTCCCAGACACAATTAAGAGGGCAAGCAGCCTCTGTTTCGGGAGGCTGTGCCTCTGGTTGTCGTGGACATCGTGCATCCTCTGCAGGGGCACGCTTGTCCTTTCTATCTGGTGCTGGCTGTCTTAAGCAGCAGCAACATACAGAGGATTTGGTGGATTGGCTTACCAGGCCATCCTCAGAGTCCTCTGCCAGCCAGGCATGTAGTGGTTTACAGTCCACCTCAGCTGCCAAAGCATCTAATGCAGCCTCCATGTCCACAGCTACTCCTGCCGTAGCCTCACTATCACACACGGAGGAGTCAGCTGAATTGTTTGACTACAATGACAGTGACATGCTGCTTGAGCATGCGCAGCAAGTACAGTGCTCTGATTTAATCTCTGAGGTTGAGGAAGGGAGTATAATCAACCTAGAGGAAGGGGTTGCCAGTGATGACACACAAATAACTGGCACTCATGTTGCCCCAGCAGCTGCAGCATACTGCCAAGTTAGCTCCAGTGACGAGGAGATAGGGGGTGATGACAATGATGATGAGGTCACTGACTCCACCTGGGTGCCTGACCGAGCAGAGGAGTCAAGTGAGGAGGAGGCACAACAAACACAAGGCACAACGTCCTCTATGACCAACCATAGCCAGTCCAAGGCATCAGAAGTCAGAGCTGCTCAGGTGCAGAGCGCTGTTGTCTCAAAGCACACATCCAGGAACTCTGCTGTCTGGGAGTTCTTTAAGAAATGTGCAGCAGACCGCACCGTTGCTATTTGTAATCTATGTCAGATGAGGATCAAGCGTGGGGAAAGACATCCCACACTTGGGTACCACGTGCTTGAGGCATCATATGACCACCTGCCATGCATCCGTTGGCACAACACTTTGCCTAGGTCCTCCTCATCTGTCTCTACCCCCACTATATGTCCTGCCATGTCATTGCCTGCCACAACTTCCACTGACAGGGATGATGCTACAGTAATGGATGTACCAGGTCCTTCCTCACAATGTGACAGCATCCCATCAGCTGAAGATTTACGCAGTCAGAATACATTGCCCCAGCTGCTGCAGCGTAAGAAAAAATATAGTCCCAACCATCCCCAAGTACAGCATCTAAATGTCAGCTTAGCTAAATTACTAGCATTACAGCTGCTGCCTTTCTGGCTGGTGGACTCTGCTTCCTTCCGTGAATTTGCTGAATGTGCTGTACTACAGTGGCAGGGTCCAAAACGCCATTTCTTTTCGCGGAAGGCCATTCCAGCACTATACCAGCACGTGGAAGACAATGTTATGGAGTCATTGGGAAAGGCAGTCAGTAGCAAGGTGCACATGACTTTAGACACATGGTCCAGCAAGCATGGACAGGGCCGTTACATTTCCTTCACGGCACACTGCGTAACTCTGATTGCAGCTGGGAGGGATCCAAGACTGGGCTCTGCGCTGGAGCTTGTTCATCCACCACGCCTCCAGAAAGCTGCTTGTATGAGGTCTGTCTGCTCCACCACCACCTCTCCCGCTTCCTCCTCCTCCTTCTCTGTCTCTGACGAAGTGGCAGTTAAACCGATGCGTGACAGGGGCTACGCAATGGCTCAAGCAAAAAGATGCCATAATGTGCTTGAGCTGGTTTGTTTAGGGGACAGGAGCCACACCGGGCCAGAAATTCTGTCAGCTCTGCACGGGCAGGTGCAGAGATGGTTAACACCACGCCAGCTTGAGCTGGGAATGGTCATCTGTGATAATGGCAGCAACCTTCTCTCCGCCCTACGCCTGGGTAAGCTTACGCATGTAACATGCCTAGCACACGTCCTAAATCTGGTGGTACAGCGTTTCCTAACCAGGTACCCAGGGCTGGCAGAGCTTCTCAGCCAGGCCAGAAAAGTCTGCAGCCACTTCAGACGGTCATTCCCAGCAAGCGTTCACCTGGCAGAATTTCAAAGAGAATTCCACCTTCCCACAAACCGTCTGATCTGTGACATGCCCACCAGGCTGGAACTCGACATTAGCAATGCTGCAGTGTCTGCACAAGCAGCAGAGGACCATCAACAAGTACCTGTGTGAGTATGGCACAAGGTCAGGTTCAGGTCAACTTGTCCCCCCCCCGC
Organism: Leptobrachium leishanense; assembly: GCA_009667805.1. NCBI lineage: Eukaryota > Metazoa > Chordata > Amphibia > Anura > Megophryidae > Leptobrachium > Leptobrachium leishanense. The sequence goes on along the minus strand of CM019063.1, from coordinate 507,196,638 downwards.
AGTGGCTGATGATCAAGGATGCATGCACTGTACTGTCACCATTTGAGGAGGCAACGAGGATGGTGAGCAGGGACAGTGCATGCATCAGTGACACAATTCCTTTAGTGTTCCTGCTGGAGCACACTCTGTGGGGAATTATAGATGTGGTTCTAGAGGCAGAGCAGCGGGAGGAAGAGGAAGCCTTCCCTAGCTCTGAAGGCCCCAGTCTTTCCACAGACAGCATTCCAGCGGGTCCTCCTCAGATCAGACAGGAGGAGGATGAGGAGGATGCGGAGGAGTAATATTTAAGTAGTGGGGGCATTGAAGGTGGGGATTCCTCAAGGGAGGGTTTTGTGTGCCCAGAAACACAAGGACTGGTACGTGGCTGGGAGGAGGAAGTGCACGATGGGGTCATCCTCTGTCAGGTATATTGGAAAGAAAAAATTTAATTGGATGCCTGTAGCCATTTTGTTTTAAATAGAAAGTCTTTTCTTTTTCAATCTTCCCTAGTTTTAGAAATGAACAGAGATTTTTTTTAAATAGGTCATGGCTAGGTGACCAGACATGAGGGAACCTTAAAATGTCTTTATTTGATATAATGCCAAGCTAAGTACTAGAAAGGAATGTACTCAGTTTGAGAGGAGTGGAGGCATAAATTTTATTATAGACTCAAAGTCTATATTGAAAATAGAAGGTCTTTGTGAGTCAGATTGACCTCTTGACATGAGATAAGATATATAAAAATTAAATGGTGGAATTAATTCTGAAGTGCAATACTGCCCTCTAGAGGATAGTAAATATTAGATTTAATATAATGAATAGATTGCCAGTGACGTCAAATTGACTATAATTGGAGATACGGCAATGCAGTCAAGCATTCCAGGACATGAGGCATTCAGAGCCTTACACACAAGGCTAGCAGATCATCCCAGGACAATGCACTCAAGATTTCACACCAAATCTCTAACTCACACCAAATCTCTAACTCCCATGCATTGATTATCTGATATTGATAATTTTCACATATTCCAAAAACAATATTACATAAAGAATATTCCAAGGCAGTAACTCATTTAATCCAGATTGGAGGTAATGTATGAAAGCTATTTTTATTCAGATTAATGTAAAATTATATCTATCTGGAGTATTTCTTGCAACAGATAGACTGAGATTTTTCAGATACTGTTAGATCTAGAGTCTTCAAAATATTCTATATCTGCAAATAGAGATATGAAGAAGAATTGGATATAAGGATTTATCTTAAAGAAACTGTTGTAAGATTGATATACCGATATATATATATTGAAATTGGAAATTACTGTGATTGAAATTAATAAGCAGGGAATTATATAACTACAATATAAAAAGCAGAAGATTAGAAGCTTAATTCTCGATATTAGGGGAGGATTCACTAAATAAGTTTTATTACTTATCATTCTAAAAATAGAATAAGTGATAGCTTATTGTTTGTTAATCCACGTAGTATAGAGAGATACATATATCTCTATAAGATCTAGCTTGTTAAACATTGGTTTGCTGGGAAATACATGTTAATTGTTTTCATTAAGCAGAAATGTTTACTAACCATTTGTGCATTAGTTACTAACTGATAAGGTAAATGATATTAATCATATATGCAGTTACTAACAGGTGATACATATATTGTGAAGCTAGTTTCTATGTGCTGATGGATTTTGTGGTTTATAAATTTTTGTTTATGATATGAGATTTGAAACTTTTTTGTATACGTAATAAATATATATATTTTTATCCGATTATTGATTAGTGTATTCTTCAAAGCAAAACACAGACAATTAAAAGAATTTAGGAGAATTTCTAGGAAATATAAACGATTGATATTTGTGTCTCGTATAAATTCTTATTGAATAATAATCCCTGACACCTCCTCATTGAGCAGGAAGACTCGGAAGCTAATGCCACCTCCAACCTACGCTGCATGGGCTCCCTTATTATGCAAAGCCTGCTAAAGGACCCCAGGATTCGTGCTATCAAGGAGAGGGATCATTACTGGTTGGTAACCCTTCTTGATCCACGATACTGTCACGGTTCGCACCGCAGACGCCGGAAGAAAGGCAAATAAGGCGCTGTCTTTAAAGAATCAGATCCATTCCTGCTTTTTCCACTGTCTGGACTGATGTCCAGGCACTCAGTAATCCGTCCCAGACTTTCCCAACACCTCTCCAGCCTCAGGTGTGGGCTGGGCCTGCATACCCATAAAAACAGGCCTCACCCTTCATGCAATGCTTCTGCATCACCCTTCTATCCCTAGAAGCTTCATGGTGTGCCTGTCTTGCCTGCTCTGCACAAAGACCCTCATTGTATCCTGTGGAAACCACCTACCTGCAGTATCCTGTGGAGACCACCTTCATCCCTCATTGTATCCTGTGGAGACCACCTTCATCCCTCATTGTATCCTGTGGAGACCACCCTCATCCCTCATTGCATCCTGCGGAATCCATCTACCTGCAAGTAACCTGTGGAGACCACCCTCATCTATTGACCTCCTGTGTATGACCTTTTGCTATGGACTTGACCTCTCTCTGCTCGCTGCCTGCCATGACCTCTGCATGATAAGACCACCCTACTGCTACAGCCCTCCTGATACCTCGCTTGTCATTTATTATTTGTTCTTTCTACCCTCTGTGTCTTCTGATCTGCCCCTCTGTGTATCCAGTAAGTACCTGTTCTGTTAACCCCTGTGTTATCCTGTATCCGGTGTCTGTGCCATTCAGTGTCCAGTCCCATCCGTTCAGTGTACCCTGCCCGCTGTTTATATTATACTTTCCACCAGTCTCCATTGTGTTTTATTACTTACTTTCCTGATCTACTTCTGTTCCTTTTTAGTAATAAATCTGTTTACTTTAAAACCCCATTTCCCTATCTGTTTTGTGTAACCACACCTTGGGCTCGTCAACCCCCTGGCTACACCGTGACAGATACAAGAGTAAAGTTGCAGAGCTCATCCTGCCCGCACAGAGGGAGCACAGGATGAAAAATCCTGAAGATGCTCTAAAGCGACACTTGTGTAACACCTTTCCAGGCACTGGTAGGTTACCAAGTGATCATACAGGTGCTTCTGAGGCTGCGGATGATCAGAGGAATAGTGGTGAAGGCCGGGGCCGCTTGGCTGATGCCTTTTTAATTTTCTTTTAGTCCACAACGCCCAGGGACGTCAAATGTAGGCACCCATTGCCAGCGTCTTCACCATATGGTGCAGGACTACCTAGGGGCAAGGGCAGACCTGGATAACTTTCCAGCACATGATCCACTGGCTTACTGGGTGTTGAGATTGGATCACTGGCCAGAACTTAGCCAATATGCTATGCAGCTACTAGGTTGCCCTTCATCTAGCGTGCTTTCTGAAAGGATGTTCACTGCCACTGGAGGTTTTGTCACAGACAAAGGTGTGTCTGTCCACCGACTCTGTAGACTGGCTGACATTTATAAAAATGAATCAGTCCTGGATCAGCAGCTATCAATCCCCTGATGCTGACGTAACGGAATAGATCGGGGATGTCTTCTGCATTCACAAAACCTCCACTGAACTCTTCCACAATACCATAAAAGGGTTACGGTGTGAAGGCACTTGCTGCCATGAAAGGCACAATATTTGGCTGCACTGACGCCTGTGCTGCATTTATATCATTTTAATTTTTTTCATTCCCAGCAAGTGTTCGCCTGGCAGAAATTCAAAGAGAATTCCACCTTCCCACAAACCGTCTGATCTGTGACATGCCCACCAGGTGGAACTCGACATTAGCAATGCTGCAGTGTCTGCACAAGCAGCAGAGGGCCATAAATGAGTACCTGTGTGAGTATGGCACAAGGACAGGTTCAAGTCAACTTGTTTTTTCCCCCCCCGCAGTGGCTGATGATCAAGGATGCATGCACTGTACTGTCACCATTTGAGGAGGCAACGAGGATGGTGAGCAGGGACAGTGCATGCATCAGTGACACAATTCCTTTAGTGTTCCTGCTGGAGCGCACTCTGCGGGGAATTATAGATGTGGCACTAGAGGCAGAGCAGCGGGAGGAAGAGGAGGCCTTCCCTAGCACTCAAGGCCCCAGTCTTTATGCAGACAGGAGGAGGATGAGGAGGAGGAATATTTAAGTAGTGGGGGCATTGAAGGTGCAGAAGCAGCTATCAATCCCCTGATGCTGACATAACTGAATAGATCGGGGATCTCTTCTGCATTCACAAAACCTCCACCACTGCACTCTTCCACAATACCACAAAAGGGTTACGGTGTGAAGGCACTTGCTGCCACCAATGCACAATATTTGGGTGCACTGCCACTGACGCCTATTTTACCAGATTCATATAATTTTAATATTGGACCACAGGGTCCAACCCTGCACTCTTCCACAATACCACAGTGTCTGACATCTCCAAATCACACACACACACCGCTATGCCGCAGCTGTGCACTCAGTACGTCCGTACTAGCGGTTCGGCGTTCTCGAAAAAATGCGTTCGTTTTCCACTTGCGTTGCGCGGCCGGACTTTCGTGCGACCGTACTTCGTATATTGGCCGTCATTGCCCGTCATTTGCTGCTAGTGCGGCCGTGATTATGTGCGCCAGAACGCACGTTAAAAGTGCGCTGGTCTAACCCCAGCCTTAGGCCGTTATCAGACGACGCGCCTCCTGACGTCCGTAGCAGCGGTTTGATGCTTTGACGGGGCGGGTCACATGGTGTAGCGCACACGAGTTGTGTGCGCTACAATGGACGTGCTGAAACCCTCCCAGTCCAAATGCTACAAAGCACCTACGATGGGGCTGCAAAGCACGATCTTCCATAGGAAGCTGCACTCAGCTAGGTGGCCAGATGGGCGTCAGAGTGGAAGGAACGTCCACTCTCATGGATGTTCCTTCCACTCCGAAGTGCGCTCGTCTGACACTGGCCTTACTAATACAATTTTTTTTGCATATGGAGGAATCATTTATTTTTATTTATTGTTGGGTCAGCTTCTCTGCGGCTGAATATGGTATATCTTACTGGAGGGGAGAATTGTATAAACCAAGCAAGATGAGGTCATTACGTACATAAGAAGAAATTTAAACCTATGGAAAAATATTATGCCGCTTTGGTTACTGGATACTTTAAGCTGTTGCAAAGAAATTATTTCCTGGAACATGTGCCGCATATTTAATTCACACTATCAAACAGTAAGCCTTGAAGTCTAAAAGTATAAGTTTCAAAGGGCATTGAAAGTAAATGAATGTGTCGTTTTAAGCTCATGTGTTAGGTAAGTACCATACCTTGTCAGTACAAGGTCCTGTAAGGATCCTGTTATTGCCAGAGGCAACTGGGCACCTCTGAGAAAATCCATCACAGGCTGAAGTGAAGAAGAGCAGGGCCGAACAATGGCACCACCAGAAGGGCTTCTAATCAAAGCCATTTGCCAATCTACACCTTGGATGTCTAGACAGCACCTCCTGCCCTTTGATCACTGATAAAAAATCCTAAATGTTGCCAGTAACTTTTTGTTTCTGTTTACAGGCTACAGTGGAGCCTCTGGCCATGGCCTTTCTGCTTTAAAGAAACGCTTGTCAAGTAGCGACGTTTTAAAGAAGAAAGAACGGTGTATTTAAACAGAACGAATATCCATTTTTCTATTGTTTTGAATCCACTTAATTAGCAGTGGAGACTTGATGTCTCGAAAAGGAAATCTGGTAAATATTCATGTATTAGGTTTTTCTGTCCTTTGGGTTACATTTAAAATGTGATGGTTATAAATGTCATATGCTTTAAGTCTTTGTGAAAAATACATCCTGCAGTGTTACAATATTGCCACAGAGCACAACTAATTTACAATCATACGGATTCTTCAATATAGGTGGCTGCCACTATAGTATTATTGATTTATGTATTTTATTTTTATGTTGATCCAGATCATGTCCAATCAAGTGAATTTGCCACAGGTGGACTGCAATCAAACATGATCTAGAGAAATGGGACACTTCTGAGCTACAGTTATGTCAATGTGATATTTAAGGTTTTTACATATACAGTCAGGTCCAGAAATATTGGGACATCGACACAATTTTAATATCTTTGGCTATATACACCACCACAATGGAGTTGGAATGAAACAAACACAATGTGCTTCAACTGCAGACTGTCAGCTTTAATTTGAGGGTATGTACATCCAACTCAGGTGAACGGTGTAGGACTTACAGCAGTTTGCAGATGTGCCTCCTACTTGTTAAGGGACCAAACGTAATGGGACAATTGGCTTCTCAGCTGTTCCATGGCCAGGTGTGTGATATTCCCTCATTACCCCAATTACAATGTGCAGATTAAAGGCCCAGAGTTCATTTCAAGTGTGCTATTTGCATTTGGAATCTGTTGCTGTCAACTCTCAAGATGAGATCCAAAGAGCTGTCACTATCAGTGAAGCAAGTCATAATTAGGCTGAAGAAAAAAAAAACATCAGAGAGATAGCAAGAACATTAGGTGTGGCCAAAACAACTGTTTGGAACATTCTCAAAAAGAAGGAACGCACCGGTGAGCTCAGCAACACCAAAAGACCCGGGAGACCACGGAAAACAACTGTGGTGGATGACCGAAGAATTCTTTCCCTGGTGAAGAAAACACCCTTCACAACAGTTGGCCAGATCAAGAACACTCTCCAGGAGGTAGGTGTATGTGTGTCAAAGCCAACAATCAAGAGAAGACTTCACCAGAGTGAATACAGAGGGTTCACCACAAGATGTAAACCATTGGTGAGCCTCAAAAACAGGAAGGCCAGATTAGAGTTTGCCAAACAACACCTAACAAAGCCTTCAAAGTTCTGGAACAAGATCCTATGGACAGATGAGACCAAGATCAACTTGTACCAGAGTGATGGGAAGAGAAGAATATGGAGAAGGAAAGGAACTGCTCATGATCCTAAGCATACCACCTCATCAGTGAAGCATGGTGGTGGTAGTGTCATGGCGTGGGCATGTATGGATGCCAATGGAACTGGTTCTCTTGTATTTATTGATGATGTGACTGCTGACAAAAGCAGCAAGATGAATTCTGAAGTGTTTTGGGCAATATTATCTGCTCATATTCAGCCAAATGCTGCAGAACTCATTGGACGGCGCTTCACAGTGCAGATGGACAATGACTCCAAGCATACTGCAAAAGCAACCAAAGAGTTTTTGAAGGGACAGAAGTGGAATGTTATGCAATGGCCAAGTCAATCACCTGACTTGAATCCCATTGAGCATGCATTTCACTTGCTGAAGACAAAACTGAAGGGAAAATGCCCCAAGAACAAGCAGGAACTGAAGACAGTTGCAGTAGAGGCCTGGCAGAGCATCACCAGGGATGAAACCCAGCGTCTGGTGATGTCTATGCGTTCCAGACTTCAGGCTGTGATTGACTGCAAAGGATTTGCAACCAAGTATTAAGAAGGGAAAGTTTGATTTATGTTTATTATACTGTCCCATTACTTTTGGTCCCTTAACAAGTGGGAGGCACATCTGCAAACTGCTGTAAGTCCTACACTGTTCACCTGAGTTGGATGTACATACCCTCAAATTAAAGCGGACAGTCTGCAGTTAAAGCACATCGTGTTTGTTTCATTCCAACTCCATTGTGGTGGTGTATAGAGCCAAATATGTTAGAATTGTGTTGATGTCCCAATATTTATGGACCTGACTGTATTGTGCTACAGCAACTAGGGATGAGCATTCGATTCGATCGAACATCGACCGTTCGAGTGTTCGGCGAATGCCGAACATTATGGGATGTTCGCGGTTTGTTCGACCGCGGACATTCCATAATAAAAAATGCGTCCACGGGTCTCCTAAATGTACCGGCGGCTGCCGATACATTTAGGAGACCTGTGGCTGCGGCCCTGGCCCCCGTATCTCACCTGTCCTGCAGCTGTCCCAGCCTCCTGTTTCCCGGTCCATCAGCTCCTCCGGTTCGTCTGGCCCTGGCTCCTCTCTGCCCCACGTCTTCATGCTGAATGATCTGATTGTGCAAAGTCCTGTGCCGGACTTTGCCCATCAGGGCTCTAATTCAATATTGAGCCCTGATTGGGAAAAGTCCAGGTCAGGTGCAGGACTTTGCCCAATCAGAGCTCAGCATGAAGATGAGCTTTAACCAAGCTCTGATTGGTTAAATTCTTGCACCGACTTTAACCAATCAGAGCTTGGTTAAAGCTCATCTTCATGCTGAGCTCTGATTGGGCAAAGTCCTGCACCTGACCTGGACTTTGCCCAATCAGAGCTCAATATTGAATTGGAGCCCTGATTGGGCAAAGTCCAGGTCAGGCGCAGGACTTTGCCCAATCAGATCATTAAGTATGAAGACGTGGGGCAGAGAGGAGCCGCGGCTAGACAGACCGGAAGAGCTGACGGACCGGGGAACAGGAGGCTGGGACAGCTGCAGGACAGGTGAGTTACAGGGGCTGGGGGCCGCAGCCACAGGTCTCCTAAATGTACCGGCAGCCACCAGTACATTTAGGAGAACTGCGAACACATTTTGCGTGTTCGGTCCCCATTGGTTTACATTGTGTTCGAGTTCGTATTCGAAGATTCCGGCAGTTCGGCTGTTCGGATACGAACCGAACAAAGGGGTGTTCGTCTCATCCCTAACAGCAACCACTCAGGATACTAGGTTCCAGCCAAACAACATGGTCCTCTAGGGTATAAACGGCCGCAGACTTGAAGTTGTGGAAATGAAAGCTCTTTTTATTCCAGCATAAACAAACATCACACTTGGCTTTGAATCACTGTTGCAGGTGATAAAACAAAACTACAAACAAAATCCAAGTTGAATTAGAGCACTTACTAAACATGCAATGATCCTGACTATCCAGGTAACATAATCTAATAAACAAAAGAAAAATCACAGAATTTCTTAGAAGTGTTTCTTCCCTCGATTACTCTCCCAGACATTCTGTTACCCAACCCAAGCACTCTGTCACTATACTGTATATATATATATAAATTTGCAAAGTTATTTTGCTTTGTCATTATTTATCGCGTGTAGAAGAATGTGATAAAAAATATAATAATATAAACAAATTTTTGCATAAAGCTGTAACACAAAAAATGAGAAAGTGAAAGGGTCTGGATACTTTCTGAATATGCTGTTAAGTTTTAAGCTTGATCATGAATTAGGCCCCAAGGACACACAGTTTGTAGCTCGAAAAAATGCAATATAAATTCCCAGTGTGACTGAGATCAGGACTGCTAGTTTTTAACCATAATTCTGAACAGTTGAGCTGTAAATGCTTTAAAACAGGAGTCAGCAACCTTGGACCTCCAGATATTTTGGAACTACATTTCCCATGATGCTCAGCCCCTTATCTGGTTGGCAGAGACCCAAAGGAAATTGTTGGACTGTGTTACTGCCGGCCTCTCAGCTGTCTCCGACTGGATGACTTCCTGTTTCCTAAAGCTCAACCTTTCAAAAACTGAACTTCTTATCTTCCCTCCCTCTAAGACAGTGTTTCCCAAACCTGTCCTCAGGACCCTCCGCCTCGCCAGGTTTGCAGGTTATCTGAAGCTCAGCACAGGTGATATAATTTACTGCTCAGTGATTGCAGGATTCAGTCTTGAAAAAATCTGGTCTGGTTGAGGGTCCCGAGGAGAGGTTTTGGAAACCCTGCTCTAAGACCTCGATTCTTGCAATTGTAGCGCTCACTCCCGGAGGAGCCGTTGAATTTAACCTCGGGTTAGTCTCTCCGCACTAGGGAAAAAATATACACCAGCACTGTTGTGGATTTTATAAATTATATACTTTACTGGTCTCAATAAAGCGGCATATATAATGTAAACACAGTGTATAGAAAACAGGATTTCGTAATGCGAGAAACGCGCAGTGGTAAAATAAAAGTTTAACCCCTTCGTTTCTGGAGTGTAAGTCCCGTGCAGGTTATGTCTCAAAAAGGTGTGTGTGTGTGAGCTCAGGTACCCGGGTACTATATTTCAACTGGCCAGTGAAAGGATTTAGTAAATCTTCGACTAGTCACGTTGGGGCCCTGTAGATTTAAGCAATACTGCAGCGTGCTTCGTTATAGTTTGACTGTTGCCTGGAAGGCCTCTCACCCATCCGCCAGACACTCTGTTCCGCTGCCCGATCAAGGACGTCTCTCCGCTGGATTTCACTGGGACTCTGTGCCACTGGATCCGCTTCTCCTGCTTGTCCGTCTTTACAGCAAGGTCCACGGCCTACCGCCTGCACTCCCTGTGGATCATCGCGGTCTCCTTACTCGGGGTCCAATCTGCTACTCTGCGTATGTGCAAACCTCTCCGCGGTGGATTACTAGGTCTCTGGCAAGTCAATGTATCGATCCCAGCGTCGGCAAGGCAGTGCCTGCTCTCCGGCCTGGTAATAATCGCTCACAGTCTCACGTGCATCTCACTCTGTTCACCCCTCAGCTCACACTGGCTCTCCTTCCACGAGGCTGCAGGTGTCCTCTCCTCAATCCCCACCCACTTCCTGTCTCTGCCCCAAAGCATGCTGGAAAACATAGTCCCATTGTGTCCAGTATGTTTACATTGCGCTTGTCTCCCTCTGGTGGCCAAAACTGAGCAATGCAGCAACAGAGTTTTAAACAGCACTACACACTCATTTCCCCTCAGGTGAATGGTGCCACCATTACTTCTACCCCTCAGGCTCGTTGCCTCAGGGTCCTCTTTGACTCCAATCTATCCTTTACATCTCACATACAGTCTGTCAGGGTGGCACCTGGCATACGCCGTGGTGGGACCCCATTGCAGGGGGTTTGAGCCCTTTAGGCAGGAGTATTCAGACTTACCTTAGAATAGGCTGGTTGGTAGCAATCCATAGCGCAGTACAAATGGGATGGCGAGTTAGAATGGTCTGGACGGTCCGAGGGTCGAATAGGCGGGCAGCAAGGAGGCAAGGTCGGTGGGTAAATCAGGGTCTGGTACACGGTTTATCAATAGGAGTATAGAGCAGGTCTGTATAGTACAAAGGATTGACTTGTAATGAAAAGCCAAAGTGCACAGGGGGAGGATTCCCTTTTATTGACAGACAGAGGTGTGGTGTGTGTTTGTGCTTAAAGTTTCACTTGGGATTAACCCATATAGGTGCTGGACAGGATTGAGGCAGCACTTTTCCTGTATGCATACATGCAGGGCAGGTTCTTGCGCACATACAGGTACTGGTTGTTGCGCACACAGTTGCTGGTCCCTGACACAGTCTCTAGCCAAATCTTGCTTCTTCCACCTAAAAAACATTACACGCGTCCACTGCTTTCTTAATACAGACTCTACTAAAATGCTCAACCAAGCTCTTATTATTTCCCACCTTGACTACTGTAACCTCATTCTCTCTGGCCTTAAGAGATCTCTTAGATAATCCCTCTGCAGTCTGCAATAAATGCCTGTGCCAGACTCATACACCTCACCTCATGCACCTCTCACACCTCACCCCTCTGTCAATCTCTACACTGGCTCCCTTGTTCCTTTAGAATCCATTTCAAAATACTGGTGCTCACATACAAAGCTCTATATAACTGCGCCCCTGCCTACATCTCCTCCCTTATTAGCAGGTACATCCCATCCCGACCACTTTGCTCGGCCAATGATCTGATGCTAGCAATTCCACGTATCCGCAACCCTAACAGGGTTATCCAAAGAGATCTGAATTGCTTGAGAAAGGTAACCGAACGCTGAAATTCAGCGTACGGTTGTCTTTCCTGGCCATTCGGCTATCCAGAGAGCAGGCAATTCGCCAAATCCTGGCGAATTGCCTGCACATATGGTGCCTGTTCGGTGCCTGTTCGAGGGCAGTGAAAACCCCATAAAAAAGCACTGCTTCAGCTATTCAGAGAACACAAACCAGCAGTGAAAGGTTCCCCTAATGCCCTGTCATTCGGTGGTTTAATTCGGCAAATTTATTCAGGAGAATCCCATAGACCTCAATGTTAAAAATATTCCCGTTTTAATTCAATATCTAATAAACCGTTCATTATAAAATTCTGCAGCAAAAAGTCTCTTTATTAATATATTTTTTAGGATACTTTAAGCATTTTTCTGTTTTTTTTTTTTTTTTAGAAGTCCGATTTTCTTTTTCTTTTTTTTTAAGTTTACTTATTTTTTCTGTAACAGTCCTCTTTATTATCATTCCCTGGACCTCCTGTGTAAATTTCAGACATTTTCACTCAGTAGTTTCTTTGCAAACAGCTTTTCATTTTCACAGATTCATACAAACAGTTTTGCTAATTTATTCACTGCGTCCTCTGCGTCTCAGCTGCTTCGCTGCGTGTGATCGGCTCCTGCTCGGGTTTTTTTGAAGGTTAATCCAGATGTTTTTGCTTGTTTTCGGCGTGCATTCGGTGGGTTTTGCGGTTAGTTTTCGTCAGGTTTGCGGCAGATTTTCCCTGCAATTCGGGGACCCTGTGTCAGGAATCAGGAGTGGTAGAGGAGGAGATGAGCCCAGGATGCAGTGATAAAGAGACACACAGACAGGTTCCACGGTACAAGGGGGGTTTATTGGTGCTGGATACACTTGGCAGTGCAGACACTTGGCAATGTAGACACAGGATACACTTGGCAATGTAGACACTTGGCAATGTAGACACAGGGTATTACTTGGCAATGTAGACACAGGATACACTTGGCACTGGAGACACAGGATACACTTGGCACTGGAGACACAGGATACACTTGGCACTGGAGACACAGGATACACTTGGCACTGGAGACACAGGATCTTGAGAGGGACACAGCTTGGCAGTGGAAGGCAATGTTAATGCAGCAGCAATGCATCATGGGAGATTGTCCCTTAAATAGGGAAGCACAGGGAGGCAATCAAGACACCTGTGGCTGCTGCAGTGGCTGACTGAGGTACTGCAGGCAAATAGGCAAAGGGCTGTCAGGTTGGAATAATCACCTTAGGAGGCTTCTTGCCACGGCGGCGACGTGTAACCTGACAATACCCCCCACCGAAGGCTGAACACCGGGCAGCTAAGGAGGTCTGTTACGTCGCCGTAACGGTAAGACCCACCACGGTTCCATTGGAGGTAGTACAGTCCAGAGGCAAGGGTTCAATCAATTCTGTGCCAAGTACATCAGTACACCGGATTTCTTGGCTGGATGGTTCTTTGATCTCCGCTGCAATGCGTGGCTCAGTCTGGGTGTAAACACAGGAGGGACTTTGAACTCAAAGGTCTGGGAGTGGCTCGCCATCAGTCACGGTGTACAGTGACATGCAGGCAGAGGGCACAGAGTCCAGATATGGGTCAGTGAGAGGGGTCACCACAGACGACTGAAAAGGAGCCCGAGAGCAGGAGGGAAACTTGATTTGGCGGCTGTGGGGAATTGGACAGTCCATCTTACTTACTCCTGTAATTCTTCTAGGGGTGCCAGATCCACAAAGGTAAGTAGCTGGGATGGCAGCTGGCATAAAGGTGGTAGCACTTAGGTTGCCCTGTGCTGGTTGTAGCGGTGGCTTACCATTGGAATCTACAAAGTCCAAACCAATCTCTGAGGATGAATCAAAGTTAGGTGGTGTAACTGCAGCAGATGGTGGTATTTCTGCAGTGGCACTTATTTTAGCCAGTTGTTTCAGTAGGAAAGCAGGATTTTTCTGGAGATTCTGCAGGATATCGGCGAGGGAATCAACCTGGCTTGCCAGGGTTACAACAGTAGAAGTAAGCACTGATATTTCTGGGGCCTTGTCAATAACCACACAAGCTGGCATTGAAGTGGGTTTGACATGTACCTCTTCATTCAGCAAAGCAGGCATGGCTTTGGATTCCTCAAGCGGTTGGGCAGCGCACTTGGATTCGTCAAGCGGTAGGGAAGCGCACTTGGATTCTTCAGGCTGCGGGGAAGCGCACTTGGATTCATCAGGCTGCGGGGAAGCGCACATGGATTCATCAGGCTGCGGGGAAGCGCACATGGATTCATCAGGCTGCGGGGAAGCGCACATGGATTCATCAGGCTGCGGGGAAGCGCACATGGATTCATCAGGCTGCGGGGAAGCGCACATGGATTCATCAGGCTGCGGGGAAGCGCACATGGATTCATCAGGCTGCGGGGAAGCGCACATGGATTCATCAGGCTGCGGGGAAGCGCACATGGATTCATCAGGCTGCGGGGAAGCGCACATGGATTCATCAGGCTGCGGGGAAGCGCACTTGGATTCTTCAAGCTGCGGGGATGCACACTTGGATTCTTCAAGCTGCGGGGATGCACACTTGGATTCTTCAAGCTGCGGGGATGCACACTTGGATTCTTCAAGCTGCGGGAATGCACACTTGGATTCTTCAAGCTGCGGGGATGCACACTTGGATTCTTCAAGCTGCGGGGATGCACACTTGGATTCTTCAAGCTGCGGGGATGCACACTTGGATTCTTCAAGCTGCGGGGATGCACACTTGGATTCTTCAAGCTGCGGGGATGCACACTTGGATTCTTCAGCTGACACCTCAGCAGCAGGCCCTTCGGCATGGGCTTCAGGCTCAACCTCCTCAGTAACCATGGAGGGAGCAACACAGGGGCCCACAGGACCTTGAGGAAGCTGGATGGTCACCAATGCATATATGGCATTCCTGGCAATGGTGTATGGGGTTACTGGATCTTGGACTTGATCTTTCTCCATATCAGCCATGCAAGGGTTAACCTCCATAGTTCCAGAATTAACCAGAGAGGTCTTTGGTAGATGCTGGGTATTGGGGAGATCAGCTGGTTTAGCCACAGAGACAAATGTTCCTCCCTGTAACACTGGAAAGCAGGGATATTCAGGCAGAACAGTCTTTAGAGGGTTGTTGTGCTCATAGTACATAGGTCTCTTAGTGGGTTTTTCCGGGCATTGGGCAACTCGGTGCCATATTGCTCCGCAGTAAAAACAGAGATTCATTTGTCGCCTTCTGCTTTGCTCCTCCAGTGAGAGAGGGCCATGGTTTTTCTTAAGGTTGGAAACGCATACCTTAGGGGATAGGTCCCATAGCCTCTTCAGCAACTTGTTCATTAGGCCAAGCAGGTGATGAACCAGTTCATGGAATGATGTTTGGATTAACCCCCTCAGGTCTTTTATCACTGCGGGCTCATAGGTTAATGGCTGCTGCATTCTGTCAGGAATCAGGAGTGGTAGAGGAGGAGATGAGCCCAGGATGCAGTGATAAAGAGACACACAGGACAGGTTCCACGGTACAAGGGGGGTTTATTGGTGCTGGATACACTTGGCAGTGCAGACACTTGGCAATGTAGACACAGGATACACTTGGCAATGTAGACACTTGGCAATGTAGACACAGGGTATTACTTGGCAATGTAGACACAGGATACACTTGGCACTGGAGACACATGATACACTTGGCACTGGAGACACATGATACACTTGGCACTGGAGACACAGGATACACTTGGCACTGGAGACACAGGATACACTTGGCACTGGAGACACAGGATACACTTGGCACTGGAGACACAGGATCTTGAGAGGGACACAGCTTGGCAGTGGAAGGCAATGTTAATGCAGCAGCAATGCATCATGGGAGATTGTCCCTTAAATAGGGAAGCACAGGGAGGCAATCAAGACACCTGTGGCTGCTGCAGTGGCTGACTGAGGTACTGCAGGCAAATAGGCAAAGGGCTGTCAGGTTGGAATAATCACCTTAAGAGGCTTCTTGCCACGGCGGCGACGTGTAACCTGACACCCTGTGGTGTTTGCTGAAGACACCGCAGGGTCACCGAAATGGGATCGGCAAAAGGAACCGAATTGAAGAGAACAAAAAGTCACCAAACGTGCAGTGACTTTTCGAATCTCTTTGAATAACCCTGTAACTCTCATCTTCAGAACTTCTCCCGAGCTGCCCCCTTTCTATGGAACTCCGTCCCCTGCAACATTAGATGCTCCCCGTCTCTCCAGTCCTTCAAGAAATCTCTGAAAACACATTACTTTAGAGAAGCCTATCAGCTCACTCCATGATCTCCCCACTGTCATTTCCTGCTCCTCTTCCCATTCAGCCCTCCTGCAACCCGCCACTTCACTTAACCATCCCCTCTTAGATTGTGAGATTTCGAGCAGGGTCCTCCCTCCTTCTGTTCCGTGTGTGTAACGTGTATGTATATTTGTTATTCTGTCTTTCCCATTGTACAGCTCTAAGGAATTTGTTGACGAATTATAAATACTTGTAACTGTAGTTTTAAAATATCTGGTGGGCCAAGGGTGCTGACCACTGTGTGAAAAGGATGTCCCTAAAGGGTTAAATTATACCCAAGTTATATTCTATCCACTGATTATTCTCTTATTTATTCTCATATTTGTCATATCTTTGAAAAGGCTTTCCAAATAATATTTTTTGGGCCTTTTTTTGCTGTCACTTCCTTCTGTAACCTATTCCAAATCGCCTCCCCTCTCCCCCTCAACATTAAACAAAATGTAGAAGTCATCCACCCCATTTGCTGTGAACCAGAAATATACTTATCGAAGCTGAGCTCTGCAAGTTTATAATGTTGCTCACACCTGCACAATACTTGGGTATTGAAGAAGAGGAAGGCACGAAACACTCACTATACCAATTTCTCCACTATCACAAGCCAGGCTGCAACTTTAATATTTTTTGTCCCTTTTGGGTTACAATTTGAGGTTTATAAATAAAAACACTTGTCAAAAACTAACCTTTTTATTGTTTAACATTACATTTATGTGCCTTTTAAAAGCCTAGTTTATGTCAGGCACTGATAGCTTGCCCAGATTTGACTTGGTCTACTACAAACACCATGTTCAAGGAAGGGCATATCATTTTTATGACACTCCATAAATGCCTTCACCACAACCGTGACTTCACATCGGCAAGTGTACCCTCCATCTTGAACAAGAAACTAGTAAAAATGGCGGAAGTGTGGCGACGGAGGCAATGATTGATCAACAATGCCCAGACCTGTACTCTGCTGGCCACGACACCAGCAGGCTGTCCAGCACAAGCGGACCGGCAGCATTCCAAAAGGAAGCCAAGTTCTACACTTTAGAAGGCTGTATCAGCCCGCTAGTAGACCCAACGTATGGTGTGGGGGGATATATTCAGCTCACTATAACCATTTGAAATGAATACTATGGTCCTTGTCACAACAGTGAAGTAGAGGGTCCAAGCACTCCACGTAGACTTCAGATAGCATAGCTTTATTAGAAAGTCAGTGACGGTTTGGCTATAAGTATATAGTGGCCTTGAAAAAGGGCAGTTTATGGCCAAAACTTTGCTGACTTTCCAATAAGCCTATGCTATCTGAAGTCTACATGAATTGCCTGGATCCTCTTATTTCCTTAGGCTTCTTCTTAGCTTGCAGGTGTGTTGAGCAATGATGAAGCTCTGAGGCTCAGGCGTGTCTTCCTTTGACTCCTTCTCAATTAGCCTCCCAAGAATCACACCTGTGGACTGGAAAAGCGGGGCAAAACAGGAGTGTGACCTGGGATTAGAAGACCAGGCCACTACAAAGCCAGGGCTGTAATACTCTCAGGGATGCCAAGGAAAGTGCTGCCAAGGTCCAAGGCTGGGTTCCTGACACTAACAGGGTTATTCAGTGAGATCCGAAAAGTCACTGCACATTCGGTGACTTTTCGTTCCCTGCACTTTGGGGAGAGTCGGTGATTCCTAGTTCGCCGACCCTGTGGTGTATTCAGCAAGCACCGCAGAGCCGACACGTAGAAAAACGGGGTGGAAAAAAAGGTTTGCTTGAAAGTTTGAAATTTGAAACGCTGTTTGCAGAAAAACTACTGAGCGAAAATGTCTGGATTTTACATATAAGATCCAATGAATGATAATAAAAAAAGGTCTGTTACAGAAAAATGAGAAAACGATTTAAGAAATAAAATGGAAAAAAAAAGTTGGACAAAAAAATCCCAAAAAATGCCTAAAAGATCCTAAAGAATCTAAAAATAAAGGGACTTTTTACTGCAGAATAAAATAATAAATGGTTTACTAGATATTGAATTAAAACTGGAATATTTTTAATATTGAAGCCTATGGGATTCTGCTGAATAAACCTGACGAATGAAACCAACGAACGGCAGGGCATTTCACTGACATTCCTCAGCTGTTTTGTGTTCTCTGAATAGACGAACCATTGCTTCTCTATGGGGGAGTTCACTGCCCTCGAACAGGCACCGTACGTGCAGGCAATTTGGCACAATTTCACAAATTGGCTGCTCTCTGAATAGCTGAATGCCCCAAAATGTCACCGTTAGCTGAATTTCAGTGTCCGGTTACATTTTGGGCACATTTCAGATCTCTCTGAATAACCCCCTAAGTGACTTTTTGTATCCATGTTCCCCTCCTCTTTACTTCTGTTTATTGTCTAGGGTGTCAATTTAACCCCTTCGCTGCGGATGACGTGTGGGGACTGTCCTCATTGATTCCCACTATATGCAGAGGACGCTCCCCACACGTCACTCGCAAGCGGGAGCCCCGGGGGAGATACTCACCTCTCTGTCCAGGGAAGCCAGATGCTGAATATAGGCCAGCCCTCGACGTCTGACGTCATCGCGCCATGCGCGATGACGTCATTTCCAGGCGACCCCCCAGCAATGCCGGGAGATCGCCTGAAAGGGAGGGGGCGGATCCTTTTGGATCCCTCTCCCTCCCGATCGGGAGGGTTTAAAGTAAAAAAAAGGCACCGCTTTGAAGGGCAGTGTCTGCAAGGTGAGTGTGATGGACTGCAAGGTGGGAGTGATGGACTGCAAGCTGAGACTGATGGACTAGTTGGGGCAGTGAGGGTGTATTAGGGAGTCAGGTGGTAGGCTTGCCTGCATAGGAATGTCTTAGGGGAAAGTCTGACAGTACGAGGGAGCGCATTCCAGAAGATGGGGGCTGCATGTGACAAATTCTGCAGTCTAGCATGGGAAGAGGTGATGCAGGGAGAAGTTAGGCGCAGTTCATTGTTTGGCCGTACCGAGTCGGCTGGGGTGTATTTGATGATTAGTGAGGACAGGTAGTTGGGAGTGGTGTTAATGAGGGCTTTATAGGTCAGGGTGAGGGTTTTGAATTTAACTCTGCAGCGGATGGGGAACCAGTGAAGGGACTCGCAGAGGGTAGCGGCAGAGGCAGTGCAGCAGGTGAGGTGAATAAGCCTAGCAGAGGCATTTAGGATGGAGGCGGGAGAGAGGATGGACAGCTAGAGGTTATTACAATGGTCAAGTTGGGAAATTACAATGGTGTGGGTGAGTGTTGCTTGGTTTTGTCAGTTGTAAGAAATGGCTGAATTTGGTAAATATTAGGAAACTGGTTGTGGCAGGAGGAAGAGAGAGACTGGCTGATGGGGATGAAGGATAAAGAGGAGTCAAGTGTAAGTCTGAGACAGTGAACATGGTTTGATGGGGAGATTGTGATGATAGTGATGGGGAAGTCTGGAGGTGGAGAAGCATTAGAGGGGAGTTAGTCGGAGCTCAGTCTCAGTCTAGTATCTTTTTGTGCTGTAAAGCATCAGATCCCTCATGCTAAACCTCCTGTATCCATTTATTACTGTCTGTTAAATTAAGTCTCCAAGTATGCCTTATTTAATATGCGTAGCGTTGAGGAATTTGTTGCTTGTGCATATATAAATGATATTAATAATAACAGTAATAGCTAAGCTGTGCTGTTTCTTAATGTTATCTGATGTTAGCGATGGATTATACTGCTTTGGAGTGTTTAAGACCCTTTCGAAGCATGTCTGAATCCACCTTCTCCCATGATCCTTTCAACCAGTGAAAACGCAACTCCAATTAGTTATTGATTTGGCTTTCTATTTCCTCCTCCAGCCAATATTCAGAAATCGGAAATGGAAGTTTCCTTGTCATTAGCGGCCCGCATTGATAATTCAGCAGAAGGCAGGATTCTAGATTTGTGTTTGAGCAGAAGAGCAGAAATCACATCCTTTCCAGACGACGTCCTATATCCCCTACTGACCGAAGAAGCAGATTATTTGCATTTTAAGGTTCTATTTAGGCTTAAATTTAATAAATTTGGTTTTAAAATTTACATTGTTGCAGATAATCCCTCCGGTTACATAAATCACAAGCTATGCATGCTACTCTACCCTTTAAATTGCTACATCTCTCCCACCTACAACCTCATAAATGGCTCCTGGTGTAGCCCAGGTTATTTTTCATGTTGATTTTTCCTCTGGGTGTACAAAAATCAATTGTAGACCATCTGTTGGTAGGAGGGAAATGCCTAAGTACTGCTTTATGTGTACATAGCATGCTGAAATGCAATTATTTCCTTCTAAAGTGATTGTGCTAATGAGCATACTGGTGCACCCAACTCCGCGGGTCCCTGGTTGTGAATAAACAAATAAATATATTTTGCAAACCGGATAAGGTTTATAAAGTAGACAGGGCTGGATTTATAGCTCAGGAGCCTGCAGGCACAAAATTCTGCAGTGTTCCCCCCCGCACCAAAAAAAGTGGCAAATTTACATTTTTGCTTTTGGGAAATGTGGGAAACAAAAAAAATAATTATACTTTTTGAAAAGTCAGAAAAACAGTTTCTCGCTGCACTCACATCAAAAGAAGGGGCAGAATCATTTGCCTTAACGTCTTTTAAATTTGATATAACACCTAGTAATACTTAATATCTTTGGAACGGCCATGATACCTCTCGCGCGCAGCCCCCATCCTCTGGAACGTCTCCCTCATACTGTCAGACTTTCCCCTAGTTTTCCTTCCTTTAAACGCTCCCTTGAAACATTCCTATTTAGGGAAGCCTTCCACCCCACTCATTGATGCATCCAGTCCATCACTCACACCTTGCAGCCCATCACTCTCATCTTACAGTCCATCACTCTCATCTTGCAGTCCATAACTCTCATCTTGCAGTCCATCACTCTCACCTTGCAGTCCATCACTCTCACCTTGCAGTTCTCTCCTCCTGTTTCCACCACCAACCCTTCTAAGATTGTAAATTCCCACGGGAATAGGTCCTCGTTTCCTCCTGTACTGGTTTGTAAAATGTTGTTCAATGTACTGTAACCCTGTCTATGTTGTGCCCACTGTACTGCGCTGTGGAAAATGCTGGCGCTTTATAAATAAATATTAGTAATAATACCGCATATGACTCTCTAGCAGGTATGGTTGCGGAGATATAGGAGTCCAAAGGATTTTAAAGTGTAAAAAAAAAAATTATAATGTATTTTTTTTTACTACAGAGAAAGGTGCCCCCCTGTGGTAGGCACCTGTAGACACATGCCTACTTTGCCTAATTATAAATCCGGCCCTGATAGTAGGTGATCGCTGTCTACACAGTATATATGACAGTGTTGTATGGCGTGTCATAGTCAAACACAGTCATTTGTTTTTCCTTTTGATTAATTTGCATTAAAACACTAATTATTCTCAGCCAGATAAAGACTGCCGGCATAGGACACATTACAATTATTTGCCTATTCACTAGCTGTACCTATATTGTGATAATACTGTATTCAGTTAATAATGTGCAAACACATCACTGGAGGAGATGCTTGGGAGTTGTATTCCTTCATCTCAGCACCTAGGCTTGCCCGATCGGCAACGTTTTCCTGGACACATATAATTTAAGAAAAATACAGTCCAGCCATATGTATAATTCATATGATGCAGGTAAAAAAAAAGTCACAAAGGAATCCCTGGAGACCTGCCTTGATTTACATCCTGCAGCATATGAATTATACATGTGGCAAGGCAGCACCTTTCCTTTTGCCACCCTCTGCATGAAATAGTAATGTGTCCAAGAAAACATGGCCGATCTGGCAACTCTAGTTTGCCCTGAAGTTAGAGTCCATTGCCCATCCAGGATGTTCTTCCAGTGCACCAGTGACAAGCTACACTGTTTCCCCTCTGTGCTGTGTATGGAGATGCAATCTGACACTAGAGACCACAGATCACTGAGCTGCAGCTCCCCAAATCAACTGCTCAAGACTGTCCTGCCTCCTGGCCTACTAAGGAGGAAGAACCATGATTGGAACTGTGCACAGGAGAAGAACCTGCCCAAATGAAGAACATGGAATGTCTGGAACTAAAGCTCAGGTGAGTATGAGGCACTCAATGTATTTGTGAGTGATAGGGTTGCCAGATCGGCCATGTTTTCCTGGACACAAATAATTTATTCATGTTGATGAGTAGTGCAGAAAAAAAGCAACCCTGCAGTATGTATAACTCATAAGCTGCAGGTAAGAAATCAGAAAGTAATCCCAGGTGACCTGCATGGATTTTCTTCCTGCAGCATATGAATTATACATATTGCAGGGCAGCACTTTTTCCAGTGCTCTACTTCTGCATGAAATAGTAAGATGTGTCCAGGAAAACATGGCCAATCTGGCAACCCTAGGGAGTGAGGGGGAGAAAAACTGGGGCCAATGTGCTCGAGAATGGGGATAATGATGAGCTAGAAATTAAGGAGAGCACTGTGATTAATGGGGAAGACACTGGAGAACATGGGGTTAATAGGAGTGGCACTGGTCTTAATGGGGAAAACACTGGGATTATTGGGAAAGACATTAGGGAGGATGGGGTTAAGGCCGGGGGCAGCCAAGCGCACTATGTGCGCCCATACTGACGCGCCTCCCAGCGTCCGTCGCAGCGTTGTGATGCTTCGACGGGGTCTGGCCACACGAATTGCGCACACTACAACAGGCATGCTGCGGACGTTCTGAAAGCCTCCCCGTTGAAGCGCTACGACGCGCGTTTGATGGGGCTGCAAAGCGCGATCCTCCATAGGAGGACTGAGCTTTGCAGTGCTGAGCGCACTAACTGCACTCAGCGAGGCAGTCAGACAGGTGTCAGAGTGGAAGGAACGTCACTCTCACGGACGTTCCTTCTGCTCTGCAAAACGCTTGTCTGACCCCGGCCTTAATGGGACAGCCACTGGGTTGTTTAGGAGTTAATAGGGCTGACACTGGGGAAGATAGGGTTAATGGGACAGACACTGGCTGCTTGCGGTTAATGGGACAGACAATGGCATGTTTGGGGGATTAATGGGATAGAAATTGGCTTTCATGTGATTATATGGGGAGACACAAGAAGTAAGAGTAGATGGATCAGTGACATAGCATAGCAGACCTCCAAACCAAAAGCAATGTTGGGTGGGTTAGACAAATACAGACACATGTAGACATATGAGTATACATCTGATAGGAGTAGTAATGTGGCTTCATGCAGGTAGGAGAATGTACTGTATGTTCTGCTAGGTGTACTAATACAGGCTAAGGTTAGTATAGGAATGCAGGAAAATGTAGCTACAGAAATACACGGCTATTGGGATGTAAGGCTAGGGTCAGACTAACGCATTTTTCGCATTGTCCGTGAAAAAGTGCGTTCGAACGAATGGACGTATTTTTTCACGGAATACGCGATAGCGGTCATACGATGCGCATTTTCGTCCGTGATTTTGTACGGATCATCAATAAAACACTTTTTGCGTCTGGACGTTATGTTGGCCGGACATTAGCAGCGTCTGACCTCTCCTAATCACGCACACATGCCACTAGCGGACGCAGCGCACTCTGTACGTCAGTACTAGCGGTTTGACGTTCTCGAAAAAAAAACTTTCGTGCGGCCGTTCTTCGTATGCGGCCCGGCATTGGACGTCATTTGCTGCTAGCACGGCCGTGATTTAGTGCGGCTAAACGCACGTTAATATTGCGCTCGTCTGACCCTAGCCTCAATCAGGGTATAAATGTATACAATGTCAGTGAGGTACAATATGAAGGTACATTCAGGTTGGTATATTAATACAGATTCCGTTTCTTATAGCAATGTATATGTGGATAGAAACAGGATTGCAGATTTAGGACTATATACTATTGTGGATTTAGGTAAATGTAGGTGGGTATATTAACACAGATTCATATTAATACAGATCATAGTCAGCACAACAATATACATTTAATTACGCGCAGACAAACACATTCAGGTAGACACAGGACTGTACATTCATATGGTTATGCAAGCATACAATGAGGTATTTTTTATAGGTGTACGAATTCTATTGAGGTAGGTATAGCAGTTGTTTTCTGTAAAGAATATTATTATTTGCAGTGAATTCTTTCCCTGAAGATAGTCGCCTTGAATGCTAAGAGTTGCTGTCCTGCATTTTTTTTAACTACACACATATTTCCTTGCTAAATCTTTTTAAGGGTTATTCAGAAAGCACCGAAATTTCAGTGCTTTCTCGTTCGGCGGAATTTGGCGATTCCAGTTCGCCGACCCTGCAGTGAATTCACTATTCACCACAGGGTCCCCGAAGTGCGCCGAGCGTGGAGCAGCCAAAGACCGCCTATCAGCCCGCTTAATGCCACCGAAGGGTGCCGAACTGACTGCCGAACTGCAGAAAAAAAAAGAAAACGGAACTCTGCTATTCTTCTAAGGCTAATGTCAGACGAACGCAGTCTGAGCGCACTCTGCGTGTATGCACAACGGACGTACGTACTGACGGAAGATACTGTAGACACCACACGGTCTGTTTTTCTTGACGGACGTAGAAAAAAAAAGGGAATTATGGGAAATAAAATTAATATGAAAAATTATAACGAAATCGGTACATGATATGAAAAGCCATTTTGTGCGTCAAGGTGCTGGACGTCGCAAATGCGCTGCGTCTGACATCTCCTCATCACTCACACAGAACGCTACGTGAAAGTGGCGCACTCTGCGCGTCTGTCTAGCAGTTTTACGTTCTTGCCTAACTTGCGTCCGTTTGCCACGTGCGTTGTGCGTGCGCAGTTCGGTGCGCATGTACTTCGTGTGTGGGTCTCTATTGATCATGATTCTATGCCATGACGGACGTTAAACTGTGTGGCAACACGGACATGATCACTGTGTTCGCCTGACGCCGACCTAAAAGGTGCTTAAAATAATAAAAATGCATGAAAATGTGTGAAAATAATAAAAAGGTCATTACGAAATAAAAAAAAGGCGCTTAAAAAAAATTGGGAAAAATCCCAAATAAATAAATGAACAGTTTGCCCAAAATTTAAAGAATAAACGGTTGAATAAAAAGTAACTAAGAACGGTAATATTTTTTTAGATTGAATCCTATAGGATTCGCCTGTTTAAACCTGTCGCACTGAATCACCGAAAATCAGGGCATTTCACTGACACTTCGGTGCAGTCCGGCGTTTTCTGAATAGATTAACCATTTCTTCTCTAGCAGACAATTTCGCTGCCACCGAAGATCACCGAGAATGCAGCGATCTCCACTGTATTTCGCTGGCAATTTGCCAATATTTGGCAAATTGACAGCATGGTGAGTAGACGAACTGCCCCAAAATTGCACCATACGGTAGAATTCACCGTTTAGTGGCCTTCCGTGACAAGTTTGGCTCTTATTGAATAACCCTTTAAGTTTTGTGAAAGAAACCCACATTATTTTATGATTGATCTCATCTCATAAATCTTTTGAGATCCCATCCTTCACTAACAGATTTCTGTGAATCATGCTCATGTCTGACTGCATACGATACTACGTGTTGATACAGATGCATGTTTTCCCATCTAGCTGTAGAAATAAAAATGATTGAATTAAACTAGCAGTGAATTCATTCCTAACCGTTGGAATGATCACCTCCAATCTGTTGCTAAAGTTCCGTTAAAACACAAACCGTTTAGTTATATTTCTCCAATGCTATAAATGTATATGGGCATTAAAACTGGGTCACCAATTACACAACAATATGCAGAAAGCACGCTCACCTTAGTCACCAATGAAAATACAGCAGCTGCTGTGGGATTGCTCGCTTGCATATTACATGCATGTGTGCACATTAATGCCTTTAAGCTGAACATTAAAGTGTTCCAGAGAGAAGGATTCAATTGTTTGTGATTCACTAAAATGGTAGAGGTGCGGTTCTATACTTAAAAATGTGCTAATGGATCAACCACAATTTCTCTAATATGTGTGTGTGTGTGTGTGTATATATATATATAATTTCTTACAAGGGTTGTGGAAGAGGACACACAGGGTTATCCAAAGAGATTCGAATTGCTTGAGAAAGGTAACCGAACGCTGAAAATCAGGGTTCGGTTACCTTTCCTGGCCATTCGGCTATCCAGAGAGCAGGCAATTCGCCAAATCCTGTCGAATTGCCTGCACATACGGTGCCTGTTCGGTCCCTGTTCGAGGGCAGTGAAATCCCCATGAAAAAGCACTGCTTCGGCTATTCAGAGAACACAAACCAGCAGTGAAAGGTTCCCCTAATGCCCTGCCATTCGGTGGTTTAATTCGGCAAGTTTATTCAGGAGAATCCCATAGACTTCAATGTTAAAAATATTCCCGTTTTAATTCAATATCTAATAAACCGTTCATTATAAAATTCTGCAGCAAAAAGTCTCTTTATTTATAGATTTTTTAGGATACTTTAAGCATTTTTCTGAATTTTTAAAAAAAAAAAAAAAAGTCCGATTTTTTTTTTATTTTTTTTTCAGTTTGCTTATTTTTTTTGTAACAGCCCTCTTTATTATCATTCCCTGGACCTCCTGTGAAAATTTCAGAGATTTTCGCTCAGTAGTTTCTTTGCAAACAGCGTTTCTTTTTCCCAGATTCATACAAATGTTTTTTCTAATTTATTCACTGCCTCCTCTATGTCACAGCTGCTTCGGCTCTGTGTGATTCGGCTCCTTTTCGGCTCCTGTTCGGCTCATGTTCGGTTTTTTCGAAGGTTAATCCAGATGTTTTTGCTTGTTTTCAGTGTGCATTCGGTTAGTTTTCGGCAGGTTTTCGGCAGCTTTTCCCTGCAATTCGGGGACCCTGTGCTGTTTGCTGAATACACCGCAGGGTCACCGAAATGCAATCGGCAAAAGGAACCGAATTGAAGAGAACGAAAAGTCACCGAACGTGCGGTGACTTTTCGAATCTCTTTGGATAACCCTGTTAGGCTAGGGTCAGACGAACGCATTTTCACGTTGTCTGTGAAAAAGTGCGTTCGAACGAATGGACGCATTTTTTCACGGAATACGCGATAGCGGTCATACTACGCGCATTTGCGTTCGTGATTTTGTACGGATCATCAATAAAACACTTTGTGCATCTGGACGTTATGTTGGCCGGACATTAGCAGTGTCTGACATCTCCAATTCACGCACACATGCCGCTAGCGGACGCAGCGCACTCTGTACGTCTGTACTAGCGGTTTTACGTTCTCGACAAAATGCGTTCGTTTGCCACTTGCGTTGCGCAGCCGGACTTTTGTGCGACCGTACTTCGTATATTGGCCGTCATTGCCCGTCATTTGCTGCTAGTACGGCCGTGATTAAGTGCGCCAGAACGCGCGTTCGCACTGCCTCAGTCTGACCCTAGCCTAAGGCTGGGGTCAGACCAGCGCACTTTTAACGTGCGTTCTGGCGCACATAATTACGGCCGCACTAGCAGCAGATGACGGGCAATGACGTCCAATATACGATATACGGCCACACAAAAGTCCGGCCGTGCAACGCAAGTTGAATTTGAACGCATTTTTTTGAGAACGCTGAACCGCTAGTACTGACGTACTGAGTGCGCAGCTGCGGCATAGTGGCGTGTTTGCGTGATTAGGAGATGTCAGACACTGCTAATGTCCAGCCTACATAACGTCCAGACACAAAAAGAGTTTTATTGACGATCCGTACAAAATCACGCCCGAAAATGCGCGTCGTCTGACCGTTTTTGAGCATTCCGTGAAAAAATACGTCAATGCGTTCGGATGCACTTTTTCACGTTCGTGGGGAAAAATGCTTTCGTCTGACCCTAGCCTTAAAGTGAGATAAAAAGCCTCCACGCCATTAGTTGTGTTTTATTATTGCAGAAGCCACTTGCACATCACAGCAATTCGATGAATTGCATCCCAGAGCCCCTGTGCCACATTCCCCATATGCAGCAAGGAATTCTGGGTAGGATATGCAAATGACATCTGTCTCACTTTTATGCATCCTGGGTCTGTTATTACACAGAACTCTAAAATCAACGCTATGCCGTACTATGGCTTTGTAGCAGAGATAAGGTTTATGCAACTGGTCAAAGCCACTATATATATACATATACTTGACCTTTGCAAAAAAAAAAAGACATCTAGTATGGCATGGCACTGGTAAGAGGGTTCTGTGTGAAGAGAGTCAGGGTGCAAAACAATTAAAAATTGCAAACATTATTTGCATGTCTTACCCAGAGTTCCTTGCTGCATATGGGGAATGTAGCACATGAGCTCTGAAGCAGTTCTCTGAATTGCTGGGATGTATAAATGACTTCTGCAATAACAAACTTTATTATTTGCTGGTTGGAGGCTTTTAATCTCATTTTTCTGCCCTTCACCATACCTTAACTGAGTGATATATTATATATATATATATCTATATATAGATATCTATATATATATTATGCACATAAAAAAAAAAATCAAGAGACCCCGCACTCCACGATGCTTGCTCCAGTGAATACAATCCGACTGCAAATTGATAGAGATCCAACATTGCGGGCGCACACGGAGACTTCTTATGAAGGTGTAAAATCTCAACTCTGTTATAACGACATTCAACGTTTCAGGAAACCTGAGGAAAGTCCCTGTAGGGACTGAAACGTTGAATGTCGCTATAATAAAGTTGAGATTTTCTACCTTCATAAGAAGTCTCCGTGTGCGTCTGGAATTTTGGATCTCTCTCGATAAATACACTATATCAGAGTTATTCAGACAGGGTTATCCAAAGAGATTCGAAAAGTCACCGCACGTTCGGTGACTTTTCGTTCTCTTCAATTCGGTTCCTTTTGCCGATTGCATTTCGGTGACCCTGCGGTGTATTCAGCAAACAGCACAGGGTCCCCGAATTGCAGGGAAAAGCTGCCGAAAACCTGACGAAAACTAACGAAAACTAACCGAATGCACGCCGAAAACAAGCAAAAACATCTGGATTAACCTTCGAAGGAGCCGAACAGGAGCCGAACAGGAGCCGAATCACACAGAGCCGAGCGTAGAGGAGGCAGTGAATAAATTAGCAAAACCATTTGTATGAATCTGGGAAAAAGAAACGCTGTTTGCAAAGAAACTACTGAGCGAAAATGTCTGAAATTTTCACAGGAGGTCCAGGGAATGATAATAAAGAGGGCTGTTACAAAAAAAATAAGTAAACTGAAAAAATAAATAAAAAAAAATCGGACTTTTAAAAAAAAAAAAAAAAAATCTGAAAAATGCTTAAAGTATCCTAAAAAATCTATAAATAAAGAGACTTTTTGCTGCAGAATTTTATAATGAACGGTTTATTAGATATTGAATTAAAACGGGAATATTTTTAACATTGAAGCCTATGGGATTCTCCGGAATAAATTTGTCTAATTAAACCACCGAATGGCAGGACATTAGGGGAACCTTTCACTGCTGGTTTGTGTTCTCTGAATAGCCGAAGCAGTGCTTTTCATGGGGATTTCTCTGCCCTCGAACAGGCACCGAACAGGCACCGAACAGGCACCGTATGTGCAGGCAATTCGCCAGGATTTGGCGTATTGCCTGCTCTCTGGATAGCCGAATGGCCAGGAAAGATAACCGAACACTGATTTTCAGCATTCGGTTACCTTTCTCAAGCAATTCGGATCTCTTTGGATAACCCTGAGAGAGTGTGAAAAGCAGGAGAATGACTGGAGAATGAAAAATTCTAGGTCAAAATAGCCAAACCAGAAAAATTCTCCCTTTCATCTCACTTTCCAAATCGGCTATTTTGACCTAGAATTTTTCATTCTCCAGCCATTCTCCTGATTTTCACGCACTCTGAATAACCCTGTATATGTTTCATACTGAATACAGAGCACTCCACTTTAATATAGCCTTAAAGATATTAAATAGACAAATTACGAAATCTGATTATACATTGCATAAGCCTGCCACAACATCTATGTAACCCATTTCGGCAAGTCCTATTCTGTCCTAACCTAATGACTGCAGTAAGTAAAGGTACGTGCATTCTGTATGAAGTTTGGTCTCAGAAGAACCCTTATGAAAAATGCATGTTTCGGTTGAATGGAGCCCTTCTGGTATGTTACACTTGGAAGACTGACAACCCTCCTGGATTTTGCAACCCTAATTTTCACAGGTGCCTCATTGCAGAACAATAAAACTGATATAATCTACACGGTTGTAGTGGAGGACAAAAAGTGAGATAAAAGGCCTCCACACTATAATAAATGTGTTTATTGTTGCAGAAGCCACTTGCACATCACAGCAATTCAATGAATTGCATCCCAGAGCTCCTGTGCCACATTCCCCATATGCAGCAAGGAATTCAAGGTAGGATATGCAAATGACATCAATCTCACTTTTGTGCATCCTGGGTCTGTTATTACATAGAGCCCTAAAATAAATGCTATGGTTCTGTGTAATAACAGACCCAGGATGCATAAAAGTGAGACAGATGTCATTTGCATATCCTACCCAGAATTCCTTGCTGCATATGGGGAATGTGGCACAGGAGCTCTGGGATGCAATTCATCGAATTGCTGTGATGTGCAAGTGGCATCTGCAATAATAAACACACTTATTATAGTGTGGAGGCCTTTTGTCTCACTTTTTGTCCTCCACCACAACCCTTGTAGATACTGATTGCCCTATGGGTCCCAAGCATCCACTGTAATTGGTCATCATGCCTAGCTTGTAGTTGATGAGGGCCCAACAAATCTGAAACAGCGCTGTCCTAGGAGTGGCTTTGACCAGTTGCATAAACCTTATCTCTGCTACAAGGCCACAGCGTGGCATAGCATTGATTTTAGGGTTCTGTGTAATAACAGACCCAGGATGCACAGAAGTGAGACAGATGTCATTTGCATATCCTACCCAGAATTCCTTGCTGCATATGGGGAATGTGGCACAGGAGCTCTGTGATGCAATTCATTGAATTGCTGTGATGTGCTAGTGGCTTCTGCTATAATAAACACACATATATATATATATATATATATATATACACAAAATACACAAGAAGGGCAGCATCAACCTTTACTAAGCTTTCAGTGTGGGTGCATTTCAAGACAATATGATACAACAAACCAAGAAGAGAGTAGGGATGAGCCGAACATCCCGCATTCGAACTCGAACAATTTCAAAAGTTTGAGTTTGAACTCAATGCAAGTCAATGGGACTCAAAAGTTAGATTTTTAGAGTGCCCTGTAAGAGGGCATATATGCATGATATTTGCCATAAAAGGTGTATGGGGGTCCGAGTAGTGCCCTGGGGGACAGGAAACAAGGACAAAAGTTTAAAAAAAGACGTTTTTAAAGGAACAGTGAGTTTTCCATAAAATAAGGGTTAAAAATAAAAACGAAAAATTCCTTCAAATATCGTGCCTAAGAGGTCCCCATAACCTGTCCGTGAAGTGGCGGATTTGTAGGATGTATAGAAACATCGCCATCAGAGACCCACACACGACACCTAGCTACCCTTAAGGGGTTAAAATGCACTGGGACTGGCTTCTATCCTGTTAGATGAGGGAATGTATTATATGTATAAAGCAAGGTATATATGACAATGGATAGTCAGAGACTCTAGGGACTCAGCTTGTACGCTTTATGATAGACATTTTCACGTTGTGTTGTGTTACTAATGCAGAAGCAGCAAGCCCTTCCACCACGCTTGCACCAAAACTATAGATCTAACACAATAATAATTGTATGCTCACATAGGCCCTTCGGGAGAGGTACATGACATACAAATACTGGAATATTATGTTTAAATCTAAGGAGTGTGATAAAGATTTTATTAAGCCCTTGATGACAATTGGCGTAACATCTACATCATTAATGATTAGCTTTACAGAGCCCTGGTCCTTAAGGGGCTAAACAGCATATCAGAGGAAATGTAGTAGAAATGAACACTTCTTAGAATTCAGAAGCACAGTGTTCATACATGTGCAGGAGCCACACCCAGTCTGCAGGCAATGTATCAAATTCATGAGACCAGACTAATTAGAAGCAGATGTTATTTCCAAACACTAATTAACACCTGTTGTTTACGCCGTTTGAGAGCCCTGCTGTAAGCACATGTCATTTAGAGGTGAGAATCTTTGCACCTAGACAAAACATTAGGCAGACTGTAAAGCATGCTTTCCTTGTAAGCTAGTAAATTCACATCACCCATTGCAGCATTTTAAAGATGAAACACACAGGAGGCGCAAAAAAACCTATGCAAGCCTCATGCACAGTATGCCAGGGGTCTCAAACTCACGGCCCCCCAACATGATTTGGACTACAAGTCCCAGGATGATTTCAATGCAATACATGACGGGGGAATCCTGGGAGTTGTAGTTCAAAAACATCAGGGGCGCCAGAGTTTGAGAGCCCTGCTGCGAGCACATGTCATTTAGAGGTGAGAATCTTTGCACCTAGACATTAGGCAGACTTTCCTTGTAAGCTAGAAAATCCACATCACCCATTGCAGCATTTTAAAGATGAAACACACAGGTGGTGCAAAAAATCCTATGCAAGCCTCATGCACTCTAAGCACATGTAATTTTGAGGTGTGAAAGTTTCAGAAAAATGTACACGTGTGCAAATATTTTAAATAAAGCCAGAATAATTTTATGACATTTGTCTGACAAACAGATAATACATTACGCTGCAGCATGTGTTGTTGACATATGTTGGTAGATGTATGTAATGTGTGTTATGTGTATGTAACATGTTTATGCTATTATACATACCGCTTCTTGACGACGTACACAGTCCGTCCATTGCTAATCATCGCCCACATGCGTGCCTTCTTGCCCTGGGTAGTTTTTTAATTCAATATCTAATAAACCGTTGCTTATAATATTCTGCAGTAAAGAGTCTCTTTATTTTGATTTTTTTTTTAGTATTTAAGCATTTTTTATACTTTTTTCAAAATTTGTTTTTTTTGGAACTCGAACCGAACATGCCAAAAAGATCGAAGTTCGTAAACTTTAGAACTGCCAATGTTCGAGTCGAACTCCGAACTGATCGAGCCGAACAGCTCATCCCTAGAAGAGAGCACACCAAACATGATGTTCAAAGAATTCAAAAGAAACAACAGTAGCTAAATACATTTAAACATTGAGATTTTACCAGATTTAACACTTTAAATGCTTACAACAATTCTTATCCCCTTCAGGATCACTGCAGTTCTTAACCCTTTTAAGATTTTTACAAGGTTTTTAATACTGAGCTTTGTTGAAAAATGGTGGAAATTTAGTTTGCAATGGATGGCCATGGATTGCTTAAGCCTGCCAACAGCGACAATGTATTCCACCCCTGGCAGGTCCTTTCATACTAACCTAATGACTGCTCTTATGAGATTAACTCACTTAAATTCACTATTCGTGAGAAGGGAATCAGACAGTATGAGGGTCGCGATCGCTGGAGGAGACTGCGGGGGACAGCGAGAGAGAGAGCAGGGACGGGTGATGTATCCAGCGGCATCCCGAGTGTTGCTCGGGTTACCGCTTCCAGCATAGGAATTTAACCCCGAGCCGCACTCGGGAATACCGCTAGGGGCCCAAAAAAAAAAAAATGGAACGATTCTGAGTTGACATCTAAGGCTAGGGTCAAACGAAAGCATTTTTACACGCGAACGTAAAAAAGTGCGTCCGAACGCATTGACGTATTTTTTCACGGAATATGCGAAAACGGTCATACGATGCGCATTTTCGTGCGTGATTTTTTTACGGATCCAAACCAGGAAACTTTTTGCGTCTGGACGTTATGTTCGCCGGACATGAGCAGGGTCTGACGTCTCCAAATCACGCACACACGCCGCTAGTGGACGCAGCGCACTCTGTACGTCCGTACTAGCGGTTCTGCGTTCTCGAAAAAATGCGTTAATTTTCCACTTGCGTTGCGCAGCCGGACTTTCGTGCGACCGTACTTCGTATATTGGCTGTCATTGCCCGTCATTTGCTGCTAGTGCGGCCGTGATTAAGTGCGCCAGAACGCACGTTAAAAATGCGCTGGTCTGACCCCAGCCTAAAAGATGTCAGAATCGTAACGCCAGGGAGATTAAGTATTTTTATTATAATTTGACGACATCTTCCCATCCTTTAAAATCATTCTATAACATTTAATTTCTGTGTAAAACAAGGAGGGAATTTAACCTTTTATTGGTTGTTTTTAATTTTATCTCCAAATATCATGTGGTTAACCTGTTTGCTGTCTTTACTTTATTAACACCTTCACTACCGATAGAGATATCTCAGGCTTCAAAGGCACCATCTGGTGCCCCGATATTGAGATATCTCAATCTGCTGATCTGTAGCCCAAAAGCAAATGAAATTTGTTTGCTGTAAATTAATTTCATTTGATATTGGGCTGCAGAAAGTGCCCCCAAAGTTTTAGCCCTGTGGGCATAATGCCCAAAGAGCTAAATCTGTAAAATCGGCTGCTCAAAGCTCTGAAATATCAGGCATGCAGCAGCCGATGCAGGATAAATATAAAAAAATAGACCAGCCGTTCAAACCTCTAAGGCTAGGGTCAGACGAACGCATTTTTCGCGTCGACCGTGGAAAAGTGCGGTCGAACGAACAGACATATTTTTTCACGGAATACGCGGTAGCGGTCATACGATGCGCCTTTTCGTCCGTGATTTGTACGGATCATCAATAAAACACTTTTTGTGTCTGGACGTTATGTTGGCCGGACATTAGCAGCGTCTGATGTCTCCCAATCACACACACACGCCGCTATGCGGCCGCAGCGCACTCTGTACGTCAGTAGTAGCGGTTTGACGTTCTCGAAAAAATGCGTTCGTTTGCCACTTGCGTTGCGCGGACGAACTTTCGTGCGGCCGTACTTCGTGTGTTCCCCGGCATTGCCCGTCATTTGCTGCTAGCACGGCCGTGATTTTGTGCGGCTAAACGCACGTTAAAGCTGCGTTCGTCTGACCCTAGCCTAACTCAATTGGGCACGGGCAGTAGATGTCTCCATCTACTAGCCAAAATAGGTTATGTACAGTAAGACATACAATGGGTATAAACTCAAATATTTCTTACTTTAAAATTAAATAAATTTTTTACTGGTTGGTTTCTGATTTTACTGGTGTCATGTTTCCACTGGTTACAGCTGTGCCCCCTGGGGGTGAGAGGGATCCAGGTCAGCTCTTCCCTGTCTGGGTCTGGCTATTCTGCCTTGTGCCGCTCCTGGGTTCTAATGTGCTGTTCAGGTCTGGGGTCACATGTCCTAATTAACCAGACCTGTTCCCTATTTAAACGCCAGCAGCACAGAGGGTCATTGCTGTCTCATGAGTTCTAGTTGTGACCCTTACTTCTGTGAGTTCTGAGTTGTGGTTCCTGTATTGCTGCAAAGCATTCTTGGATTTACTCTGGTTTTGTCAGGTTGGGAGTGCGACGGTGGGTGAAGTAAGCGCATGATGCAGTGATTGTAGGAGTCACACAGGTTACAGGGTACTGAAGGTTTATTAAAGAATAAACAAAACAAACAGCAATTGATATGAGCACTAGCAGGCAGGCAACAGACTGTATGCAGGTTTCAGGGTTTGCTGGAAAGCAGGGTTCAGCTTGAAAACGAGGATTCTTGAGACCGGGGTACACTTGAAAACGAGGATTCTTGAGCGGGGTACACTTGAAAACGAGGATTCTTGAGCGGGGTACACTTGAAAACGAGGATTCTTGAGAGCGGGGTACACTTGAAAACGAGGATTCTTGAGAGCGGGGTACACTTGAAAACGAGGATTCTTGAGAGCGGGGTACACTTGAAAACGAGGATTCTTGAGAGCGGGGTACACTTGAAAACGAGGATTCTTGAGAGCGGGGTACACGTGAAAACGAGGATTCTTGAGAGTGGGGTACCTTTGATAGTGAGATTCTCCTTGGGAGCAGGGTTCCACTTGGGTGCAGGGTTCCACTTGGGTGTATCACTGGAGGGATTCAGGTTCAATAGTAGGGAGCTTCAGGAACAGGATGTCACGTCTCGGCCTTGCCCCCTGGTGATGAAGGGTCTTCATGTTTGTTTTTCCCCTATGGTGTGTCTGGCTGTGCTGTTTAGTGCTGATCTGGGGCTCTGTTGTGATCTCCTGGTCTGGGGTCACATGGCCCAATCACACAGACCCACTCCCTATATATTCCCAGCAGCACAGAGCCTCATTGACTGTTTGTGGAGTTTGATGGTGGTTCTGTCTGGTTCGTGTTTCCTGAGTTGCTGCAAAGCATTCCTGTTCAAGTGTTTTCTGGTTCTGACCTCGGCTTTATTTTTGACTATCCCTTCTACTCCCCCCTGGTACCGTATATTTCTGATCTGTTGCCAACCTCTGCCTGATTGACGATTCTTGTATGTTTCATGTTTTATGTACCTTGTCTGTCTTAGTTTAGTATATTATTCAGAGGCCGCTTATAAGGACCTCTTTTAGTATAGTCTGTTTTGTTTACTGTCCTGCAGCCTGCTCACTTCACGGATTGTCAAGTGTATCTTTGTGTTTCTCCGACGGCCCTGCAGCCTGCTCAATTCACGGATTGGCAGGCGTATCATTGTGTTTCTGAGTGTCCTAAGTTGTCTGTCGGTCTTGAAGCCTTCGGAGCTTAGTGGCAATTCTGTTCTGTTTTTTGGTGCTCCTTGGTTTTGGAGAAATCCGTCTGTCCTTGTGTCCAGTCAGTTACTCACCTGCCTTAAGGGCTTCATCTCCTGTTCCAAGCCACCACGATGGCCCAAGCAGGGGCTAACCGTTACACAGGACTGGTCTGCACTTCCAGAAACATTAATGTTGAAGCCCTGAATGAAGGGTGGATCCCTCTTTTAAGCAGGCTTCATTAGGAGTAATAGCATACACCTGTAGGCACCACAACAGAAGATGAACAGTCAGATAGAGGATCCTGTATACAAACATAAGCAGGTGAATAAGGGTTTGCCAGGGATTAGGTGCAGGCACAGGCTTGATTCCTGACATGTTTTGACCTCGGCTTTCTTGACTACTCTATCTGCCTGCTCCCTGTAATCTGAATTTACTGATCTGTTGCCAATCTCTGCTAGTCTGACGTTCCTTCCTGGTTCTGTATCCTTGGCTCCAGTCCTGACCATTCTTGTCTGTTCCTTGTTTTATGTATTTTGTTCTCCTTAGTACAGAGGCCAGTATAAGGACCTTTATTTCAGTTAAGGATCTCCTGTCTATGTGTCTTGTTTAACCCTCTCCCTTCCTGTTCTCCTGACTCTGTCATTCTTTGTGAGATTTCCATAGTTAGAAGACCATTTTCAAGGATCTTCCCCAGCATAGGGATTCCTTTAGATTTCTTCTATGCCCTCCTGCCGTCGTGTTACAGTCTTGTTATTTTCCTGTCTGGAATCTGTATTGTCTATATATGCTGTATCCGCCTATTCAGCCAGCAGCTAACCTGCCTCAAGGGTTACATCCCTCCATGAGCCAAGGCCCCACAATGGCCCAAATGAAGGGTCAACTGGTTTCTGACAATGTTTTTTTGGAAAATCACTTGGTAGTGAAGGGGTTAACAGGGTATTCTTTCCGTGTGGCATATGAAAAATCCTAATAATATTATTATTAATAATATATATGTGTATATATATGAAACAGTTTGTTAAAATGTGGCAAAAAATTGGAAAATGTATTTATTTACATAAATTATAAACATTATTTAGTGGTGATAGGAAGATCTACATTGCCTTCATCCTCAGCAGTTTGCTTTTATTTTACTCGCCATGCCGCTCCTTAATTTATAATTAGCTTAATAGCCAACACGGATCAAAGCAGGACGTCTCCTAAAATCATACAGTATCTGACCTAGATTCACCCCTGATTTAATAGTTTTTCTTTCATAATTAGGTTTTTGCCAATCTTTGTTGTTTCTGTAAGCCCATACATTCTCAATTAACAAAACATAAAAAGAACAACAGGAATCTGGGCAGCTCATGAGGTCACATCTTGCAGAGGCTGGATTATGGCACCAAAGAAATCCGAAAAGCATGTATTGATCTAGACTGACAGTTCCTGCCACATTAAGCCTCGCCACAGCTGTGATATAAAGGCGCTCAGAGCTGTTATCATAAATACCATCCACTATCTTTAAAGATCATAAAATTGCTTCAAATTGTATAAGAGTTATTGTCACATAATTTGCTCAATGAGTCTGAACGGGATAAATCGGTTTAACATTTTAATGCTAGCTTAAAGGTCAAACACAGATAAATTAAGCGTTTATCCAATGAAAGTTATCATGTAAGGTCAATTTACTGTACATGGTGACTGGAAGACAAATGGCATCTTTGTGAATTTTCATGTGTTTAATGGAGTACACTGATACACCTGCCACTCTTTGCGTCCATTAATACAAGTGTAATGCCAGTGTCACCGCCTATATTATAGATTATTGCTCATCGTGCATCAGATGTCCGTATTAGCTTTGTAATTTCAACATGTAGCATTTTATAGGATTCTGAAATACGTAACAGATGCAATAATTATGTAAGTGTTCAAACAGCAAAAAATATATAATAAGGCTAGGGTCAGATGAACGCATTTTTCGCGTCGTCCGTGAAAAAGTGCGTTCGAACGAATGGACGTATTTTTTCACGGAATACGCGATAGCGGTCATACGATGCGCATTTTCGGCCGTGATTTTGTACGGATC
Organism: Leptobrachium leishanense; assembly: GCA_009667805.1. NCBI lineage: Eukaryota > Metazoa > Chordata > Amphibia > Anura > Megophryidae > Leptobrachium > Leptobrachium leishanense. The sequence continues at coordinate 507,158,157 of CM019063.1, read as the reverse complement.
ATCAATAAAACCCTTTTTTGCGTCTGGACGTTATGTTGGCTGGACATTAGCAGCGTCTGACGTCTCCTAATCACGCACACACGCCGCTAGCGGACGCAGCGCACTCTGTACGTCCGTACTAGCGGTTTGACGTTCTCAAAAAATGCGTTTGTTTGCCGCTTGCGTTGCGTGGCCGCACTTTCGTGCGGCCGTACTTCGTATATTGCCTGTCATTGCCCGCCATTTGCTGCTACTACTGCGTTCGCACTGCGTTCGTCTGATCCTAGCCTTAGACCCAAGCGCCGGTGTAAATTAGTGGAATTTAATTGCCATGATTTTGTGGTATACAGAAACACTCGAAGCACCATAACCACTTAACCCCTTCAATAGTGAGATTGAGATAATCCAGGTCCTTAACGCCACGACCAGGTGATCGATATTGAATTACCTCGGACTGCAGATGAAAAGTCGTTTGTTGCAAATTAATTTCATTTGCATTTTGTTTGCAGATGGTGCCCTTAAATTTTTAGCACCATGGTCATGAAGCCCAATGTGCTAACACTTTTTTAAAATCAGATGGGGAATGCCTCTGGCATATTTTTCCGTAGCTGATAATGCACCGCATGTAGCCCCGAACTGCAGTAATTCTGTTTGGCCAGCAGATGGCAACATCTGCCTGACAAATATGTTATTACGGTAAGATATACAATGGGAATATTCCCAAATGTTTCTTAGAAAAAAAAGATTTTCTAGAAAAAGAAGAGTTTAAAAAAATCAGGGAGGACTTCGCAATAGAAAGGGCAAGAGGATCCATAGAGGAGATAGAGGGGCAGACAGGAGGAGCACCGCCAAAGAGAAAGGGCATGGACAGATGGGAGAAAAGAGGACATACAATACAGATGCGGGGGAGGAGGAGAGGAGAAAGGAGGAGGAGGGTAGGGGAGGAGAAGTGGAGAGAAGAAAAAGAAGAGAGAAAAAGAAGAAAAAAATGCAGAAAAGGGGAGGGGAGGGCAGGGTAACTTCAAAGATGGGCAACAACACCAATCAGGGGGTAACCTGCATGGGGAAGGGCGGGGAAGGGCAGCACGGACCGCCGGAGCGAGACAGCAGGAGGCCAAGGCAAAACCAGAGGCTCAGCCAGAGGATGCCAGATCGGTATTCATATGTATTCTTTAAACCCTTTCACTACCAAACACTTTTTTTGTTGGAAAAAATTATAATATTTGTTTGAAACATTTCTAGTGCCTGCATGGAGATCTATATAAACTCCAACATTTATGGTATCTGCTGGAGATGTGGCACACTGTCTGGTACAATGCTCCATGTTTAGTGATCATGCCCCCTGTTATGGTTTTCTTTTTTAGCTCAGGTTTATGCCATAGCAACCAAGGTTTGCTTTTTCCCATGTCCCCAGAATAATTTCTGCTGCGAATGGTGTCAGAAGCCCTCAACCATACACAGAGTAAAGTGTTGTATATCATAGTCTCCCAAGCCTTATTGCTGATAGCTAGAAGTCAGAAGAAAAATTTTGCCTCCACCAGACTTGACCTTAAAACAAAGTTCTCCGATTTCCAGTTTTCGGAAACTGCAGCTGCACAATCATTATGCATATCTCCAAAATTTGATCCCTGCACATCTTTCTCATTTCCTCTTGTTCGTAGATTATGGATGTCACATGTCATGACCCCAATTATTCTTAGATGTGATCTTGCTACTGTTACTAATTGATTTATATATATTTTGAGAGCACGGGTCACCCACCTTGTCCCTCCAGGTGTTTTGCAGCTGCATCACCCATGACATGCAACCATTCGTTAGGTTGATTGAACCTCATGGGAGATGTAGTTCCAAAACATGTGAAGGGCCAAGAGTGCTCGCCCCTGATCTAGACACTCTGTGCAACATTATTATGATTTGTGTTGGTGTGGTATTACAGTACATGATGTATAATCCATTTCCACCTCTTCCTATTTCTTTATTCTGTATCCCCTAGCGTGTCCTAGCACAGGAGGCAGCGATTGGCCGGTATTTCGGCTGATCGCTGCAGCCCCCCAGTGCGGACTGACATCCTTGATATCAGCCCAGCCTCCGGGACCCTGGCGAGCAGGAATAGAGTCATTGCGCCAGGCGTGATGATGTCTATTCCAGGTACCCAACCCCCCCGCCAGTGCGGGGAAGGTGCCTGAAAGGGAGGGGGGAGGTCCTTTGGACCTCTCTCCCTCCCGATCTGCTTAGGGTAGACAAAAAAGGCAGGCACCGCTTTCAAGGGCACAGCCTGCCCTTCCAAGCGGTGGCTGCCTTTAACCCCTCGGGGCTGGATCGCGATTCGGCACCAACAGGCGCCGGATTGCGGTCTCCTCCCGGAGCTGGCCGACATCAAAGATGTCGGCCAAGCTTCCGGGATCTCACCCTGCCGACTGGAGTCATCGCGCATAGTGCGATGATGTCAGTTCGGGAGTTAACCCCTAGCTGCCACCTATGGTGGAGATAGGGGGTACATTGGAACCCCCTATCTCCCGTTCCATGGCAGCTTGGGTTTAATGTTTGGTATCATTAGAACAGCCAGAGCATGGCCCTTCCAATAATGCCAAACATGACCATGTTACACGTAAAGTAAAAAAAGTAAAAATATAAATAAAAAAATAAAAAATATATACATATATTTTTTATTAATGCAGCAATATTGTTAAACTGGTAAAAATGAGCTCAGCACACAGGGGTGAAATGGCTCAGCAGCGAAGGGGTTAATTCCTACATAGTTACATAGGCTTTAAAAAGTTTTGCTACTCACCTGCCCCTTTTTTTTATCTCCTCTCTTCCCTTTCGCTTGCCGTCTTCTTTCTATATTGATCTCAGCCTGTGGTGTATATTGCTGGTGCGGTCTCCTGGCCTGTGTAGCTGCTAGAGGTTAGGTTTAGTGGTCCCGACCATCCTAAGGATCGGAGGGTTAGAGGTCTGTTACTAGGGATTCTACCAGTCCGTCCTAGGGAATCGTTACAAATATGCAGTGAACGCCGCAGCAAACGTTAAAGCTCACGCAAGTGAGCGTTAACGTTTGCGTTAAGATCATAATTTTTCCCACTCGTTGCTGCTCAAACATTTCCCATGGCTTCAAATTGCGTTTAAACATGAGCAAAAGCGGTAAAGATTAGCTCAGCGCACAGCGGTGAAATGCGAACCAAACACAGGGGTGTTCGGCCCCTCACTACTTCTAATATCTACAACTTGATCTAATTGCTTCAGCAGATACTACATGGAGGTCAGCTGGTCAGGAAGTAATTCATAGATAAAATGGTATCATCATCAGGGCCGGCCCAAGACAATGTGCTGCCTGGATCCAAGGATGAAATGCTGCCCCCTCAAAAAAAAAAAAAATATGAACCGTTTATGAGCATATCCCAGAGTTCAACAGCAATAAAACTCACACTCGTACACACAGCACATTACTGCATCACAGAGCTGCACAGCAATATAACTCACAGTAATGTGCAGTGTGTGTGAGTGTATCACAGAGCTCCACAAGAATAAAACTCACAGTAATGTGGGGAGGGGCTAGTTGAGGCCCAAAATGCTGTCCCTGGAAAAGTGCTGACTGGAGCCACAGCTCCATCCGGCCCTGATCATCATCATAAACATAAATGAGGGATTGCAATACTTGTTTCAAAGAAATATATGGCACATATCTTGCAAAAGCAAAATCACTTAACACCAGGCTTTGAGAATAGTGGCTTGAGCAAAGATGAGTAAACATTGAACAGCTCTTGGTTCTTATGGAACTGATACAGGGATATTCTACAACCTGTCCCCTTAATATATACTTAGCTGAAATGAGAATGATCTAACGGTTTTGGGCACAGAACAAAGATTACCTGCAGATACTCGAGTATATCGCTAGATTTTGGTGACAAAAATTTAGGTTAAAATTGGAGGGGTCGCGTTATATTCGAGACATCTGCATCTCGTGTAAAAAAAAAAAACTTGATCCCAAGTCTCCCGGAAGTTCTGGTAGTCTCGCTAAAGTGAATGTGGGCTCCCTGATGCTTGCAAACACTTCAGGAACTCCCGGATACGGGAAGAGGTGGGATCCATTACGGCCAGAGGGCAAGCTCAAGTTTAAGCCAATCATTCACCTCGCTCATCTCTGCTGGCCATCTAATCACTAGTAAAGAAGACCGATGGCCGACAGCTTCATAAGTAACAACTACAATCTTTCTAGAGCAGAGCACCCTGGCTTGGGGGTAGCCTGACTGTTTTGAGAGAACCTGTAAGGATTTTAATTGTTTTCCGGTACAGCATACTTTTGCTCCTCGCGTTATATTCGAGTCTTGAGTATTCTGTCATTTCCATAATAAATCTCTAACCATCGCATTATATTTGGGTCGCGCTATACTCGAGTATCTACGGTAATCTATCATAATAATGTCTACTTATATTGCCATAATAAACCATCCATACCATACCATATTTTAAAAGTATCACTCGTCTTATATGTGTAAGAGGTATTTCTGCAAGCGTTTGTCCTGTTTGACCTCTCAGGATAAAAGTCAGGCATATTCCTTCGAACTGTGACAGCCCCAGACTGTAAGGGAGCTTCAGGCTCTTAAATCTTACCCAATTTGAAATTATACTTAACTTTCCAATCAGATTGTGAAAATACTGGGTTTTTAGGACACAAAATTTACAGGACATTAAATTAAAACATAAGGACAAAAGTGAATCATTGCGCTGATAAAGTGAGCAAAAACAAAGGTTATGGAAGTACTGACAATGGGCAACGCACTAGTGGCCTGCCTACGATGGGTCCCTGCTCAGAATCACGAGCTTCTAGCTCAATTGGGCCATTACAGAAAATACTTTTCCATTGTTCTCATAAAGGTCAAGTACATTTTTGTTTCCTAATGTTTTGCTTAGCCTTCTTGGATGGATTTCTGCAGTGCCCAGGTCATCCACTTTTACCCTTATAAAGGTAGTTGAATTGGAGCCTCTAAATGCGCCCAATTGGGTTTTATTTTTGTTTGTTTGTTTGAGAAAGTATTTTACCAGCAAGGATACATTGAGATTTCTCTCGTTTTCAAGTATGTCCTTGGTGGCTAGTATGTACCGTTAGGTGTCTTGCCCAAGGACACTTACTGGAGAGGTGCTCTTGCCGGGATCGAACCTGTATCTGCACGGTTATTGAGCAGTGATGTTACCTCTACTCCACCCAGCTGGTACGACGTTTATTATATGACTATGCTATATTTCTATTTTCTGGTGATCAAAAGACTAACAGGGTTATTCAAAGAGATACGAAAAGTCACCGCACGTTCGGTGAGTTTTCGTTCTCTTCAATTCGGTTCCTTTTGCTGATCCCATTTCGACGACCCTGCGATGTATTCAGCAAACACCACAGGGTCCCCGAATTGCAGCCAGGCAAAAGGTACCGCAAACCCGACGAAAACGAACCGCAAAACCCAGCGAATGCACGCCGAAAACCCTCAAAAACATCTGGATTAACCTGCCGAAAACCACAGAAAAACCCGAACAGGAGCCAATCACAACCTTCGACACAGCAGAAGAGGCAGTGAATAAATTAGGAAAACAGTTTGCATGAATGACTGAAATGTGAAACACTGTTTGCAAAGAAACTACTGAGGGAAAATGTCTGAAATTTACATATGAGGTCCAATGAATGATAATTAAAAGGGCTGTTACAGAAAAACAAAACGTAAACTTAAAAAAAAATTCAGAAAAATGCTTAAAAAATCTATAAATAAAGAGACTGCATAATTTTATAATGAACGGTTTATTAGATATTGAATTAAAACGGGAATATTTTTAACATTGAAGTCTATGGGATTCTCCTGAATAAACTTGCCGAATTAAACCACCGAATGGCAGGGCATTTCGGGAACCTTTCACTGCTGGTTTGTGTTCTCTGAATAGCCGAAGCAGTGCATTTTCATGGGGATTTCACTGCCCTCGAACAGGCACCGAACAGGCACCGTATGTGCAGGCAATTCGCCATGATTTGGCGAATTGCCTGCTCTCTGGATAGTCGAATGGTCAAGAAAGGTAACCGAACGTTGATTTTCACCGTTCGGTTACCTTTCTCAAGCAGTTCGGATCTCTTTGAATAACCCTGTATATATTGAACTTGCTCAGCTTCCATTTAGTGGGAACTCTGACTCCATTCGTATGGCCGGGAGAGACGGTCAGAGTAACTGCCATCAGACATCACTATTCGTGATATCGTAGGGAAGTGCAGAAGAGTGGAGTTAAATATCACAGCAATTTCTATGTATTCATTCTGAATGAACAGGTATTTAAACATGTTATATCATGAACTTCGCTGACTTCCTGAATTTTCCCCAAATGAAATCAGATCGAGTATTCCTGCAGCCCGGGGCATTTCTGTCCCAATGTCTGATTGTTCGTACTCTGTTTCCTGCAAAGTAAAAACAATGGCCCCGTTTTACAAACTCACCCAATGTAAATCAATGCTACTTATTGTGATGTAACTAAAGCATGGGAACTCGAATGCCCCAGTGGGTAGAAAATGCTTGCTAGAATTCTTTTCTTATTGGGTTTGATCCACCTGTCATCTTGATGATTTTATATGTTACTTCTTATACCTTTTTATTTTTATCATAATTTTTGCGCCTCTCCATCAATTCCTAGCCATGCTAGCTACTAACTAACCAATGAATATTTTTAAGTGCTTTACTTGCAAAATAAATAATAGTTTCTGTATTTAATCTTTTCAGCAATTCATCATTTTAAAGCCAGGATGCTTTTGTTGCTTTTTCTTTCTTATTACTTTTGTTTTTAATGTGTTTTTTTTTTATCCTAGCAGCCTACGGCACATTATTATTAATATTAATATTATTGTCATCATTTATATAGCGCCAACAGTTCCTGGAGCGCTTTATAATAACCAAAAGGAAACGAGATAAAGATAAACGGACATAGGATGGAAAGAAGAGATGTAGAGGGCCCTGCTCATAGGAGCTTACAATCTAGAGGAGATGACATTTATACTGCAAAGCTGTTAATTTTTGCTTCTAAAATGCCATAATTATAAGCTTTTATTTTATCAATAAGCATAATTTATAAAAAAAAATATGAATTTAAAGTTTTGCTACATTTCGTATCTTCAATAATTTGCATTTCAAGAAGAATGCATCTATTATTATTATTATTATATTATAATATTGTTCTTATTATCTGATATTACTAATATGAGACAGGGATACCTTATATATTTTGGAATTTTGCAGCTGTGATTAAATGGTAGTATACTAATATTTTTTTTTTTTTTTTTCCAAATCAGTCTGCATGATGTTTGCAATACAATATTAAATAAAACGAAAGGATGCAATATATACAAAGTGACATGAAAAAAGGAGCATTTTAAGCACTCTGATTAAACTACACGTGCAACTTAGCAACTTTTTGTTTGCTACGAAAGACCCTTTAAAATGTGCATGTTGTGAAAGGCAGGTGCCCCTCTCCTTCATTAACCACAGACTACACTCATCAGGGAATAAATCCAGGAGGGGAGAAACTAACTCCTTGTTTGCCGTTCACCTGCTTAATTTGAACATGGAGAGAGTTCATGCATATCGCAGATGTATTCGTTTCCACCTGCCAGTCCCTGCGGAATTTAGCTCGGGTACAGGAGGAATCCAGTTTTTCATATCGTCACTTTCTATGAGCGGTGTGATCAGTAAGAGATAATAGATTAACACAGTGGGTGTTATTCACAGAGTTCCGAATTGCTGGCGAAAGGTAACCAAACAGTGAAATTCAGCATACTGTTACCTTTTCTCGCCATTCGGCTATTCAGAGAGCAGGCAGTTCGCCAAATGTTGGCGAATTGCCTGCACATACGGTGCCTGTTCGGTGCCTGTTCGAGGGCAGTGAAATCCCCATAGAGAAGCAATGCTTCGGCTATTCAGAGAACAAAAACCAGCAGTGAAAAGTTGCGAAAATGCCCTGCTGTTCGGTGGTTTGGTGTATTGTTTTTTTTTTGTATCTTTTAGGCATTTTTCAGAATTTTTTTTCCCATTTTTTTTAATAGCGGGTTTTCTTTTTACTGTAACAGACCTTTTTATTATCATTCATTGGATCTTATATGTAAATTCCAGGCATTTCCGTTCAGTAGTTTTTTTGCATACAGCGTTTCAAATTTCAAACTTTCACCTCATTCGTCTGCGTGTCGAGTTTTTCCGGCGGCTGCTCTGCGTTGCGATTGGCGGCTAGTCGGGTTTCTCTGGCGTTGTCGACGGGGTTAATCCAGCTGTTTCTGCAGGTTTCGGTGAGTGTTTGACGGGTTTTGCAGTGAGAGTTCATCGGGTTTGCGTTGGGTTTTCCCTGCAGTACGGCAGCCCTGTGGTGCTTGCTGAATACCGAACGTGTGGTGACTTTTCAATTCTCTTTGAATAACCCTGAGTGATTAGTTTCTATGCAGATATGTTTATATTTTTTTTTCTTCTAAATTATGAGAAATGTTATCTTTCTGACCCTTGTTTTCTCCATATAACAAAGGTAAGGTAATCATTTATAATGCTACATTGTAAATGTTCTGTTTCACTCTTTTATGTAGAATTAACAAAAACTCCAACATTGTCACATATATAAAACTGAAAAAGGAAGAAAGTGGAGGCTAGTAATACAAATATTTATTTCCATATACCATCTATGGCCCCTATTACGCTCTTAGCGTTAAAACGCGGGCGCAGGGGAGGAAAAACTGCGCCCGCAGTTTCCCCCCTTGTGCCCGCGTTTTAACGCCAGATTATAATGCAGGCGCAAACAATGCTGCCTGCATTGTTATCGAGCGTTAAAAATCTGGATACTCGCGGCAGCGCTGAGCGCAGCCGCGAGCATCCACTCACTGGAGTCCATAGGACTCCATTGAGGTCCTCTCTGCCGGTCACGTGACCGGCCGGATCTCGCATTGCGAGATCCGGCCAGTCGGCGTAGTGATACGCAGGGAGAGACAGGGGGGACTTTTTCCCCCTGTCTTTCCCTGCTCCCACCGGCCGGAGGAGGCGACCGGAGCCGCGGTCCTCGCCCGGGACAGAGGGTGAGTATGTGATGCGTTTTTTTATTTTTTCAAGCTGGTGTTAACGGATTCTGCACCAGCGGAATCCATTAACACCAGGTCCTGGCTCTGGTTAACTTTTCGTTGACCAGAGCCAGGCGTTAATCAGCGCTGGGACATTGTAATACCAGCGCTGATTAACACTTTGTGCTCCCCATGTTAAGTATAGGGAGCGCAAAGTGCAGTGACCTCGCGCTGAGAAGTGCAAGGTACCAAACGCAAACGAGTTTTTTTAACCCATTTGCGTTTGGATTGTAATATGCCCTAAACACCGCAACTAACGGTAGTGCTCAAGCAGGTGAGCGCTACCGTTAGCGTGCAGAGTGTAATAGGGCCCAATAAATATAATCATACAATCCATCTTGACCCCTTCACTACCAAGATTGACTATACTCGATTTGCAAGACACTTCCTGGTGCTCTGATATGAAGTATAGTTGATGTGTTATTCCGCAGGAGCAAATTTGTTTGCATTTAGACTCCAGAATAGGCCCCTAACGTTTTAGCACCATGGACATGATGTAACAGACCCCCTGGCCCAATGACTGTGTGTCTCTTTCAGTCTCTGGCTTGCTCCCTGCTTGAAACCCGAAATCCAGCATCCGCAGCCAAAATCCTCCCTAAAATCATAAGGCACAACCAGTGTTTTAGAGTGCAAAACCAGACTGACTGTTTATCTGAAACACATACAGCTATGTGCATTAAGGGCCAATCCCCCTTCATGGATAAATTACAGATACTATCAACGGACTCCAGTAACAGGACAATGGGAAGGTACATTCAAAACAATGGATCGTTTACAAAGGTTTAACCTGCCTGCTAGATTTTAGGAGGAAGGGGGATTGAGGGATGCAGGAGAAACAAAGGAATATTCTTACAGTGGGTGTACCCTATACAGAGAGGGTTAGATACAGAGGTGTACACTATACACGGACAGCATGACACTATAATAATTACATTAATACGTAAGGGGATAATACACAGACATAGTTAACATAAATCCTAAATTCCCTGGGCAATCCATTTGGAAAATCCCAGGTAGTGCCTTGATCCATAGTCAGTAAAAAGGAGGTCAGGCCCGAGGCTCATCCAACTGCCCCAGTGATGGCTGAGTCTGTCACAAACACTTTTTCAAACCAACTGGGAATGTGTCTGCATGAAATCTCCCCAGCTGATCATTCAAGGAGACCTGAATGATCTCTACACCTTTTTGGCCTGCAGATGGCAACAGCATCAGTCGATAATAGACAGACATTCATTAAAAAAGTTAAAAATGGTGCAAATGCCAGTAAATAAGATCTAAAATAAAGTTTTTTAATGTTGTGATGTAGAGCAAAACAGAACATGAACAAATATGCAAATACTAAACTTGATTTACTATTTGTACTGTGTTTTTCCGTATGCTGAGGTTTCTCGTTTTATAAAGTTTATTGAGCTGCATAGAAATTATAATAATTACTCTTGAAGATGCTTATATTTCAGGTTCAAAAGGGTGAAACAATGGGACTGTCATAAGAAGCGGTGAAATTCTTGAAACCTGAATAGTTGGCACCTAAATAAATGGTGCATTCTTAATGGATATGTGACTGCTGCAAAAAATGTACAAACAATAATGTGATGCAATCAACTCTCTGACATGCTAGTAGATTATTGTTCAAATCACCTATTATTGTGAATACGCCGTGCATAGTGTAAGATTCCAACACTATCAGGGTTATCCAAAGAGATTCGAAAAGTCACCGCACGTTCGGTGACTTTTCGTTCTCTTCAATTCGGTTCCTTTTGCCGATCCCATTTCGGTGACCCTGCGGTGTATTCAGCAAACAGCACAGGGTCCCCGAATTGCAGGGAAAAGCTGACGAAAACCTGACGAAAGCTAACCGAATGCACGCTGAAAACAAGCAAAAACATCTGGATTAACCTTCGAAAAAGCCGAACATGAGCCGAACAGGAGCCGAATCACACAGAGCCGAAGCAGCTGTGACATAGAGGAGGCAGTGAATAAATTAGCAAAACCATTTGTATGAATCTGGGAAAAAGAAACGCTGTTTGCAAAGAAACTACTGAGCGAAAATGTCTGAAATTTTCACAGGAGGTCCAGGGAATGATAATAAAGAGGGCTGTTACAAAAAAAATAAGTAAACTGAAAAAAAAAAAAAATCGGACTTTTAAAAAAAAAAAAAAAAAATCTGAAAAATGCTTAAAGTATCCTAAAAGATCTATAAATAAAGAGACTTTTTGCTGCAGAATTTTATAATGAACGGTTTATTAGATATTGAATTAAAACGGGAATATTTTTAACATTGAAGCCTATGGGATTCTCCTGAATAAATTTGCCGAATTAAACCACCGAATGGCAGGGCATTAGGGAACCTTTCACTGCTGGTTTGTGTTCTTTGAATAGCCGAAGCAGTGCTTCTCTATGGGGATTTCACTGCCCTCGAACAGGCACCGAACAGGCACCGTATGTTCAGGCAATTCGCCAGGATTTGGTGAATTGCCTGCTCTCTGGATAGCCAAATGGCCAGGAAAGGTAACCGAACGCTGATTTTCAGCATTCAGTTACCTTTCTCAAGCAATTCGGATCTCTTTGGATAACCCTGTATGAATTGGTAAAACAGTCCATTTTTTTACCAAACTTTAGTAGTGTGGCTGATCGAAACTTCAGCATATAAGAGGACGGTCTGCAAGAATATATGTTTGTCGGCCAATATAGCACATCTACATGTGAAGGAAAAAGGCAATTTACTACGCAGAGAGTAATACAAAGTAGAAGCCAATGAAATTTTACAATGGTGAGAGACTGGAATTCAGCTCCATGCTCACCATTGTAAACCTCACCGTCTGGCCCAAACCAGCATATAATGGGTTACATAGCAAGTGCTATGAACAAGATTCTGGAATGTATACATTAACGTGTAATTTAGCAAAATCTCTACAAACTTACTCGACAAACCAAAGAAGTTTGTATTTTTTGTCATAATTTATACTGTTTGCATAAAATCCTAGTAGGGTGCTCTCCTGACTGCCCATGTGGAGAAGACTTCACTGATCCAGGCTCATACCTATCTATAGTGAGAAGAAAGAGAGGTTTGTGAGGGTCCTGAGGACGAGCAATGGCACTGGAGGCCTGCTCTACGGTGTCTCACAAAGGAAATAGGGGGTTGCTGCATCTCTCGTGCAACCTTGGCATTCAGTACTGGTCGCCCTTTCTTGGTGATAGAAGCTGATTGCATATGGAGCAGTCATACCAAAAAAACAGTCTGAGACTAGTCCATATCTGCCTAGCTGCAACCCAAAGTATAAAGGCACCTTGAAGCCCTTCAGTTTAAGCCAATAATGCAATATTAACAATGCGCAATCACGTACATAATGTTCGTGATAGCACAATTGTTACTATTGTATTATGGAGCAGTCATCCCTGTATTGGCACAATCAAGCTAAAACCTTGTGAGACCTAAGGAGGCCCCACCATAGAGCAGGCCACAAGTGCTGTTGCTCGTCCTCAGGACCCTCACAAATCTCTTTTTTTCCATCCCTATCTATACTTTTATATCCAGCATAGTTGGATATCTTACCCATGGACAGTGGGAAACCCTGATGAGACCTAATCTTCTCCCTACCCATGCTCTTGTCCTGACACTTCCAACCTAAGTATTAGGTATATATAACCTAAGTATATGATAGTACAGAGTCAATACCCAGTCTCGGAGTCTCCAACCTAAGGCCAACCTAACTTTGTTATCGCACATCATTCGAGAACCAAACTTCTAAGCAATTACTGACCTTGTTCTAATACTCCTGGCCATGTATCTTATACTCTCTCTCTCCCTGTGTTACTCATAGTTTAAAAAATCTTGATATTCAGATTATACTTGAGATATCTTTCGAAAAATATGTAAGTGCGTCCTTCTTTAAAAAGAAGTTGTTTAGCATTATCCGTTCATGGATCACAAGTCCCACATCCACCCCATCCTGTAACCATTCCGTCTAAGTGCATCTTGCACACAGTATTACATATTTTTTACTAACATAATAAAAAGGTGTACTCGGTGAAAAAGGGGAAAAATATTAAATAGTCTTTAATATGAAAAGAAAAAAAATATGAGAGGAAATGTAACCTACAAGACAAAAACAATCTCAATAGTGCATAAAATCAAAACACAAGAAATAATGCCCCAGAGAGAAAATCACAAAATTTATATGGTATACTCCTTTAGGTGCTACATCCAGTGTTGGAAAAAACGTTACCGCCATCTATCCACAGCGCAGGAGGTTATTCCTCTCAAGAAGCTACACCACAAGGATACAGTCAAAAATCAGGAGACTTTTTGAAAATAGAATTTTGTGCAAAAAATAGAAGAAAGTACAAAAACTAATGTGTATATTGTGACTTTCTCATGCAGCAATACTTGCAATCCAATAAAAAACTGTCGCCATTTCCAGAATGCAAAATTTTGTGACTCCTAGATTTATAACATTGCAAACACTTTTTTTATATTTAACACTCCAATGCATACAGTACCTATCATTTATTTTAAAATGCTTATTTCCGGCTGTCTACTGAAGCGTAATTTGCTGTAATATAAATTTACACCTCATGCGTGTTTATTACAACCTTTTATATGGTTTAAATCCATTTCTTTTTGTATCTCACCTATATTTTGTGTATTTTCTATTTTTTACTTAAACACTCATCAAAATATATATTTTTGAGGCAATATTATTAATTTAATAGTCAAATTGTAGTATAAACAAACAAAAAATCCTCCTTAATAATGTTGACAGAATATCTTCAAATGGTGTGATTCTAATGCAAGGTGACAGCTAAGAGAGGTTTGTAAGACCATGCCTTCATCCCTAGGTAATTGGTAACCTTTGCACCGTTTCACATGAACAGCTAGGGAAAAATCTCATGGCTAAGTAGCTGGGTCAAGCTGACCCCCTCTTATCTGATCATTTGAACATGTGACTTATTTAACAAACATTTTCTCACACCTACAGATCATCCCTTGCCCTCTACTAAGGCTGACTGCAATAAGGAATTCCTTGCTCAACCACAGAACAATTACAGATGCTGTAAAAGAAGGGGCTTCATCATAATGCTGGGGTTTTGCCTAGCATTAATTAATCAGGTGTTCCTAAAATGCCATTTTACAAATAAATGATTGGAAATTAAGGACATGCAGGGACCTTTACTGTTTGCTATTTTAGTCATCATTTGCACCTTTTCTTATAATTTTAAGATTTTGTAGATACTGCTGCTTATCAATCTGGCTTCAATATTTGCTCTAGATTGCCTGTAGATTCCTCTAGATTTCTAGATTTGCTGTTTATCAATCTGGTTTAAATATTTGCTCTAGATTTCCTAGATTAAAATACCTGTAAGAAGATTTAGGGAGATTTAGGCGGCAATATGGTTGGGGAGGGAGAGAGATAGTGAGTTAGGGCTTTATTTAGTATAAAGTTAATTGGACATGTGGGTACCTTTTTCGTGTGCTATTTTAGTCATCATCTGCCATCTGCACATTTTATTGTCATCTTTAGATTTCTCGATTTGCTGTTTATCAATCTGTCTTAAATATTTGCTCTAGATTTCTTCCTGTAGATTCCTAGATTTCCTGTAGATTCCTCTAGATTTCTAGATTTGCTGTTTATCAATCTGGCTTAAATATTTACTCTCGATTTCCTGTAGATTCCTAGATTTCCTGTAGATTCCTCTAGATTTCTAGATTTGCTGTTTATCAATCTGGCTTAAATATTTACTCTCGATTTCCTGTAGATTCCTAGATTTCCTGTAGATTCCTCTAGATTTCTAGATTTGCTGTTTATCAATCTGGCTTAAATATTTACTCTCGATTTCCTGTAGATTCCTAGATTTCCTGTAGATTCCTCTAGATTTCTAGATTTGCTGTTTATCAATCTGGTTTAAATATTTACTCTCGATTTCCTGTAGATTCCTAGATTTCCTGTAAATTCCTCTAGATTTCTAGATTTGTTGTTTATCAATCTGGCTTAAATATTTACTCTTGATTTCCTGTAGATTCCTAGATTTCCTGTAGATTCCTCTAGATTTCTAGATTTGCTTCTTATCAATCTGGCTTATATATTTACTCTCGATTTCCTGTAGATTCCTAGATTTCCTGTAGATTCCTCTAGATTTCTAGATTTGCTGTTTATCAATCTGGCTTAAATATTTACTCTTGATTTCCTGTAGATTCCTAGATTTCCTGTAGATTCCTCTAGATTTCTAGATTTGCTGTTTATCAATCTGGTTTAAATATTTACTCTCGATTTCCTGTAGATTCCTAGATTTCCTGTAAATTCCTCTAGATTTCTAGATTTGCTTCTTATCAATCTGGTTTAAATATTTGCTCTAGATTTCCTAGATTAAAAAACCTCTAAAAAGATTTAGGGATATTTAGGTGTCAATATGGGTGGGGAGGGGGAGACATAGTGAGTTAGGGCTTTATTTGGTCTAAAGTTAATTGGACATGTGGGTACCTTTTTCGTGGGCTATTTTAGTCAACATCTGCACATTTTATTGTCATCTCTACATTTTGTAGATGATGTTGTTTACCAATCTGGATTTAATATTTTACTCTCGATTTCCTACCATGCTTTAATATCGCTTTTATATCTCTGTAAGAATAAATTAATAAGTTTTATTTATTTGTATTTACCGGAAATACATAGATAAAACAAATTTTGACGTTTGTTATCATGAGAGCTATTCGATCATTTCAACAAAACCAACCAGAAATCATTTAGTACTTTATACAGATTTATATTGTCTGAGGCAATATTTCATTTTTTAGCTTTCACGTTTGCTAATATTAGTCTAAAAGTGATGCCAAGGTTTATTTTTCTTCTACATAATTGTGGCTGTCATCTTAGCCCTTGGGTTATGTATAAACCTTTTGGGTAAATTTAACTTTCTCGCTTGTGCTTTCACAGTTTTCCATGCCTGACATGTATAGACATTTTTATTTGAGATTAGATCTGCTACACACAGAGGTTACTCTCACTTAACACATTTTCTTTGCTGCCACATATAATCTGATCTCTCCTCGAGTAACTGAGACAGTATTCACTGACTGACACTGACATAATTAAAAATATAAACCAAGAACACTGAACGGAATAAATACTTTAATAATTTATACGGAGTTCATATTGTACGGAAATGTAGTCAGTTGCCCAAAGTTAATTAACAGGGTAATCATAAAAACAACATATGAGTTAATGAACATATGAATTTATCAAAGCATATCTTTCATATATAACTTCAGCCAAAATGTACATTGGACTTTGGAATTTATTATAACATATCAAAAATAAAATTTATTCTGAAATATTTACCATGCTCATATGTCACTTTAGTTACAACATGAGGGGATTAAGGTGCAATCATAATGTTTTTTTATATAACTTATTTTACGACTACCAAAAAACTACCAGGGTAATTCAAAGAGATCCGAATTGCTTGAGAAAGGTAACCGAATGCTGAAAATCAGCGTTCGGTTACCTTTCTTGGCCATTCGACTATCCAGAGAGCAGGCAATTCGCCAAATCCTGGCAAATTGCCTGAACATACGGTGCCTGTTCGGTGCCTGTTCGAGGGCAGTGAAAACCCCATGAAAAAGCACTGCTTTGGCTATTCAGAGACCACAAACAGCAGTGAAAGGTTCCCGAAATGCCATGCCATTCGGTGGTTTAATTCGGCAAGTTTATTCAGGAGAATCTCATAGGCTTCAATGTTAAAAATATTCCTGTTTTAATTAAATATCTAATAAACCGTTCATTATAAAATTCTGCAGTAAAGAGTCTCTTTATTTATAGATTTTTTAGGATATTTTGAGCATTTTTTTTTTTTTTTTTTTTTAAAAGTCCAATTTTTTTTGAAGTTTTTTTGTAACAGCCCTTTTTATTATCATTCCCTGGACCTCATATGTAAATTTCAGACATTTTCGCTCAGTAGTTTCTTTGCAAACAGCATTTTATTTTCAAAAATTCACACAAACTACTTTGCTAATTTATTCACTCCCTCGTCTGCGGTCCCGGCTGCTTCGGCTGCGTGCGATCTGCTCCTGCTCGGGTTTTTTCCTTGGTTTTCGGCAGGTTAATCCAGATGTTTTTACGTGTTTTACGTTAAGTCCAATTTTTTTTTGATTTTTTTTAAGTTTACTTATTTTTTCTGTAACAGCCCTCTTTATTATCATTCCCTGGACCTCATATGTAAATTTCAGACATTTTCGCTCAGTAGTTTCTTTACAAACAGCGGTTCACTTTTCAAACATTCATGCAAACTGTTTTCCTAATTTATTCACTTCACTCTGTCTGCGGTGTCGGCTTTTTCCGGAGGCTGCGCTGTGTGTGATCGGCTCCTGCTCGGGTTTTTCCGTGGTTTTCAGCAGGTTAATCCAGATGTTTTTGGGGGTTTTCGGCGTGCATTCTCTGAGTTTTGCGGTTAGTTTTCGTCGGGTTTGCGGCAGCCTTTCCCTGCAATTCGGGGACCCTGTGGTGCTTGCTGAATACACCGCAGGGTCACCGAAATGGGATCGGCAAAAGGAACCGAATTGAGAGAACGAAAGGTCACCGAATGTGAGGTGACTTTTCGAATCTCTTTGAATTACCCTGAATGTTATCACTGACAGAAAAAAATAAATAAAATATGTATATATAGAAACACTGAAAAATGTCAGCAGATAAGAACCTTTCGGCCCATCTAGTCTGCCCAATTACATGGATACTTTACCTGGATTTATCTTTTGTTTAGGATAGCCTTATGCCTATCCCATGCTTGCTTAAATTCAATTACTGTTTTGGCCTCTACCACTTCAACTGGAAGACTGTTCCATGTATCCACTACCCTCTCAGTAAAATAATGCTTCCTGATGTTACTTTTAAACCTTTGCCCCTCTAATCTAAGATATAAAGAATAAATGTTATTTATCTATGTTTCTAACATTTATATATATAAAGAATCCAGTTTCCGGACGCACACGGAGACTTCTTATTAGAAACAAATACTTTTATTATGGTAGCATAATTCAACGTTTCAGTCCCTGCTGGGACTTTCCTCAGGAATAGCATACCAGAGGAAAATGAACACAGATATACACAAGAAATGATTAAGACTTAACAGGTGCGTCCGCCCAGCCCAGGAAGCCGGGGTGTGGACATACATAGCATGCTTTGTAGCCATAGCAACCATATGACAAAACAAGCAAAGCACTTTTAGGGTTACTATACTGCTCCACATATTGTATGCAATCATGATCATAGCAGTAGCACAGTTGGTAAATGCACAGTGCAGCAACATAATACACTGAACTTCATCTAGCAGATAGGACCTTTAAACAGAGCCCCAATAGTGCATAGTTAAAAAAGAAAAATATAGTAAGCCTAAAAGTGCTTTGCTTGTTTTGTTATTTGGTTGCTATGGCTATGTAGCATGCTATGTCCGTCCACACCCCGGCTTCCTGGGCTGGGCGGACACACCTGTTAAGTGTTAATCATTTCTTGTGTATATATGTGTTCATTTTCCTCTGGTATGCTATTCCTGAGGAAAGTCCCAGCAGGGACTGAAACGTTGAATTATGCTACCATAATAAAAGTATTTGTTTCTAATAAGAAGTCTCCATGTACGTCCGGAAACTGGATTCTTTATATATATATATATTTCGCAGCTGGATTGGTGTCACTGGAGCAAGCACTGTGGTATGTGGAGTGCGGGGACCCTTGGTTTTATATATATATATATATATAACTATATTGCCAAAAGTATTCACTCACCCATCCAAATAATCAGAATCAGGTGTTCCAATCACTTCCGTGGCCACAGGTATATAAAATCAAGCACCTAGGCATGCAGACTGTTTTTACAAACATTTGTGAAAGAATTGGTCGCTCTCAGGAGCTCAGTGAATTCCAGCGTGGAACTGTGATAGGATGCCACCCGTGCGACAAATCCAGTTGTAGCGCTGTTTTAGTTCTGTTGCTGTAATTACTCATTTGTGGCCACCAGGGGGAGATAAGCGCAATGTAAACTATACTGGACACATTGGGACTACGTTTTCCAGCATGCTTTGGGGCAGAGACAGGAAGTGGGTGGGGAGAACGGACAGACATCCACAGCCTCGTCCGGAGGAGAGCAGTGCGCGCCAAGGGGTGAACAGAGCAAGATGCACGTGAGACAGGGAGCGATTGTGACCAGGCCGGAGAGCAGGTGCTGCCTTGCGGACGCTGGAGATCGGTTTCAGTGACTTGCTAGAGACCTAGTAATCCACCGCTGAGAGGTTTGCACAGACACAGAGCTGCAGATTGGACCCCGAGTTAGGAGACTGCGATGATCCAATGGGAGTGCAGGCGGTAAGCTGGAAATCTTGTTGCAAAGACGGACAAGCAAGAACAGCGGATCCGGTGGCACAGAGTCCCAGCCAAATTGAGCGGGGAGATGTCATTGGTCGAGCAGCGGAGCAGATTGTCTGGCGGATGGGTGAGAGGCCTTCCCGGCCACAGTAAAGTTAACAAAGCACGCTGCAGTTTGCTTAAATCTACAGGGCCCCAACGTGACTAGTCGAAGATACACTGAATCCATTCACTGGCCAGTCGAATCTAGTACCCGGGTACCAACACACACATACACGCACACCTTCTTGGGACACAACCTGTATGGGACTTACACTTCGGCAATGAAGGGGTTAAAATTTCCTTTTTACCGCTGCGCGTTTCTCGCATTACGAATTCCTGTAAATATATATATATACCATGTTTGCTTTATATATGCCAGTTTATTTGAGACCAGTAAACTATATAACTTTTAAAATCCACAACAGTGCTGGTGTATATTTATTCCCTAGTGCAGGGAGACTGACCCGAGGTTAAATTCAGCGGCTCATCCGGGAGTGAGCACTACACAGTCGTGAAATTTCCACGCTCCTAAATATTCCACAGTCAACTATTATAAGAATGTGGAAGTGTTTGTGAATGACAGCAACTCAGCCACGAAATGGTAGGACGCGTAAACTGACGGAGCGGGGTCAGCAGATGCTTAGGCGCATAGTGCGAAGAGGTCGCCAACTTTCTGCAGAGTCAATCGCTACAGACTTCCAAACTTCATGTGGCCTTCAGATTAGCTCAAGAACAGTGCGCAGAGAGCTTCATGGAATGGGTTTCAGCTGCATCCAAGCCATACGTCACCAAGTGCAATGCAAAGCGTCAGATGCAGTGGTGTAAGCATGCCACCACTGGACTCCAGAGCAGTGGAGACGCGTTCTCTGGAGTGACGAATCACGCTTCTCCATCTGGCAATCTGATGGACAAGTCTGGGTTTGGCGGTTGCCAGGAGAACGGTACTTATCTGACTGCAATGTGCCAAGTGTAAAATTTGGTGGAGGGGGGATTATGGTGTGGGGTTGTCTTTCAAGAGCTGGGCTTGTCCCCTTAGTTCCAGTGAAAGGAACTCTGAATGCTTCAGCATACCAAGACATTTTGGACAATTCCATGCTCCCAACTTTGTGGGAACAGTTTGGAGCTGGCCCCTTCCTCTTCCAACATGCCGGCTATTGATTACAGAGATGTAGTGTACGCAGCTGCCCCGCAAACACATCTTCAGAAACTTACTACATTGTATAACTCATTCTGCTGCTTTGCATTACAATGTAACTACATGACCCACCATTGTGACATGTTAAAAGAGCTAAACTGGGCATTGCTGGAATCTAGATGCACCCTTCACCTTTCCAGCCTGGTGTTTAAGAACTTTTCTGGGAAGCTGCCACCCTATCTGAATAGACTGCTTCCCCCAGCAGCTCCCTCATCCTATAACCTCCGATCCAGGACCAGCACCTTACTTACTTACTTGCAATACCACAATACAAAAAGACAGTGGCTCTATCGTCATTTTCCTACAGAGCACCGCAATTATGGAATAACCTCCCAGACACCATCAAATCTTCCACCAGTCGTAAGTCACTCAAGAGCTCCTTACTAACATACCGCAATACAGAATGCACCTGTAAACATGTAACATAATGACTATTTCCTACATATTTATTTTCTGTTAATCTGTATATTTGTGTTGTTAATATCTTACATTGTATTACTTTGTATTTCTGTAACTGTAACACTTCAATGTTCTTGAACCCAGGACATACTTGAAAACGAGAGAAATCTCAATGTATCCTTCCTGGTAAAATCCTTTATAAATAAATAAATAAATAAACAAACTGTGCACCAGTGCACAAAGCAAGGTCTGTCACAGGTAGACATACCCATCTCTCTGTGTCTAGCTATCGGTATATCTACCGTGATATGCATTCTATAGGCATATTTATATCTATGGCTATCTTTAGATACCAGGCCATTTGGTGCAGCTGGCCTAAGAAATCAATGGCTGCGATTCCAGCCTGCTGGAAGCAATTAAACAGGTTCGTGACAATTTTCTCTGAAGTCATCAAAGGTGTGAAATAAAAAAATCACCCTTTTGGTTTACCCAGCAGGCGGGAGGGACAATTGCTCATGGCAGGGTGAAGACACAGCCAGAGCGGCACCCCAACTGCATTTCAAAGAAGCAATCACATTCTCTGGGAGATGATTGATGGACCAGGGAATTAAGATTAATGACGAAGCGTACTGAGCGTGCTCAGGAGAGGGGAATTCTGGGATATGTAGTGCAGGAGGCTGGGCCATTTGTGGGTGAGTTTTGGAAGGACCAGGAAGTGTATAAATTCTGAAGCTGGCCATGTGCTGGCGCCAATCACAAGGGGTACATTCGAAAAATGATGATCTGTCCATGCTGTCCATGTTTCTATCTCCAGACCCCAGGAGTCGCCGATGCTAGCTTACTGATTAGGTTGTTGTAAGTAATGCTCTGTGTTTAATCCTTTTCTTTTATTTGCTGTGTAGTGTGTATTATTATCGATTTATTCTATCTAGAATTTTGGTAACCAATACACTGTGATTTTTCTATATCATAAATAAATATAACTTATTTAAGTTTCTGCTTCTGGCCAATGAGATCTACACTAACTAAGAAACTGGAGTATTGCTGGTTGTTTTAAGCTCGGGTAGATACAAATTTGTAAGTTGCGGTCGCTGGGGACGGCAGGGATTGTTGTCTATGCAGTCACTGTCTGGGTCTAGGGTAGGCAGACAGCGTGGTTGCTTAGCCCTGCGTCTCTCGCTGCGATGCGCGTAGTGTCCATGAGGACTGGTGGCAGCATAACCAATAGAATAGGAAAGTGAGCCCAGGGATTGTGGGAGACGTAGTCATTACCTGCTTCAAGAGAAGACTTGTACTGCGTTGCAATCCTGGGACCCATTGTATCACGTTCTACGTCCCCTTTGCGAGAGAAAGTGTGCGGGGACAGATAGGTAAGCAAGCGCGCAGGGGGCTTGTTGTCCATGCCATCATTATCTGGGCTAGTCTAGACAGATAGTGGGTGGCTTAACCCGGCATCTTTCGCAGCAGCGCGCGTAGTGGTCGTGACAAGGTCCATAAAGACATGGATGACAGAGTCTGGTGTGGAATTTGATGAACTTGACTGGCCTGCACAGAGTCCTAACCTCAACCCAATAGAACACCTTTGGGATGAACTAGAGAGGAGACTGAGAGCCAGGCCTTCTCGTCCAACATCCGTGTGTGACCTCATAAATGCGCTTCTGGAAGAATGGTCAAAAATTCCCATAAACACACTCCTAAATCTTGTGGACAGCCTTCCCAGAAGAGTTGAAGCTGTTATAGCTGCAAAGGGTGGACCGACGTCATATTGAACCCTATGGATTAGGAATGCGAGTCAAGGCAGGTGAGCGAATACTTTGGGCAATATAGTGTGTATATATATATATATGTGTGTTATTCCTTTTTTATGTGTTATTTTTTTTAATGTGTTATTTTTTTTAATATCTTGCATTTATTACATTGTATTTCTGTAACAACTGTAAAATTTCTATGTTCTTGAACCCAGGATACACTTGAAAACAAGAGAAATCACAATGTATTCTTCTTGGTAAAATTCTTTGCAAATAAATAAATAAATATATAATACAAACCACAGGGGGGTTGCACTCAACCTAAACTTGCAACAACAGCGGGTGCATCTAATTTAATACAAAACACCAGGAAAGAGCACTCCATATCAATGACCACCTTCTTCCACCATTTTTTGCAACAAAAAAACACATTTGGAAAGTTCAAAAAATCTGACTGAGGTGAAAAAATGATAGGGATTCAAATCACAAAGTATAATCATAGTTTGCTTAAGCCTGTCACAGTTGCCAATGTACCCCATCGTTGACAGGTCCTATCTAACTTGACCGTATCTGCATTTACAGGATCAACTCACCCTGGAGCTCCCCAGCAGGCACTGGCCTATACATATATATATATATATATATATATACGCACTTAAGTTGTGGTGGAGGGCAAAAAATGGGATTAAACGCCTTCGCACTGCAAATAATAAAGTTTAAGTAATTTACACATCCCAGCAATTCAAAGAACAAAATTTATATCCATATATCTACCAGAATGCCAAAGTTGGAAGCACTTGGGGGAACAGCTTTTTTTAATATGAGTTATTATTTATCCCTTTAATGCTTTGACCTTAAAACACGGTTTGTCGTAACTATATAACATTTTTTTGAAACATGGGACGTGTACTTAACATTTAAATTTAGGGTATCTAAGCATATTTTACATAATGTTTGTTATCCTGAAAATTAAAAAAAAATTAAATAATGTAGATTTGCTATTTTTTTTTTCAATGAGGTTTAACTACCCTATGGTTTAGATACAGGGAACTACTCCTTCCTTTCCTACCTCTTCCCCCGCCTTATAAATTACTTCAGGTTTACTACATATTTCGAGATTTTTGCACATTGCACTTGGGATCTAAACAATCCTTAGTTCTACTTTTGATTCCCCTACTATTTGCTCTTGTGTGTGTGTGCAGCTGCCCCGCAAATGTACCTACAGAAACTTACTACTTTGTATATAATGGAAAAATGTGGTGACAGTCCGCGCTTCCCTCTTTTTTTCCTTTCCTTTTCTCCCCCTGAAATCTTGGTCGAGGATCTTCTTTAAGCAGTTAATTGCTTTCTTTTATGCAGTCCTCAATTCTCAAGATATATGGGGATAGAAATGAGAAACATAGTGTGATCCATAAAAACACATCCAAGTCCCCAAAATACAATAGTTCAACTCACATTTGGAGGTGTCATAAATCAGACACTAGATGTATCTCACAACTGATATTTTTTGGGAGATATACTGTTAGGTAGGCACAAGCACTTTATTTCGGTGTACACATTAGCACTCTGTATAGGGGTATAGAAATGGATCACACTATGTTTCTCATTTCTATCCCCATATATCTTGAGAATTGAGGACTGCATAAAAGAAAGCAATTAACTACTTAAAGAAGATCCTCGACCAAGATTTCAGGGGGAGAAAAGGAAAGGAAAAAAAGAGGGAAGCGCGGACTGTCACCACATTTTTGATTCCCCTACTATTTGCTCTTGTGTGTGTGTGCAGCTGCCCTGCAAATGTACCTACAGAAACTTACTACTTTGTATATAATGGAAAAATGTGGTGACAGTCCGCGCTTCCCTCTTTTTTTCCTTTCCTTTTCTCCCGCTGAAATTCCCATTCGTCCTTTTGGGCTTCTCAATCTCTGACGGGGTTCCTCTCTCACTACTACAGGACTTCTGTATCTGACCCTTGGTCTGCTCCCTTGAAAATCCTCGTTGCTATTGTACCTCTCCCTGTGTCTACCCCCCCGGAAGACTTCATTATAATCGTGATCCTCCAGTGTATCATATCTATTTCTGGTTGGGATAGAATATCCTTGATCATATTTTCTTTGGGTACTTCTTCGATCCTGACCTCTTCCAGCATACTGGCAGGGATTTCTTTCCCCTTTTCGTTCCCTTATATTATTGATTAGGTGGGAAGCACTTTTGAGGGGAGGGGGGGAATTCTTCTCCTCCCTACTTCGTTCATTCCCTTGACAAACCGCAGTTTGCACTATTGTATTCTGGATATGGTCATCTTGATGGGAACTGTTTCGTTGTTCTTTTAGCTCTACATTCCTCCCAGGTGTCCATCCTTGTCTCCTTTGTTGATAATAGGGTTCCCTTCTTTCTCTATTATAAGAGAATCTCCTATTCCTATAGGTACTATGTTTATAGGTGTTCTCTTGAGTGTCAGCCCATCCACGTTGGGGTGGTGGAGGGCGTGAGTCCAATTTCCAGACATCACCCCTGGCATAATCATTTTTATCCCTAATGTATTTAGAGGTCTTTCTTACAGTGATATCTATTTCTAACTTCTCCAATTTTTCCTCCATCTGTTCCACCACCATTTTCATCTTTTCCGGATCTAATATTGACTCTAACTCTTTTTGTTTATCCTCTATTGTGGTATTAAGTTCTTCCAAAATTTCTTTTCTCCTCTCTATCACTGTCTCCATAAGACTAAAGGAAAAACTCTCCAATTGTTTTTCCCATCTTTTAAATAAAACTGTGTCGCTCCTAGCAAAGGTGGGATTTTTATACAGCCTCAAACCTCTCGGAGTGAGTCCCTCCTTAATGTAGACTTCCATCATTCTGATATCCATTTTATTCCTAAATTCTTTAACCAATAGATTTTCTAAGCTGTATACATTTTTATTTACATCACTTGATAACAAAGTGTTTTCTTCTGTTATAGTGTGTATATTCCCACCGAATCTATCTCTTTGTACCCTGTACATTTTGGGTCAGCCACTGATACATTGAGATGATTATACAGCAGCTCTCAGCCGCTGAATACAAACACAGAATAGACAAGTATCTGGCGCCCCCTAATGGATATAGTTAAACAATGCTGTTTGTACACAAACTATTCTTAAGTCCAAAGGACATAGAGCATTAAATTGCAGTTTAAAAAGTCAGCAGCAGATGGTTCACACACTGATAGTTCACCTCCAACCACCAGAAAGAGTCAATAATGGAAAAATGTGGTGACAGTCCGCACTTCCCTCTTTTTTTCCTTTCCTTTTCTCCCCCTGAAATCTTGGTCGAGGATCTTCTTTAAGCAGTTAATTGCTTTCTTTTATGCAGTCCTCAATTCTCAAGATATATGGGGATAGAAATGAGAAACATAGTGTGATCCATTTCTATACCCCTATACAGAGTGCTAATGTGTAAACCGAAATAAAGTGCTTGTGCCTACCTAACAGTATATCTCCTAAAAAATATCGGTTGTGAGATACATCTAGTGTCTGATTTATGACACCTCCAAATGTGAGTTGAACTATTGTATTTTGGGGACTTGGATGTGTTTTTATGGATCACACTATGTTTCTCATTTCTATCCCCATATATCTTGAGAATTGAGGACTGCATAAAAGAAAGCAATTAACTGCTTAAAGAAGATCCTCGACCAAGATTTCAGGGGGAGAAAAGGAAAGGAAAAAAAGAGGGAAGCGCGGACTGTCACCACATTTTTCCATTATTGACTCTTTCTGGTGGTTGGAGGTGAACTATCAGTGTGTGAACCATCTGCTGCTGACTTTTTAAACTGCAATTTAATGCTCTATGTCCTTTGGACTTAAGAATAGTGTGTGTACAAACAGCATTGTTTAACTATATCCATTAGGGGGCGCCAGATACTTGTCTATTCTGTGTTACTACTTTGTATAACTCATTCTGCCGCTTTGTGCTACAGTGTAACTACATCACCCACCATTGTGACATGTTAAAAGAGCTAAACTGTCCATTGCTGGAATCTAGACGCACCCTTCACCTTTCTAACCTGATGTTTAAGAACTTTTCTGGGAAGATACCACCCTACCTGAATAGACTGCTTCCCCTGCAGTTTCCTCATACTATAAACCCTGATCCAGGACCTGCACCTTACTTGCAATACCACAATACAAAAAGAAAGTGGCTCAATCCTCATTTTCCTACAGAGCACCGTAATTATGGAATAGCCTTCCAGACGCCATCAAATCTTCCCTCAGTCTAAAGTCCCTTAAGAGATCTCTATTAACATACCTCAATACAGAATGCACCTGTAAACATGTAACATAGTGACTATCAGGGTTATTCAGAGAGCGGTGACTGGAGAATGGAAAATTCTAGGTCAAAATAGCCAAACCAGAAAAATTCTCCCATTCATCTCACTTTCCAAATCGGCTATTCTGACCTAGAATTTTCCATTCTCCAGTCATTCTCCTGCTTTTCACTGCTCTCTGAATAACCCTGTATATTTCCTACATATTTATTTTATGTGTTAATCTGTATATTTGTGTTTTGTTTTTAATATCTTGCATTTTATTACTTTGTATTTCTGTAAAGTCTGTAAAAGTTAAATTTTCTTGAACCCAGGACATACTTGAAAACGAGAGAAATCTCAATGTATCCTTCCTTGTAAAATACTTTGCAAATAAATAAATACTTTAGTGGCTATATCCATAGTATACAGTATATGATATAATGCTAACTGTTTCGGAATGCACTTACTGCTGCACTGTTGCAGATACACAAATAAATGTATAAAATACATAGAAAAGAGCACTGCACTTTAAGGATTATTAAGAATTTTCAAAAGCAATGCCCTGCCATGGCCACTTCAGTCCCCTCTTTGTATGTCTCCTGTAATAGTTTATTGACGGGAAACATGATTCCATTCTTGCTGCAAGCTGACCTTGTGGCTCGGTTGCAGCCGTTTACGTGCACGATGTTACTGTACTCAACGTCTCTTATACTTATTATGGCTTAAAAAGAGGGCTTTTATTATTGTGGAAATTGTACAAAATTTAGAAGCCTCCATATAAAAAAAAATCTTGTGTTCGGATGTTAATAGATAACGTGTATGGTAAAGAATATACGATTAAGGATGTCCTTACCTGCCAATCGAAAAATGTCATATATGTAGTCACGTGCCCCTGCGGACTGCATTACGTAGGGTATGAAATTAGGCCATGTTACAAAGGATTCACAAGCATTTGAGTAATATCACTAAGGGGTACGAGAATCACTCTGTGTCTACACATTATAAAGAAAAACAGAACTGCCTGATAACTAATGAAGTTTATTGCTTTAAAAAAGGTGCATACAAATTGGCGAGGAGAGGATTTTATGCAGAAAATTAATAAAGAGAAAATGCGTTGGATATTAAGGTTATAAACTCTGTTACCTAAAGTGCTTAATTCATACTTTGAAATATGACATTTTTTATAAGGTTGTCATGATAGGGGTTTTTCCTTTCTCCTTTATTTTATCCTATTAACTTTCTGGACATTTTACTGGTTTTACCACTTGAACGCGAAGGACCTACGTGGTACGTCCTCCGGGTTCACTCCTGTGTGCGGAGGACGTACCACGTACGTCTTCACGCTCAACTCTCCTCCCGCCCGATACTCACCTCTCTGTCCAGGGTTCCAAGCAGATCTGACTTCCTTGAAGTCAGATTTGCGTGTTTATACCCCTCTAAGTGCACTGATGTCATTGCGATGAGTGCGATGACATCAGTTTCAGGCGCCCCCCGGCAAAGCCGGAAGAACGCCTGAAAGGAGGGTGGGTCCTTTGGACCCCTTTTCCTCTCGATTGGGAGGAGATTAAAGTAAAAGAGAGGCAAAACTGGAAAGGGCAGAGTCTGCCCTTTCAGAGGTGCCTGTCTTTAACCCCTGAGGTTCCGATTCCCAATTCGGCACCATTTGGCACAATGAGTTAATTAGCGTTAGGAATACAAAGACCTAACGCTAATTACCTCCCGCTGTGGTTAACTGCTGCGAGACCGGCAACTCGATCTGCTTCTTCTTGCCACCGGGAGCAGAGGGTGACTGAGGAAAGAAGCCTCCCAGTCTCCCTTTGTGAACACTCCTCCTACCTGCCAGATCTCGTGAGAGGCGAGATCCTGCAGGTCATGCGAATGTCAGTGGAAGCCTCAATGGAGTCCTATGGACTCCATGGAGGGGATGCTTAACGCTGCCTCGAGCATCCTGAGGCTTTGTGCCGCGTTACAGGGCACGCTGCTCATTTAGTGTCTGCCCCGTAATATCACGCTAAAACGGGGACGCTAAAGCACAGGTTTTCCTCCTTAGCATCCCCATTTTAGTGTGAAGATTGTAATATGGCCCTATATGTTCCACTCTCACCAATTGGTTTTAGGTACTGATTTCAATACTGAGGGAGAATGGAAGCTAATGTAGTCAAGGACCATCTTGTAAACTGTCGGTTTTACTAAACAAAGTAGTAGAAACGTCACATATCTTTAAATGGGTATCCTTATGCCCCGAGAGTGCCTTCTGTGTTGACCCAGCTCTGTGACGGCAGTATACCCTGTTCAGAGAGCTCATCGCTTCATCCTGCCACAATGTCTTGTTTTCGAGGTCCCCTACAATCTTGTGATCCTTCCATTAATCCTGAAGCCATGTAAAAAGTGTCAGGAATGGAATATGAAGGGCATGCGTTAAACAAACGTATCCTGGTGCTAACAATTACATAGCGAGGCGCTAATGTTAGCAACTATGGAATAGAGGCCTATGTGTTTTGCTGTACCTTTGGTACAGGTGGCAAGTAAAACTGTAAAAATGATGAACAAAACAAAATACATTATTGAGTGGTGTAAATTACCCTTTTCAGACATCCTGCTACTTCCACCTAAAAAACATTGCACGCATCTTAATCAGGACTCTGCTAAAATGCTCATCCAAGCTCTTATTATCTCCCGCCTTGACTACTGTAACCTCCTTCTCTCTGGCCTTAAGAGATCCCAGATTCTCCCTCTGCAGTCTGTTATGAACGCCTGTGCCAGGCTTATCCACCTCACCTCCCGCACCTCTCGCACCTTGCCCCTTTGTCAATCTCTACATTGGCTCCCGGTTTCCTTTAGAATCCAATTCAAAATATTGGTGCTCACATACAAAGCTCTCCATAACTGCGCCCCTGCCTACATCTCCTCCCTTATTAGCAGGTATATCCCATCCCAACCACTTCGCTCTGCCAATGATATGATGCTATCAACTTCACATACCCGCACCCACACTCTCGCCTCCAGGACTGCTCCCGAGTTGCCCCCTTTCTATGGAACTCCCTTCCTGCAACATCAGAATATCCCCGTCTCTCCAGTCCTTCAAGAAGTCTCTGAAAACACATTACTTTAGAGATGCCTATCATCTCACTTCCTAATCCTCCTCTGTTCATTTTCTGCTGCATCTTCCTACATAGCCCACATGCACTCCGCTATTTCACATACTCTATTAACCCTCACCTAGTGTGCCATTCCTACCCATTTAGATTGTAAGCTCTTGAGCAGGGTCCTCTCTCCTATTGCACCGTGTGTTGAACCTGTATGTATATTTGTTGTTCTGCCTCCCATTGTACAGCGCTACGGAACTTGTTAGCGCTTTATAAAAACGTGTAACTGTAACTAACTGTAACATGTTAGAGGCACATTTAGAATATTCAATGGAGAAGAAGAAATTTAATAGCCCAGCTGGTAACGTTGTTTTAACCATGAAGGTAAAACTTCTTATATGCAAACATAAGCTATGACAGTGCAAGAGACTGTGAAATGTGGCCCATTTAAAGCAACTCAATGTTATGAAATATTAATGAAGCATTAAAAGTACAATTTATACAGCCAATGTAAGACATGTCATATATGGCACAAAAGCTGTTTTAGAGCCTCTAGTTTGCTTTCATTAAAAAAAATGAATCGTTGGGAGAGAAGTCGCAATCTGAGCATGAATAATATTACAATTGCTACGGCAGACCCGGAGAATAATGCATGGTGTCTCATTTTTTGATCAAATCCTACATTAATCTACGAGCCAATTTGTAAAATGAAATCTATCAAAGTTTCAACACTCACTTGAACTAGTCAAATCCTTTTGCAGTTTAGAGAGCCAGCTGTCTTGCAGTGACAGTCAGTTTTATTGTGCAAATCAATTTGTCTCCACTGACGGAAAATAATTGCTAAGCAAACAAATTATCTCTGCTACATTGAATTCTATTCACTCCAGGGATTTCGAGCATAAAGCTTCAAAAGATTTTTTTTTTATTCCTTCCTCAAATTATGACCTCGTTTTCAAAACAGCAAAGAATGTGGCTGCGCCAAAGAGGATATAGAGGTTATATTTGTGTAAAATTAACTACAGTGCTATAATTACTACCTATGGCCAAATGTGTATATGGAAAATAATTTTAATATGTCTGCCATTTTGTCAAACAAAGGACTTCTTTCTATTAATAGTGAAGAGCAATGACACTGAAAAGCAAAGTATTATGGTTAGGGGTTGGTCCAGTGATGTGATTCAGCTGAAACTGCTCTGACCAAGGTGACTAATGTTCTAGTTGCTGCCAAAAAAAGGTCACTTTTCCCTCCTTATTCTTCTCGATCTTTCTGCTGCATTTGACACTGTTGACCACCCTCTTCTGATCCTCACGCTATGTCAACTTGGCCTCAGTGACTCTGCTCTCTCCTGGTTCTCTTCCTACCTCTCTCTTCGCTCCTTCAGTGTCTCCTTCGCTGGCGCCTCTTCACCACCAACTCCTCTCTCAGTTGGGATACCTCAAGGCTCTGTTCTGGATCCCCTACTCTATTCGATCTATCGTGGCTTTCTTGGCAAACTCATCTCTTCCTATGGACTTCAATATCATCTCTATGCTGACGACACCCAAATCTACCTTTCTGTTTCTGGACTCTCTCCTCCTGTGCTGGACTGTGTTAAAGCCTGCCTGTCGACTGTCTCCGACTGGATGACTTCCCGTTTCCTAAAGCTTAGCCTCTCTAAAACTGAACTTCTTGTCTTCCCTCCCTCTGAAACTGACATTCCTGCACCCATTTCCCTTCAGGTGAATGGTGCCACTATTACTTCTACCTCTCAAGGCCGGTGCCTCAGTGCCCTCCTAGACTCTGATCTCTTCTTTATGCCTCATATTCAGTCACTAACCAAATCCTGCTACTTCCACCTAAAAAACATTGCACGCATCTGCCCCAGTCTTAATCAGGACTCTGCTAAAATTCTCATCCAAGCTCTTATCATCTCTCGCCTTGACTACTGTATCCTGCTTCTCTCTGGCCTAGAGCAGAGTGGGGAGCGGGGAGGTGTGGGCACAAGTTACCAAGCCTTTGCTTGCCAACTGAACATGAAATGTGTGTTACTGCAAGCTGCCATACCTCCTGTTGCTCCATGAAGGGCTGCCATCAGGAGGTGACAGCCCTTTATCTGTTCATGGGCCCGGGCCCCCTAGTGCAACATCATTCCCCTATGTGATGCCTTGTAGTTGCAACAGCTATAGATGCATTGTGCTGATCCTGAGGCAACACTATCAGATCTCTGAGCTGGGATCTGACGCTACCTGGACATTTCCATGAGAAAACGCTGCATCACTTCTTCCCCCTAAAGTGCCACTTCTGGTGTGAAGGATGAGGCTGAACCTTCTTCCAGAGTAACTGAGGCTGACTACAGGGGTAGGAAGAGGGGATGGGAGTCACTAGTCGGGATGTGAGGTGGATGAAAGATGAGAGGTTGGGAGAGGTGGTCTCAGTGTACAGTGTGCTTGGTGTGCAGTGTGCCATTCTGAACTCTCCCATATTAGCTACTATTACTAGGACCCAAAAAAAGCAGACGGATGACCACAGTAACTCTGCTCAAGAGTGGCACACAGGAAAATTGTTGTCTGGTTCTTTATATTTGTTGGTGAAGCAGTCAGAGATTGTGGGGGGCTTGGATAGGTGTCAGGGTCTGTGTATCTGTGTGTCCGAGTGTGTTTGTGTGGGGTAAGGGATGGTGGGGTCTATTTCAGGGTCTGTATATGTGTCTTTGTGTGAGAGTAGGTGTCATGTTCTGTGTGAATGTATTTTGTGTGCCTGGCAGTGTCTCCTTGGAGTATTTGTCTTTGTGTGCCCTTGTCGTCGGTGTCTTTGCTACGCCAGAGCGGCCAACCTCATGGATCCACAGGCAAGGACCGGAAAAATGGACAATGCACTCAAGGTTTCTCATCTGCAGATTTACTTGAGATTCAAAAACAAGTACAGCAAAGCTGTTTCAGCCCATGAATGCTTTTTTCCAAGATTGAAAATAGCACTTGTGGACTGAGAAACCTCTGATGCACTGGTTCTTATATACAGTATATCTGCACCTTGACTGCCTTGTCCATTTTTTCTGACTTTGACATTTTAAGTGTATGCCAGTGCCTTTGCATGACCATCAGTGCTCTTGTCATTGTGAGTCTTTGTCAGTGTCTCTGTTTGCCTTTCAATGTCAATGTCTGTGTTTTCACCAGTGCCTATTATGTTCATGTGTCTGCCATTGTCTTTTATCAGTGTTTATATACTTTAATACTCGTCTTCCCTCACTACATGCCTTAGGTTGTGATTGAATCATAGCCTGTTCCAATTAAAATTATTGATTCACACTGTAAAAATACCTTCAGTGACAACTAATGTAAACCTAAACCACAACTATGCAAACACATCGCATTCTGTTTTGGGTAGTTATCACTGTTCACTTCAGAAAAAATTCATTTACTCCATGTTTAAACAGCAAGCACGCTCTACAATGAACAGACATTTTCAGATGAGGTTGACCCACTTGTGCATTATGTCAAGTGAGCTGCGCAAACGCATTTTTCTTTTGTGAATGTTAAATATTACTCCTGTAGTGTTCAATTCTATCTACTACCGATGGCATCAGTAATACTCCTTTTAACTTTGAAAAGTGTTGCCAAATAATGACTTTTTTTGTTAAATAGCCTCCGTTTATGTTTTTTTTTTTTTCCTTCTGCCATATTTCTTCTCCTATGGCAATCTCAATCCCCTCTTATCTTCTCGATACTGAAAAAAGGGCCAAAAATTGCTAGATGTGTGCATTGGATGAATTGAGATAGCGTGTCCCTTTGAACAACTGTATGTATTAACTAATTAATATTGTTAGCGGTTGTTTGAAACAAATACCATCATTCTACTGCTTTCTGTGCACACTGGAATTAAATGCTGTTATTAAAAAAAATGTATAAATGTTAAACGCTAAATCCACCGCATGGATTTTTATTTTTCCTACTCATGGGGATATTGTTGATAAAGTTGAAAGCAAATATTTGCGGTGATTTGCTTTCGACAAGCTAGTGTGGAACTGAAGAACAGTCCTAATGCGCCTACTAACAGTATGGATCTACATTAAGTCGCAGATGTGAAGGACCATTTATGAAGTCTAGTACGTGACACATCATATATCTCCCATGATGTATTAGACCCCTGGGTATGTATTCCATTGCTTTTTGTGCTAATCTATTTTGTTCTGGTCAACATGTTTATGATCTGATGTTGAGAAGTAAATTAGAAGTTGTCGATTTATTTTCCCTGAAGTCAGTCTTTTATTTCATCGATACGATTGTGATGCTTTATTTTCATTATAAATATCCTATTTTGTATTAAAATAAACCTTTCTCCTGAAAATTTTGCTCGACCAATATCTTTTCAACACACACGAGATTAGAATAAGTTTCTAGATTTAGATGTTAGAAAGTAAATCCCTCTTTACTTAGATTTATAAGATGGAATCTAGACGCACCCTTCACCTTTCCAACCTGGTTTTTAAGAGCTTTTCTGGGAAGCTGCCACCCTACCTGAATAGGCTGCTTCCCCCAGCAGTTCCCTCATCTTATAACCTCCGATCCAGGACCAGCACCTTACTTGCAATACCACAATACAAAAAGAAAGTGTCTCGATCCTCATTTTCCTACAGAGCACCGCAAATATGGAATAACCTCCCAGACGCCATCAAATCTTGCCCCAGTCTAAAGTCACTAAAGCTCCCTATTAATATACCTCAATACGGAATGCACCTGTAAACATGTAACATAATGACTATATTTCCTACATATGTTTTCTGTGTTAATCTGTATATTTGTGTTTTTGTTTTTAATATCTTGCATTTATTACTTTGTATTTCTGTAATGACTGTAAAATTTCAATGTTCTTGCACCCAGGACATACTTGAAAATGAGAGAAATCTCAATGTATCCTTCCTGTTAAGATATTTTATAAATTAATTAAGTAGTGTAAATATTGTCGATTAATAATTTTCGCCAAAGACATATTTGACAAAATTATTTCCAGCAATGAAGACTAGACTATAACTAAGTTATACACAAACAGCAGTTTCGCACACTATTCCCTACCTGGGCGACTGTGTAATCCAAGAGTATCCAGCCTACTTCATGTATAAAACACAACAAGAAAAAAGGTTGAGATTTGCGTTAATTCCTCTTGCTCTATGCTAAACAAAACAGAGGTTTTTAGTTTAGTTTTTGGCCACTCAAGCAAACTAAAAACCTCTGTTTTTGTTTAGCATGGAGCCATAGGAATTAGCCGCAAATGACAACCTTTTTTCTTGTTATGTTTTATAACTTAGTTATGATGACTAAATCGATAACCAAAATCTGCCAAGATTTTCATCGACTAATACAAACTAGATCAAATTGTTGGGGGGGGGCTAATTTTACTTTAGTTTTAATCATAGTCCTTTATGACTAAAACTAAAAGACATTTTAGTCGACGACTAAAACTTTGACGAAAATCTATTGAAGTTTGACTAAAAGAATATTGAGAAAATCTATTTACATTCCCATCAACAGATAAAAGCTAGATGGAAATGATAGGGAGGGAGGAACTAATTTTAATTTTGTTTAGTCACAGTAATCTTTGCCTAAAACTAAAAGACATTTTAGTTGACAACTAACACCTTGATGAAAATCTCTTTTCATTTGACTAACACTATTAAGAAAATCTTTTGACATTTCTATCAACTAATAAATTAAATAAATACTAGACAAAAATTATAGGGTGGGACCAATTTCTATATAGTCATTGTCGTAGTTCTTTGACTAAAATGCCATTTAGATTTAGTCACGGTTTAGTCGGCAAAACTATCACTAGTATTTATAACTGTACATATAAATTATCATAAATCTTTCAGTTGCCATTGTTGAAATTATGAATGCATAATAAAACACAGTATGAGAGACCTTGAAAATGTTAAATTCCATTACACCAAGATAACTTCAAAAATTGTCATGTACAATGCATCCGATTAGTATTCACAGTAACTAGACTTGTACATTCCAACTAACGAATCAACTAGGCAGCACCTGGATGAAATGAATACAGACAGAACTGCTCAATGGACTTCAATGGATTCAACATGCCATCCAAAACTATATTCCACACTTCCATATTCTTGCAATTGTATTTTTTGTCTAGTCATATTTTAAAATGTCCCTCCAATGTCTGTTTCTCGCTCCTCCCTCCCCCATGTTGCAAATCACCAACCTCATTCTCGTTCCACAGCATACTCACACAGACTGACCTCACTCTCTCCCTCTGCTGTCCCAACCCGCCCTTTTCATCCACCCACTCACCCAGAGCCGATCCCTAATTTTATCTATCCTTTCCAGCTGTCTCCACTTCTCTCTCTAATTACTCTTACAAAGCCCAAACTTCTGGTCCTTCAAGCAATCCCTACGATATACTTCTGGCCACCAGTTTCACCTTCCATCTGCTCCCATTTGTTTCCTACGGGCAGGGTTGTCTTTCCTCATGTATCATGTACGTCTCCTGTTTGTGCTTCCCCATTGTAAAGCGCTATGGAATCTGTTGGCACTGTATAAGTATTTGTAATTGTAACTGTAACTTACTTGGAACATAGATTCTCTTGGAGCTCTGTGCAGTACAAGGTTTAAACAGGTGCTCCATTGGTTTTGCACCACTTCCTGTCACAGGTGCCCTATAGAACTGGAGTGCTCTGAATTTTATATTGAATTCATAGATCACAGAAGCACCCTTATGAAAAACGCATGTTCGGGCTATGTTTTGCATATTGATTTTGTTATATATTTATTATATATGTTATATTTCCATTATAACATTAGAATATAATTATATAATAATGCAATTGTACTACATTATTTTATTATATGTTAAATACAATTAAATTAGTAAAATAATTATGAAGGCAATGGCAGAAAAAAGAAAGAAAAAAAGGATGGGGTGGCTACCCGGTGTTGGTTCATCCAAATCGTTCCATCAAAATATTGTTTTTTATTGGAATTCAGCCAAACTGAATTGCCATTTGAAGAAGAAAATTTGGAAAACGATTCAGACAAACCACAATTTTCAGGCTAAACAAGTCTAATTCAGACCCTTAATTGTTTTCACATTTTTTATCATGTGGCGGCCTTATGCTATAATTATTTAAATAATTTTTACAATAATGTACGCTGAATAACTCAATAACCATAATTTTTACAACACTGCAAGTCATTTAAAAAATAAAAAATAAATCACAAGGTCATAATTATTCAGACCCTTAATTTAGTATTTAGTTGAAGCATCTTTGTCAGTGATTACAGCCTAAAGCTGTTTTGGGTATGATGCGACACGCTTTTTGCACATGGATTTGCGGAGTTTCAGACATTTATCTCTGCAGATCCTATCAAGCCCTTTCATAAAGTCATCCAAGCACTAGAATAAGTTGTTAGTAAACTATCCAGGTGCAGTAGGGGAAATTACAAATAAACAGGCTCACAGAGGTAAACTGTTACCAATGAGTTACTGCTAGAAGTATTTCAGAAGCTACTGTTGACCTTAGACTAGGGCCTGGAATTGGACAAAGAAGAAGATAGGAAAAAGACGAACCTGAGACAAAAGAAGGAAGAAGAGGAGGAAATATATATCTAAAAAATTCTTATTAGGTATCCACAAAACAAGCTCCAGTCAAGGAGAAATATACTATAAAACACAGTGTGAGTGGTGTATACTGGAATGAAAATAGCACCTGACCTCACCCTGACGTCTCCTCCTGAAGACGTCAATCTTTTACAAAATGAATGAATTAGAAAGTGGGGTGGATCTATAAAACAAATCAGACCATTATTGTGCTGTATTAAAACCAATGAAAAATATATTGGCCCCCTAGGACCTAATTCATAGAATATATTAGTATTTTGGGCACATCAATATACCACTCCACATTACCACCGGTCTCTCCAGATGCATCTCTGCGTTGTCCAAATTGGCAAGGGAAACCCCATTGAGGTAAAAAGTGGATTTATTGGAATTAACATGAAAAAAATATAAAAACAAATATTCCAACGCTTTTCGTCCGTTATGAAATATGGGTGAAGGGAATGAAGTCCAGATTTCATAACGGACGAAACGCGTTGGAATATTTGCAGAGACACATCTAGAGAGACCGGTGGTATCGTGGAGTGGTATATTGATGTGCCCAATATACTAATATATTCTGTGAGTTAGGTCCTAGGGGGCCAATATAGCTTTCATTGTTTTTAATATAGCACAATCATGGTCTGACTTGTTTTATAGATCCACCCCATTTTCTAATTCATTCATTTTGAAAGAGAAATATACTTCAACCTTTATTAGCACAAAGGAGTGCTAAAGGAGGAGGGAACGGCCGATTGCAGAGCTAGATGGATATGCTTTGCTTCAGCTCCGGTAACCGAGTCTAAAATTCTTGGATCGTAAATGGAAATCTCCCCCGTATTGGCTGCATTGCCCAGCCATGGTCTGGGAAGCACCTGGAGCTGCCGCCTGGGCTGCTGTCCTACTTTCCTGATCGTGTTTTGATCTCTTGTACTGTTGATATCCATTTTGAGTATCTACTTCCTATCTACTGACACTAATACTGAATGTGTATTGCAAAACATTCATATAAAGAATATATGAAAAAAGGAGTGATGTCACTTATATGAGAGTATAAATACTTCAAGACCATTTTTTACTTGGAAAATATTTTTATGACAACAATATTGCACAGCAGGTAATGGGTTCTCAGCCACCATGCGTGACCACAGAAACCCACACCCAAAATGTAAGTAACCAGGTGCTTCATACATAGAGTTCAAAGGGCCCCCAGGTCTTATTTACATATTTGAATTGACAGATGCACAAAGCATGTTTTATTGCAACACTTTTCTTCATTGCTTATATCCTTAAGGTTCAATGCCTGTCTTTGCTTTCATAACAATTTTGTTCATTAATAACCTCTACTGGCACAGGATGTCCTAGTCATTTACCCCTAGGAGTTCAAGAGGAATTGATAGACACCAACAAATTCTACTTCTAACTAAAGAGGCTTTTAATTCAATGAGCACACAAAGGACAAAGGCTACTTTGCTTCACTGAAAATTATCTAGAACTCAGTGCATGGTATATCCTGTCCTTGGACAGCAGTGAGGTCACAAGGATTATAGGACTAGCTAAATATCTCAATACAACTATATAAAAATGGTTTCAAAATTATGATTGTATGTTACAAACTGCCTTGATTACATATCACAGAATTTTTATCCCTTCTCCCTCTTGAATGATGTTCTAAAATGGATATGTATTGATTAACAAAAGTTGTATTGAAGAAATGCACATGGAAGAAGATCCACAGGTCAAAACGCGTCGTTCCCTATTTTTTATTCATTATCTTTTGTGCCTTTTTTAATCTTCTGTCACGGTTTAAACAATTTTGACTTATGGCACTTTATCAATTATCATTTTGTGCCTCGCCCATCCCACGACGATTGCTTGCAGGACGTCCTGGTAGCTCAGTGGATGGTGACATGGAAAGATTGATAATGGAGACTGGTGAGATATTCCTGTGAGGCTGGTGACAGAACAAGATATTCCTGTAGATTGTATAATTTTATTTGTGCTAGAGCCGGCCCTGTATGGCTCGTTAACGTGTGAGTGTGATTCCTGACAGTTACCTGTTAATTCCACGTTGGTTCGAGATGTACTGTGCGATTGGTGTCTCTCTGCTTTTTATTTTAAAGAGGATGTAATATATGAAGGGCGATACATAAATATATGCTTTGCGTGTGCTGGCACATTTTGTATTTTCTGTTTAGAATCACAATGATGTCAGTGTTGTATAATTGCTCACTCACACATTCAAGTGCCTTCCTGGTTTCTTATTTGAATGCCTGTGAGTTCGTAAGGCACACTCATCAACAAATTAGTTTTTCTTCTTCATAGAGACCGTAAAACACTATAAAAGCACCAATAATAGCAAGGTTTAGGTGATAATAAGGAAACTGAAGGGTACAAATGTTACCTCTCATAGCATGGAGCTGTTCCTGGCTCCCCATTATCCAACATACAAATTGTTAATGTGGGTGAAAACTGTATAAAAAACTTTTTTGTGTAAATGGAAAACAGATATGTGTGTAAGTCTGAAAGCAGCACAGAATTACTTGTATATATGTATATATATAGCAAAATCCACGTGTTCGGCACACAAGCGTTAAATCCATCAATAAGTAATGCCGCGGTGCTCAATTCCCAAGGTGATAATATACAGCAACAAGAACGGGTGCACTCACGGACTTGCATAAAAACAAAAAAACTTTATTAGCTGCTCATTTCAACAAATTAAAGTTTTTTTGTTTTTATGCAAGTCCGGGAGTGCCCCCATTCTTGTTGCTGTATGTATATATATATATATATATATATATATAGTGTTTATTATTGCAGAAGCCATTTGCACATCACAGCAATTCAATGAATTGCATCCCAGAGCTCCTGTGCCACATTCCCCATATGCAGCAAGGAATTCTGGGTAGGATATGCAAATGACATCTGTCTCACTTTTATGCATCCTCGGTCTGTTATTGTGGCACAGGAGCTCTGGGATGCAATTCATTGAATTGCTGTGATGTGCAAATGGCTTCTGGAATAATAAACACACTATATATACTGTATATACACTTATTATAGTGTAGAGGCTTTTTATCTCACTTTTTGTCCTCCACCACAACCCTTGTAAGTATATATACAGTATATATATGTAGCGCTCACTCCCGGAGGAGCCGCTGAAATTGAACCTCAGGTCAGTCTCCCCGCACTAGGGAATAAATATACCCCAGCACCGTCGTGGATTTTATAAATTATATAGTTTACTAGAATAAATGGCATATAATGAATAACACGGTATACGTAGATATATTTACAGTACTTCGTAATGCGGGAAACGCGCAGCGGAAAAGAAAATACAAGGCTTCGTAATTTGAGAAACGCGCAGCGGAAAAGAAGGAAAAATATATCTGTAACCCCCTTTGTGGTTGGGGATTGAGTCCCATACAGGTTATGTCCCAAGGATGTAGGTGTGTGTGTGTGTGTGATGGTACCCGGGTACAATATTCAACTGGCCAGTGAGTTATTTATGAGGTATCTTCGACTAGTCAAGTTGGGGCCCTGTGGGTTTTGAAACAAACAGCAGCGTGCTTTCTATTTTCACAATGGCCTGGAAGGCCTCTCACCGATCCGCCCGATACTTGGCGCTCTGCTCGACCCAGGACGTCTCTCCGCTCGATTTTGACTGGGATTTTATGGGTTACTGGATCCGCTGTCTTGCTTTTCTGTAGCTGCCGCAAGATGTCCAGCTCACTGCCTGCACTCCCTGTCCGATCGATCTGTGGTGCTCCTAACTTGGGGTCTTCCAGCTCACTCGATATCAGCGTGGGTATTCTGGTGAATCACTGGGTCTTCCTCTTGTAAGGCTGAATAACCCGGTCTTTATCTCTGTCAGGCCCCAGCTGCACTCCGGCCTGGTCACTGTCACGTTCTGCAGCACTGTGTCTTGCTTCTCTCACTCCCTGGCGCGCTCTGCCAGCTCTCTCCACGAGGCTCAGGATGTCAGCATCTGTGTCCCACCCACTTCCTGTGTCTGCCCGCAAAGCATGCCGGGAAATGTAGT
Organism: Leptobrachium leishanense; assembly: GCA_009667805.1. Classification (NCBI taxonomy): domain Eukaryota; kingdom Metazoa; phylum Chordata; class Amphibia; order Anura; family Megophryidae; genus Leptobrachium; species Leptobrachium leishanense. Next base: position 507,116,323 of record CM019063.1, on the reverse strand, counting down.
CCCAATGTTCAGCATCTCACATTGTGCTTGTCTCCCTCCGGTGGCCAAAAACAAGTATTACACGTTAGGGGATTTAAAACCAGCGCTACACTCTCCCCCTCCTAGAACTCTTGGGTCTCTTCAAGGAGGTACAACAGTTGCATTACATTTCAACACATTTTAGGCAACATATACAGGCCCAGCAGCAAGCATACAATGGGTTATATACACTTCCTCAAGTTGACTCATGCTTTGGACTACCTCAGCTAACATAGCAGACACTTCGGGCAACCTTTGCACTGTGGTGACGGCCTCTTCAGTGCTATGTCCTGGTGAGTCGTAGGTGAGTCTCTGGGGCGGTCGAACAGAGCGTTTTGGTTCTGGCTCAATCAGTTCCTCTTCAGGTGGAAGTACTACAGGCGCGGGCTCAATTCTTCTCTCTACCACAGGAGCAGACATCTCTTCGGAGTATGATCCTTCCATGGAAGGCATAGAACTGTAGTCATAAGATTCGGCTTCAGGAACTACAGGGATTTCAATAGTCTCGGGGACTTCCAACTGAAATTCAGGAGCTTCAGGCCTCAAATTACTTTCCCACCGTTCAGGAACCGAGATAACCTCTTCAGGTTCCGGTGAGCGCATCCAGTCCAAACAAAAACTCTCTTCCTCACTGTCCCTTTCGCTCTCTTCGACAACCCGGGTCTGCTGAGACCGAGTAACAGGAGGCAAACGTGGAGCAGGCGGATTCGGCAGAGGAAGTTCGTCCCCAACTGGTATCCTCACAGCCTCTCTCAAAGGTAACAAATGATTCCGGTGCCAGTTCTTAAGAGGCCCAGCCTTTCCATCCGGCCGGATTTGATACACCGGCAGACCCGGCAGTTGCTTGCAGACAATGTAGACTTGAGAACTCCATCTATCCGCCAACTTGTGCCTCGCAGCAGCACCCAAGTTCTTCAACAAAACCCTATCACCGGGTTGTAGATCCTGTATCCGAACTTTCAAGTCATAGTTCCTTTTGTTCATTTGCTCCCTGTTTCCTGAAGTCAAACGGGCCTGTTCAAACGCAGAGGCCAGATTCTTTCGAAGTCTATCCACGTAATTTCTATGGAAAGCTACCGACGTCTGGTCCAGAGATGACCCAAACGCCAAATCAACCGGCAGTCGAGCTTCTCTTCCGAACATAAGACGGTACGGTGAGTATCCAGTGGCGTCACTCTCTGTACTGTTATATGCATGCACCAGAGTAGCTATGTGACAACTCTAACTCTGCTTCTCTGTGTTTGACAACGTCCCCAGCATATTTAGCAGCGTGCGATTGAACCTTTCAGGCTGAGCATCACCTTGAGGGTGATATGGTGTAGTTCGGGTCTTTTGGATTCCCAACAGTTCCAGCAATTGCCCAACAAGTCGGCTTTCAAAGTCTCTACCCTGATCAGAGTGTATTCTCCTTGGTAGGCCGTAGTGAAAGAACTTCTCCATCAGAACCTTTGCCACTGTCGGAGCGCGTTGGTCTTTCGTAGAAAAGGCTTGGGCGTAACGTGTGAAGTGATCAGTCACTATAAGAATATTTCCCTGCCCACTAGCATCTGGCTCTAAGCACAGGAAGTCAATTCACACCAAATCCATGGGTCCTTGACTTTGCAGATGGCTCATTGGAGCGGTTCGAGTCGGTAGGGTCTTCCTTTGAATACACCTCAGACATGAATGGCAGTAACTTTCCACTTCAGCTCTCATGCAAGGCCAATAGAACCTGTCTCGCACCAGCTTAAAAGTCCTTTCTGCGCCCAAATGTCCATGCTCATCATGTAGCGATCGCAGCACACTCTCCCTATGTTTAGTGGGAAGGAATAACTGTTGGGTCTCTTCAGCATTGGTTGAGGGGCCCCTTCGGTAGACCACCCCATCCAACATCTTCAACTGTTCCCACTCTTTGTAGACCAATCTGGCTCCATCTGGGGAATTGGTCAGCAGAATTTCACGCTGGTTCGCAGTTAGGGCCTTTATGGTTAACGCAATTAAAGGGCCTCTGGCCTGATCAGCTTTCAGGGCCTGTTTTGAAAAGGCAGGTAGACTTTCATCCCTCATTTGCGTAGGGTTGCAGTAGAACTCAGGGACAGCCGCAGCCATGACTCCTATGGCCTCCGCTTCAATCCCTCCCTTGACCCGGCGCCCTGCTCCTTGACACAAAGCTTGGACCCCGTCTGGAGTTAACTGAGTCCATTCTGCAGTGTAGGGTCTTCTCGACAAAGCATCAGCATCTCGATTATTCACCCAGGGCGATACTTCAGGCTGAACCGAAACCCTGACAGAGCGGCCAACCACCGACGTCCCGTTGCGTCCAGTTTTGCAGTAGTAAGGATGTAGGTAAGAGGATTGTTATCCGTCTTTATCACAAACTCGGCCCCATACAGATAGTCCTTTAGCTTGTCTACCACTGCCCACTTTAAGGCTAGGAACTCCAACTTGTGGGTAGGATAGTTCTTTTCGGAAGGCGTAAGGCTCCGGCTCACATACGCTACAGGCCTCAGCAATCCACCATACTCTTGATACAGGACTCCTCCTAGACCCTCTCTGCTGGCATCCACATGTAACTCGTACGGCTTGTGAGGGTCCGCGTAGGCCAAGACAGGAGCTCGAGTTAAACTCTCTTTCAGCTTCGTAAAAGCACCTTCACACTGACTGGTCCACTCTCCCTGGATGAACTCTCGAGCTTTCTTCGGCCCCGGAGCTGACGGATTTCGGTCAGAGACCTTGTGGCCTTATTCTGTGCTTTCCTTCTGTAGGAGCTTGTTCAGTGGTTGAGCTATTTTTGCGGCTCCTCCTACAAATCTTCGATAATAGGAACAGAACCCCAAGAACGATCTAAGTTCAGTGACGTTGCGGGGTCTAGGCCAAGAAGCTACGGCCTCCAACTTCCGAGGATCTGTCGAAACGCCTTCTGCTGAGACCACATGTCCCAGATACGTAACAGACGGTAAACAGAATTGACATTTCTCCAGAGACCGTTTCAATCCCTCTTCATGGAGCCTCTTCAAGACCTTCTCCAAACGTTGCTCATGTTCTTCCAGAGTCTTCCCAAACACAATTATGTCATCCAGGTACACTAATACTTCGATCAGATTCTTGTCCCCGACTGTCTTCTCCATTAACCGCTGGAACGTGGCTGGAGCTCCCGTAAGGCCTTGAGGCATTCTGTTGAATTCGAAGAACCCCAGTGGACAGATGAACGCAGTCTTCTCTTTGTCTTCAGGATGCATTGGTATCTGGTGATACCCACTTCGCAGGTCTAGTACACTAAACCATTTTGCTCCAGACAAACACTGTAAGGCATCTTCTATTCGAGGAGTAGCATATTTATCTGGGTTGGTTCTCCGATTCAGCGTGCGATAGTCTATGCATAGGCGGACAGAACCATTCTTCTTCCGGACCATTACTATTGGAGATGCATATGGGCTCCTGGACTCTTGGATCACCTTGGTTCTGTCATGCCTCAGCCCTGAGAGTCTGCTGTGGTCAGCCTGGGTCACTTGCTCTCATTACCTGCTTCCCACCTAAGGGTTAACTCTGTGTCTGAACCTGAGGTTTTGCATAAAACCAGACCACACCCTCCTCCCCTTTGCTCTTTCATTTTGTGTTTGTCTCTTCCTGTGTCCAGAGGTCTTGAGAGCTCCCTCTTGTCATTGTATGTCTCCAGATTTATTTTGCTCTGCCGTGCATCCTTGCTGTGTCTGCATTACCTGGGTCCTGCTTGCTGGAAGATCCACTGCGTGGCCCACTATCCAGTGGGTTCAGAGACACTCTAGTGGCTTCCAGCCCTCCAGCTCTCTCCAAGGAGACCAACCTTCTATCAAGGTACATTTGCCTAAAGGCTCCTGCTTCTCCTCAAGCGGATCTGGAGAGAGACTACGTGGTCCACCATCCACTTGCCTATTTTCTGTGTTACTGTTTGTGCTGTGCTGGACTTCTTGCTGTGAACCATTCTTCAATACAGCCTTATTGTACATATACTGCCTCCAGTGTCTGTGTGCCTGCTTATCCCCAGCGCTTGGGATTATATATCACAACACAGAGGCTGTGCCATGGCTCCTTCGTGGCGCGAGCCTGACATAATGAAAGAGCCAAATACCAGGCCCGTGGGGGTTCAAGCTGCACTGGAGGAGATTGTATATCAGTTGCTCGTTGTAGTGGATGATGTGTATACACTAATGGACTCATTTCCCACCACACCTGACCCAGTCAGGCCTATACCAGTGAGCAGAGCATCACAGCAATCTGTTGAGTTTAATCATTCTCCACCTATATGCAGAGCACAGGCACCTTATGTGGAGACTCAGAAGGAAAGGCGTAGAAGGCTGAACCAATGCTTCTACTGTGGGTCAGATCTGCACCGAATAGATCTCTGTCCCATCAGACCTGCTAAGCCTCCAGCCGCTGGTTCTGTGCCACGCCCAGCTGCTGGTCCTGTGCCATGCCAAGCCGCTGGTCCTGTGCCACGCCAAGCTGCTGGTCCTGTGCCACGCCAAGCTGCTGGTCCTGTGCCACGCCAAGCTGCTGGTCCTGTGCCACGCCAAGCTGCTGGTCCTGTGCCACGTCAAGCTGCTGGTCCTGTGCCACGCCAAGCCGCTGGTCCTGTGCCACGCCAAGCCGCTGCCAAATCCCGTCAGACTCCAGTCACTACCAAGCTTCGCCAAGCTGCTGCCAAGCCTCGCCAAGCTGCTGCCAAGTCCCGTCAGACTCCAGTTGCTGCCAAGCTTCGCCGAGTTGCTGCCAAGTCCCGCCAGACTCCAGCTGCTGTCAAGCCTCGTCAGGCTACCAATGTTGGCAAGCTTCGCCGAACTCCTGTACCCAGGAGGCCTGCATCCAGTGTGGTCTCCTCGGAGGAGGAGAGTTCTAAGGAGGACTCGATTGCCGAGTACATGGAGACTCTGCCTACTGAGCCCAGCGAGGAAGAACCCATAGGTGTGGAGCCCACATTCCCCACAGACCAAGAACCTATGGAGGTTGCTCCTCTCCTGGTGGCCTCTACTATGACCCCCCAGACTGCTAAGCATCCTCAAGGTGGTCCTGGACGACAAATTGGGGCCCTGCTTAAGAGACCTGCATTCAATTCGGGGTTCTATGGTTGTGACACCCTACCTTCTGAGACTCAACCAAGCCCACCAGACCAAATCCAGACTCTGTCCATAACCTCTGATGGCTTCATCGTGCCGGACTCTGAGCTTGCTGTATATGAACAGCGCCTGGCAGCTAAGGAGCCAGTTCCTTCACCCATCGTCGTGGGGGTTGCCACCAGCAGCCCTCTCACGCCTGTGCCCCCTGTGACCAGTCCTACTCCTGAGGGCTGCATCTGGGCATCCAACGGGACTTTGGTCCGGAAAGAGGACTTGGAAATCTTTGAACAGGCCCTACATGCTCAAGGGGACATTTATGATGATCCAGACTCAGACTCTGATAGTTGGTGGTAACCTCCTTGCTACTTCCCTGATTTGGGCATGTCCTAGGTGCCCGGAGTGCACCTTGTAAGGAGGGAGGTACTGTCATGCCTCAGCCCTGAGAGTCTGCTGTGGTCAGCCTGGGTCACTTGCTCTCATTACCTGCTTCCCACCTAAGGGTTAACTCTGTGTCTGAACCTGAGGTTTTGCATAAAACCAGACCACACCCTCCTCCCCTTTGCTCTTTCATTTTGTGTTTGTCCCTTCCTGTGTCCAGAGGTCTTGAGAGCTCCCTCTTGTCATTGTATGTCTCCAGATTTATTTTGCTCTGCCGTGCATCCTTGCTGTGTCTGCATTACCTGGGTCCTGCTTGCTGGAAGATCCACTGCGTGGCCCACTATCCAGTGGGTTCAGAGACACTCTAGTGGCTTCCAGCCCTCCAGCTCTCTCCAAGGAGACCAACCTTCTATCAAGGTACATTTGCCTAAAGGCTCCTGCTTCTCCTCAAGCGGATCTGGAGAGAGACTACGTGGTCCACCATCCACTTGCCTATTTTCTGTGTTACTGTTTGTGCTGTGCTGGACTTCTTGCTGTGAACCATTCTTCAATACAGCCTTATTGTACATATACTGCCTCCAGTGTCTGTGTGCCTGCTTATCCCCAGCGCTTGGGATTATATATCACAACACAGAGGCTGTGCCATGGCTCCTTCGTGGCGCGAGCCTGACAGGTTCTTTGCAGTTCATTCAACTGTTCTCGTAGATCATCCAAGTCTCCCAGCGGAACTCGTCTTGACCTTTCACGAAACGGCTTGTCTTCTTGTAATCGAATGCGGTGCTCAGTACTCTTAGCTAGGCCTACGTCGAACTCATCTTTCGAGAACAATTCTCTCCACTTTAGAACTTGAGACTGAAGATGTTTCTTCCATTCAGGTGAAATGGGAGCGTCCTTGGGGTAGAATCTTTCATCTGGAATCTCTTTATCCACTCCCCCTCCTAAATCGGTAGGAGAGAGGGGCGTAGCGGACGCTACTTGCCCGATAGGCATTCGTGCTTTAAGGACTACTGGAGAATCAGACACATTGCACACGCTGACTGAGACTCTTCCTCGTGTTCTTTTCAAAGCTTTAGTGGAGATTATTTCAGGGATTACTACTCCTCCGGCTTCACCCCATGATTAAAATCGGTTTCCAGTACCACATAGGGACCTGGTTGCGATCCGTTCAACTTGACTGAAGCCCGGAAACTCGCTACTTCTCCCGCTTGCAGAACCTTCTCTGTTCCTTCCAATCTCCACAGGCGCCCCACTTCAGCAGGTGCCTTCTGTTCTTCGACCATTCTCTGGTAGACTGGACGTATCATTGGGTGTACTCCTTTAGTAGAACCTTCTTCCAATACGATAGGTGTCAAGAGACATCGCACCAAATCAGTATTCGTCCCCACTATCATGGAACTCCTGTTTGCCCCTGAAGGCCGAGGACACACAATGGCCAATGCATCACAACCTCCAGACTGTCCGATGACTTCGGATCCGATCTCCAACTTCACCTGTAGATACCCGTCATAAGGGAGTTTCTCCGTTCCGATACCACAGATTTCCAGATCCTTCAATTTCTGTAGAGGAATGTGCTTCAAGTGTTTCTCGTAGAAGTCTCGATAGATCAATGTCACTTGAGCCCCTGAATCCAACAGGGCTTTAGTGTAGACTCCCTCCACTTGGATTGGCACAATAGGAGAAGGACAATAGAAAAGAAGAGAGGTGAAGCGCCCACGGAATGTATCTATCCCACTCGCTGAATGTTGTATAGGGGGTTTCTCTAAATACCCGAGTGGCAATTCGTAGATAGAATAACAACACAGCGCTTAAAGAGACCGAAGTCCAAAAAGACAGTGGGGTAGATACTCAATATGTCCATAAACTGAGGTCGTTATCTTTTAAGAGGAGATCTTCTCAAAGCAGTATCGATGGAGTGTACTGTAAGGAGAAAACACAAAAACAGAGGACCAAAATTGCGCAGTAGGACAGTACCCACAGTGAGAGTATCGTACATCAATTATCAACTCACATTCTGTGGAGCCCACAACCGGCTCCCAGGAATAAGGCGAGCAGGGACTTTATATAGGTTGCCCATAAAACCTTCCAGCGACTTCTTCAGGGTTCACCAGATAAGGACACTGTGAGATATTGACAAAAACCAAAAGGCACCTCCTAGTGCGGTAAATCACACACAATTTTGTATTTTAAGGAGATAGCCAAATTAGAACTCACACACTATTGAGCCTCTATTGGCTCCGTCACAATACGCTTAGGGAATCGTAAGGTGTTCCCCGGACCTTCTTTGCAGGAATTATGGAGGCAGACAGCAATAAATTAAAAAAGTTTTAAAACATTTATTTGCTTTTAAAATGGATAGACCATATCTACCAGACTCAAGACCAGGACGCGTTTCGCCAACAAAGGCTTCCTCAGCTGGTTACCAGCTGAGGAAGCCTTTGTTGGCGAAACGCGTCCTGGTCTTGAGTCTGGTAGATATGGTCTATCCATTTTAAAAGCAAATAAATGTTTTAAAATTTTTTTAAATTTATTGCTGTCTGCCTCCATAATTCCTGCAAGAAGGTCCGGGAATACCTTACGATTCCCTAAGCGTATTGTGACGGAGCCAATAGAGGCTCAATAGTGTGTGTGAGTTCTAATTTGGCTATCTCCTTAAAATACAAAATTGTGTTGTGATTTACCGCACTAGGAGGTGCCTTTTGGTTTTGTCAAATATCTCACAGTGTCCTTATCTGGTGAACCCTGAAGAAGTCGCTGGAAGGTTTTATGGGCAACCTATATAAAGTCCCTGCTCGCCTTATTCCTGGAGCCGGTGTGGGCTCCACAGAATGTGAGTTGATAATTGATGTACGATACTCTCACTGTGGGTACTGTCCTACTGCGCAATTTTGGTCCTCTGTTTTTGTGTTTTCTCCTTACAGTACAAACTCCATCGATACTGCTTTGAGAAGATCTCCTCTTAAAGATAACGACCTCAGTTTATGGACATATTGAGTATCTACCCCACTGTCTTTTTTGGACTTCGGTCTCTTTAAGCGCTGTGTTGTTATTCTATCTACAATAGGAGAAGGACCTATCAGCTGGTCAGGAAACTTGGTGGTGGCACCAGGACACTTAGACCCAGTTTGTTGTACCCTGGCCTTCTTTTTGGTCCGTGTAGGTTTTGGGTGTGGATTGCTTCCCCATGACGTAGGTCCGGATGCTAAGGGAGTGACTCTTTCAGTCCTGGCAGGCTCAGCAGTTGGCCAGACTTTGGGCCCTCTCGCCCGCTTAGCCCTGGCTTGACTTTTGGAGCGGGTTTCGACCTCCGGGCACCTAGGTTGCTCCTTCACTTGTGCCCTCTGGCGTTTCCCGCCGGTGAGGTGGATAACAGTCCTTCCAAGGCTTTCAAAAACTCCTCAACTCTATTTCCTTCAGGCTTTTGGCCTTTGCATTGTGCGCGGAAGTGGCCCATTTCTCCACAACTGAAACATCTCTTCTTAGAAAGCGGAGACGCAGTCGCCTGCTGTGATTCGGTTGAAAGACCCTGGCTAGACGCCACAGCAACTCCAGTTGTCTGCATGCTTGTAAGGAACTTCTGCATCTCTGTCACCTTCAACAATACTCGGCACAGTTCCGCGTGTGCCTGTTGCAATTCAGCTTGAGCTTCTTGTACTTTCTTAACAGTTTTGTGCAACTCACCATGTTCAGAGAGGTTTAATTCTTTGACAGCCCTCTCTGTGGATTTAAAAGCGATCAGATGCTCTTGTTCGTCCACGTCGGATCCATATGTATCCAACGAGTCACTTTCAGGCTGCAAACATTCGTTATGCCACACAGGTTGCGCGTAAGCTCTTTCTCCTCTCCTGTAGGATATTTCTTCCAGTAAAGTCTCCTCCTCTCTGACAGCTCGGATCAGTTCCAGGTACTTCAGTTCTTGATTACCTTCTCTGCTTCTCAGCTGCAGCATCACTGGATCTAGAGGTTGAGAGCCCCTCAGGATCTGTTTTATTCGGATCTTATCCACTTCAGCCGGTTCGGCCCCTTTCTTGAGGAGTATCTGGTGCAGAATCTTATCTAGGCGCCTCATATATTCGGTCATTCTCTCACCTTTCCGCTGGTAGGTGTGTTCATACTGATATACGAGCTCTGCAGCCTTTTCCGTTTGCCCAAAAACTTCCTCCAGAACATTTAAATAATCTAAAGCAGTGCAGTCTTTCTTACTCAATTTTAGGTTTCTTACAGCCTCTGACGCAGGTCCCTTTAAGCTCTCAGTGATCCTTTGCTTTTTCTGAGCTTCAGGGACGTCCCACTCATCCAGAGCCTGCATCGCCTGTTCCACCCATTCTTCGAAAGTTTCTTCTCCCGCCGGAGTTGGTACGTTTCCTGTAAAATTTCTCAACCGTCGATAACCAAAGTTACTGTGCGGAGGGCTTGTTCTCTGACACTTAGCCAGCAAATCTCCAATAGTCACTATAAATTCAGGCCCGATCATGGCCAACGGACTGGGCGCAGGAACACTCGCGGATTCGCCACGTGGCGCACTTGGCTGAATCAGTTGGACTTCCACCTCATCGGTCAGCTTCACGCTCGCACCCTGAAAACACACTGGAACACCCTTTCTCCACTCAAAAAGAACATACATGTGAGAGGTATCTGGGTTCTCTTCAATGTCCAGGATTAACCACCGATGATCTGGCGTCAGCGCGGCCACGGCCTGGCGAATCTGATCTTCGGCCCAAGTGTCTGCAGGAATATCCATGACTATACACAATTCTAACTGACCACTGTGCTCCTCACACCACTTGGCAGCAGTGTCTGGATCCATATTAAACCCTTTAAATGCGGTTTTTCCAGAGACTGGATCCCGGAAACGAGCCCCCACGTGTAGCGTTCACTCCCGGAGGAGCCGCTGAAATTGAACCTCGGGTCAGTCTCCCCGCACTAGGGAATAAATATACTCCAGCACCATCGTGGATTTTAGAAATTATGTAGTTTACTAGAATAAATGGCATATAATGAATAACACGGTATACGTAGATATATTTACAGTACTTCGTAATGCGGGAAACGCGCAGCGGAAAAGAAAATACAAGGCTTCGTAATTTGAGAAACGCGCAGCGTAAAAGAAGGAAAAATATATCTGTAACCCCCTTTGTGGTTGGGGAGTGAGTCCCGTACAGGTTATGTCCCAAGGATGTAGGTGTGTGTGTGTGATGGTACCCGGGTACAATATTCAACTGGCCAGTGAGTTATTTATGAGGTATCTTCGACTAGTCAAGTTGGGGCCCTGTGGGTTTTGAAACAAACAGCAGCGTGCTTTCTATTTTCACAATGGCCTGGAAGGCCTCTCACCCATCCGCCCGATACCTGGCGCTCTGCTCGACCCAGGACGTCTCTCCGCTCGATTTTGACTGGGATTTTATGGGTTACCGGATCCACTGTCTTGCTTTTCTGTAGCTGCCGCAAGATGTCCAGCTCACCGCCTGCACTCCCTGTCCGATCAATCTGCGGTGCTCCTAACTCGGGGTCTTCCAGCTCACTCGATATCAGCGTGGGTATTCTGGTGAATCACTGGGTCTTCCTCTTGTAAGGCTGAATAACCCGGTCTTTATCTCTGTCAGGCTCAAGCTGCGCTCCGGCCTGGTCACTGTCACGTTCTGCAGCACTGTGTCTTGCTTCTCTCACTCCCTGGCGCGCTCTGCCAGCTCTATCCACGAGGCTCAGGATGTCAGTGTCTGTGTCCCACCCACTTCCTGTGTCCGCCCGCAAAGCATGCCGGGAAATGTAGTCCCAATGTTCAACGTCTCACATTGTGCTTGTCTCCCTCCGGTGGCCAAAAACAAGTATTACACGGTAGGGGATTTAAAACCAGTGCTACATATATATACATAAAGAAACAAGGGCGGTGTTTGTGAGGGACCCTCACAAACACCCCCCTTGTTTCTCACTGTAATTGTAAAGGATCATCCAGACGTGGACCCCTTGCTTGATGTGCCTAGAAGGGTGTCAGCTATACCCTCCTGACGAGGCCCAAGAAGGCCGAAACGATCGTCGGGGGTTGCTGCACCTCTCGTGCAGGGATGACGTCCTTGGCAATCAGCACTGGCCACCCTTTCTGGGTGAGAGCAGGCTGATTTGCATATGGAAAATTCATCCCTGTAATGGCACAAGCAAGCTAAAACCTTGTTTGTGAGACCTGAGCGGGCACCCACCGTAGAGCAGGCCATTGTGCTGTTGCTCATTCTCAGGACCCTCACAAACACCCCCCTTGTTTCTCACTATATATATACATATAAATCATGGGTATAGCAGTACGTTGTGATTCCTTTTTTATTGGACTAACGTTACATTTAAAAGACAAGCTTTCTAGAGTATAACCCCTCTTCTTCAGGTCTGGATGCTTACTGATCAGTTCCTAGAATTGAACAAGACATAAAGGGTCTCATGGATGGGGGGATTAGATGTCGTAAAAATTGATAGTCAAATGGTGTGTTCAAAATGGGAAAATTTACACATGAGCGATCTTGGGCCCCTAATAAAACCACAATATATATATATAACTAAAAATAATAGTCAAAACCAAGAAAGGAAAACAATAATAAATAGTTACCAATACACGTTTCTCCCTCTGCGTTCAGTCTTCCTCAGTTGGTTCTAGTAAATACAGTGCCTAGAATGACCCACTTAATATGGTCCTTTTTCTTTAAGGATTAATAGTCTCCCACTGTGTGTCCTCCAGACATTATTGTATCTATTCAAACACTACAGTCTGGTGCTCAATGCTTTTTCACCTGGAACATATAATTATATGACAACGGAGTATTTTTTCCTGCTGCCTGCACTAACAGGGATTTATACTATATGGCAGCACAGGGTGCAGAAACCCCTGCCTGTCATTTGATCAGAGGACCCTGCTGATACCGGGAGACAGCCTGTCAGGCAGCAGCAGGAAGAGCAACTGTGAGACCTGGAATCAAGAGGCAGGTGAGTATGGAGGGGTCTCTTCCCCTATGTATGTCCTTCTGTGTATCCCTTTATCTGTCTTTCTCCCTGTTTATGTGTTTGTTCATCTGTCTGTTTTACCATCTGTCCTTATAATTAATCTAATTCTCTATTGTTTTCTCTATTTCCCCTCATTAATGTTCTCTTCCCCACTTTAAAATTTTCTCTTTCCCCCTCTCCGCTTGTCATTTCTTCTCTAGCACTCTATGTCACTTTCACTCTCTACTTTCTAACCCTAATCTGCACCCCTAATCTGTACCCCCAATGAATGCCCCTAATCAATGCCCCTAATAGCTTCTAAATAATCTATACCCCTAATCAATGCTCCTAATAGCTTCTAAACCTAATCTTTACCCCTAATAGCTTCTAACCCTAATCTGTACCCCTAATCAATGCCCTAATATCTTCTAACCCTAATCTGTACCCCTAATATCTTCTAACCCTAATCTGTACCCCTAATCAATGCCCCTAATATCTTCTAACCCTAATCTGTACCCCTAATCAATGCCCCTAATAGCTTCTAACCCTAATCTGTACCCCTAATCAATGCCCCTAATAGCATCTAACCCTAATCTTTACCCCTAGTAGCTTCTAACCATAATCTGTACCCCCAGTAGCTTCTAACCCTAATCTGTACCCCTAATTTGTACCCTAATAGCTTCTAACAATAATCTGTTCCCCTATTGGCTTCTAACCATAATCTGTACCCCTAATCTGTTCCCCAAATAGCTTCTAACCATAATCTGTACCCTAATCTGTTCCCCCTAATAGCTTCTACACATTACTGTATCACAGTGCTGCACAGCAATAAAACTCTCACTCATACATACTACTGTATCGCAGAGCACCATCATTGTTTTTTTAATGTAGTTATTTCTGTTACATAAATTCTGGTCATTCTTGGTATCATTGGAAAGGCCAGGCTCCGGCCGTTCCAGCAATAGGGCTGGTCTAATATTTTTTTTCCAGGGCTGCTTTTTATTCCCAGTCCAGCCCCGACCAAGCTACTAACCAGGCCATAAGAGTTACTCGCCACCAGTTGCTCCACCTAACCCCTACCCAGCCCTTAACTCTGCCCCTAAACACACACCCTTAAATTATCTTATGAAATCACACTGTTAAAGGTTTTATTTATAATAAAGTTACAAAAATAACATTAACAACCAGACATCAGACCACAGATACATGTATACCCAATCATCAGAGCCCAGATACATGTATACCCAGTCATCCGAGCCCAGTGTGAGCAGAGCAAGGAGGCAGGGAAGCTCCTCTCCACCCCCTGCCAGTGACAGAGATGAGCTGGGTCAGGTTAGGCAGCTAATCCCTGCCACCATGCAGCCTGGGGAAGGGGGGCTTCATGGTGTCACCACGGGAATATGAGGCACAAAATAATTCATTTTGCAGCCTGTGTGTGCATTTCCACTCGTCCTCACTTAATTTCCACTCGCCAAATGCTAGTAGGCGAGTGGAAATTTTGAGCCCTGATATATATATATTTAATTATCAGTATATTTTGTATATTTTGGGGGGTTTCCTCTCAAAAATTCAGCCCTGGCACACCCTCCAGACTCGCTACCTGCAAAGATGCTCCCGCACTGCAGAGCGTGCCTGGAGGAAATCCCGCTCTGAAGCTGATTTTGTTCGCTTCATGTTTATTCTCCGGTCATACACCTCTGCCCTCCACTTGGCCAAACAATCCTTCTTCTCATCTCTTATATCTACGCTGTCCTCCAACCCTAAACGGCTCTGGTCCACCTTCAACAGCCTCCTCTACCCACCTGCACCTCCCCCCACAGCTGCCTTCAGCGCTCAAGACCTGGCAGACTACTTCCTCAGTAAAACTTTAACTATCAGAAGCAACATCCCAACACAAGATAGTTATCTGCCACCTCCACTCCCACAGGTCCCCTCTGCCACCCTCTGCCGCTTCCTCCCAGCCACTGAGGAGGAAGTCAATTCCTTATTGTCCTCCTCACATCTCACCACGTGTCTGCTCAACCCCATTCCCTCACATCTAATTCCTCCCCTCTCCTCCTCCCTCACCCCTGCTCTCACACACATCTTCAACCGATCTCTCTCCACTGGCTCCTTTCCATCCGCCTTCAAACACGCGCTAGTTACCCCTTTACTAAAGAAACCATCCCTCGATCCCAACTCTCCATCCAAATACCGCCCTGTATCCCTGCTTCCCTTTACCTCTAAGCTCTTAGAAAAACTAGTCTTCAACCGCCTCTCCCTCTTCCTTTCCTCCAATTCCCTACTTGACCCCCTGCAATCTGGCTTCCGTCCCCTACACTCAACTGAAACTGCCCTCACCAAAGTCACCAACGACCTCCTAACTGCTAAAAAACACGGACACTATTCTATTCTTATCCTGCTTGACCTCTCGGCTGCTTTTGACACTGTTGACCACCCCTCCTTCTACAGACCCTCAACTCTCTGGGTCTCGGGGACACTGCACTTGCTTGGGTTGACTCCTATTTATCCAACAGGTCCTTCTGTGTGTCCTTTGCTGGAAACTCATCCTCTTCATTGCCTCTATCTGTTGGTGTACCTCAAGGCTCTGTCCTTGGTCCTCTGCTCTTTTCCATCTACACCTCCTCCCTGGGCAAAATCATCAACAGCTTTGGCTTTAATTAGCACCTCTACGCTGATGACACTCAGATCTACCTCTCTACCCCTGATCTCTCTCCCCCTGTCCTTTCAAAAGTCAGTGACTGTTTATCTGGCATCTCCTCCTGGATGGCCTCCCACCACCTAAAGATCAACATGTCAAAGACTGAACTCCTACTTATTCCTCCCTCCAATGCCTCCCCACCTCCTGACTTCTCTATCACGGTGGAGGGTATCACCATCTCCCCATCAAACCAAGTTCGCTGTCTTGGAGTTACACTTGACTCTGCTCTTTCCTTCATCCCCCACATCAAGTCTCTTTCCTCCTCCTGGCAATACCAACTGTGTAATATTTCCAGAATTCGTCCATTTCTTACCGCTGTCACCACAAAACAACTCATACACGCCCTGGTAATCTCCCGACTCGACTATTGCAATAATCTCTTATCTGGCCTCCCTCTGTCCCGCCTCTCCCCCCTACAATCCAGTCCTGAACGCCTCCGCCAGGCTAATTCACCTCACCCGCCGCTCTGTCTCTGCCGCTCCCCTCTGCGAGTCCCTTCACTGGCTCCCCATCCACTGCAGAATTAAGTTCAAAATCCTTATCCTTACCTACAAAACCCTCACTAACTCAGCTCCCCACTACCTGTCCTCACTAATCACCAAATACACCCCAGCCCGCTCCCTAAGGTCAAACAGTGACCTGCGCCTAGCTTCTCCCCGCATCACCTCTTCCCATGATAGACTGCAGGATTTCTCACGCGCAGCCCCCACTCTCTGGAACGCTCTCCCATGTACTGTCAGACTTTCCCCTAACTTCTCTTCCTTCAAACGCTCCCTTAAAACGTTCCTATTTAGGGAAGCCTACCACCCAACTCACTGACGCAACCATCAATCACTCTCACCTTACAGTCCTCTCCTCCTGTTTCCAACCCCAACCCTCCCAGATTGTGAGTTCCTACGGGAATAGGGCCCTCATCTCCTCCTGTGCTGTTTGTCAAATGTTGTTCAATGTATTGTAACCCTGTCTATACTGTGCCTATTGTACAGCGCTGCGGAATATGCTGGCGCTATATAAATAAAGAATAATAATAAAAAAAAATAAGAAAAAATATTAACATGTTAAATAGGTCTTGGTGTCTTGATAAAACCAATATCCAAAGTGTTTGGACTGATTTACCCTAGCTAGAGGTAAAGTGTGTAGTATGCACCGTCACAAAACATCAATTGAAAAATGCCTTGTTATTTTTATTTATTTATTAAGAAGTCATGTCTGCATTTGGGATGAGCTGTTCAGTTCGGAGTTCGCATTGAACATCGGCCGTTCGACAGCTCGCGAACTTCGAACTTTTTGGGACGTTCGCCAAAAGTTCTAGAATTTTTTTTTTGAAAAAAGTATAAAAAATGCTTAAAAAATACTAAAAAATCTAGAAATAAAGAGACTCTTTACTGCAGAATATTATAAGCAATGGTTTATTAGATATTGAATTAAAACGGGAATATTTTTAACATTGAAGCCTATGGGATAAAACATTCTTGTTACTAAAACATCAGACAGACACGGCCCTCTAATCAGGCACTGTAGAGGGCAGCCTGCAGGGGCCTCCCAAGGATCCCCTTGAGGAGCATGCGGCCGCCGGATGACAGAGCTGCGACTGTACGGGCTAGCCGCCCGGGTGCATTTGGCAGAGACAGGCAGCGCAGGGAGGGAGCCACTGCACCTGTGGCCACGGTGGACCCCCCCACAACCAGGATCCAGGGAGCCCCCACTTACCACCAGGCTAAGGTAAGGCGACACATTTCTAAAAAATATAAAATCCGAGGACATTTTTAAATGTCCCCGGGAAAATAAAATAAAACCTTCCAGCCCTCATATGATCACCTCCCAGGTTGTTACAGGCCAACCTGCTTGCCCTTGAGGTCCCAATCGTTCAGATCTTCTTAGGCGGTGGGGGTCACCTTAGACGCCTCAGTAGGGGAATAAGATATAAATCTCAAGAGAATTTGGTAGAGTAAATAGAGCTGGAAGCTCTCGAAAAATGTGAGTTTCCACTCTTTTACATGTATACATATACACTTGATTGTGGACATGCAATGTTGCACTATGTACTGTGTCTCTTGCATTTGAGGTATCTACTGCACAAGTTGGACGCATACCTGTCGATGTAAGAAAGAATACCTATCTACAGAGAATCCATCTTCCAAAGCCGGACATTTTTCCATATAATCAACATTGTATGTACTACTGACTGTTTGTGCTCTGTAAGCGTTATTGGCACTTCCCAACAGTTATCCCTTCACTGTATCTCTGTGCATTCTAGTTCCATCTTTCATGCCTATTTCCCTCTAGAGTGTGAAGAAGCGCTGCCAATACTTATTTTTGTTTACGGTCATTTTTTGGATATTGGGAAGATATCTTAGTCTGGCATTTATAGCGACCTTCAGTTTATCTCTCTCCCTATTTTGTAAGCGCACTACCTTCATTCTATTTGTGTTATATTATTCTTAACCTTTATTTCATGGAAAACTCACTGTTCCTTTAAAAACGTGTTTTTTTTTACTTTTTGACCTTGTTTCCTGTCCCCCAGGGCACTACCCGGACCCCCATACACCTTTTATGACAAATATCTTGCATATATGCCCTCTTGGAGGGCACTCTAAAATTCTAACTTTCGAGTCCCATTGATTTGCATTGAGATCGGTACGTGTTCGAGTTCGAACTCGAACTTTTGAAATTGATCGAGTTCGAATGCGAACCGAACACGGGGGTGTTCGACTCATCACTAGTCTGCATTTGGAAAATGTTATCTGAGAAATAAAAACACTGCAAATTACATATTTTTAGAAACTACACAGACAGCCACATAAATAAATGGTTACTAGTATTTCTACTACAAAAATTGGGTTCACAATAAAAATACAGGTAATGGCACTTTGGTTAAAACGTTAATATTACATTTCTTTAAATGTGGAAGAATCTTTGTAAAGGTGGTAATTTTTAAAACTTTTTTATGTAGTTCTGGCCCTCTTGTCGGAAAAATAGAGCCCCGTTTATTGGATTCAGTCTAGATAAAGTCAGGAGCCCCAATACACCACTCACACTACCTGAATTTATTGACATATTTTTGTACATTAAATTGAAATAAATTGCAAATAAGGAATATATTTATAGAACGTACTCTATCAGTTGTTCCAATGAGCAGTTGATGGTATTTCTACATAAAAATAGGCGAATGGTAATTAACAGAATATGGAACATGGCCACAAAACACATTTAGGTTTTTACTCTTTGAAACAAGGAACAATCTTTGAAAACACTCCTCAAACTCAATCTTCCAGTGACAGGGCACATCACAGGCCTTATTGCTTGAGCAGAATGTAGGCACTGGCGTGGGAAATGGAGAGGTAACTAATCCTGCAGGAAGACGGCATGATGCCAATGTCCGCATTCTAAATTGAAAGTGACGAAAATAACTTTTTCATCCTTTTTGTTTCTTTCATTTACTTTAAGTTTATAACAGGACATCCCTCAAATAATATCACTGAAAAAAATGTAAAATATTTTTCAAATTACGCTCATTCTGTATTCCTATGACTCATGGAAGTTGAGATATTGCGGTCTAGTGCCCCCAAACTCCCCAATTCCATACCATTATCTGCACTGTCAGGGTTATTGGTTTTGGTGAAGTGATGTGATAGATCTTGTCGCCAGCCGCCTGGTGTTCCCATGGTGAGTCTGACTGTCAAAAGATTGCTTCTCCAGAGCAAAATACACCTTTAACTGTAGGATCTGGATGGTAAAAGTGTTAATGGATGTATGGGAAATGACACACATTCCAGAGGGAAAAAACATCTTTCTATGGATCCTTTCCATTAATTGGTTAATTATGCCCAAAATATAATATTTTTGGAAAGGGCATCTTCATATATCTGACTTTGGGGCCCCTAGACATTGAAATAACAGAGGTCTAAATGGCACCGTTTGTTAAGCCGTGTGTTGACTATGAGCAAATGACAGCTGCCTGCCCAAACTCCCTCAAATAAACCCCAACTCCACCCATGCCTGATTCAACTCAACCTACATCAGTCATGTTTTGTATGCATGGAGTCTGTACTTTGGTCTTTTCCATGTCTTCTCTTGCCATGCCACCTCCCATACTGTTTCCCCCAGTCTGTTCCCGAGTCACATGGATTAAACATATTCACTCTTTACTAGACAATTGACACTCAGACATCATACTTATAGGTTAGATTGAGGAAAGAACACTCCTACTAAGAAACAGCTATGCGAATTACCTTAATAAGCTAATATTACTCAGAATTACTCAAAAAATTGGTATAAGTAGCACCACTTTTTTTGCTAAACCAACTTTAACCTATACTTGGTTTGGTGTATGCCATTGAGTAGATTGCAAGAATCAAAGAAATATATTCAGTGTACATAGCAAATCTCCAAGATACAAGCAACCTGGATAAGTACATACAGTCAGGTCCAGAAATATTGGGACATCGACACAATTCTAACATCTTTGGCTCTATACACCACCACAATGGAGTTGGAATGAAACAACCACAATGTGCTTTAACTGCAGATTGTCAGCTTTAATTTGAGGGTATGTACATCTAACTCAGGTGAACGGTGTAGGACTTCCAGCAGTTTGCAGATGTGCCTCCCACTTGTTAAGGGACCAAAAGTAATGGGACAGAATAATAATCATAAATCAAACTTTCCCTTCTTAATACTTGGTTGAAAATCCTTTGCAGTCAATCACAGCCTAAAGTCTGGAACGCATAGACATCACCAGACGCTGGCTTTCATCCCTGGTGATGCTCTGCCAGGCCTATACTGCAACTGTCTTCAGTTCCTGCTTGTTCTTGGAGCATTTTCCCTTCACTTTTGTCTTCAGCAAGTGAAATGCATGCTCAATGGGAATCAGGTCAGGCGATTGACTTGGCCATTGCATAACATTCCACTTCTGTCCCTTCAAAAACTCTTTGGTTGCTTTTGCAGTATGCTTTGGGTCATTGTCCATCTGCGCTGTGAAGCGCCGTCCAAATGAGTTCTGCAGCATTTGGCTGAATGTGAGCAGATTATATTGCCCGAAACACTTCAGAATTCATCCTGCTGCTTTTGTCAGCAGTCACATCATCAATAAATACAACAGAACCAGAGAACCAGTTCCATTGGCAGCCATACATGCCCACGCCATGACACTACCACCACCATGCTTCACTGATGAGGTGGTATGCTTAGGATCATGAGCAGTTCCTTTCCTTCTCCATACTCTTCTCTACCCATCACTCTGGTACAAGTTGATCTTGGTCTCATCTGTCCATAGGATCTTGTTCCAGAACTGTGAAGGCTTTGTTAGGTGTTGTTTGGCAAACTCTAATCTGGCCTTCCTGTTTTTGAGGCTCACCAATGGTTTACATCTTGTGGTGAACCCTCTGTATTCACTCTGGTGAAGTCTTTTCTTGATTGTTGACTTTGACACACCTACACCTACCTCCTGGAGAGTGATCTGGATCTGGCCAACTGTTGTGAAGGGTGTTTTCTTCACCAGGGAAACAATTCTTCGGTCATCCACCACAGTTGTTTTCCGTGGTCTCCCGGGTCTTTTGGTGTTGCTGAGCTCACCGGTGTGTTCCTTATTTTTGAGAATGTTCCAAACAGTTGTTTTGGCCACACCTAATGTTCTTGCTATCTCTCTGATGGGTTTGTTTTGTTTCTTCAGCCTAATGATGGCTTGCTTCACTGATAGTGACAGCTCTTTGGATCTCATCTTGAGAGTTGACAGCAACAGGTTCCAAATGCAAATAGCACACTTGAAATGAATTCTGGGCCTTTTATCTGCACATTGTAATTGGAGTAATGAGGGAATATCACACACCTGGCCATGGAACAGCTGAGAAGCCGATTGTCCCATTACCTTTGGTCCCTTAACAAGTGGGAGGCACATCTGCAAACTGCTGTAAGTCCTACACCGTTCACCTGAGTTGGATGTACATACCCTCAAATTAAAGCTGACAGTCTGCAATTAAAGCACATTGTGTTTGTTTCATTCCAACTCCATTGTGGTGGTGTATAGAGCCAAAGATGTATTCAGCAAGCACCACAGGGTCCCCGAATTGCAGGGAAAAGCTGCCGCAAACCCGACGAAAACTAACTACAAAACCCACCGAATGCACGCCGAAAACCCTCAAAAACATTTGGATTAACCTGCTGAAAACAACAGAAAAAGCCAGAGCAGGAGCCGATCGCACACAGCGAAGCAGCCGAAGCAGCTGAGACCGCAGACAGAGGGAGGTGAATAAATTAGCAAAATAGTTTGTGTGAATCTGTGAAAATGAAACGCTGTTTGCAAAGAAACTACTGAGCGAAAATGGAGGAAATTTACATATGAGGTCCAGGGAATGATAATAAAAAGGGCTGTTACAGAAAAAATAAGTAAACTTTAAAAAATAAAAAAAATCAGAAAAATGCTTAAAGTATCCTAAAAAAATCTATAAATAAAGAGACTTTTTGCTGCAGAATTTTATAATGAATGGTTTATTAGATATTGAATTAAAACGGGAATATTTTTAACATTGAAGCCTATGGGATTCTCCTGAATAAACTTGCCGAATTAAACCACCGAATGGCAGAGCATTAGGGGAACCTTTCACTGCTGGTTTGTGTTCTCTGAATAGCCGAAGCAGTGCTTTTCATGGGGATTTCTCTGCCCTCGAACAGGCACCGAACAGGCACCGTATGTGCAGGCAATTCGTCAGGATTTGGCGAATTGCCTGCTCTCTGGATAGCCGAATGGCCAGGAAAGGTAAACGAACACTGATTTTCAGCGTTCGGTTACCTTTCTCAAGCAATTCGATCTCTTTGGATAACCCTGTTTGTCCCTTTTTAGCTCTTCATGATTCTCCTAATCTATCCATCTGCCACCATGTTTCTGCACAACATCCCCTCAGCTCATAGTCATTGGGAATCAACCCAAGAAAACCAATGGTCTGACACATGTCGATCTAAAACCACTGTGGTCTTATATAAGCCTGTTGATAGTAATTATTTGCAATTATTGTAACCAATAGTTAACAATGACTTTCATTTTAATTGGAGGAATTCAAAGAAGAGTCTCTGTATAGAAATGGTAAAATATCTGAGTTTTTTTTTTCTTATATATCTGCTGTTCCACAAATCATCAATTAATATCAAGGTTAAAAAAATAATAAAACAAATTTAATTGTTCTCTCTGTGTACTTTCAAGTATTCATAAATGTAAAACATTCAGCAGGAAATGTAAAAGGTAAAAGTAACAGTGCTGTATAACATATAACTGTTTGTTTGCAGCACTAACTAATACGTAAATAAAAATATGATCCTACATTGCTTATGCCTACCACAACATTCCCCAGAAGGATATGTATGTCCCAAGTTGGTTAACCACAGAAGAACAATCATTAGGTTGACATAGATTGACATTGCGGAGGGCTTATGCAATATATGACGATATTTTGTAACTAAAAAATAAAAAATAAAAATATGTATTTATTGAAATGCACAGAGATTATTTTTTTTTCTCTAAACCAGCAAAAATAGCCAACTTGTGAAGAACTCCAAATCAACAAACATTTAAATTAAATGCTATTGCGTAGAATATCTTTAACGCTAAACGCATTTCACACTTTTAGTAATTAAATCTGTATTTTTTGGCCTTAAAATTGAAGGTATCTCTTCGCCATCACATGTCTCCTGCATTTGAGAGCCGTCTCATGAACACAGGTTATGTATAGATGAAACTGAATTCCTTATTAGCAGAGCCAATCTTGGCATAGCCATGACCTACAGGTCTATTCACTAAAATGTGAAACTCAGGAGAATTGGTAGGACAAGAGAACAATCTAGACCAAATGGAAGAAATTTTCTGGTTTGGCTATTTTGACCTAGAATTTTCACTTCTCCTGCCAATTCTCCTGAGCTTCACCTTTTGTGAAGAGACCTGCAGGTGTTTACGTTAGTTCCGTACACTTTAAAGCTATTATTTAGGTGTTCAGCAATAGATTCCTTGTTAAGTAATAACATAAATGGGCAAGTGAAAAAAATCTCAGGGACTTTGAAATGGGCTAAATTGTAAAGACTAGACAACTGGGTCAGAGTATCTCCAGTTCATATCTAAAGGCTAGTACCTGCCAAAAGTGGTGAAAGGAAGGACCCCTGTGTCTCCTGAACCAGAAAAAGATAGAGGAACATGCAGACCATGGTCTTTCCAGTGATACCAAACATGACCAAGTTATATGTACAACTAATTAAAAAAAAAATCATTTTTTTCCTATAATGCAGCACTATTGTTCACTTTTCAATAATAACGTGAACAATGATGCTGCACTAGATTACCTTCTCATTTCCCATGATGCTAACGAGTGTGAAGGTTATGGCACAATGCATTATTATGCATAGGTCAAACAAAAACCTGAAACTGGGGACTGCTGCAGGGGGCTCAATGGGCCCTTTGGAACACAGGGGAGAAATGTCTCAGCAGCGAAGGGGTTAAGGGACCTGGTGCTAAGGTGTTAGTGCCAGATAACGGCTGGATGGAGTAGAGGTAACATCACTGGTCTATAACCGTGGTGACCCATGTTTGAATCCCGGCCAGAGCACCTCTCCAGTAAGTGTCCTTGGGCAAGACACCTAACGGTACATACAAGCCTACAACACAATATCGGCTGTGGAGTCCAGTGGTAACATCTCCACCCTTCAACCGTGGAGAATCAAGTCAAATCCTGTTCAGCACATCCTTTTAATGCAACTGTGGAGAAACAAGTCTCGACTTTACGAGAAGCGGGTGCAACCTAACAGCCAGGTCACTGATCTACAGTCATAGAAAGATGACCCAATCCCACTCAGAAGGCACCACCAACGAGTGTCCTTGGGCAAGACACCCAATGATACGGATGTGTCTACCTCACAAAATTCTTGTACATCTCATTGATTGTAAGTTCCCTTGGGTTTATTGTTCCCCTGAATCAGGTCATCATCCATGTGTGGAATTCTATCTGATCTTGTAAAGCACCGTGGAATATGTGGTGCTATATAAATAAAGGATAATAATAATAATAATAATAATAACCACAGGAAACATTCAGAGGTCTTGAGAAGTCCATTCCTCGATGACTCAGAACCATTTCAACAGCACAAGCTACTGACGTAGCTGGTCAGTATGTGTATATAAATAATCATATTTGAGTTTGTGGTGAATCAAGTACAACTGACTATTGTGACTTGAGGGACAGAGCTCATGGGGAGTTTAAGCATCCATGAACATGTTTTCATGCATTTAGGATTATGATGAAAAAGCAGAGCACTCAAATGCAGCTGTACACTGAGTGGCCAGATTATTATGACCACCTGACTTTTTTCGGCAAATTGGCTATAATTTTGCGATGAAGTTGCTAGAGAGCAAGACCATTATAAATAGGGAAGCGGGTTGTTTAACACGACAGTAGTAGTGATTTTTTTCTGAAGATATGGATAAACAATGCTTTTTAACAGCCTTCAAATGTGGGATGATTGTCGGCGCTCAGAGCCATGGAGCAAGTATCAGCAAAAGAGCAGAATTCATTAAATGTTCAAGAGCAGCTGTTGTTAAATTGTTTAAAGACTGGACTGTTTAAAGACTAGAGCTGAAAATCTGTGTCTGAACGTGCGAATTGTGGCCGTCAGCGACTAGTCAATGTTAGGGCAGAGCGGAGAGTGGCAAGACTGGTACAAGACAACAGAAGAGCAACAGTGCATCAAATTACTGCAGATCTTAATCAGGGATCCTCTCAAATGATCTCTGAACACACTAACATTCCCATACGATGCAGTGAACGGCGAATAGAAGTCGAAGGCCTGTTCAAACATCTTTGCTGTCTGCAGTTAACAAGATAAAACATCTCCAATTCGCACAGGAACACAAGGATTGGACAGTCGAGCATTGGAAAAAAGTCATGTGGTCCGATGAATCACGTTTCCAGTTGCATCATGCAGATGGCAGAGTGAGAATTTGACGGAAACAGCATGAAAGCATGCACCCCATATGCATGAGTACAACCCTTCAAGGTGGTGGGGGCAGTGTTATGGTTTGGATCCCTTTAATTCGTGTGGAACAACGTCTGAATAGCACAACATTCCAAAGCATCGTTGCTGATCAAGTTCATCTTTTCATGTTGATGGCATATCTCAATGGAGATGGCTTCTTCCAACAAGACAATGCGCCATGCCATGGTGCACGTATTGTGCAAGAGTGGTTTCAAGAACACAAGGGAGAATTTACCTTGCTTAGGTGGCCCCCACAATCTCCAGATCTCAATCCAATTGAGCATTTGTGGGACAAAGTTGAAAGAGCCATCAGGCAGCTGGTTCCACAACCATCAAATCTCACAGAACCGTACAGTGCTATTCATCAGGCATGGTGTCAGATTCCTCGCATCACCTTTCAACATCTCGTGGAGTCAATGCCAAGAAGAATCGCCGCTGTATTGAAGGCAAAAGGTGGCCCAATGAAGTACTGATGTGGTCATAATAATCTGGCCACTCGGTGTATATCCAATTATTGACAAGTATTTTAAGGAGAAATAATAAAGTTATTAAAGAATTAAAAGTTATTAAAAAAAGAGTTAACATTTTTTATAACTATGGATAAAATTTGAAACAATGTATATTAGAATAACATATTTTGAGCACAATGTGTATAACTATAACAATTCTTGAAGAGTTTTAAGAGTTGTGGTACTCATGAACGCAAAGCAAGTACTTAAATAATCATCTATTCATAAAATCATTTACCTTTCGTGAAAAAAGAATGAGAAGCAGATGACAGTTATCAAATGTAAATATTTAATGGACGGAATGTTTAATTTGTCTTTAATTATTTTTTAACAACCATTGTGGCCTATTCTGACCCAACATGCTGAAATAAGACCACCACCAGGGTTTTTCTCTATCTGGTGAAATTTCTCCATCCTCTCCTGGTTCTCCTCGAGTGCCATGGGAATGAGGATCAAAACGATCCAGGGGGTCAAAACGTTCATAAATGTCCTCTGGAAGAGTCTTATCAAATCTTTGATTTTTAATCTCTGTGCGTTTTAATACAAAGTCCACTCGCCCTGGTCTTGTCATTTTAGCTGGCAAGGTGATTTTTTTTGTAATTTTTGTGTAGCCAAATGCTTCAGCTGAGACTATGTGAACCCCAGGAATCAGAAGTCGCCAGTAGTCACCATCTTCAGCTGAAAAAGAAAAATATATGAGTTTTTTTTGTATTTTTTGAGAGGTGAAGTATAATTATTTTCCGAAGTAAGGGAGAAGCCATAAAGCTCACATCACTTTAGACATTCCAAGGCACAGGATGAGCACTGACTAAGCTGTTCAGTCCAACGAGTAATAGAAGCAGCATAACGTTATAAAGTTTCTTAGGTGTTTATTTAACCCCTTCACTACTAAGGTCAACTATACCTGATGCTCAAAGCCCCTGCAGTAGCCCAATATCTTGTAATCCCAGTATGGTCATATTCTGTGCACTGAATTTTGCTACCTGAAAAAAAAAATATTTTGCAAATATGCTCTAGAATGTGCCTCTCTAAAAAGTTTCTTATGAGGGGTACATTATTTTTTACACTGCAATGGAGAGATGTTTTCCATAAATCCTGGCAGTGGTTCTATGGAAAACTAATTGACAGTGAAGAGGTTCAATGTCAATGAAATGTTAACTAATCTACAAATTTCATAACCAAATATTCCATTTTGGTTATTTTTTCCAGTTTTCTTGTAATTGTAATTTAGCAATTTGGTTTTCATTTTACTCAAATGTCCTATTTAATAAAAAAAATCCATCTTTTATAGCTCAAATGCACCATATTATACATTTTTTTTAAATGTCAGGCACAAACTCACATTCCAATTTACAGTTGCGTTCAAAATTATTCAACCCCCAATGCTGTAAAGGGTTTTAGGGAATTTAGTGTACATTTGTAATTGTATTCAGAATGAAATCCTACAAGGACTTTTTAAAGAACCATATGCAACTAAAATGACATCAATTGGTTTTGTAATACAGTAGTACATGTTTCTTTTGTGAATTCTTCATTGACACAATTATTCAACCCCTTAAAGACTACCACTCTGAAGAACAGAGGTTCATTCAAGGGTTTTCAATCAGGTATTGAAAACACCTGTGGATGTCACGGAGCAGCAATAAAGCATAATAAGCACCAATTAGGCAGCTTTAAAATGACTGTGATACTCAGCTCCTTCTAGACATTTACTGGTGTGGTTACAAACATGGTGAAGTCAAGAGAATGGTCCAGGAAGACAAGAGACGAGGTGATTACTCTTCACACAGGAAGGGCAATGGCTATAAGAAGATTGCAAAGATGTTAAACATACCAAGAGAGACCATAGAAAGCATCATTCGCAAATTCAAGGCAAAGGGCACTGTTGAAACGCTACCTGGTCGTGGCAGAAAGAAGATGCTGACTTTGACTGCTGTGCGCTACCTGAAGCGTAGAGTGGAGAAAAGTCCCCGTGTGACTGCGGAGTAACTGAGAAAAGATTTGTCAGATGTGGGTACTGAAGTTTCAGCTCAGACAATACGGCGCACACTGCGTAATGAAGGCCTCCATGCCAGAACTCCCAGGCGCACCCCCTTGCTGTCTCCAAAGAATTAGAAGAGTCGACTGCAGTATGCCAAAAGTCATGTGGACAAACCACAGAAGTTTTGGGATAGTGTTCTGTGGACTGATGAAACAAAATTAGAACTGTTTGGGCCCATGGATCAACGCTATGTTTGGAGGAGGAAGAACAAGGCCTATGAAGAAAAGAACACCTTGCCTACTGTGAAGCATGGCGGGGGGTCAATCATGCTTTGGGGCTGTTTTGCTTCTGCAGGTACAGGGAAGCTTCAGCGTGTGCAAGGTACCATGAATTCTCTTCAGTACCAGGAGATATTGGATGACAATGTGATGCAGTCCGTCACAAACCTGAGGCTTGGGAGACGTTGGACCTTTCAACAGGACAATGATCCCAAGCATACCTCCAAATCCACTAGAGCATGGTTGCAGATTAAAGGCTGGAACATTTTGGAGTGGCCATCGCAGTCACCTGACTTAAATCCGATTGAGAACCTCTGGTGGGACTTAAAGAAAGCAGCTGCAGTGCGCAAGCCTAAGAATGTGACTGAACTGGAGGCTTTTGCCCATGACGAATGGGCGAAGATACCCGTAGATCGCTGCAAGACACTTGTGTCAAGCTATGCTTCACGTTTAAAAGCTGTTATAACTGTAAAAGGATGTTGTACTAAGTACTAAGATTGAATGTCACTTGGGGGTTGAATAAAACTGATAATGATGTGAGCACAGAAAAGACATTTGTGGTTATTTCATTATAAATGTTATGTTATATTTGTCTGACCTACACGTGCCTCTTTGATTTAATTGTAAGAAAGATGACTGAATGATCAAAATCAATGTCAAACTGGCCAAAACACTCAATTTCAGTGGGGGTTGAATAATTTTGAACACAACTGTATATTTCCTAACCCACTGTAGTTGTAACATGCAATATTTGTAGCTTGCAAGGGGCAGCACACTACCTTTATTTTGCTACGATTGTTCTGTTTCTATTCAGATTATCTCAGAGTTGTGTTTTCAGATTATTCTGGCGATTATGTAATAGCTATGAAGCAATTTTATAAAGACTAAATTCTAAAGAAATTAGAATTTAGTGTTTGCTGAGAACTATTCTTGTAAGCATGTTGTCAATTTATAAACATATCAATGACGTAAAAGATTAATATATTTTAAGAATATTTGTGCACCTATTAATCATATCAATTATTGAACTATCAAGGTTTGATTAATTGTCTTTGCATTCATATTTACATGGTCTCCCAAAAACACAGATCAAACCATTACTTGGCTGTTTGTTTTTTCTTGATAAATGTATGCTCTGTTTTGTTAAACCCATGCTCTCATAAGGCCGCCCCTCCCCCTCACCAGGTCGTAAATAAATTTACCCTATACAGCCCACACGATCTGATGCAAACTCTTTCTTCAGCAGCCCGGCCACAAGCTCACATCTCCCTCAGCCACAGAGCCTGCTTCTGGACTCTGCTGTCCCACCCACCCAATGATGGTCTGAAATTTGTGGCTTACTATCCAGCTGCTTCCACTTTGCAAATCACCCTAATTAACCCAAGGTTCTAGCCCTTCCCATGATATGTTAATCTGTATATTTGTGTTTTGTTTTTAATAGTTTGCATTTTATTACTTTGTATTTCTGTAACAACTGTAACCACTCAATGTTCTTGAACCCAGGACATACTTGAAAATGAGAGAAATCTCAATGTATCCTTCCTGGTAAAATCCTTTGCAAATAAATAAATAACTAAATTACTAAGATCGAATGTCTTTAAGACTAATACTTATTATAATTGTTCAAAAGTGAAATTTTTTTGATTTTAGTTTAGTAAATTCTCTTTAAAGTTGCCCAATTCTCAAATTTAAAATAGTTTTGACAAATTTTTCCAAAATTAATTAATATTATTATAGAACACAATAGAATGCTAACAATACAAAATATGAATGTGCACGTGTGTACAAACACTAACAATCTATTTAGAAACTACAATGTATAAATAACTCTTCATATAAGTTCGATGTTCAAAACCAAATCTTTATAAATCCGTATGTTTCACTTGAGGATTTATGGCTTTGCCAATTGTGTTAAAGTGTGGATATCAATAAACCTATAGTAGTGTCATGAAGGCTGGTTTACCAACAGTCTTTGTAGTGCTTTACAAAATAGTAAACCCTTTCACTACCAAGATCAACTTAACTTGATCTTAAAACCTCCTTTAGGGGCCTGAGATGTTGATTCAATCTGATCTTACTACGGAGCAATGCAAATACATTTTTTTTATTCTAAAAGGAGTTTGTTTCCAAATTGTTTCCAGAATGTGTCTCTAAAGATTCAGCACCTCCGACATGTCAAATGCTGCAGTCGTGCTATTTGGCCATACTGTATGGGTGCTGTAAAATACTTTTCCATTAAACCACTTGTTCCTGACAGTGGTTTGATAGAAAAGCACCTGGAAGAAAATGGGTGTAATGAGAAACATTTGGATGTGTCCAGTATTTAAATTACAAAGTATTTACTATCATTATTCTAGGGATAAAAAAAAAAGAAAGGAAAATACCTGTGATTATATCATGACGAATTCCTCTCACTGAAATGCGAGCTTTTTTAATCGGATTTCCATATTCATCCTTTACTACACCTTTGATTCCTCGGTGAACCTAATATCGCAGAGGTGAGAAGAAAAACTTTAGAGTAATGTGCACGTAACATATTTCACACTAATCCTTCTTTTTTACAAGTATAAGGCTGACATCATTGGTGACCGGCAGGTGGGATGTTCAAATCCTGTCTTTCTGGCGCGTAAGCTCCTCTGCTTCAAACAGCAATATCTACACAATGGGACCAGAGGGAGGGTGGAGAAGGGAGTAGAGAGGGCACGCCATGCTGCCTGAGCATTTTAATAAGATAAAGTGGTCAGAGTGTGTAGTGTGTCCCTTTAAAAATACCATTTTACAATACAGTGACGTATCTTTAGAGGTGTGCACGGCTGAAAAATTTTGTTTAGTTCAGCTTTAAAATAATTTTTTTTTGAAATTTTGTTTTGTATTTCATTTAATTTTGTTTTGGATCGATTCGAAATTTGTTATCAATTCGATAATAGATATATCAATTTGAATTTTGGTTCACTAAAAAAAAAAAAAATTCATAAAATTTCGCTGTTAAAAGACAATCTAGGGTTAAATATTAAGCTGTCTCACAGATATAGTACAAGAGGCAAATTAACAAGGACAGGCTGCTTGTGAAACAGTGAAACAAAATTAATTTGTTTCATAAAGTTGTTTGCTGACTGTAGTACTTGTATTGTATGTATTGTAATTTAAGATCAATTCGATAGTGGATATATCAATTTGTTTTAAAATAATTTTGTTTTCGGAATTTTGTTTCGTATTTCAGAACTTACTTTGTTTCGGATTTCATTTAGTTTTGGATCGATTCAAAATTTGTTATTGATTTGAATAGTTGATATATACAGGGTTATCCAAAGAGATTCGAAAAGTCACCGCACGTTTGGTGACTTTTCGTTCTCTTCAATTCGGTTCCTTTTGCCGATCCCATTTCGGTGACCCTGCGGTGTATTCAGCAAGCACCACAGGGTCCCCGAATTGCAGGGAAAAGCTGCCGCAAACCCACCGAAAACTAACCACAAAACCCAGCGAATGCACGCAGAAAACACGTAAAAACATCTGGATTAACCTGCCGAAAACCACGGAAAAAACCCGACCAGGAGCCGATCGCACGCAGCCGAAGCAGCCGGGAATTTTTGAAAATAAAACGCTGTTTGCAAAGAAACTACTGAGCGAAAATGTCTGAAATTTACATATGAGGTCCAAGGAATGATAATAAAAAGGGCTGTTACAGAAAAAACGTTAAAAAAAAAATCGGACTTTTAAAAAAAAAAAAAATTCAGAAAAATGCTTAGAATATCCTAAAAAAATCTATAAATAAAGAGACTCTTTACTGCAGAATTTTATAATGAACGGTTTATTAGATATTGAATTATAACGGAATATTTTTAACATTGAAGCCTATGGGATTCTCCTGAATAAACTTGCCGAATTAAACCACCGAATGGCAGGACATTAGTGGAACCTTTCACTGCTGGTTTGTGTTCTCTGAATAGCCGAAGCAGTGCTTTTTCATGGGGATTTCACTGCCCTCGAACAGGCACCGAACAGGCACCGTATGTTCAGGCAATTCGCCAGGATTTGGCGAATTGCCTGCTCTCTGGATAGCCGAATGGCCAAGAAAGGTAACCGAATGCTAAATTTCAGCGTTCGGTTACCTTTCTCAAGCAATTCGGAGCTCTTTGGATAACCCTGATATCGTTTCGAAGTTCGGATTACTAAATAAAAACAATTAATCAAATTTGTCTTTTATGATGACACAGTATAATGAATTAAATTTGTTAGATACCTTTTCGTTTTGAATTCGGATCAAATCGAATTCGTTATTTCGGAAGTACTTCCGAAATGCGAATTAACAAAATTCGTTACGTATTCCAATTTGTTAGGAAACGAATGCACACCTCTACTTGGAACCCAACTGGGAAACCAAACCAGAATAACACTTTTAAGGTTGCTAGAACTGAGATTTGTTCCAACTTGACTGTTATTATCAAGGTTTTGCAAGTTAGCTGCAGTATTAAGTCATTACAACATTGTGTTTTATGTGCAGACCCTTTATTATACATTCAGTTTAGCCGTCTTCATGCCTCCGGCCTTCTTACATTACCGACCTACGATAGACTCACTCTACCTTAAAACGGAACTGGAAATTACATTTAAGAAGCAGAATATTTTTTATAAGTGAATAATTAAATGAATTTAATCGCAAAATTGTGCCCGCGATTCCGAGCTTAATTTGTATCATCGTGCTTTACACAGCTGTTTATCAATACGTAAACTGCCATCTCAAACACTTTACTTAAAGACACTACTTTCCTAAATTACATAATATAAAGATAAGAAATAATTGCATTAAACCGTCCTGCCCAGCGTCGGGATAATAGAACAAATTGAAATTTCTCTTCCAAGTAAAGAGTATCTGTTATGCCTCAACGTATTAAAGGTTTCAATTGGCCCTGGCAAATTTCTTGTGTTATCTGAAGTAATTCACTAAGTTTTATCGGTGCATTTTATCGGCCTTCTGCATTTGTTCAATAACTTAAAAAGGCTAGACTTTTACCATGTCTCCATTTTTCAAATCTTTAATCTTGAGAGCTTAATGTGTAATGTGTATGGATTTTTATCTTTGTCTTGCAGTACTCACAAAAACTAAACAAAACAAAAAAAACACACAGTGTTCACCAGAGAGCTGTAAAATGAAATGGGCCTGGTGGTCTGAACTCTAGTACTTATGTTCTAATAAAACTCACCACAAGGAACATTAATGTTCCTAAAAGAGAGCCTGTAATACTCTGGAGATTCAGCCGGTAACATCAATATCTTCACTGTTAGTTAAAGAAAAATAAAGAAACCAGAAGCATAGACTTGGAAGTGGTCATTGTTAGAGTACTAAGGGGAGAACATATATTTAAAAGATGCTGTTAAGTTTGTTGTTCAGAAATAGATGCAGCTGATTTTGGATTTAATGTGGGGTTACATTTATTACTTAATGGCTGGTTACTAATAATTGTGTTACAATACAAGCATTTTGTCTGTTTGTTCTGTTTGTTCTTTTTTTACCAGTCTATATTGTAAGGTGGACCATGGAAAACCGTTGCATGTCTAGTAAATGATAAGATTTTGATCACTTGCTCATGTTATGAACGGTAGGCAACTTAACTGCTGAACTTGTGGATCTCCAATATACTATGGGGCTTATTCAGAGATCACTGAAATGTCACCAACATTTCAGTGCTCTCTCGTTCCCCGAACTTCGGGGAATCAAAGTTCCCCACCCTGCGTTGAATTCAGCATTCACTGCAGGGTCCCTGAACTGCAGGGAATGAGCCGCCGCCAGCCCAACGCAAACTCGCCGGCCGCAAACCTGCTATAAACCCGTCGCCTGCCACCACCAGCCCGCCGAACATCTGCTGCAAACACGCCGAACATCCGCTGCAAACCCCTCCGAACATCCAGAGGGCCGACAAATGCAGCCGACAAGCCACCGTACGGGTAAAAAAACAAAAATGATTGAAAGTGTTAAAATTTAAAAAGGTCTGTTACAGAAAAAAGAAAAAACGCCTTAAAAAAAACCAAAGAAACATTTTGCCGAAAAAGTCCTGAACAATTCCCAAAAGATTCTAAAAAAAAAATCATTAAATAAAGAGACTTTTTACTGCTGATTAAAATAATAAACGATTTATTAGATATTGTATAAAAACGGGAATATTTTTAAAATTGAAACCTATGGGAGTCGCCTGAATAAACCTGCCGAATGAAACCATCGAACAGCAGCCGTCGAAAAGGCACCTTACTTGCAGGCAGTTCGCCAAAATTTGGGGAACTG
Organism: Leptobrachium leishanense; assembly: GCA_009667805.1. Classification (NCBI taxonomy): domain Eukaryota; kingdom Metazoa; phylum Chordata; class Amphibia; order Anura; family Megophryidae; genus Leptobrachium; species Leptobrachium leishanense. The sequence continues at coordinate 507,082,141 of CM019063.1, read as the reverse complement.
CCTGCTCTCTGAATAGCTGAATGGCCCCGAAATGTCACCGTATGGGGAAATTCCCTGTTTGGTGACATTTGGGGGCCAGGTCGGCTCTCTCTGAATAACCCCTTAAATATAAATAACTAATCAGGAAAACTAACTCTTAAATAAGGGATAAAATAGCAAATATTGTATATATACTGTTATTCTGTGATTGTTAAAAGAGGTAATAATTCATTTTTTTCCATTTATTTGTTTATCCTTTACAGAAATATCTGTTTGGGGAGATATAAAGTTCCAGACAGTAGATTATGTTTTGTAGCTTGATGGTTGGGCACAGGAAGAGCTTTAAGAAGGCAACTGCACAGGAGTTTTTTTGCATAGAGTTAATCCCTTGACCCCTGACTTATGTTGAGGATATGCGGGGGTCGGGGTACACTGGCCCATATGTGGTGGAGCTGCCCCAAGATTGTTAAGTACTGGGGGGATGTGGGCAATTTGCTGGGCCGGGTCTTTGGAACCCCAATCCCATTAGACCCGTGGGTTTATTTATTTTCTAAACCTGTATCGACCCTTTCTGTTAGCCAGAACCGTTTTATGTCTAAAATCCTTTTGGTAGCCAGGAAGACTGTGGCGGAACAATGGCGTTCAACTGTACTGCCGCCACAATCAAGGTCACTCCAGATTCTGGACTATGTCCATTTTATGGACGAACTGTCAGCCATTCTCCGCCACACTATGCCTTCTTTTTATAAGATATGGGAAGCTTTGGAGTCCTATGAGGGGTAGAGGAGGAGAGCAGCCGAGTTAGTCCTTGATGAGCTATGGGGTAGGGTGGGCGATCTGAGTATTGGGAGATGCGGGGAAATATTGTAACGTCGGATATGGAGAAGCCTGTTTACCGGTTGTGGCTTGCCAGTGGAGATTTACCCCCCCCCTCATTCCTTACTGATTATTATTTTATTTATTTATTTATTTAATTATTTTATTTATTTATTTTTCTTCCTTTTCTTTCCTTCCTCTTTTTTCTCAGATCTGTCATCTCCCTTTCTTTGGGGAGCTGTATATATATATATTGTAGCTTGATGGTTGGGCACAGGAAGAGCTTTAAGGAGGCAACTGCACAGGAGAAGAAGAGAATTTGTAATTTTTCTTCTTCTTTTGTTTATCCTTTAAAGAAATATTTTGGGGGGGCTGGAGAAATTCAAGATACAAGAACACTTACAGCATGATAAAAGGTGATACTGTATAAAATTGAAACCCGCCATATTCAACCTTTACTGTATCTTTAACTTTAGGGGAAAAGATTAAAACAATTCCCAACTGCACCACAAAATATTTCCAACATTATAATTTTGTCTGTAACACTGCACCTGCAATAGCCAAGTTGCACTTAACCCCTTCACTACCAAGATCTACTACTGACTGTAATCGACCTTCAAGGCATCTCTTGGCACTGCAATATCAACAATAGTCGACATAGTGTTCCACAGGAGCAATGCAAGGAATTTTGTTTATTGCAGATGAAATTCGTTTGCATTTGGGCTGCAGAACGTGTCCCTTAACCCTTTCGCTGCTGAGCCTTTTCACACCTCTGTGCTGAGCTCATTTTTACCGGTTTCGCTCATCAGGTTTAAATGCGATTTAAAGTCACATTTTATTATACAACCCAGACATATTATATATCGTTATTTCCGGGAGACTCGGCAGATTTATAATATATCATTATTATATGTATACGTTATGTCCTGTCTGTATATTATAACAAAAAATGCAATAGAATTTGAATTTTCAATAATTTACAATGTGTAAAGTGTTTTTTTTTCACATCTTAACATGCGAGCGTTTGCGGTTATATTTTCTATGGGTTGCGCTTGTTAAAAAGATTAGGAACGGGGAATCGTTACTTTTTTTGGGGAAAATTACGTGTTTTTTAGCAAACGCCCCCCATAGAAAAAATCGTTAGTGCAGCATCATTGTTCACATTATTATTGAAATGGGAACAATATTGCTTCACTAATAAAACAAAAAAACAAAAAAATATATTTTTTAAATTTTTTATTTTATTTTTAATTATTTATTTTTTACAGGTTACATGGTCATGTCGCTCTGGCCGTTCCAGTGATATCAAACATTAACCCCTAGCTTTCACGGCTCGGGAGATAGGGGGTTCATTGGAACCCCCTATCTCCACCATAGGTGGCAGCAAGGGGTTAATTGTGAAACTGGCGCCATCGCGATATGTGCGATGACGCCAGTCATTAGGGGGATATCCCGGAAGCTTGGCCGACATCCAAGATGTCGGCCAGCTCCAGGAGGGGACTGCGATAACGGGCATGTTAGCGCCATATCACGATCCAGCCCCCTAGGGGTTAAAGACAGCCGCCGCTTGGAAGGTTCCAAGCGGTACCTGTCTTCAGCTGATGGCCCGCACGGATGGGGAGGGGGAGAGGTCCGAAGTGAAAAAGCCAGTAAATAAGATCTGAACAAATTTTGAAATCCTTGTCATGATGTGGGGGCAAAGTAGAACATGAGCAAATACGTAAATACTAAAGTTAGTTAGATTTATTTTCATGTTACCTATTTGTACTGTGTTTCGGTATGCTAAGCTTTCTCTTTTAAACTTATTGAGCTGCGTAGAAATTATAATTACTCTTGAAGAGGCTTTTATTTCAGGTTCAAATAAGTTTAAGTAAGGAATACATTGGGAATATTCCCAAATAGTTTTCAATGTATAATTAATTAAAAAATATTTAAAAAAAAAAACACTGGCTCCCGAGCGTTGTTTTCTGGAGAATCCCTTGGTAGTGAAGGGTTAAGTGACAACAATTCAGTGTGGTGGATAGACCCTCAAATGTTCCTAACAGGGTTATTCAAAGAAATCCGAATGGCAGCCGAAAGGTAACCGAATGCTGAAATTCAACGTTCGGTTACCATTCCTGGCCATTCGGCTATCCAGAGAACAGGCAATTCGCCAAATGTTGGCAAATTGCCTGCACATACGGTGCCTGTTTGAGGGCAGTGAAATCCCCATAGCTTCGGCTATTCAGAGAACAAAAACCAGCAGAGAAAAGTTGCCGAAAGGCCCTGCCATTCGGTTGCTTCATTCGACAGGTTTATTCAGGCGAATCCCATAGGCTTCAATGTTAAAAATATTCCCGTTTTAATCCAATATCTAATAAACCGTTGATTATAATATTCTGCAGTAAAAAGTCTCTTTATTTATAGATCTTTTTTAGTATCTTGTAAGCATTTTTCGGGATTTCTTTGCAAAAAAATTATTCCGTTTTTTTATGAACATTTTTTCTTTTTTCTGTAACAGCCCTTTTTTATCATTCATTGGATTTTATATGTAAATTTCAGACATTTTCGTCCTGTAGTTTCTTTGCAAACAGCGTTTCACTTTTCAAACATTTCAACGTACTGTTTTGTTTTTTTTTCACTCCATTTGTCTGCGGTGTCTGGTTTTAACGGCGGCTGCTCTGTGCTGTGATCGGCTCCTGCTCAGGTTTCTCTGGTGTGTTCAGCGGGGTTAATCCAGATGTTTTTGCGGGTTTCGGTGTGCATTCGCCTGGGTTTTGCAGTGAGTGTTTGGCAAGTTTTCGGCAGCTTTTCCCTGCGCTACGACGGCCTGTGGTGCTTGCTGAATACACCGCAGGGTCGCCGAAATGGGATCGCCAAATCGTGCCAAATTGAAGAGAACGAAAAGTCACCGAACGTGCAGTGACTTTTCAATTCTCTTTGAATAACCCGGTAAGCCATTATTCTAAATTCTAAACCAAAGGGTCTGTTCTCTAAAAGGTGAAACTCAGGAGAATTGGTAGAAGTGAACAATCTAGACCAAATAGTCAATTTGGAAAGTAAGATAAGTGGGAGAATTTTTCTGCTTTGGCTATTTTGACCTACAGGGTTATTATGGAGAAAGGTGAACCTTTTGAGAAGTGAAAATTCTAGGTCAAAATAGCCAAACAGAAAAATTCTCCCATTTATCTCACTTTCCAAATCAGCTATTTTGACCTAAAATTTTCACTTCTCCAAAAGTTCTCCAGAGTTTCACCTTTCTCTGAATTAACCCTGCTAGCATTTTCACTTCTCCTGCCAATTCTCCTGACTTCACCGTTTAGCGAATAGACCTGCAAGTAAAAATCATGTCAGCTCCCTATATGTTTTTATCTTCCACCTATCGTATTTTCCAGAATTCTAAAAATAGACAACAAATAATTTCAAGCATTATATTTAATAGGTTTGAATATAATCTTTTACGTACAATTTTAATTCTGTATGATTTAGTTATGTGAAAATATTTATGCATGTTATGTAAACATGCATGCAAATGCCTTCTGTCCCAATTTATACATTATAATAGTTTATAATCTGTGTAGATATCCCTGATAAGATGTATATTATAGAAAAATAAACACTATTCAGATGGCAAAAGTGTTCAGAATTGTATTATACAACATTGGTCATTTGGAAGGATGATGTTTCCCAAAATATAGTTATTGGCCATGTCATAATACAATGTGCAAATTTTGTGCAAACTAGGGTTAGAAATTAGGGTTAGAAGTAAGAATTTCTAACCCTAGCGTCTAACCCTCATTTCTAACGCTGATTTTTGATGATTCGTTCGACAGGTTTAAACAGGCGAATCCTATAGGTTTCAATGTAAAAAAAAATCCCGTTTTTAGTAAATATTTATTCCACCGTTTACGTTTATTCTTTTCATTTGCAGCAATAAGTGTCTTTATTTATTTAGGAATTTTTTTGGGTGAATTATTATTATTCTTTATTTATAAAGCACCAGCAATTGCTGAACCATTTCAGAGTGCAGTGTGCACCACGAAATACAACGAATTAATTCTGAAAAACTGAATCAATTCGTTGTTTATCATTTAATTTAATTTCCGTTTTCGTATCGCATCATTTCGTTTTGGACAGTTTTCGTATCGGATCATCTCGTTTCAGACATTTTTCGTATCGGATCATCTCGTTTCGGACGGATCCGATTCGTATTTCGGAAATGCTTCTGAAAAACTAATCGGGTAAATTTCGGGTAAATTTTTGTTCGGAACGAAACGCACAAGTCTAGATTCTGCCGGTCATGTGACCTGGAAGCATCCCCTCCTTGGAGTCCTGTGGACTCCATGGAGGGGATGCTTGCGACTGTGCTTTAGCGCTGCCTCGAGCATCCAGGAGCCTAACGGCAGCTATGGGGCAGGCTGCTGGACTCAGCGCCTGCCCAGTAATCTCCTGGTAAAATGGGGACGTTAAGGGGAAATTTGTGAGCGCAAATTTTTCCCTTAGCATCCCCGTTTTAGCTTAGGGCAAGTGATAGCGTCCTTTGTATTTTTTTTAATAATGCAGCTGGATATTTTACCAAAGCGAAAAGAATCAAATGCCAAGGTTGACTATTTCTAGGATTTGCACACAATGTCATTTAATTATTGTTACATGTCATTTTTCCTTTTTTATCATTATTTTTGCTTTTATGATCCGGCCTATCTGGCACAGAGAGTTACACAAGTCATTCTTCTAAGTTCTCCTGCCACAATAAATCTACATTTCATGCAAAGTACACTTCTCCATCATAGAGAAGGCTTTGCTGTTGTTGTACGATGATCTATTTGCCATGTGCCCTGCAGACTTGGCAAAAATGGTGCTCTGGGAGTATAAAGACACCAGTTAAAATAAGAACCATCACTTAACCTTTCACACTATAACACGGGATTTATAATGCATATCACGTTGTTAGGAAAATCTCACAATGACAGAATAAAATATGGATGGCGGATCTGGGACAATGGTCAGTCATAAGAAGAAAACCTCAAACCATGTCTAGACTGCCTGGAAGCAGCAGCAGAAGCTGGAAAACATAACTTGGAGATGTAAACCGATCTTCAGATCTTTCTGCCAGCAATTAAACTTTACTGAGGTGTTTATTCAGGTTTTTATGAATGCAATAAAATGCAATGGAATTAAGAATTAACCGCTTCCCTGCCAACCACACACATACATAGGCAATGGAGCTCGAAGTCAAAAAAACGCTGTATGTAATAAATAGAAATAAAAGTTATGTTAAAAGCCTTCAGCAGCCATCCTTTGCAACTTCTGACTATCAGAAGAATTATGTTCTACAGTATATAAAGCCTCTCCTCTATAAAGCAGGACTGTCAGATCTCGGCCCCTCCAGATGTTTCTGAGCTACAATAACCAGTATTCCTTGTCCATGTATTGCATTGAAAGAATTCTGGGAATTGTAGGCATCAGCATCTGGGGGGGAGGGGCCGTGAGTTTGACAGCCCTGCTATAAAGTGTGTTTTATGTGATGTCATCGTTTGCAGCATAAGGACAGGGGCCCAAAAACAAACTTGGATTAAGGAAACAAAAAGTGAAACGCAGCTAATAACTATAAATTGCCTGTTTTGTACTTAACAACTATATCAAAATAAGTTACTGATTATTTCCCAAAAGGTTAATAATAATAAAACATATTATTAATAAAAAATATTATTATTATTATTAATAAAAAATATTATTATTATTAATAAAAATATATATATTATTATTAGTAGTAGTAGTAAAAAAAACTGTTATTATTAATAATAAAGATTATTATTATTAATAAAAAATATTATTGTTAATAATAATGATAATAATATTATTAATAATAAAAATATTATTATTATTAAAAAATAATAAAACATATTATTAATAAAAAGTATTATTATTATTATTATAATTATTGTTATTAATAATGATCTTTTTATTAATAATAATATTTTTTATTATTAATAATAGGTTTTATTATTATTAATACTAATAATCTCTATATCCCGGTACCTCACAAGGTCTAAAACCAAAAAATTTAATTTGAAGTTCTTGTCATAATGTAAATTATTAGTAAGTGAATAATTGAGTATATAACATGTTGTGTTTAGCGCAGCGTTGTGCATACGTTCCGGGACCTGAGTCTGCCTTGTCACCCCTCGCTCTCCCTTGCACTTTGCGTTCTAGCACCTTCTGATTTACAAATTAGGCACTGATCAACACTGTAAATAGTGAATACAATAACTAGCGCTCGTGTAGTTAAATAATAAGGGGGTTATTCAAATTGGTAAAAAGAATAAAAAATTGCCGCTGTTGCAACCCTTGCAAAAGCCAACATTCCACAAATGGGTCGTACCAACAGCAGCAGGAGAAGCTTCTCGGTAAGGCTTCTCGTGAAACTGTTTGGATTTACCTTTGGATAAAATCTGGCATTAGTCGCTGTTGCAACCATGGCGATTTGAAGTTGCAAAACACCTGTGTTCTTTGAATAACCCCCTAAGGTTTGCATAATCTAGGTATATTGTGATTTATATTCCTGTACAACATACAACAAGCAAAGTCTCTTTCCGACAAGTGAAGATACTTGGAAAAGGATGAAACAGAATCCCTAGCTGCGTGCAGGAATGTACAACTGGCAGCATGTACGCTGCGGAGAGAGTAATGATCTGGAATTTGTTTTCTAGAAATGGGTTGATTTTATAGGGGGGGGGTGGCTGGTGCAGGTTCTTATTACCGATCTCCCTTGGATACCGACACATAAGTCAAATATCAATGAAAAGCCCCAAGACTGAATGGATAAAATAAGAACTTCCACAGAGATAAGAAAGATTCAGAGAACGAGCTCTGTTCTTATTCACCGCGAGTGAGGCTTGACAAAGCACTGACATGTCGTATCGTTACGTTTATAAACGAGCACAGTACCATTTCAATAAAACTCAGCAATGATTCTTTGTTGTCTTGCCAGCCAGAATACAGCTCGTCCTCAGTGGGAAACTTCTCACATCCAAGCTCCAAGGTAAGTTCAAAACAATTTGTATGGAGATAGCTGAAATCCGACATTCCTGCGAGAGAATGGTTTAAATAACAGTGTTGTTAACATATGGCATGTCTGCGTTCACTGGGCATTCTATTGAATAGATCTGTAGTTACATGTAACTGTATGGGAAATATTCACGTGTTATGCTGCCCGTATCCACCTATTCTAAAGGTCATTGAAACCTTTGAAATCCTGCTTGCGGATTTGTATGTAATGTTTTCTTTTGATGAAATCAGCAGGAGAATAAAAAGACAAAGAAAAACAGGTGCTATTAAAATGGATATAATATTACCACCCCCCGCACACACACACACACACTTCCACAGAGGTGTCTTATCTATCTCATGTTAGGGTTGCCAGATGATCCATATTTTCTTGGGCATATATAACTTATTCATGCTGCGGGGCAGTGCATGTATTGTAAAATACAATCCTGCAGTGTGTAGAATTCACATAGTGTAGGTAAGAAATCAAAGTGGCACCCCACTTCACCTGCTTCGAATTGGTACCTGATTTCCCTGTTGGAGAATTTGAATTATACATGTTGCAGCACTTTGCCCCCTGCATGAAATAATAATATGTGTCCAGGAAAACATGGCTTATCTGGGAACTCTTGCACTCTGACTCTATTTTACCCAATTTAACACTGTTCACTACCGAGATTGAGATATCTCAGGCTTCAAAGTCACCATCTGGTGCCCCATATCAAGATATCTCGATCTGCAGCCCAAAAGCAAATGAAATTTGTTTGCTGCTAACTAATTTAGGTTGCTTGTGGGCTAAAGAAGGCAGCCCCAAAGTTTTAGCCTTGTGAGAATAATGCCCAAAGAGCTAAAGCTGTGTAAATTCGGCAAACTGAATGTCCTGACATTGGACATTCAGCAGCCGATGCAGGGAACAGGAGCTGCAACTGTAACAGCTGTAACTCAATTTGGCAGTAAATGGCACCATCTACAGGCCAAATATGTTACTACAGTAAGAAATACACTGGGAATATGCCCAAATATTTCTTACTGTATGATTAATTAAAAATGTTTTTTCAAAAAAATACTGACTCCTGTCTACTGATTTTGTGGAAAATCACTTGGTAGTGAAGGGGTTAATGAACATTTATGACTCCAGCTGATTAACATTGAGCCAAAAGAATGACATGTCATATCCTTTTGATATTCATTAAATAAATATGGGCTCTATTACAATCTGTGCATTAAAACGCGGGCGCAAGGGAGGAAAAACTGTGCCCGCAGTGTTCCCCCTTGCGCCCGTGTTTTAACACCAGATTACAATGCAGGCGCAAAAAATGCTGCCTGCATTGTTTTCGGCCATTAAAACTTAGGATGCTCGCGGCAGCGCTGAGCGCAGTCACGAGCATCCACTCGCTGGAGTCCATAGGACTCCACTGAGTTTCTCTCTGCCTGTCATGTGACCGGCTGGATCTCGCATCCGGCTGGTCGGCGTAGTGATATGCAGGGAGAGACAGGGGGGACTTTTTCCCCCTGTCTTTCCCTGCTACCGCCGGCCGGAGGAGGCGACCGGAGCCATGGTCCTCGCCGCGGGACAGAGGGTGAGTATCTGGTTGTTTTTTTTTATTTTTAAAGCTGGTGTTTCAGATTCTGCAGAAGCGGAATCCGTTAACACCAGGTCCTGGCTCTAGTTAACTTTTCGTTGACCAGAGCCAGGCGTTAATCAGTGCTGGGACATTGTAATCCAGCGCTGATTAACGCTTTGTGCTCCCCATGTTAAGTATAGGGAGCGCAAAGTGCAGTGACCTCACACTGAGAAGCGCAAGGTACCAAACGCAAATGGTTTTTTTAACCCGTTTGCGTTTGGATCATAATAGCCTGCTAATACCGCAGCTAACGGTGAGCGCTACCGTTAGGTATGTAATAGGGGCCTATGTGTTTCTTGTGGCTGCAATCTGCGTCTTACGACGGCACCTGTCAGCGTTAAGCCACTCCAGACTGCTGACGGCCACCTGTCATGAACCTCCCTGGCGGTCTATTTATTCAGAAAATTCTTTGCTGAAAATGGTCAATTGTTTTGGGTTTTTTTGCCCCCCCTAGCGGCATCCCGAGTGTGGCTCGGGGTTAAATTCCTATGTTGGAAGCGGTAACCCCAAGCAACACTCGGGATGCCGCTGGATGCATCACCTCTCCCTGCGCTCCCTTGATGTCCCCAGCTACCTCCTCCAGCGACCACGACTTCATTACTTCCTGGTTTCCTCCTCGCGAGAAGGAATCCAGGAAGTAAAACGGCGCGATCGCCGGAGGAGACTGCAGAGATCAGCAAGGGAGCGCACCGAGAGATAATATATACAGCCCGAGTGTGTCTCGGGGTTACCGCTCTCAGCGGTGAAATTTAACCCCGAGACAAACTCGGGATAACCGCCAGGGAGGTTAAGGGGTTAAACATGCAGCAATCTACAAACTATGTCCAATCTGGTCAATATTTGTTAAATTTCTTTGTTAGTCTCAATTACAATGGGTACAGTAAATGTAACACATAACAATCGTTCAAATAACAGATGGAGTGGGATTCAAGTATCTAAATTATCCAGATTAGACAGATATCCTAATCTGCAACATACTGTGAATAAACAGAATATTAACAGTTTTAAACCCCTTCAACATAACATAAAAAGGTAAAGATTACCACTTAAATTTTATTTCAGGTATTTTTAACTCGAGGATCTAAGACTCAGAGGGTTATTCACAAAGCACCAATATTTCAGTGAACTTTCGGCGCTTTGCACTTCAGTGCGCTTCGACGAATTCAATTTGCCGACCCTTCAGTGAATTCAATATTCATCACAGGGTTACCATAGTGCACCAAAGATGGAGTCGCCGAAGACCATTGAACTGGCTGCCGAATTGCAGAAAAAAAAAACAGAACCCTCCTATTCTCCTAATAAGTGTTTGAACTGATAAAAATGCATCTGAATAATAAAAAAGGTCTTTTACAGAACAGAAAAAAAACGCCTTTTAAAAAATTGGAAAACAAAAATTTCCTCTATAAAAACACAGAAGGGTGTTCCAAAAAAATAAAAAAGTCCTTTTCCTGAAAATCAAAAGTTTTTTTACAATTTTTTTTAAAATTGTGGGCCCTATTACACTCCTAACGCTAACGGTAGTGCTCACCTGCGTGAGCACTACCGTTAGCTGCGGTATCTACCGCATATTACAATCCAAATGCAAACGGGTTAAAAAAACTTTGCGTTTGGTACCTTGCGCTTTGCAGCGCGAGGTTACTGCACTTTGCGCTCCCTATACTTAACATGGGGAGCGCAAAGTGTTAATCAGCGCTGGAATTACAAAGTCCCAGCGCTGATTAACGTCTGGCTCTGGTTAGCGAAAAGTTAACCAGAGCCAGGACTTGGTGTTAACGGATTCCGCTTCAGCAAAATCCATTAACACTAGGCAAAAAAATAAAAAAACAAACCACATACTCACCTCTGTCCCGCGGCAAGGACCGCGGCTCTGTTCGACTCCTCCGGCCAGCGGGAGCAGGGAGAGACTGGGGGAAAAAGTCTCCCTGCGTATCACTATGCCAACCGGCCGGATCTCGCGAGGCGAGATACGGCTGGTCATGTGACCGGCAGGGGGGAGCTCAATGGAGTCCTATGGACTCCATTGAGAGGATGCGCGCGGCTGCGCTTAGTGGACGTAAACAATGCAGGCAGCATTTTTTGCGTCTGCATTGTAATCCCCCGATAAAACGAGGGCGGTGGGGGAAAAACTGCGGGCTCAGTTTTTTCTCCCTACCGTTTTAGCACGGGGATTGTAATAAAGCCCTATATGTTTTTACATTGGAATATATGGGATTCGTCTGTTTAAACCTGTTGAACTGAATCACCGAAAATCAGGGCATTTCGTAGACATTTCGGTGCAGTTCGCCTTTCTGTGAATAGATTAGCCAGTACTTCTCTACGGGACAGTTTCGTTGCCGCCGAAGGTCACCGATCTGCGGTGAACTGCACCATGTTTTGCCGTCAATTTGCTTGTATTTGGCATTCTGTGCAATTCAGTGGCAAGATCGCCGCTTTGTGAATAACCCCTTCTGTGTAAGAGAATTGTTCTCAAGTCTGTAGAGCTACAGTATTATAGACTTACCCCCACTGAAACTGTACCATTCGGCCCCATTTATTATTCCTCCTTTACTAACAAAATTTCCACCACATCTGTCAATGGCCTTGGAAGACATAAGAGGATGTGATGCGACATATGTTTTTGAAAGCAGCTGAAACACCTGTAAAATTAAATAAAGTATGGGTAAGAGCGTCTCTTTAGTTAGAAAATAAATGTCTCTCAGTTATGGTAGATTTCCCAAAAGGATTGTCAGAAATAAGTACACTAAAAATTAAAGGGACACACTAGGATTATAATGGCGAAGGGTTAAACATTAACCACAGCTCATTTGCTCCTCCCTTCTATTTTTTCTTTCTTTTATATTCTTTATAGTTTTGCGAAATCACAAGAAGTCAAATGGGGAAATGGCCACACAGGATCATCACACAATCAAAATATTCAAAAAGAGTCAAAGGCAAGAAGTAGACCACAATAAAAGTCTCAAAAGCACAGAAAATAGTTATCATAATGAAGGTCTCAGAAGCACAGAAAGTAAATATAAAAACATAAATGGGAAAGGACGGAAGGGAAACAAGGGAAGGGGGGAATGAAAACAGCCCAGGCGGTCTGAACTAAGAATTCGGTGGAGTTCACAAAGGGGGCATCAGGAAAACTGTGGGGGTGGGTGGGAAGGGTGGGGGACTGCCCAAATATCGTGGCATTCCCAGCTCGCCCCAGCAACCCAAGAGAAAACCAGGGGCCTTGGAAATGGCCACAAGGCCGGGAGACCTGGGGCTAAGAGAAACGGCCAGAGCCATAGTTACCATGGTTATCAAGAGCCCGCAGCCAGGGATAAGGAGGCTCTGCCATCCCAAGGCTAGGAGTCATTGGGAAACCTGCCCAAAAACGTCGGGGGGGGGGTAGTCAAGATGCCACAGGACTGAGGAGAGACTGTGAAAGTTAGCAAAAAGGGACAATAAAGCAGAGCAAAGTCTCAAACAGGACAGAGCTCCTGTATCCTGCATCCTCTCTCCTCTGCAGTCAGCCAAGCCCCCTCACCTGCTCCTCCCTTTCTCCAGTTTTAACTCTTAAGATAAATATAAAACTCACCTTGAGTTCAAATTCTTCGGATATGACACTTTGCCATCTTGCAGGAAGAAGCCAGAGCAAAGCCAGAGCAAATCATGTGGCTGCAGGGGGCTGGAAGCTCGAGCATCCAGCCAATTCAATGGCAGGGAGGTGGGTAGGACCCACAGTGGTTCCTGCTTCTTGCTCCCATTGCCTGGTCAGCCCCTGTTGATCTGAGTGCTTGGGTGGGACTAAGCCACTGCACTCTCAATCAGCCTTCCAAGAGCCGACCCCCAAGGAGACTTCGGAAATTATGACCTCTTAATTTATATTGAGTGGTCACAATCTGTAGAGTGTCCCAAGCTTTTTGTTTAGGCTGTTTATCTTGAAATGATTAAGAAACATTCAACTGCTATAGATAAGGTCTTAACTGGCGACAGAGAGGACTAATTTGCCCCTTAGACACGTCAATTATATTGATATGTTTTAAGGTTCCCTTATCGATAAATAGGCTTAAACTATGGATCACCCAGCAATTAGAAGCTGCAAATGCTAAAAATCAGCATGACACATCTTGTTAGCTCCCCATTACCGGCTCAATCATGAGTAAGCCGCAATATTAGCATTTATATTTGTGCTATATGAGTGGCCGAGTCTACCTTAGTGGCTGGATAATGCTATATTAGCAGATAAAGTCTATATTAGTGGCAGGATTCATAATTGATGAGAGCCAATGGTATACCATGGTCTATAGGACTCCATGGAGAGTCGATCAGGAGGACCCCGAATGCAGTCTACACTCCTTCTCATATGGTCAAATGCAGATCTTGATCTCAATGCCTTACAATCCTGATATATGAAATTAATGAAAGAATAGGTTTTAATACTGGACATAGTCTAATAATTCTAGAGATTCTCACATGGTAACATTTATAATTTGACATTAGGTGGGTCTGTCATAGGATGGACTGTAATAGTGTTTCCCAAACATAGTATAAAGATCACTCCTTTTTGAGGCAGGTTACTTTTATCATACACTGCTTTATTACAGGAGTCCCCCACATGTTGCAAGTCAATATATTATGCCAATATGTTGTGGGTCAAAACAGTAGTTAAGCTTTAATAAATCATATTACTAAAATGTACTGTGTGTGACCAGACACAAATTCATTATGCCTAAAATGTAAAAATGCATTTATTTAAGACAAGGATCTCAAAATCTGTCCCCCCAGATGTTTATTGCCTACAATTTCCAGAATTCTTTGAATGCAATAAATGGCCAGAGATTCATGGGAGGTATAGTTCAGAAATATCTGGGAGGCCATAGTTTGCGACCCCCGATTTAAGAGATTGTTCATAGATTTACCTTTTCATCTGGTGTAGAAGACAACATTTTCTCTTCCAGTGGATGTTTGGAGAAGTCAAATGGATAACTAATAACCAAGTCCCCTCCGTGAAGACTTCCCGACAACACAAAAGGCACGGTTCTCATCCACTTCATGATAGCCTTAGTCTCCGGAGCTATCTGTAAGAAAATGCAAGTGATGAATCCGTAGGCTTGGTATTTTATGAAATGTGACAGAGAACAAGCACCTCTACCTCTCAAAGATGAGCATTAACACAGAAATGTTTAAGTTACGTCAAACAAACATACATAAGGAGTATTACAATACAATGATGAATATAACATATTGCAGAGTAAAAACAACTATTAATACATTACTGCACATAGAAATAATTAAACCCTACATTGAGAGGCGTGGAATAAGATCCTTGGACCAATAGAATTTTGATATAAAAGCAGTGTTCCCAAAATAGATCTGGTAGTTCTATTAAATAAAATGATCAACTAGTGGAGACAATGAATGAAAATAAGGAGGCGTTGTATTCTTCGGAGCACTAGGGAGGAGGAGGTGAGGGGACAAATATAATAGTGCTAATTCTGATCTTATTTCAAGAGGAGCGTGCTCTAGAAAAACTCCACAAAGAGCTAGAGACATACGAGGGAGCAATTTGGAGTAAGTCACAGAATGAAGTAATAGAAGAACATCAATCCAACACAAAGTAATTATTGGACATGACCAAAGATTGTGACCGTCTAACGACATTCCCAAATTGGTGCCAGCCTAATGGAGAAGTGTAGGGATACATTTTGGGCAGTTTAGATGGAGTAAGATACCAACATAAGAATATCTTCTTTATTTTAGCAGGCAACAAACTTAGACTTACCTAATTACATGCAATGAAAGTGAAATATATAAACATGTCTTGATAAAAGTCCTGTCAAGGACTGAAACGTAGATTTTAATGGAATAAATATTCACTACAAAAATTTTGAAACCAGCCTCCAGAGTTGGCTTTTTCTCTGGTATTTATTTAAACCTATGGCTTCACAGCAGCACCGGAGCAAGCATCGTGTGACACCGTTAAAGGTGGGAGCCCTTGCTTATACATATATATATATATATATTTCACTTTCATTGCATGTAATTAGGTAATTCTAAGTGTATATATATATATATATATATATATATATCTTAGACTTACCTAATTACATGCAATGAAAGTGCACACATACTTTTTATCCTTAGTAAGATATTTGCTTTTTTATGACATTAGATGAAATATTTGCAAAAAATATATGGTATCTACATACATGTAATTGTAATAGTAATAAAAAAAATGTAACTTTTGGGAAAATATATGTAGCGCTCACTCCCGGAGGAGCTGCTGAATTAACCTCGGGTTAGTCTCACCGCACTAGGGAATAAATATACACCAGCACTGTTGTGGATTTTACAGATTATATACTTTACTGATCCCAATAAAGTGGCATATATAATGTAAATACGGTATATGAACGACAGGATTTCGTAATGCGGGAAAACACGCGGCGGAAAAAGAAAAGGATTAACCCCCTCAGTTCTGGAGTGTAAGTCCCGTGAATGTAATGTCTCAAAAAGGTGTACGTGTATTGACTCATGTACCCGGGTACCGTATTCAACTGGCCAGTGAATGGAATAAGCAAATCTTCGACTAGTCACGTTGGGGCCCTGTAGGTTTGAACAATAATGCAGCGTGCTTGGTTATACTCGGACTTGCGGCCTGTAAGGCCTCTCACCCATCCATTAGACGATCTGTCCCACTGCCCGATCAAGGATGTCTCTCCGCTTGTCCTCCGGAACTCTGTGCCACCGGGTCTGCTCTCTTGCTTGTCCGATCACCAACACAAGAAACTACGGCCTACCGCCTGCACTCCCCATGGCTCATCGCAGTCTCCTTACAGGGGGTCCAACTGGAACTGAAGTTCTGCGCAAACCTCTCAGTGATAAATGGGTATGCCTCCGCAAATTACTGTCCCGATCTCCAGCGCCCTCGAGGCAGCGTCTGCACTCCGGCCTGATCTCGATCCCTGGCAGACTCACTTGCGTCCTCTGACTTTTGCCACTCCGCTCACTCTGGCGCTCTTCCGCAAGAGGCTGTTTACGTCCTTCCCCTCTGTCCCACCCACTTCCTGTATCCGCCGCAAAGCCTGATGGATATTGTAGTTCGTTTAGGTCCCGCATAGTCCATATGGCTTTTGTCTCCCTCTGATGGCCAAAAACTAGCAATTGCAGCAACACAGTTTTAAACAGCGCTACATATATTTTCCAGTTCTCTAGTTATACCAAAGAATGAAAAAGATTCCTCCTCATTTATTTTTCAATCCCTATACCATTGCATGCTGCCAGCTGCATTATAATGATATTTTTGAATGTCCATTGGTTCCTTCCCAATATTGCCTTTGTTCCTCTGGTTGAGGTGTAATGTGCAGAAGGCTAACATATTTTGAATTTTCTATGTGGCTCTGCTGTTGCAGCATAGGAAGCATTAAGGTGGAGGCAGCAGGAGAATAATGAGTGAATCCAAGGCCGCAAATTATTCATGTCTTGATCCAGTATTTAACCCTATTCAATCCCATGATCATGTACAGTTGCAGCTCAATAAATTAGAATGTCGTGGAAAAGTTCATTTATTTAATTAATTCAACTCAAATTGTGAAACTTGTGTATTAAATAAATTCAATGCACACAGACTGAAGTAGTTTAAGTCTTTGGTTCTTTTAATTGTGATGATTTGGCTCACATTTAACAAAAACCCACCAATTCCCTATCTCAACAAATTAGAATACTTCATAAGACCAATAAACATTTTAGTGAATTGTTGGCCTTCTGGAAAGTATGTTCACTTACTGTAAATGTACTCAATACTTGGTAGGGGCTCCTTTTGCTTCAATTACTGCCTCAATTTGGAGTGGCATGGAGGTGATCAGTCTGTGGCACTGCTGAGGTGCTATGGAAGCCCAGGTTTCTTTGACCGTGGCCTTCAGCTCATCTGCATTTTTTGGTCTCTTTTTTCTCATTTTCCTCTTGCCAAATTACTGTCCCGATCTCCAGCGCAGGTCTGTCCCACTGCGCAGGTCTGGTGAGTTGCTGGCCAGTCAAGCACATCAACATCGTGGTCATTTAACCAACTTTTGGTGCTTTTGGCAGTGTGGGCAGGTGCCAAATCCTGCTGGAAAATGAAATCAGCATCTTTAAAAAGCTGGTCAGCAGAAGGAAGCATGAAATGCTCTAAAACGTCTTGGTAAATGGGTGAAGTGACTTTGGTCTTCAAAAAACACAGTGAACCAACACCAGCAGATGACATTATACCCCAAATCATCACAGACTGTGGAAACTTAACACTGGACTTCAAGCAACTTTGGCTTTGAGCTTCTCCACCCTTTCTCCAGACTCTAGGACCTTGGTTTCCAAATGAAATACAAAACTTGCTCTCATCTGAAAAGAGGACTTTGGACCACTGGGCAACATTCCAGTTCTTCTTCTCCTTAGCCCAGGTAAGACGCCTCTGACGTTGTCTGTGGTTCAGGAGTGGCTTAACAAGAGGAACATGACAACTGTAGCCAAATTCTTTGACACGTCTGTGTGTGGTGGCTCTTGATGCCTTGACCCCAGCCTCAGTCCATTCCTTGTTAAGTCCACCCAAATTCTTAAATCGATTTTGCTTGACAAGTCTCTTAAGGCCGAGGTTCTCTCAGTTGGTTGTGCTTCTTTTTCTTGCATACTTTTTCCTTCCACTCGACATTTTGTTAACATGCTTGGATACAGCAATCTGTGAACAGCCAGCTTCTTTGGCAATGAATGTTTGCGACTTACCCGCATTGTGAAGGGTGTCAATGATTGTCTTCTGGACAACTGTCAGATCAGCAGTCTTCCCCATGATCGTGTAGCCTAGTGAACCAAACCGAGAGATCATTTTGAAGGCTCAGGGAACCTTTGCAGGTGTTTTGAGTTGATTAGCATGTCAACATATTTTAATTTGTTGAGGTAGTGAATTGGTGGGTTTTTGTTAAATGTGAACCAAATTATCACAATTAAAAGAACCAAAGATTTAAACTACTTCAGTCTGTGTGCATTGAATTTATTTAATACACAAGTTTCACAATTTGAGTTGAATTAATGAAATAAATGAACTTTTCCACCACATTCTAATGTATTGAGATGCACCTGTATACACAATCAGCAGTAGCAGATACAACAGTCTGAGATTGTGTTAAAACAATCTGGTACTATGCAGTATCATTGCGAGTACCGGCTGGGTGGAGTAGAGGTAATGTCACTGCTCTGCATGGAGAGAGCCTGTGGAGTCATGGGTTCGATCCCAGCGAGCAACCTCTCCAGTAAGTGTCCTTGGCAAGACACCTAACGGTACACACTCGCCACCCAGGACATACTTGAAAACAAGAGAAATCTTAATGTATCCTTCCTGGTAAAATCCTTTCTCAAAAAAATGAAATTTGATTGTTGCAAACAAATTTCATTTGCATTTGGACTTAGATGGTGCCTCCAAAGAATTTGCAACGTGGGAATGATGCCTGAGGCGCTAACACATTTTAAAAGCCGCTGGGGAATATGTCTAAATGATCCTGTATGGAGTTCTGAACTGCAGTAATTCCACTTTGCCAGCAGGTGGTGACATCTCCATATCAAACAGATCATTACAGTAAGGAATACAGTGGGAATATTTCCAAATATTACTATACAATAATTAAAAAATAATTTCTCAAAAAGATTTTTTTCAAACACCAGTTAAATGCAGCATATTAGGATATTTTAGGGAAATTAATTCTCAAATCTCAATCAGAAGCAGACACCACCCCACCCTCAGTATATTGTACACTGTATCAAATTGATTACCAGACTAAAAACACCTGGTGTTATGCCCGTTTGTGAACAGAGGTCATTTAGAGTTGATAATCTTTCCACGTACACATTAGTTTTTAATTCAATATCTAATAAACCATTGCTTATAATATTCTGCAGTAAAGAGTCTCTTTATTTTTAGATTTTTAGTATTTTCTTAAGCATTTTCTATACTTTTTCAAAATTTCTTTTTTTTTTTCAACCCGAACCGAACACGCCCAAAAAGTTCAAAATTCGCGAACTCTCAAACTGCCAAAGTGTCATGCCTCGGCGGCGCTTGCGGTCCCGGCGTCTCTCCTCGCGGCTCCGGGGTCGGCGTCTCCCCCGCGTCCTGTTCCTGCGCTGTATGTACGCGCGCCGCCGGCGGCTCCGGATCTAGCCCCTCCGGCGGCGCGACGTCACCACTCCTCCATGTGACCATTATTGGCCAATCGGCAGGCAGGGCGCGAGATTTAAACCTGCTCTAACCATTCCCCAATGCCCTTTCGTGGTTCTGCTTGTCTGACCCTTAAGTGCTTATATATTTACTCTTGACGGATATTCTGTGTATGACCTGGCTTTCTATTTCGACTCGTGTACCTCTAAACCCCTTGACTCGGCTATTGTTACTTGACTCTGCTTTTTGCCTGTACCTTACTTTGGTTCATTGATATACACTCCTTGCTTATCTGTATTTACACCAGCCACTCTAAGGACTGGTTTCTGTCCTCCTCGTGTGTCCCTGCCTAATAGGTTCACCTCTAGTTATTGCGGAATCCAGCCACTACAAGGACTGGTAACGCTTCTAGGTTTTGGGTCACCTCTTGCTTTATTGGTACTGCTGAAGCACACCTCTGAATTTACGTGTGTCGGCCTGACAACAGTTTCACCCCTCGCTATTGCATAACCCAGCCAACTTAAGGACTGGTATCACAATTTGCACTCGGCTCTTCTGTTATTTCATAGGGCTAACCGCTTATTACCCTCGGGTACGTGTGTGTGCCTGACATCACGAAAGGGCCATGGACCTTGCAGGGACTGTCCAACAATTATCGGGGTTAGAGAGTCTTTTGGAGGATCAGGATCATTGACTTGATCAATTTGCACAAGCCCTCCAAACATTATTAGCTCGCACTGCACCGACACCGTTAGAGTTGCCTCCTCCTGTTAAACCGCTTATTTCTGAACCATTTGCTACGCCGAGCCCATGTCCCAATTTGCTTCCACCGATACGTTATGGTGGCGATCCTATTGCCTGTAGAGGATTTATTAACCAAATCTCAATCCACTTTGAGCTTAACCCTTGGTCCTACCCCACAGATCGTGCGAAGGTAGCCTTTGTCATTAATCATCTGGCTGATAAAACATTGTGTTGGGCTAACCCCCTCTGGGATACTGACAAACCCATTGTGTACAACTATCGGGAATTTATGACTGCTTTCCGCAGAGTGTTTGACCCCCCTGGTCGTAAAACCAATGCCGCTAAATCCTTATTACGCCTGCGCCAAGGTGCTAAATCCCTGGGGGATTACGCACTGGAATTCAGGTCCTTAGCTTCTGAATTAAATTGGAACGATGAGGCTTTGATTGCAGTGTTCTTAGAAGGTTTGAACGATGAGCTCCAGGACGAAGTAGCGGCCCGAGACTTCCCAGACGCTCTGGAGGATCTGATCACTTATTTGTCCTTCATAGATGAACATATTCGCCATCGTAAGAATACTAAGGATAAAGCTAGAAAACCACCTCTTAGGGTACCTTCCCGACCCCCTTTTCCCATACCCCCAGAGTCTACTGCTCTTCCCGAGCCCATGCAGCTAGATAGTACTAAACTCCCTGAAACCGAAAAGCAACGCTGTCGACGTGAGGGATTGTGCTTATATTGTGGTTTGGGGGGCCATTTGCTTAAAAACTGTTCCAAACGCCCTCAGGATCCTGCGGGAAACTTGCGGGCCTAAGTGCTTCCAGGGGACAACTCTTAGGTTCATTTCCCTCGTCCCCTAAACTCAAAAATAGTCTCCGGATTCCAGTCACTCTCTGTTTGGAGAGCCCCCTCAACCCGGTACATCTCCATGCCCTGGTTGACTCTGGTGCAGCCGATAATTTTATAGATCTTGTTTTTGCCCGTAAGCACGCTATTCCTTTGATAGAGAAGAAAAAACCTCTTCTGGTACAGGCCATTGACGGTAGACCCCTTGAAACCCCTTTTGTCCTCTTCAAGACTCCAGACATTATGATTAAGATAGGACTATGTCATATTGAAAAAATGTTCTTTCATGTCATTTCTTCACCCTCCTATCCCATCGTCCTGGGGTATCCTTGGTTAACCCGTCATAACCCCCCTAATAGATTGGCGAGCTCGTCAAATCGCGAAGTAGGATAACGATTGCATGTCTTCCTGTATTAAGATCCCCCTATCCATCAACGTCTTGAATTTACCTACGGCTCCTCCTCTAACGACTACCATACCTACCCCGTACTCTGATTTGGCATCTGTGTTCGATAAGAAAGAAGCCGATAGGCTACCCCCACATCGTTCATACGATTGCGCTATCGACCTTCTCCCTGGTACCACACCTCCTAGAGGGGTTGTCTATCCTTTTTCTGTTAAAGAGCATAAGGTTTTGGAGGAATATATTACTGATTCCCTTAACAAAGGGTTTATTCGTCCTTCTTCCTCTCCCGCTGGAGCAGGATTTTTCTTTGTTCAGAAAAAAGAGGGAGATCTCAGACCGTGCATTGACTTTCGAGGGTTTAACAAAATCACCGTTAAAAATGCCAACCCCATTCCACTCATCCCCGAGTTATTTGATCGCCTGAAACACTCTAAAATATTTTCTAAATTGGATCTCAGAGGAGCGTACAACCTGATTCGAATCAAACACGGGGATGAGTGGAAAACTGCGTTCAATACTAGATTAGGGCACTACGAATACCTAGTTATGCCCTTTGGTTTATGCAACGCTCCAGCAGTGTTTCAGGCGTTTATTAATGATGTGTTACAAGAATATACTCCCTGTTTTGTCGTGGTCTACCTCGACGACGTGTTGATACATTCCCCTGACTTGAAAACCCACCATCAACATGTACGACTCGTCTTGTCCAAACTATTAGCTAACGGTCTCTACTGTAAGCTCGAGAAATGCTTATCTGACGTCCAACAGGTACAATTTTTGGGTTATGTAATCTCTTCCTCTGACTTCATGATGGATCCCAAGAAACTGGAGGCCATCGTTCACTGGCCTCTTCCCAAGGGTCTCAAGGCCATTCAAAGATTTATAGGCTTCTCTAACTATTATAGAAGATTTATTAAGGGTTTCTCGTCCATTATGGCACCCATTACAGCATTGACAAAAAAGGGAATCGATACTCAAAGTTGGCCTCCCATTGCTTTGGAGGCTTTCGAGAGGTTAAAAACGGCCTTTTCCACTGCTCCCATCCTCCATCACCCTGATCCCGCTAGACCCTTCGTATTAGAAGTGGACACCTCAGAGACCGGGGTAGGAGCTGTATTATCCCAACGTCCGGTCGACGACAAACCTATGCAACCTTGTGGTTTTTATTCTAGAAAATTGTCACCTACCGAGGCCCGTTACGACATTGGGGACAGGGAATTGTTAGCCATTATACTCGCCTTAAAAAAATGGCGCCACCTCTTGGAGGGGTCTAACTGTCCGTTTTCCATCATCACGGACCATAAGAATCTGATTTACCTGTCCGAAGCTAAACGGTTGAATCCCAGACAAGCCCGATGGGCCCTCTTTCTTACCCGATTTGACTTCATCATTTCTTACAGACCCGGGTCTAAAAATATTAAGGCTGATGCACTCTCCAGACAGCACGAACCTCTATCTACTCAAGTATCGGTACCAGTTCCCATAGTTCCCGAAAGGAAAATCTTAGCCTCTCTGAGTACACAGGTCGAATCTCCCTTCTGGAACCTCTTACTGTCGAAACAGTCTCTAGCACCTCCGTCTAAACCACCTAACAAACAGTTTGTTCCTCCCGTAGAGGTACCTACTGTTTTACGACTCTTTCATGAATCCAAATTCGCTGGACATTTCGGGGTAAAAAAGACTCTAAACTTGATTAAAAGAAACCTTTGGTGGCCTACTCTTCTCAATGATGTGAAAGACTACGTGACCATCTGTTTTGTTTGTACCCGTTCTAAACCCTCCCGTCTTAGCCCTACTGGTCTTCTCCAGCCTCTACCTGTCCCTGAGCGCCCTTGGTCTCATTTAGCTATGGACTTCTTGGTGGATTTAACCCCTTCACTTGGCCATACAGTGATTTTTGTAGTTGTGGATCGCTTCTCTAAAATGGCACATTTTATTCCATTAAGGAAACTCCCCTCCTCCAGCGAGCTAGTACAGATCTTTACCAAAGAAATATTTAGACTTCATGGTATTCCGAAAGTTCTCGTCTCGGACCGCGGTTCTCAATTCATCTCTAGGTTTTGGAGAGGCTTCTGTCACCAGTTAGGTGTCAAACTGTCCTTTTCCTCCGCGTACCACCCGCAAACGAACGGATTAGCCGAAAGAACCAATCAAACGCTTGAGACTTATTTAAGATGTTTTATTTCAGACGCACAAGATGATTGGGTTACTCTATTACCATGGGCGGAGTTTGCATATAACAATGCCACATCGCAATCGACTAGGTATTCTCCTTTTGAGATAGTCACTGGTATGCATCCCACCATTTTCCCATCCTCGTTTCCACCCCAGAATGTTCCTGCCCTGGAGGAACACCTGGACAATCTCCGTGCGATATGGGAAAAGACTAGACTGAATCTTGAGTCCGCTTCTTTGGCTCAGAAGCGTTCGGCCGACCGCAAGCGCAGACCTCCACCAGTTTACCATGTAGGAGACAGGGTTTGGCTCAGCACACGCCACATCCGGTTGAAAGTTCCTTCCATGAAATTCGCACCTCGATTTATCGGCCCATATAGAATACTCCGGTGTATTAATCCCGTATCTTACGCGCTGCAGTTGCCTGTCTCTCTACGTATCCCGAACTCCTTTCATGTCTCCTTACTAAAACCACTCTTGTGCAATCGTTTTACCCGTCCTGACTCTCCTCCTCCCGTAGTGGTAGACGGGACTCCCGAGTATGAAATAGAGTCCATTCTGGATTCCCGTCTTTTTCGTAATCGGTTGCAATATCTGGTTCATTGGACTGGCTATGGCCCCGCGTATCGCACATGGGTTTCGTCGCGTGACGTTCATGCTCCCCGGTTGGTCTCCGCTTTTCATCGTCGTTTCCCCGATCGACCGGCTCCTGGCCGCCCAGTGGGCGTTCCTCAGGGTGGGGGGGCTGTCATGCCTCGGCGGCGCTTGCGGTCCCGGCGTCTCTCCTCGCGGCTCCGGGGTCGGCGTCTCCCCCGCGTCCTGTTCCTGCGCTGTATGCGTGCACGCCGGCGGCGGCTCCGGATTTAGCCTCTCCGGCGGCACGATGTCACCACTCCTCCATGTGACCACTATTGGCAAATCGGCAGGCAGGGGGCGCGAGATTTAAACCTGCTCTAACCATTCCTCAATGCCCTTTCGTGGTTCTGCTTGTCTGACCCTTAAGTGCTTATATATTTACTCTTGACGGATATTCTGTGTATGACCTGGCTTTCTATTTCGACTCGTGTACCCCTAAACCCCTTGACTCGGCAATTGTTACTTGACTCTGCTTTTTGCCTGTACCTTACTTTGGTTCATTGATATACACTCCTTGCTTATCTGTATTTACACCAGCCACTCTAAGGACTGGTTTATGTCCTCCTCGTGTGTCCCTGCCTAATAGGTTCACCTCTAGTTATTGCGGAACCCAGCCACTACAAGGACTGGTAACGCTTCTAGGTTTTGGGTCACCTCTTGCTTTATTGGTACTGCTGAAGCACACCTCTGAATTTACGTGTGTTGGCCTGACAACAGTTTCACCCCTCGCTATTGCATAACCTAGCCAATTTAAAGACTGGTATCACAATTTGCACTCGGGTCTTCTGTAATTTCATAGGGCTAACCGCTTATTACCCTCGGGTACGTGTGTGTGCCTGACACAAAGTTCGGGTCGAACTCTGAACCGTCCGAACCTGAACAGCTCACCCCTAGTTGTTAGCAGTTCCCATATGTTACAAGTCAAGCTGCTAATATTACAGCTCACACCTAACAGGGAGAGTAAGGGTTAACAGTTAGCACTGCATTTTCACATTAGTGGCTCACTATTACCAGCTCAGCCAGAACAGGGCTCATTGTCCATACAATGAAAGTTTGCTTGTACACGAACGACCTATTTGTGCGTTGAACTCACTGGCTCAGACACAACCAGCCACTGCTGATCAGCCTCTTTGCTTCAAACCAGCCAGTGGCGGAAGTACCAGGGTCGCAGCGGTCGCAGTTGCGACCGGGCCCTGGCATTCCACCACTGGAGGGGGCCCAGCGCCGCCGCCATATTCTGGCAAAAAGCGCCGGAATCTGGGAACAGCGCCGCTGGCTGTTCCCCTCCCTGCGAGCGGCCCGCTGGCTTGCAGCTTGGCCGCTCGCGTGGAATGGGAACTAGCTGACCAGCGCACGAGATCTCGCGAGAACTCGGCTGCGCTGGTCAGGTGGTTTCCGGTGAGCGGCCAGGCTGCATGCTTTCAGTGGCCGCTCACCACGGAGAGGAACGGTGGCAGCAGAGGAGCCTGAGGTGAGCTGGGGGGCCCTATATACCCTTAAGAGCTGGGTGCAAATCTATCCATTAGCTGGGGCAGTATATCCATGAGCTGGGGCAATATATCCATGAGCTGGGGCAGTATATCCATGAGCTGGGGGCAGTATATCCATGAGCTGGGGCAATATATCCATGAGTTGGGGCAGTATATCCATGAGCTGGGGCAGTATATCCATGAGCTGGGGCATATCCATGAGCTGGGGCAGTATATCCATGAGCTGGGGCATTATCCATGTGCTGGGACAATATATCTATGTGCTGGGGGCAAATATATCCATGAGCTGGGGCAGTATCCATGAGCTGGGGCAGTATATCCATGAGCTGGGGCAGTATCCATGAGCTGGGGGCAGTATATCCATGAGCTGGGGCAGTAGATCCATGAGCTGGGGGCAGTATAACCATGAGCTGGGGCAGTATCCATGAGCTGGGGGCAGTATATCCATGAGCTGGGGTAGTATATCCATGAGCTGGGGCATTATCCATGTGCTGGGGCAATATATCCATGAGCTGGGGGCAAATATATCCATGAGCTGGGGCAGTATCCATGAGCTGGGGCAGTATATCCATGAGCTGGGGCAGTATCCATGAGCTGGGGGCAGTATACCCATGAGCTGGGGCAGTATCCATGAGCTGGGGCAGTATATCCATGAGCTGGGGGCAGTATATCCATGAGCTGGGGCAGTATCCATGAGCTGGGGGCAGTATATCCATGAGCTGGGGCAGTATATCCATGTGCTGGGGCAGTATATCCATGAGCTGGGGCAGTATCCATGTGCTGGGGCAATATATCCATGAGCTGGGGGCAAATATATCCATGAGCTGGGGCAATATATCCATGAGCTGGGGCAATATATCCATGAGCTGGGGGCAAATATATCCATGAGCTGGGGCAATATATCCATGAGCTGGGGCAAATATATCCATGAGCTGGGGCAAATATATCCATGAGCTGGGGGCAAATATATCCATGAGCTGGGGCAATATATCCATGAGCTAGGGGGCAAATATATCCATGAGCTGGGGCAAATATATCCATGAGCGGGGGGCAAATACATGCAGGAGCTGGGGGCAAATTTATACAGGAGCTGGGGCAAAAATATCCATGTGTGGCCTGGGCAATATATGTCCATGTGAGCTGGGGGCAATATATATGTCCATGTGAGCTGGGGCAATATATATATCCATGTGAGCTGGGGGCAATATACAGTATATATCCGTGTCAGCTGGGGCAATACTATCTTTTTTATATTGCAGGGAAAAAAAAGGAAAAATATAGATCTTTTTTGGGGGGGGGGGGTTGGGGGGCCCTTCATGGATTCTTGCACCGGGGCCCTCAGGTTTCTAGTTACGCCACTGAAACCAGCCAAATTTATATCTATGCATTTGTCCCTCCCTGGACATTATTTAAGAAACAAATAAAATGAGGCTAACTGAGGAAGCGGCTCTTAGCTGCGAAACGCGTTTTAGTGATTTATTTTATTTACTTTGTTTATCTGATGCTGACTACAAGGAATAAAATCGTTTTAAAACCAACTTGGTGAACATTTTTCCTTTGGTAAATTGATACTTAGCTGCAGCCCACAGTGGAGGAACACTACTCTCCCAGGACCTGTCATCATCCAGCAGAGGACAAGAACATCTGGACCAACACTGAGAGGATATACTAAGGCCCGGGACAGTGAACCATCAAGAAGGGGAATCTGGCGCTCCAGTACATAGACGCCAGCTGTTCATACATCCGGTGTCTGACTTGAGACACCAGCCCATGTGAGTGTATTTTTCTATTACCTCCTTATGATGTAAAATACGTTATTGCATCATGTTCCGCACTTTTGCTTTATTTAAGGCATAAAGGACCATACTGCGTGGAGAAAATCCCTCCTTACTGCATTACTGCTTGAAAGAAGCGCTGGACTCCATTACATTTCCATTGCCATTATTTCAGAAACAGCAGTCCACAATGTTTCAGCTCCTCCTCTCTATAATGACAACGACACAGTGGCTTGCACCACATGGCATTCAAGTGGTAAGCCTTAGGATATTTTGTGTTTCTTCAGTTGTCATCTCAGGAGAACTCATAACTTGACTTTACATCTAACAGATTCCCTTAATAAATCTATCCCACTAAGCAGTAAATGGTCTTTTCAGTCATTTAATCCAGTGGTCCCCAACCCTGGTCCTCAGGGCCCACTAACAGGCCAGATTTTGCAGATCACCTTGGGGAAATGCAGACTGAATCCTGCAATCACTGAGCAGCAAATCATAACACCTGTGCTGTGCTTCTGATATCTGGAAAACCTGGCCTGTTAGTGGGCCCTGAGGACCAGGGTTGGGGACCACTGAATTAATCCACTCCTCTTTCAATTAAATTCACTTGGCAGAGAAGAAATTTCACTTTCTGTGTTTATTTGTTTAAATGTTAACGAGAAAAGCTAATTTTATTGCCTTTAATATCCCTTTGACTATTAGTGCCAAATGTTAAAAAATAACTGAAGATTTGAATATTGAACTTCTGAGCTCCAGCGGATCAGTCTCAGTCGATGTCAACCTTCTACAAGGTTTGCATCCAATCCAAATACAGTCTCCTGGCTTTTATTTTATTTGTCTTTAAATAACTTGACTTCTGGAACCTCATCACACGCTTTTATTTTAATCAAAGTTGATCCTGCGACACCTTGCTCTATGTCTGCCTGTATTTTCTTACAAAGTAACCCAAACAGTCTGTCAAAACGTGTTACATACAAACCATTTCCAGCTAGTGCTACACACAAATAATGTGAATTATACAGCAAATCGTTTTTACTTCGCAGTGTAAAATAGTATGTAGATTCTATTCGACCTGTAAATTGGAAAGCATGCACATTTCGGGGAGTTTTTGGGATGTGTATACTATATAGTTATGTTGAGTAAAGAATCGACCTGGAAACTGAAGACCAAAAAAATTCCCTGAAACATAATAGAGACACTAAGGGGGTTCTTCAGAGAGCACTGAAATGTTGTAGACATTTCGGTGCTCTCTCGTTCCCCGCACTTCAAGGAATCAAAGTTCCCCCCACCCTGCGGTTAATTCAGGCATGCACCACAGGGTCCCCGAAGTGCAAGGAAAACACGACGCAAGCCTGCCGAAATCCACCAAAACATGCCGGAACCACTGCAAAAGATGTGCCGAACATGTCGGAAAAGCCGCCGCCGAGCCGCCGATCACAGTGCAGACCAGCCGCCAGAAAAAAAAAAATCGACGAGCGGACAAACGGGGTAAAAAAGAAACAAACATAAACAATATGCTTGAAAGTGTCAAAATTGAAACGCTGATTACAAAACAACCCACTGAACGAAAATGCCTGGAATTTACATATAAGGTCCTATGAATGGTGATAAAAAGGCCTGTTCCAGAAAAAAAAACGCTTTAAAACTTTTTTACAAAATATATTTTGCCGAAAAAATTCCGAAAAATGCCTAAAAGATCCTAGAAAGTAAAGAGACATTTTACTGCAGATTAAAACAATAAACGGTTTATTAGATATTGAATTAAAACAGGAATATTTTTAACATTGAAGCCTATGGGATTCGCCTGAATAAACCTGCTGAATGAAAGCCACCGAACAGCAGGACACTTTGGCAACTTTTCACTGCTGTTCAGTGTTCTCTGAATAGATTAACCATTGTTTCTCTATGGGGGATTTCACTGCCGTCGAACAGGCACCGTACGTGCAGGCAGTTTGCCAAAATTTGGCGAACTGCCTGCTCTCTAAATATCCGAATGGCTCCGAAATGTCACCATACAGGGAAATTCCATGTTTGGTGCCATTTCAGGGCCAGATCGGCTCTCTCTGAATAACCCCTTAAATTTACAGAACTATTTAATCTATTTCCAATATATATTATCATACCATATAAATAAAATGTAAAATAGTAGAAAGAAAAATCACAAAGTGTGGTGCTTAGAATTAAGTAGTGGCACCTTATTTTTTATTCATCTTTATTTTATAAGCTATAGCTTTATGTTTTTAAAGAATATTTTTTTAATTAAAATTCTTTTTGGATACATATATCCTGAGTAACCTGCTGAGTGTCTATATGGGAAGCTGGTTTGGAGGGTTTGTCCCAGAAAATCCTTAAGGCACAGTTCATAGAGCCATAGGAGGCTCAGGAAAGTGTTTAAGTGGCTGATTGTCTGTTATAATATATAACAGTGTATACAATAATTATTCTAGGAAGCGCTGCTTGGTGCCCGATATAGGCCCCTATTACGCTCCTGGCGTTAAAACGCGAGCGCAGGGGAGGAAAAACTGCGCCTGCAGTTTCCCCCCTTGCGCCCGCGTTTTAATGCCAGATTACAATGCAGGCGCAAAAAATGCTGCCTGCATTGTTAGCGAGCGTTAAAAATCAGGATGCACGCGGCAGCGCTGAGCGCAGCCGCACGCATCCTCTCAATGGAGTCCACAGGACTCCATTGAGTGCCCCTTTGCCGGTCATGTGACCAGTCGGATCTCGCATCGCGAGATCCGGCCGGTCGGCGTAGGGATATGCAGGGAAAGACGGAGGGGACTTTTTCCTTCGTCTTTCCCTGCTTCCTCCAGCCGGAGGAGGTGACCGGAGCCGCTGTCCTCGCCGCGGGACAGAGGGTAAGTATGGGATTTTTTAAAAAAAAAAAAAAAATTCGTTGACCAGAGCCAGGCGTTAATCAGTGCTGGGACTTTGTAATCCAGCGCTGATTAATGCTTTGCGCTCCCCATGTTAAGTATAGGGAGCGCAAAGTGCAGTGACCTCACGCTGAACAGCGCGAGGTCCCAAACACAAACGTGTTTTTTAACCTGTTTGCGTTGGGATTGTAATATGCGGCAGATACCGCAGCTAACGGTAGAGCTCACGCAGGTGAGCGCTACCGTTAGCGTCAAGAATGTAATAGGAGCCATATTGTTTGCTTATTTTGGAGGTATCTGAAGGTGGTGGCATCAGAAACAGAAGATACTGCCCTTTTAAAAAGGGCGATGTGGGTACCCTGAAAGTAGAACACCCATGGCGTACTGCAAATTTGGTGACATTCTGATAAGTTGTTTTTGCTGTCGAGCGCTTAGAATAGGTGAACTTAAATTCTAGACACCTGGTATATCACTTAAAACTGTAGGTTGGATAGTGATATATCCATGGAGGAGATCAATGCCTTGGACCTCTGGTTTTCTACGAGACCTCCTTCCCCCGGTGATTAAGGCTGGGGTCAGACTAACACATTTTTAACGTGCGTTTAGGCGCACTTAATCACGGCCGCAGTATCAGCAAATGACGGCCAATATACGAAGTACGGCCGCACAAAAGTACGGCCGCACAACGCAAGCAGCAAACGAACGCATTTTTTCGAGAATGTAGAACCGCTAGTACTGACGTACAAAGTGCGCTGCGTCCGCTGCATCCGCATAGCAGCATGTGTACGTGATTAGGAGACGTCAGACACTGCTAATGTCCAGCCTACATAACGACCAGACGCAAAAAGGGTTTTATTGACGATCTGTAAAAAAACATGCACGAAAATGCATATCGTGTGAGCGCTTTCGCGTCCACCGTAAAAAAATACGTCAATGCGTTCGGACGCACTTTTTGACTGTCGATGCCAAAAATGTGTTCGTTTGACCCTAGCCTAAGAGATGTCCCCGCTTTTCCTGATTTTCATTTCTTTCTTCACTTTCACGTGTTTACTCCTGCCATGTCTGAGGTTTATTCTTTCTCTTTTTTCTTTAGAGATTTCCCTGTGCACCCTACTATTATTTTCATTTTTATATTTCCTCATAATTTTTTTTGATTAGTTATACTTGTACACTTCTATTACAAATCCTAAACAAAACCTTTAATGACAAGACTCGATGAAATGTTGTACAGGTCTGAGGATAACGTCCTAGAAAAGTGTGACCAGGAGGGGCATGACATAAGCAAGCAGGGTGACATACAACCAAATACATGAAATTAAGCTGTAACAGACAATTATATTTTATAGTAACACTTTTTTTTTTATTTGTCGGTAAAGAGGTTTATTTTGTTAAGCAACGTTTTGTTCAACCACTGCTTTGTTTGGCTGCCAGTCTCTTGTCTCTTTCCTTAGCGCTAGTCAGATGGATACCCTTTCCACGGGGCAAGGAGATCCATAGCTAGTTACCTTTGTCAATGACAAAAATGTTAGACAGCCTGGTGGCAAAGCTGTTGCCATTTGCATCCTTCACGTGGACCACATCAAATGAAGGCCGGGTGCACACGAGCCTAGTCTGCTGCTCACAGTACACGCGTTATGACGCACTATATGACGTCCGTTCTAGAATATAATGACGTGGATAGAAAAGAACACATGTAGGGCCCTATTACATTCTTCATGCAAAAAATGCACGGTAAACGCGTGAATTTTTGCATGAAGCGTCAAACGTTAACGCGCGTAAATCAACTCTAGTATTACAATCCTTGCGCATCTTTTCATCCGTCAAAAAATAACACGTGGAAAACGGACGCGCAAAAATGCGCAGCAACATTGCGCGCAGAAATCAGTGTGCGGACTGTTTTTTCAGGCGATTCAGCCAATCAGAATTAAGAACCACAATTGTCTCACGTTAAGTTTTTGCGCCTGTCAAAGTCAATCTGCGCATATATGCTGCATCAATAAAAAAAACACACACAACCTCTCAATTTTATTGGTTTGGGTATGTGTAGAATGTGTAACTATACTTTGCTGCGTATTTTTTTTTGGGCTGGTGTATCTGGTTTCAGCCAGGTTGATAGAATTTGCCATTAACACCAGCTTTCAGGAGTTGCTAAAATTATGTGCGCAAAGGCTGTGCGTTACAAACTGTGCATAGATTGTAATACCATCCGCGTACCAGCGCACAAACGCATTTGCGCTCACAATGTTAAGTATAGGATGCGCGAAGTACAGTAAGCTTGCACAGTGTTCGCGCAGGTTCACCCGCGGTAGACATATACGCGCGTTTGTTGCGCTGAGATTGTAATACGACGTTCAGCTCAAAGGGTTTTGCCCCTCGCGTTAATGTGTTTTTGCGCACGCGTTAACGTTTGCGTGAAGAATGTAATAGGGCCCGTAGTACGTACGCAACGCATAACGCGCGCTGAAGACGTCCGTCGTGGAAACACCAATGCAAAAGCGCTAGGATCGACGCCATATAGACGACGTCGGACATGTGCTGGAGGCAAATTCAGTTTGTACGACGTCCGTCAAAAATAACGGATCGTCTGGCATCTAACAATCTCTTCCATCATAAAGTGCGTCCTTTTTAACACGCGTACTGTGCGCAGCAGCCTACACTCGTGTGCACCCGGCCGAACCAGGATGCCTCTCTCTGTTGGGACACCTATTTTTATATTATATCTTAATCTCTGAATTCAAAATCTACCAGCAAGTTATGTTACAACTGGTGGATTAGTATGAGTAAATATTTCTGAATTTATAGGTTTATCAGTGATGGAAAGATGATATAAAAGTGATTTTGTTTAAGGGATGTTAACATAAAATCAATTAGACCCCAAACCTTCTTCTCAACCCCTGACCCTAGAGGTTAGAGTTTGAGGTTAGAGGTTAGTTTTAGAGTGATGGTTAGAGTCTAGGGTGAGCTTCTATTCAAGCAACAGTAATACCATTGTTTGAATATAGTATGATGAATTTAACTTCAAACAATGGTAATACCATTGTTTGAAACGATTCCCGAATATATTACATACTCACCCTAAAAGACATTTTAATTCCAGGTGCTGGTTGACCACTAGTTAGTAACCTATGAATAATAAACCTATTGACATAGACACAGATCCAATAGAAGGACACTAAAGAAAGCCTAGTGACCATCTTCATACCTGAGGAATAAAACGTAAGTGGAGTGTATTTAATTCTTCTTTTTCTTTTCTGATTTAAAGTTCGGATCCTGAGGAAAAATTAATTTCCTTACAACAATGGAGAGAACTGATGACATTTCATTGTAGCTGACATCACGTGGACTCTTGATCTTCCTTGGATAGGAACATTATTTATTACCTATTTATATTTCATTTTTTTGATTTATTTTTGCTTTTGTCAGGATTGGTTGAGCATCATGAACTTAAGGCAGTGACGTGACCATGATGATTTAATATTGCAATAAGGAGGGTAATTTGCCCATGACTTATGCACAGATAATGGTCCCAGTGCCATGAAATATTTATGGACATTAGAAAAATGTTCCATGGCACTGGGACCTTTAAATATCTGTGCATAAGTCATGGGCAAATTACCCTCCAAAAATGCTAAAGTTTATTTGTAACACATCACTGACCAGCTTCAGTCTCAGAGATGGCATTACTGACATATGTACAAGAAACATAAACTGATCCAGTTTCCATGTCCTTATTTATGGGTCACCTTGAAAAAAAATACAAAATATTCGCTAACCAGCGTAGTTTACCATTGTTGCAAACTATGGTGATTGTCACCTTTGTTGCAATGAGGTTAAACTTAAACATTTTCCCAAAAAGTAAATTCAAGCAGCGGCCAGAACAATATCTATCGATTAATTTTCTCCTGCCTCTGTTTGAATTTCCCTCTCTGGATCACCTCCAATGGAGGAAAACTTCTAACACAACAATGAGGCTTTTAAGGAAGCTCTATTCAAATCAAAAGTTGAGAGGGCTCTATGGGACTCATGGTGCTGAATCAGAAAGATGTTCAGTTCGGATAAGGAGTCCCCTATTGTGGCGGAAATGTTTGTAGGGCGTCACCAAGACCAAAAATCATACTGAGCTATGAAGTCATTGCAACTCCCTTTTACCGGCTCATTTATGAGCCAGCTGCTGTATTTACGGCTCAGATTATAACCTTAGGGAACTGCTAAGGAATACCAAAAGTGGCACGACACACCGCCTCTAGAATTGTCTCCCAGAATCCTGGAGGCATTTACAGTATCACATAGTGTCGGAGGAAGTTTGCAGGAGAACTACTAGTTGTCCGGTCACTCCCTCCTCATTGGTGAGTGTTCGATTTCTACATCTCTTTTTCACATGCAAAATCACTTAACAGCCTATGAGTGGAAGTAATACAGGTATATATATATTTTTATTTTTTTACTTTTTTGCAACTGTAAACGGGTATAATGAGGGATCTCAGACTCTCTTGTTATTCTCTAGCTCCCAATACATTTAAGCTTCCTAAACAAAGTATACAAAGCATAGGAAGTGTAAATGTATAGTAACCTCCTGTAGAACCTGAGCTTTGGCAGCAGTTGAGGCTGTCATGGGCCGCGCCGAAGGAAGGGCAAGTAAAGTGCCGTTCCCCTTCCAAAATCAGGTTCTGATCCTGAAATTACCAGTGCCTGGACTGGTCTCCAGGCACTCAGAGATCAAGTCCAAGTTTGTTTGTGCAACCACACCATGAGCTCGTAAACCCCCGGCACCCACGTGACAGAGGCTGTGTTTGGAATAGCAGGAGAGCCACTAAAATTAACAAGTGTGGCCACTACTCTCGCCGAATCACTCCAGTGAAATAGGATCCAGAATCATTCAATCGGAATGTCCAAAAGCCTACAGTTAGCAGGTAAAATGCGTCTCGATTTAACGTTTTATCACCGTTTTTTTATACAATATTTTTTTTGTCAATCCCCATTTTACTTTATTCTGATTTGTTTCCACCTCAATTGGCGTCAAGGATACGGGTACCGTGGAAGGAATGGAGTGACGACTACTGCAGACGGATGAGGTGGGACCCCCTTACACCATAAGAGGTCCTGGGCACATCTACTGAGCCACTTATTGAGGTGGCTCTGGGACATGTGAGTGTATATCCTATTGCTTATACTAGCTGGGTACATTACAGTGCTATGTCATGTTGCCTTTTTTCTGTTTGAGATATGACCCCCATTCGATGAAGCATAATTGGTGACAGAACACATTCCAGTTTTGATGGGAGGAGGCTTCCAGAGAGGCTTACAGGCGTTACCCTCGAGCCATAGGAGCTCTATTTCTGTAAGTTATATGGTTGAAGATTAAGACTTATATCTATTCTTGGTGTGAATTATGCTGCGTGATTAGTCTTTCTTTTTTGATTTTAGGAGATAATATTCATGACCCCTCTTTGGGACATTATGCTATGAACATTCTACTCTGTTGAGTTAAGTTTTGCATTTTTTTGGAGAAAGTATTTTACCAGGAAGGATACATTGAGTTTTCTCTTGTTTTCAAGTATGTCCTGGGTGGCGAGTATGTACCGTTAGGTGTGTTGTCCAAAGGACACTTACTGGAGAGGTGTTCTGGTCGGGATTCGAACCTGTGTCTCCACGGTTATAGAGCAGTGATGTTACCTCTACTCTACCCAGCTGGTACATTTGTCAGTTTACTATTGTTTACGAACTAACATTGCAATTTATATACTGTAATTGTGATACTGATTGTGAATACGAGCAACAATTCTATGCGCTCCCACACACTTCTGGTGTACATCATACTATATAGTTGAAGAGTGACGGATACACTCGACGGATGAGATGCAACAACTATCAGGGTAATTCAAAGAGATCGGAATTGTGGCCGAAAGCTAACCGAACAGTGAAATTCAGCGTGCGGTTATATTTCTTGGCCATTCGGCTATTCAGAGAGCAGGCAGTTCGCCAAATGTTGGCGAATTGCCTGCGCATACGGTGGCTGTTCGTTGCCTGTTCGAGGGCAGTGAAATCCCCGAGGGCAGTCTATTCAGAGAACAAAAACCAGTAGTGAAAAGTTGCCGAATTTTCCTGCTGTTCGGTGGTTTCATGCAGTAGATTTATTCAGGCGAATCCCATAGGCTTCAATGTTAAATATATACCCGTTTTAACTCAATATCTAATAAACCGTTGATTATAATATTCTGCAGTAAAGAGTCTCTTTATTTATAGATTTTTTAGGATCTTTTAGGCATTTTTGGGGATTTTTTTGCGAAAAATTTTTTTTTTTTTTTTTAAATCGTTCTTATTTTTTGTAACAGCCCTTTTTATTATCATTCATTGGATCTTACATGTAAATTTCAGACATTTTCGTTCTGTAGTTTCTTTGCAAACAGCATTTCACTTTTCAAACATTCAAGCGTACTGTTTTTTTTTTCACTCCATTCGTCTGCGGTGTTGGGTTTTTCCGGCGGCTGCTCTGCGCTGTGATCGGCAGCTGCTTGGGTTTCTCCGGCGTGTTCGGCGGGGTTAATCCAGATGTTTTTGCGGCTTTCGGTGTGCGTTCGCCGGGTTTTGCGGTGAGTGTTCGGCAGGTTTGCGGCGGCTTTTCCCTGCACTACGACAGCCTTGTGGTGCTTGCTGAATACACCGCAGGGTCGCCGAAATGGGATCGCCAAATTGCACTGAATTGAAGAAAACGAAAAGTCACCGAACGTGCGGTGACTTTTCGATTCTCTTTGAATAACCCTGTATATATTTTTTCTTTATCATAATTACATTGTATATTATCTAGTAGGGATGGGCTGGAAGTTCGATCCGAACATGAGTTTGATTCAAACATTGCCCGTTCGGCGAACATCGAACATTTCCACGTGTTCGGTTTGTGTTCGCCCACAATGCACCACAATGGACCTCAATGCACGTTTCCACTGGCCTGAAGCTCGTAATTGGCTACAGCCTTGCACCTGACCACAGGTCAGGTGCAAGACAGGTGCAAGACTATGCCAATCAGGGCTCAGAGTCCTGATTGGGCAAATTTTGCCCAATCATGGGCTCACAGAGCTAAGTCCCACAGCACACTATATAAGGCATCCCCGCAGCCCCAGCACGTGTTTTTTTTTGCAGGAGTGAGAGGAGATTGTTCTTTCAGTGTGTCTCACAGATGTCTAGCAGATTTCTGTGAATTGTAATCTGTGTGTTC
This sequence comes from Leptobrachium leishanense, assembly GCA_009667805.1. Classification (NCBI taxonomy): domain Eukaryota; kingdom Metazoa; phylum Chordata; class Amphibia; order Anura; family Megophryidae; genus Leptobrachium; species Leptobrachium leishanense. The sequence continues at coordinate 507,044,393 of CM019063.1, read as the reverse complement.
TCACTGCCAGCTATTCGGGTCTCACTTTCTTCTATCAGATATCTGGGAATTGTAATCTGTGTCTTCTCACTGCCAGCTATTGGGGTCTCACAGACTTCTAGCAGATATCTGGGAATTGTAATCTGTGTCTTCTCAATGCCAGCTATTGGGGTCTCACAGACTTCTAGCAGATATTTGGGAATTGTAATCTGTGTCTTCTCACTGCCAGCAATCAGGGGGTCCCACATACTTCTAGCAGATATCTGGGAATTGTAATTTGTGTATTCTCACTGCCAGCTATTGGGGTCTCACAGACTTCTAGCAGATATCTGGGAAATATAATCTGTGTATTCTCACAGTCTGTTTTAAGCAGCAGCAACATACAGAGGATTTGCAGGATTGGCTAACCAGGCCATCCTCATCCTCTGATCCTCTGCCAGCCAGGCTTGCAGTGGTTTACAGTCCACCTCAGCTGCCGAAAACATCTAATTCAGCCTCCATGTCCACAGCTAATCCTGCTGTAGCATCACCATCATACAAGGAGGAGTCAGCTGAATTGTTTGACTACAATGACAGTGACATGCTGCTTGAGGATGAGCAGCAACTCCAGTGCTCTGATTCAAACTCTGAGGTTGAGGAAAGGAGTAAAATCAGCCTAGAGGGATGGGGTGCCAGTGACACACAAAGAACTGGCACTCATGTTCCCCCAGCAGCTGCAGCATATTGCCAGGTTGGCTCCAGTGATGAAGAGATAGGGGGTGATGGCAATGATTATGAGGTCACTGACTCCACTTGGGTGCCTGATCGAACAGAGGAGTCAAGTGAGGAGGAGGAGGAGGCGCAACAAAAATGAGGCACAACATCCTCTATGACCAACCGTAGCCAGTCCAAGGCATCAGATGTCAGAGCTGCTCAGGTGCAGAGCGCTGTTGTCTCAAAGGACACGTGCAGGAACTCTGCTGTCTGGGAGTTATTCAAAAAATGTGCAGCAAACTGCAGCGTTGCTATTTGTAAGCTATGTCTGAAGAGGATCAAGCATGGGAAAAACATCACACACTTGGGTACCATGTGCTTGATAAGACATATGACCACCTGCCACGCATCCCGTTGGCACAACACTTTGCATAGGTCCTCCTCCTCATCTGTCTCTACCCCCACTATATGTCCTGCCATGTCATTGCCTAAAACCTCCACTGACAGGGATGATGCTACAGTAATGGGTGTACCAGGTCCTTCCTCAGAATGTGACAGCATCCCATCAGCTGCAGATTTACGCAGTCAGATTTCGTTGCCCGAGCTGCTGCAGTGTAAGAAAAATATAGTCCCAACAGTCCCCTTGCACAGCGTCTAAATGCCAGCTTGGCAAAATTACTTGCATTACAGCTGCTGCCTTTCCAGCTGGTGGACTCTGCCTCCTTCTGTGAATTTGCTGAATGTGTTATACCACAGTGGCAGGTTCCAAAATGCCAGTTCTTTTAACGGTAGGCCTTTCCAGCACGTGGAAGACAATGTTATGGAGTCATTGGGAAAGGCAGTCAGCAGCAAGGTGCACATTACTTTAGACACGTGGTCCAGCAAGCATGGACAGGGCCGTTACATTTCCTTCACGGCACACTCGGTAACTCTGCTTGCAGCTGGGAGGGATCTGGGACGGGGCTCTGTGCTGGAGCTTGTTCATCCACCATGCCTCCAGAAAGCTGCTTATATGAGGTCTGTCTGCTCCACCACTTCTTCCTCTTCCTCCTCCTCCTCCTTCTCTGTCTCTGGCGAAGTGGCAGTTAAACTGACGCGTGGCAGGGGCTACGCAATGGCTCAAGCAAAAAGATGCCATACTGTGCTTGAGCTGGTTTGTTTAGGGGACAGGAGCCACACCGGGCCAGAAATTCTGTCAGCTCTGCAGGGGCAGGTGCAGAGATGGTTAACATCACGCCAGCTTGAGCTGGGAATGGTCGTCTGTGATAATGGCAGCAACCTTCTCTCCGCCCTACGCCTGGGTAAGTTGACTTATGTACCATGCCTAGCACACATCCTAAATCTGGTGGTAAAATGTTTCCTAACCAGGTACCAAGGGCTGGCAGAGCTTCTCAGCCAGACCAGAAAAGTCTGCAGCCACTTTAGACAGTCATTCCCAGCAAGTGTTCGCCTGGCAGAAATTCAAAGAGAATTCCACCTTCCCACAAACCGTCTGATCTGTGACATGCCCACCAGGTGGAATTCGACATTAGCAATGCTGCAGCGTCTGCACAAGCAGCAGAGGGCCATCAACGAGTACCTGTGTGAGTATGGCACAAGGACAGGTTCAGGTCAACTTGGTTCCCCCCCCCGCAGTGGCTAATGATCAAGGATGCATGCACTGTACTGTCACTATTTGAGGAGGCAACGAGGATGGTGAGCAGGGACAGCGCATGCATCAGTGACACAATTCCTTTAGTGTTCCTGCTGGAGCGCACTCTGTGGGGAATTATAGATGTGGCTCTAGAGGCAGAGCAGCGGGAGGAAGAGGAGGACTTCCTAGCTCTCAAGGCCCCAGTCTTTACACAGACAGGAGGAGGAGGATGAGGAGGAGGAGGAGGAATATTTAAGTTGTGAGGGCATTGAAGGTGGGGATTCCTCAAGGGAGGCTTTTGTGTCCCCAGAAACCCAAGTACTAGTACGTGGCTGGGAGGAGGTAGTGCACGATACGGTCATCCTCAGCAACCAGGAACATTCAAAAGCTAATGCCACCTCCAACCTACGCTGCATGGGCTCCCTTATCCTGCAAAGCCTGCTAAAGGACCCCAGGATTCATGCTATCAAGGAGAGGGATCATTACTGATTGGCAACCCTTCTTGATCCACAATACAAGAGTAAGGTTGCAGAGCTCATCCTGCCCTCACAGAGGGAGGACAGGATGAAACAACTTGAGGACGCTCTACAGCGACACTTGTGTAACACCTTTCCAGGCACTGGTAGGTTACCAAGTGATGACACAGGTGCTTTTGAGGCTGCGGTTTATTAGAGGAAGAGCGGTGAAGGGGGCCGCTTGACTGATGCCTTTGACAATTTTTATAGTCCACAACGCCCAGGGACGTCAAATGTAGGCACCCATTGCCAGCGTCTTCACCATATGGTGCAGGACTACCTAGGGGAAAGGGCAGACCTGGATACCTTTCCAGCAGATGATCCACTGGCTTACTGGGTGTTGAGATTAGATCACCGGCCAGAATTTAGCCAATATGCTATGCAGCTACTAGGTTGCCCTTCATCCACCGTGCTTTCTGAAAGGATGTTCAGTGCCGCTGGAGGTTTTGTCACAGACAAAAGAGTGCGTCTGTCCACCGACTCTGTAAACCGGCTGACATTTATAAAAATGAATCAGTCCTGGATCAGCAGCTATCACTCCCCTGATGCTGATGTAACTGAATAGATCGGGGATCTCTTCGGCATTCCCAAAACCTCCCCCACTGCATTCTTCCACAATACCTCAGAGGGGTTACGTTGTGAAGGCAATAGCTGGCACCAAAGGCCCAATATTTGGGTGCACTAACGCGTGTACCAAATTCCAATCATTTTAATATTTGAATGCAGAGTCCACCCCTGCACTCTTCCTCAATACCACAGAGGGGTTACGTTGTGAAGGCACTAGCTGGCACTAAAGGTCCAATTTTAATGCACCTGTTGTTACTTTCATCCAAAGCCTGCATAAGTTTCACCATAATTTAGCCAAAAAAAATCACTAAACTTGTTCTGCGTGTCCTAAAATGTGTCCTCTTTTCATACAGGCTGCCGCCCCAAGCAGTTGTTTATGAATAGATTATAGGAAAACCATTTACCATCATTTGAAATGTAATTTTTTTCTTTTTAAATGTTTCTATACATTCTACAAATCCGCCACTTCACGGGCAGGTTATGGGACCTCCTAGGCACGATATTTTAAGGAATTTTTCGTTTTTATTCTTAACTTTTATTTCATGGAAAAATCACTGTTCCTTTAAAAACGTTTTTTTTTTTTTTCCTTGTTACCTGTCCCCCAGGGCACTACCCGGACCCCCATACACCTTTTATGGCAAATATCTTGCATATATGACCTCTTGGAGGGCACTCTAAAAATCGAACGTTCGAGTCCCATTGACTTGTATTGAGTTCGAATCGTGTTCGAGTTCGAATCCGAACTTTTTGAAATGTTCGTGTTTGAATGCGAACCGAACACAGGGGTGTTCGGCCCATCACTATTATCTAGCACCTTTTACACACTCGTAGCCCTTTTAGGGCATTAGTATTTTTAATTTGTATAAAACTGGAAGAACATTTAGGAAACCGCAACATAAACTGTGTTTAAATTGGTAACTGCTAAACACTTCCTAATATTAAATATTGTTCACAAGTCATAGGTCTAAAGAACAGTTCAACCTTGTAGAAATACAAAATTATATCAATGGAAGCCTCAAACTATAGGAGGACAATAGTCAGATCTGATGAAATAAATAACATTTCTCCTGTCGATTGCTAAAGTTTACAGACAATTTGTTATTTTCTGTCCCGAATGTGTAGGTGTTATTATATTGCTGTCGGCCTCTCTACACTTGTCCTTGCATAATTTCCAGATGTCCCACTCCCAGCCATGCTCAGTCAGCACTAATGCTCTCACTGTCTCTCTCGTCATCTCTAATCACTTCCCCTTCCATGCACAGACTGGCAAAGCAGGCAATCGGTGCATCCCTTTTATATTAACAGCCGGGGTGGAGAAAAGTAGATCTAGCATTAAAACCACAGAAATGTAGTATATTCTCGCGAGAACTCCCACAAGGGTTTTAAGTATGCAAGCATTCTCGTTTACAATTTTGTGCATATATGGAAAGTTACCGGATCAACGCAGTCATACATTGCTTGTGAATGCATGAATGCTAGTATCATCAAACCAATTGTTTGCTAGCATCATCAAACATAGCCTATTAGAATCGTGTATTGTAACGTACCATTGTTTTCGTTGATATTAAAATATGCATGTATGTTAAACGCTGACATTGTTTAAGAAAAATATATTTCTTATTTGATCTCAGATTGTAAATTACATTTTAATATATTGATACTGTTTCTGAGGTGTGATGCAGTCATTTATTTCACTTGTGTTAAGCACAGTTAATTAAAAATAAAGGTGGGTGGAGGCTGAAGTTGAGTGGGGTATTTGTTTAACGTATTCAAGTGTGTGGTTATTTTCACTCCCAAATCTCAAAATACAATTCAGTGTTGCTGAACCCAGAAAATACTTGAAAACGAGTGAAATCTCAATGTATCTTTCCTGGTAAAATCCTTTATAAATAAAATAAATACATAAATAAATAACTGAAAACCAGTCTATACGTTTTGTGTATGCAGACCTTTATGGAGCTACAGTGACACCTGGTGGTAAAACTATTGTAATAATTACATAGAGCACAAGGGACATCTAGTGGTCAATTTATATATTACACTACTGCATTGTAGACAAAAAAAAATTGCCTTATTCCAAACTAAGGTCTTAATTTAAATTGGCCGAAATTTTGAATATTTTTTTAATGGTATATTGGAAATTTTTCAGCTCAGAAGATTCATATTTGGGCTTATTGGCAATTCAATTCCCAATAAAAATTCTTCTCAAATATTGGCACTAGCTGGTATACTTTTCAATGGCAATGTTGGCGATATCAACTCAGTGCAAGTTTATCGGGATGCTGACTTCCACTTCCAAAAATATAACAAATGATGAAAGGTGTTGATAAAAATCTATTCAGATGCTTGTAGTAATGTAATGGGCCGGCTCGTACCACACAGAGATTTCAAGTTGTGCAGTTTAATCTTAAAGTACGGTCTTACACAATATATTGTAAACCCCGTACATGCGCCTTACCACACCACCAGTACATTAAATACAGAACATATAACCTCTGTACAATACATTAAGTTTTGCATTTACAGTAAAATGTGCAACCACTGTACTGTAAGTTTAAAACACACAAGTCCGTACACTAACACTGACATGGCAAATGATAATGCGCAAATCCCATAAATAAACATTTCTAAAGCTCCAGTACACTTGCAAGTCTACACTTAAATTTTTCACAGTCATAGTAAAATGCGCGAGTCCCGGATTTACAGTAAAATGCGCAAGACCGTACTTTAAGATTTGCACTGCTACGGTGAAACGCGGAAAGCAAATCCGTGCACACATATTTACACTTTTTTTTCGGGCTTTTTTTTGGCCCAACATTTTTTTATAAACAGAGCAATTTTTGGAACTTGGATCTGGCTAAAGTTTTTCAGTTTTATCAGTCGATATTTTATAAAAAATGCCCCACAGATTCTGAGGCTGGTCTTTGGCCTGCCTTCGGTCCCGGCAGGCCGAGCGCATCATTGACTGCTGCTGGACTGCCTAAAATCAGGCGATCTCGTGGCAGCTGATGTTGCGATCAGTGTGCATGCGTGCGGGCGGCATAGGCGGGTATGGAGCAAGCAGGGCGTGCTATGACATCTCTCGGCATTTAGACCCACACATCACGATGATGGCATAGCACACCCTGTGGCGGCAAAAAGTTAATGAGTGCATTCTCTATGTCAGGGTGGCACCCAGCATACACCATCATGGAACCCAAAGTTCAATTGAAATATCAGTATCCCAAGCGATGGGGGTGAGCAAGCAGATATAAACAGGAGATGATGAATACAAGAATACTGGACACACGTTAAAACAAGATAGTCATGGCTGCGGTTAGTGAGCTACGCAGTCTATGAGTACTAGTTTTGGGCCGAACACCCCCATGTTCGGTTCACATTCGAACACGAACATTTGAAAAAGTTTGGATTCCAACGAGAACGCGATTCGAACTCAATGCAAGTCAAAGGGAGATATTGGCCATATTGGCCATAAAAGGTGTATGGGGGTCCAGGTAGTGCCCTGGGGGACAGAAAACAAGGAAAAAAAGTTTAAAAAAACAAAAACATTTTTAAAGGAACAGTGATTTTTCCATGACATAAAGGTTAAGAATAAAAACGAAAAATTCCTTACAATATCGTGCCTAGGAGGTCCCCATAACCTGCCCGTGAAGTGGCGGCTTTTTAGGATGTATAGAAACATTTAAAAAGAAAAAAATGACATTTCAAATGACGGTAAATGTTTTTCCTTTTAGGCTAGGGTCAGACGAAAGCAGTTTTAACGTGCGTTTAGACGCACAAAATCACGGCCGTGCTAGCAGCAAATGACGTCCAATGCCGGGGAACACACGAAGTACGGCCGCACGAAAGTTCATCCGCGCAACGCAAGTGGCAAACGAACGCATTTTTTCTAGAACGTCAAACCGCTAGTATGGACGTACAGAGTGCGCTTCGTCCGCTAGAGGCGTGTGTGCGTGATTGGGAGACGTCAGACGCTGCTAATGTCCGGCCAACATAACGTCCAGACACAAAAAGGGTTTTATTGATGATCCGTACAAAATCACGGTCGAAACGGCGCATCGTATGACCGCTATCGCGTATTCCGTGAAAAAATGCGTCCATTCGTTCGAACGCACTTTTTCACAGACAACGCGAAAAATGCGTTAGTCTGACCCTAGCCTTAATCTATTAATAAACAACTGCTTGGGGTGGCAGCCTGTATGAAAAGAGGAGACGTTTTAGGACACGCAGAACAAGTTTAGAGATTTTTTGGCTAAATTATGGTGAAACTTATGCAGGCTTTGGATGAAAGTAACAACAGCTGCATTAAAATTGGACCTTTGGCACCAGCTAGTGCCTTCACACCATAACCCCTCTCAGGTATTGTGGAAGACTTAGGCTAGGGTCAGACGAACGCATTTTCACGTTGTCTGTGAAAAAGTGCGTTCGAACGAATGGACGCATTTTTTCACGGAGTACGCGATAGCGGTCATACTATGCGCATTTACGTTCGTGATTTTGTACGGATCATCAATAAAACACTTTTTGCATCTGGACGTTATGTTGGCCGGACATGAGCAGGGTCTGACATCTCCAATTCACGCACACACGCCGCTAGCGGACGCAGCGCACTCTGTACAACCGTACTAGCGGTTTTACGTTCTCGACAAAATGCGTTCGTTTGCCACTTGCGTTGGGCAGCCGGACTTTTGTGCGACCGTACTTCGTATATTGGCCGTCATTGCCCGGCATTTGCTGCTACTACGGCCGTGATTAAGTGCGCCTGCACGCTCGTTCGCACTGCCTCAGTCTGACCCTAGCCTAAGCAGGGGTGGACTCTGCATTCAAATAATAAAATGATTGGAATCTGGTACACGCGTCAGTGCACCCAAATATTGGGCCTTTGGTGCCAGCTAGTGCCTTCACACCGAAACCCCTCTGAGGTATTGTGGAAGAGTGCAGTAGTGGAGGTTTTGGTAATGCAGAAGAGATTCCCAATCTATTCAGTTACATCAGCATCAGTGGATTGATAGCTGCTGATCCAGGACTGATTCATTTTAATAAACCAGCCAGTCTACAGCCAGTCTACAGAGTCGGTGGACAGACGCACTCTTTTGTCTGTGACAAAACCTCCAACGGCACTGAACGTTCTTTCAGAAAGCACGCTGGATGAAGGGCAACCTAGTAGCTCCATAGCATATTGGCTAAATTCTGGCCAGTGATCCAATCTCAACACCCAGTAAGCCAGTGGATCATCTGCTGTAAAGGTATCCAGGTCTGCCCTTGCCCCTAGGTAGTCCTGCACCATATGGTGAAGACGCTGGCAATGGGTGCCTACATTTGACGTCCCTGGGTGTTGTGGACTAAAAAAATTGGAAAAGGCATCAGTCAAGTGGCCCCCTTCACCGTTCTTCCTCTGATAAATAGCAGCCTCAGAAGCACCTGTGTCATCACTTGATAACCTACCAGTGCCTGGAAAGGTGTTACGCAAGTGTCGCTTTAGAGCGTCCTCAAGTTGTTTCATCCTGTGCTCCCTCTGTGAGGGCAGGATGAGCTCTGCAACTTTACCCTTGTATCGTGGATCAAGAAGGGTTGCCAACCAGTAATGATCCCTCTCCTTGATAGCACATTTCCTGGGGTCCTTTAGCAGGCTTTGCAGGATAAAGGAGTCCATGTAGCGTAGGTTGGAGGTGGCATTAGCTTCCGAGTGTTCCTGGTCGCTGAGGTGACTGTATCATGCACTACCTCCTCCTAGGCACGTACTAGTTCTTGGGTTTCTGGGGACACAAAACCCTCCCTTGAGGAATCCCCACCTTCAATGCCCTCACAACTTAAATATTCCTCCTCCTCCTCCTCCTGTCTGATCTGAGGACCCGCAGGAATGCTGTCTGCGTAAAGACTGGGGCCTTGAGAGCTAGGGAAGTCCTTTTTTCCTCCCGCTGCTCTGCCTCTAGTGCAACATCTATAATTCCCCGCAGAGTGCGCTCCAGCAGGAACACTAAAGGAATTGAGTCATTGATGCATGCACTGTCCCTGCTCACCATCCTCGTTGCCTCCTCAAATGGTGACAGTACAGTGCATGCATCCTTGATCATTAGCCACTGCGGGGGGGATACGAAGTTGACCTGTCCTTGTGCCATACTCACACAGGTACTCATTGATGGCTCTCTGCTGCTTGTGCAGATGCTGCAGCATTGCCAATGTTGAGTTCCACCTGGTGGGCATGTCACAGATCAAACGGTTTGTGGGAAGGTGGAATTCTCTTTGAATTTCTGCCAGGCGAACACTTGCTGGGAATGACTGTCTGAAGTGGTTGATTATACTCCTTTCCTCAACCTCAGAGTTTGAATCAGAGCACTGGAGTTGCTGCTCATCCTCAAGCAGCATGTCACTGTCATTGTAGTCAAACAATTCAGCTGACTCCTCTGTTTATAGTGGTGAGGCTACGGCAGGAGTAGCTGTGGACATGGAGGCTGCATTGGATGCTTTGGCAGCTGAGGTGGACTGTAAACCACTACAAGCCTGGCTGGCAGAGGACTCAGAGGATGAGGATGGCCTGGTTAGCCAATCCTGCAAATCCTCTGTATGTTGCTGCTGCTTAAGACGGCCAGCACTAGTTAGAAAGGACAAGCGTGCCCCTGCAGAGGATGCACCACGTCCACGACGAACAGGGGCACAGCCTTCCGACACAGAGGCTGCTTGCCCTCTTATCTGTGTCTGGGAGCGTCTGCCTGTCCTTTTTGGTCTTTCTGACATGGTGAGTGATATACTCTTCACCTTTCCAACCTGGTGTTTAAGAGCTTTTCTGGGAAGCTACCACCCTACCTGAATAGGCTGCTTCCCTCAGCAGTTCCTTCATCCTATAACCTCCGAACCAGGACCGGCACCTTACTTGCAATACCACAATACAAAAAGAAAGTGTCTCGATCCTCATTTTCCTAGAGAGCACCGCAATTATGAAATAACCTCCCAGATGCCATTAAATCTTCGACCAGTCTAAAGTCCCTTAAGAGCTCCCTGTCAACATACCGCAATAAGGAATGCATCTGTAAATATGTAACATAGTGACTATATTTCCTACATATTTATTTTCTGTTAATCTATATATTTGTTTTGTGTTAATATCTTGCATTTTACTACTTTGTATTTCTGTAACCATGTTCTTGAACCCGGGAAAATGAGAAAAATCTCAATGTATCCTTCCTGGTCAAATCCTTTATAAATAAATAAATATAGATTAAAGATATACAGAACTCTGATTCAACTCTGGTATATAGATTAAAGATATTCCGAACTCTGCTATAAATCAGCGATTTTACTGATATTTTCGCTGCAAGGCTGCTCTCTCTCTGATTCACTTCCTCTCCTGCAGGCTGCAACACCCTGATAGCTGGCAAGGTACAGATTCAACTCTGAATAGATAAACAGATGAACTCTGATTAAACTGTGTTATTGTATGGTATCTAGAATTAGATTAAAGATATACAGATATTCCAGAACAATGCTATAAATCATTGATACAGCCTGATAGCCTTTGCAGTGCCAAAACACAGATTAAAATTCCCAGAACTCTGGTATAAGTCAGTGATACAGCCTGATAGCCTGGAAGCAGCTGGCAGTGCCAACACACAGATTCCATTTTCCAGAAATCAGATATAACTCAGTGATACAGTCTGTCCCTGATAGCTGTCAGTGACAACACACAGATTCCAATTTCCAGAAATCAGATATAACTCAGTGATACAGCCTGATATGCAACAAACAATCTCCTCTCCTCTCTGATTCACTCCTGCAACAAACACACGCTAGGGCTGCGGGGAAGCCTTATATAGTGTGCTGCGGGACTTATCTCTGTGAGCCCATGATTGGGCAAAATTTGCCCAATCAGGACTCTGAGCCCTGATTGGCATAGTCTTGCACTGTCTTGCACCTGACCTGTGGTCAGGTGCAAGGCTGTAGCCAATTACAAGCTTCAGGCCAGTGGAAAAGTGCATTGTGGTCCATCGTGGTGCATTGTGGGCGAACACGCGGCGAACACGCGGAAATGTTCGCTGTTCAACGAACGGCCGAACGGCCAATGTTCGAATCGAACCGCCAGCCCATCCCTAATGAGTACTTGCAGGCAGAGATGGAGACAGAAAGTGCAAGACTTGGTACCTAGTAGGCAGAGATGGTGGGATGAGCTGCAGGTCTTGAAATCAGGATCCCTTGGAGTTTGTGGCCACGGATGTTGTGACGCATAGTACAGGATAGATGGCTGGATACCTTGCAGCCACAGGTGAGGTCTTTGGCACACTGACTTTGATAGTGGTTTACACAGTGTAGGGCTTGCAGGCAGGATACCTGGTAGCCAGAGGTGAGGCCTTTAGCACAATGAGGGCGGTATTACAAAGCTGCTGCTAACTTAACCAGAGCTGTTGTAAACTTAACAACCCCATAGACTATAATGGCTCTGGTAAGTTTCAACGGCTCTGGTTAAGTTAGCACCAACGTTTTAATATAGCCCTGAGTTGGATAGTGGGGGCAGCACAGCACAGGAGAGATAACAGCAATAACAAATAGCAGGATCCAGGAGCACTTGAATCACAGTTGAAGCCAGCAGGAACATGGCACAGGAACTAGGTAGTGCAAGACCAGTGGCCACTCTAGGAACAATATTTAGGGGGGGGGCACGTAAGACACCACAGTCAAAACTGGGGGGCAGTAATAATTTTCCCCACTAAATCATACCACTGAATAAAACTAAGGGCCCTATCACCTGGTGTGAACTAAAACACCATCGTTAAAGGAAACATTTAGCACGAGTCGCTAAAACTTAGCGCCTGACGACCTACTAACAGATCACCTTGTCCGCGGGAGACCATGTACAAGGTCATTTAGTTCACACACTAGGGAATCGCTAAGATCTGGGCTGAGACCCAGCGTTGATGCGGTTGTGTACAGGATGGAACTGGGTTTTTTTCAGTGGTGAGTGGCAGGTCATACCTATCCCCTGCCCTCACAAGCTTGAATATGAACACATCCAGCGAATAACCTCACACCCTGCATTATTAAAATCCTCCAAGTTGGCCGTATCATCCATGTTTATATGCACACATATATTAATTTATGGTGATGCCTTAATTGCATGATAAATGACACCCGACAGCATGTAGAATCATTACACTGCATTTAATAGATCCAAAAGGAAGGCCAGGTGAGCGACAATAATTTCCCTGCTGCAGCATATAAATAATACGGGCTCTATTACAATCCCGGCGCTAAAATGGGGGCAGTAGGGAGACAAAACTGTGCCCGCAGTTTTCCCCCTACCGCCCCCAGTTTAATGGGGGATAACAATGCAGGCGCAAAAAATGCTGCCTGCATTGTTTGAGCCCACTATGTCCCGGAATGCAAGCGGCAGCGCTAAGCGCAGCCGCGCGCATACTCTCAATGGAGTCCTTAGGACTCCATTGAAGCAGACGGCGGGGGTCACATGACCAGCCGGATCTCGCCTCACGAGATCCGGCCGGTCGGCGTAGGGATACGCAGGGGGAGACTGGGGGGACTTTTCCCACAGTCTTTCCCTGCTCCGGCCGGCCGGAGGAGGCGGACAGAGCCGCGGTCCTCACCGTGAGACAGAGGGTGAGTATGTGCTGCTTTTTATTATTGTTTAGCTTGGTGTTAACGGATTCTGCAGAAGCGGAATCCGTTAACACCAGGTTCTGGCTCTGGTTAACTTTGCGCTGTCCAGAGCTAGACGTTAATCAGTGCTGGGACTTTGTAATTCTGGCGCTGATTAACACTTTGCGCTCCCCATGTTAAGTATAGGGAGCACAAAGTGCAGTGACCTCGCGCAGAGGAGCGCAAGGTACCAAATGCAAACGGGTTTTTTAACCCGTTTGCATTTGGATTGTAATATGCGGTAGATACCGCAGCTAACTGTAGTGCTCACGCAGGTGAGCGCTACCGTTACCGTTAACAGTGTAATAGGGCCCTACATGTTTCAGGGCAAGACTTATCCATGTGTCCCTTTAAACATGGTCCACACGGTCACCCTAATAATCAACCGCTTCCATATTGTAAATAACCCCAGCATAAAATGTTTAGAATACATCAATAAAGGATACATTTATAATAGAGACCTACTGCAACAGCAGCAACATTGCTGACCAGATCCATTACTACGATGTATGGGCTAAGATAACACCTGTGCTGCATTCCTTTCCATTGCCTGTTAATTGCCTGTTAATTTTGGGCGAGGACCTGTTTTTTCTGTTTTTTTGGAGTTAGCACCAGGGTTGAGCAGTAGGTGAAATTTTGCCATTACCGTCGCTCCAGAAATTAGCGCAGGCACAAAGTGATCTGTTAGTTGCAAAAGTGCTAGAGATCTCTAGCGCTCCTCATGTTAAGTATAGGACGCAGAAAGTACAGTAAGCTTGCGCTATGAATTGCTAATAGTGACACGCTAAGTGATTTTACCCATTTGTAGCGGGAGGCAAACGAGCTGTTGGTTCGGTACTAGACTGAATTTACCTGGCGCTAACGCAAAAACATGCCAACGCTAGGGCTAGCTCACACCAGCTGATAGTGCCCTAAATAAATATACATAAATAAGATTCCTAAACCCCAGAGGAATGTGATGCAATGATACCTTTTTATTGTACTAACCTGATACATAAATTCAATATTTTATTTTGCGCAGTTCGGTGGTGTCCGATAACTGCTTCAGCGACTCCAATTTTAGAAATTACAGTGACCATACACTAAATAAGGAATTTGCTATATTTTTGGTGAAACGAATTTACCGAAATTTGACGAAAAGCAAAGGATCTAAAGATGAATAGACCCCTTAGATTCTAACTTCCATAAACCCAGGGAAATACAATAAAAATAATAAACAGTGTGGCATGTAGCTACCCATTAACCCCTAAAATGCCATAAATCAAGGAAAAAAATAAAATGTATACTGTTAGGGATGAATTCTGCCCATTAACCCTTGATACACAACTAAACCAACTAAACCAAAAATGAAATTAATACACAACGTAATATATAGTCTGAACGTTCACCCCTTCACTGCTGAACCATTTCAACCCTGTGCAAACGTTTATTATGTACACATTTTTATTTTATTTTCTATGACTTTTACTATACACTGAATATGACCAGAATCTGCCCTTTCCAATGACACCTAGATCGTCCATATGCGATGCTGGATGAAGGAAGCTGGATGCTGATTTCTGATGGGGGGGCACATGGGGGGCAAGGAATAACCTAGGGGGATATTGCCCCCCTTGACCCCCTGTAGAGATGCCTATGCCGCCAGGATAAGTGACTTTAACACATGCCCCCCATATTACCGTCCTAACACTAAACCCGTTAAAAATCACTTAGCGCATCTGTGATTGCGTTAGCTTGCTGTACGTTGCGCATCCTATACTTAACATGCGGAGCGCAATCATTAATTAGTGTTTCAAAAAGTAAGGTAATACAAAGTCCTAGCCAGGGGCAGACTGACCCATCGCGCACCCGGGCACTGCTCCAGGGCCCACAAGTCGGCAGTGGCCCGGTTTGAGGCAACGCAGTGGGCCCCCCGCCGGTTTCCCTCTGATCACTGAACTTAACAGGCAGCCAGCGACTCACCCTGAAAATGCCGCAGTGGCACCTGCGCCGCCTCCTCACATGACACGTCACATGAGGAGGTGGTGCAGGCACCACCGCAGCATTTTCAGAGTGCGCCGCTGGTTGCCTGTTAAGTTCAGTGATCAGAGGGAAGCCGGCAGGGGCCCACTGCGTCACCCCAAACCGGGCCCCTACTGACCAGCGGGCCCTCAGACAGTGCTGCCGCGGAGCCGGTGAGGGGGGGCTGCAGCAATATATACCAATGTTTGAGCTTCTCATGCTTGGGCAATATATACCCATGTGTGAGCAGCTTGGGCAATATATACCCATGTTTGAGCTGCTCCTGCTTGGGCAATATATACCCATGTGCAGTGGCAGAAGTACCAGGGTAGCAGCGGTCGCGGTTGCGACCGGGCCCTGGCATTCTGCCACTGGAGGGGGGCCCAGCGCCGCCCACCAGATTCCGACAATCAGCGCCGGAATCTGGGGCAGCGCGACCGTTCCTCTCCCTGCGAGTGGCCGCTGGTTTGCAGCTTGACTGCTCGTGGGATGGGAACTACCAGACCGGCACACGAGATCCTCTTGCGAGAACTCAGCTGCGCTGGTCAGGTGGTTTCTGGTGAGCGGCCAGGCTGCATGCTTTCAGTGGCCACTCGCCTTTGAGAGGAACAGAACGCTGGTGGCAGTAGAGGAGGTAAGCTGGGGGGCACTTCTATATACCCATAAGAGCTGGGGGCATTCTATATACCCATAAGAGCTGGGGGCAAATATATCCATAAGAGCTGGGAGCAAATATATCCATAAGAGCTGGAGGCAAATATATATAGAGCTTGTGAAGCCTTCTAAGTGCTAGCCTTCCAAGTGAGGCACTTAGAGATATTCTGGAGATACTCTGGAGGTAGTCTGAGGTTAGACAGGAGGTAGAAAACCTACAAAAAGGTAAGATTTGTTTGTTTTAAATCCATTCTTTCATTTTATAATGGCAGGCTTAGTCCAGTGTAATAGCTGTCATGCATTTGTTTTTAGATCCAATTTTTGGAGGTTTGGAGTGTGCCTGATATGTAGGCAGTTCTCTTTATTGCTGCAGGAAATTGCCTGTTTGAAGTCTGAGATTTGTAAATTATCTGTTAGACAAACTCAGGCTATGACAGAGGCCTCCTAGGAGTGGCAGATGGACTACTGTAGGATCTGATAGATTTAGAGTTGTGGATAGAAGGCATGTCCCACATTCTAGGGCTCCTCTTAATTCTTTTGAGGCACTTTCAGAGTGTAGTGGTAAGACGGAAGTAGGCTCAGACACCAAAGATGAGGAACCACAATCCCCTATGCCTAAGGTATGCAAGACTGCAACCAAGGACAAAAAGGAAAAGGTGGGACTTGATAGAAGGCAATTGTTGATGGGTGATTCTATCATAAGAGGTGTTGAGCTGGAGAGTAGTGGTTTGGTGAGATGTCTTCTTGGGGCTACTGCTCGTAGAGACAGGAGACGTATTCTCAATATTGTCAAACAAGCAAAGCAGGAAGGGGAAGTGGACATTCTAGTCCATCTAGGGACAAATGACTTTGCTAGCAATGAGGTTTCTGAGATTAAGGAAGATTTTTGTGTTCTTGGAGGTGAAATACAGCAGATTGCGTCCACTGTGTCATTCTCTGAAGTTCTGCCTGTGCATAACACTCAAGATAGGCAGATGCGCACTAGGGAATTTAATTTGTGGCTTTGGGAATGGTGTCGGGAGCAAGGATTTGGCTTTGTGTCCCATGATCGCTCTAATTGGAGCAGAAAGGAACTGCATAAAAAAGATGGTTTGCATCTTACTCATACGGGAACATATGTTCTCAGTGAGAAATTCAAAGGTTTCACAGAGGAATATTTAAACTAGGAGGGGGGAAAAAAGGGTAAAAAAACAATCTGCCCGACTATCCCCCAAAACTAAATCTGAGGGTGCAAGCAACATGCGGGTAAGAAATGACAAGCTCAGAGTCGTGTCTATAAATGCGCGCAGTTTAGTCAATAAAATCAATGAACTGGAGGCAATGATGGCAGCTGAAAAAGTAGATTTAGTGGCGGTTACTGAGACATGGTTCAGTGAGAAAAATAACTAGGACATAACAATACCGGGGTACTCTTTATATAGTAAAGACAGAGAAGGTAGGAAAGGAGGAGGAGTGGCCCTGTATGTGAAAAACAACATAAAAACGAACCAAATAAAAGTGAGCGAGGTGATCATAGAGTCAGTTTGGGTTACGCTAACATTTGGTAATCATACAGTAGCTCATGTAGGTGTGATCTATAGACCCCCTGGACAAGTAGAAGAGCTAGATAATCTGCTAGTCGAGGAAATAGTCAAAATGACAATGAAGGGGGAAGTTATTGTCATGGGGGACTTTAATCTTCCTGATGTGAACTGGAAAACCAAAATAGCTGGGTGCACCAGGAGTACAAATATTCTACACTCCCTACTGGGATTATCTCTAACACAAGTAGTTGAGGAGCCGACCCGTAAAAAGGCTATATTGGATTTAATACTCACAAATGGAGATTTGGAATCAGACGTTGATGTAGGTGAAAATGTGGGATCTAGTGATCACCAGTCAGTGTGGTTTAATATAAGAACAGGGATGGAGCCGCACCACACAAAAATAAAAGTTTTAGACTTTAAAAAAACAGATTTTTCTAAAATGAGATTTTGTGTGAATGAGTCATTATCAGACTGGAGGAGTTTAAAGGGAGTCCAGGAGAAATGGGATTATTTAAAGGAGGCATTATTGAAGGCCACAGGCAATTGCATTCGGCTTGTTAGCAAAAACAAAAAAGGGAAGAAACCACTGTGGTACTCTACAAAAGTGGCCAAAATAGTGAACAAAAAGATAGCATTCAATAATTATAAAAAAACTCAGAGTGAAGAAGATAGGCAAACCTATAAAATTAGGCAAGAAAGAGGCAAAGCAATTTATAAGAGCTACCAAAGCACACGCCGAAGAGAAAATAACTCAGTCAGTAAAAAAGGGGGACAAAAATTTTTTAGATACATAAACGAGAAAAGAGAAGTAAAACAAGGATTAGTTCGATTAAAAACAAAGGAAGGAAGGTGTGTAGAAAAGGATAAAAGTCTCGCTGACTGCCTCAATGAATATTTTTGTTCAGTCTTTGCAGAAGAAAAGGAAGGAAAGGGACCTCAGTTAGGAGGAAACACTAAAGAGACATTTACATATGAGTTTACAGAGGAGGAGGTTCTACAGCAGCTGTCTAAAGTAAAGACAAATAAGTCAATGAGGCCTGATGGAATCCACCCTAAGTTATTAAAGGAGCTCAGTGGTGTAATAGCAAAACCGTTAAAGGGAGTCGTCCCAGAAGACTGGAAATTAGAAATTGTTGTGCTTATTTACAAGAAGGATAGTAGGGAGGAATCGGGGAACTATAGGCCAGTTAGTCTTACGTCAGTAGTGGGGAAATTAATGGAAACCATGTTAAAGGAAAGGATTGTTGAACATCTAAAAACACATAGATTACAAGACCAGAAACAACATGGGTTTACCTCAGGGAGATCATGCCAAACTAATCTTATTGATTTTTTGATTGGGTAACAAAAATAATAGACAAAGGTGGTGCAGTAGACATAGCTTATTTAGATTTCAGTAAGGCTTTTGATACTGTTCCGCATAGAAGGCTTATCAATAAATTTCAATCTTTGATCTTGGATTCCAATATTGTTGAATGGATTAGGCAGTGGCTGAGTGACAGGCAACAGAGGGTTGTGGTAAATGGAGTTTATTCGGCGCAAGGTCTTGTTACCAGTGGGGTACCTCAGGGGTCAGTACTTGGACCCATACTCTTTAATATTTTTATTAGTGATATTGCAGAAGGTATTAATGGTAAACTATGTCTTTTTGCTGATGACACAAAGATTTGCAACAGGGTTGACTTTCCTGGAGGGATCAGCCAAATGACAAATGATTTAGGTAAACTAAAAAAATGGTCGGAGCTGTGGCAATTGAGTTTTAATGTGGATAAGTGCAAGATAATGCAACTGGGGCGTAAAAACCCAAGGGCTGAATATAGAATATTTGATACAGTCCTAACCTCAACATTTGAGGAAAGGGATTTAGGGGTTATTATTGCAGAGGATCTAAAGGTAAGTAGTCAATGTAATAGGAAATGCAGGAAATGCTAGCAGAATGTTTGATTGTGTAGGGAGAGGCATTAGCAGTAGGAAAAGGGAAGTGCTCATGCCACTGTACAGAGCACTGGTGAGACCTCACTTGGAGTACTGTGTGCAGTACTGGAGACCGTATCTCCAGAAGGATATAGACACCTTGGAGAGAGTTCAGAGAAGGGCTACTAAAATGGTGTACGGCTTGAAGGAGAAAAGTTAACAGGAAAGGCTTAATGATCTTAACATGTACAGCTTGGAAAAAAGACGAGACAGAGGAGATATGATAGAAACATTTAAATACGTAAAGGGAATCCACAAGGTAGAGGAAGGGAGTATATTTAAAAGGAAACAAAGCAGCAAAACAAGAGGGCATAGTCTTAGATTAGGGGGGCAAAGGTTTAAAAGTAACATCAGGAAGCATTATTTTACTGAGCGGGTGGTGGATACATGGAACAGCCTTCGAGTAGAAGTGGTAGAGTCCAAAACAGTGATTGAATTTAAGCAGGCATGGGATAGGCATAAGGCTATACTAAATAAAAGATAAATCCAGGTAACGTATCCATGTAATTGGGCAGACTAGATGGGCCGAAAGGTTCTTATCTGCCGACATTTTCTGTGTTTCTATATCCATAAGAACTGGAGGCAAATATATCCATAAGAGCTGGGGGCAAATATATCCATGTGAGCTGAGGGCAATATATACCCATGTGAGCTGGGGGCAATATATACCCATAAGAGCTGGGGGCAATATATACCCATAAGAGCTGGGGCAATATATACCCATGAGAGCTGGGGGCTATATATACCCATAAGAGCTGGGGGCACTATATATCCATGAGAGCTGGGGCAATATATACCCATGTGAGCAGGGGCAATATATACCCGTGTGAGCTGGGGGCCATATATATCTATGTGAGCTGGGGCAATATATACCCATGTGAGCTGGGGCAATATATACCCATGTGAGCTGGGGCAATATATACCCGTGTGAGCTGGGGGCAAATATATCCTTGTGAGCTGGGGGCAATACTATATTTTTTATATTGCAGGGGGAAAAAAGTAAAAATATAGATTTTTTGGGGGGGACCCTTCATAGATTCTTGCACCAGGGCCCTCAAGTTTCTAGTTACACCACTGCCCATGTGTGAGCTGCTTGGGCAATATATACCCATTGTATTCCTTGTACCCGCCTTGGGTGTTATATCCTTGAGAAAGCACGGTCCTCTTGGGATTTTATAAACAAGTCCTTTATTGAATTAACTTCTGTTTAGCAGACAGCAGTGTCAGCATTCAAAAACAAAACAAACACATCCCTAAAAAACAACTCTAGCTCCTTTGAGCACTGACTCACTTAAAGGTCCCTTACTATCAGGGCTTCTTTTCTAAACTAAACAAAACATAGGTTTCACCAACCTTAGAACTGTTATGGTAGCAATCAAACTTCAGCCAGGAACCAAAACACTTTGCTCCTCTCCACCACGGGCACCTCCCTCAGAGTGAAAAAGCAGGCAGTGATTTATTTTCACTGCTACTAAATTACTTCCAGCTGAACCGTGTGTGGAGAGTAAAAAAACCTCTTGGGCTTCCATATATTTTATAAACGCTCCCCCTGGAGCTAAATATCATATCCCTCCCTATACAGTTTAGAGGGAATATACACCCCGTCACAGACCATACCGTGTACTTTATCACATATCCCTCCCCCCAGCTCAGGCCCATTGGGGTGAGCGGCCTCGGACCATAAACAGTGAACACGGGAGAGGCCATCCGCATTACCCTGGGCAGTACCAGCCCTGTGGGCCATAGTGAACTGGTATGGCTGGAGACTCCGGAACCATGTAGTCACCCTGGCATTTTTTTATTTATTCTGCCTCATCCACGTTAAGGGTGCGTGATCAGTAAGCAGTGTAAACCGCTGCCCTAGCAGATAATACCTCAAGGATTCCAAAGCCCATTTAATAGCCAGGCACTCCTTCTCCACCACGGAGTATCTCTGTTCATGGGGGTTTAGTTTGCGGCTCAGGTACATGACTGGATGTTCCTCTCCCCCATGTACCTGAGAAAGCACTGCACCCAGGCCTACATCAGACGCATCGGTCTGTACTACAAACGATTTGGTGAAATCCGGAGCCACCAACACAGGATCAGCGCACAGAGCTTCTTTCAGGATCAGAAAGGCACACTCTGCTTCTGGGGACCATTTAACCATAACCGGGCTTTTACCTTTGGTGAGCTCAACCAGGGGGTTAGCAATAGTAGCAAAGTCAGGGATAAACCTGCGATAATATCCCGTTAAGCCCAGGAATGCCCTGACTTGTTTTTTTGTTAGCGGACGTGGCCAACCAGAGATGGCTGCTACCTTGCTCTGTTGTGGCTTAAGGAGCCCCATTCCCGATGGTGTACCCCAGATATTTAGCCTCCTCTAGGCGTAAAGAGCACTTAGCGGGGTTAGCTGTTAAACCAGCAGTCCGTATACTATCCAGTACTGCCTGAAGCTTCAACAGATGTGTTTCCCAGTCCGCACTGTGAATTACCACATCATCCAGATAGGCAGCTGCATACTCTCTATGGGGTTGGAGTATCTTATCCATCATGCGCTGAAAGGTGGCTGGGGCACCATGCAGCCCGAATGGTGACACCTTATACTGGTAGAACCCCTCAGGGGTAGAAAAAGCCGTCTTTTCCTTGGCTCTCATGGTCAGGGGCACCTGCCAATATCCTTTGGTCAAGTCCAATGTACTAAGATATCGGGCTTTACCCAATCTTTCTATCAGTTCATCCACCCGAGGCATGGGGTAAGCATCAAACTTAGAAATGTCGTTCAACTTACGGAAATCGTTGCAGAACCGTATTTCCCCATTTGGTTTAGGCACTAACACTATCGGGTTATTCCACTCGCTTTGTGACACTTCGATGACCCCTAACTTAAGCATCTTTTTTACCTCTGCACTGACTGCTTCCCGTCTAGCCTCGGGTATCCTGTAGGGCTTCAGATTAACTTTCTTTCCAGGTTCCGTAATGATATCATGTTTGATGATGTGAGTTTTCCCTGGTACTGGGGAAAACACCTCTCTATTTTTGGATACAAAATCTTTAACTTCTTGTTTCTGATGGGAAGCAAGAGTTTCAGCGATATAGACCTCTGGATCATTCCATGGGCAACGTGCGTAGGTTTGCCTTTGGTCACCATGAGGACCTCCCTTTCTACCCATGGCTTCATTAGGTTTATATGGTAGATCTGTTCCGCCTTACGTCTACCCGGCTGTCTCACTTTATAGTTTATGTCACTGACCCTCTCAGTGATTTCATATGGGCCTTGCCAGCTGGCTAGGAATTTGCTTTCAACCGGGGGATAAGGATCAGAACCCGATCTCCTGGTTTGAATACTCGCAGCCTTGCGTTCCTGTTGTAACTGGCTTGTTGGGCTTTCTGAGCTTTTTCCATATTTTCTTTAACTATGGGCAATACAGCCTCCATCCGTTCTTGCATCTGAACTACATGTTCTATTATACTTCGGTGGGGGTATGCTCTTGTTCCCATGTTTCCTTGGCAACATCTAAAATGCCCCTGGGATGCCAGCCGTACAATAATTCAAATGGTGAAAACCCAGTGGAAGACTGTGGGACTTCCCTAATGGAAAACATAAGGTATGGTAATAGATGATCCCAGTTCTTCCCGTCTTTATCTATCACCTTATGCAACATAGCTTTAGTGTTTTTGTTAAACCTCTCCACCAGTCCGTCTGTTTGCGGATGGTACACCGAAGTTTTTAGCTGAGTAATGTTAAGTACTTTACATAACTCACTCATAAGTTTGGACATGAATGGGGTACCCTGGTCTGTGAGGACCTCTTTTGGTATACCCATCCTGCTAAACATCATTATTAACTCCCTTGCTATATTCTTAGAGTTGGCATTCCGTAGGAGCACGGCCTCGGGGTACCGGGTTGCATAGTCAACAACGACTAAAATGTATTGATGTCCCCTAGCGGACTTAAGCAGAGGCCCTACTAGGTCCATTGCAATCCGCTCAAAAGGAACCTCTATGACAGGAAGGGGTACCAGTGGATTGCGGAAGCCTTTATGTGGGTGTCACGTTCCCACGTTCCAAACCTGTCTTCCCGCCCTCTGTATTTGTATTTTGTGTTTTTTCCCTTGTGTTTCTGTTGCTGCCAATTCCTGGGTGGCCTCCCAGGGGTTAATTGGTGATCTGTGTGCTGCTCACCTGTTGACCCTTGCCTTGATTTCCCCTGCCTATATTAGAGCAATGTACCTGTAGTACATTGCTGGGTCATTTTCCTTTGCCTGGTCTCCTTGCATCCTGTGTCCTGAGAGCTACTTGCTGTGTTCCTGATATTCTCTGTTTGTTCATCCTTGTTCAGTTTTTGCCTATAATATTTCTGTTCCAGTTTATGTCAGTTCCTTCTGTGTATTTAGTTCTGTCTATTGCTGTATTTTGTTTTGCTGTTTATGTTCCATTCAGATTCCCCGGTTACTGATTTTGGCTTGGCTGACTTCCCTTCTGGTTCTGATTCCTGTATCCTATATGACGTACTTTCTCTGGTTATGACCTTTGGCTTTCCTCTATGTGACTCCTCTATATTATATTCCTTGTCAGTACCGTTTCCAAGAAACCCTGTCATCTGCATACAACAAAAGACTCTGTACGGCTTCAAGGTAATACTTTCCTTTAGATTAGATCCGGCTATCCTAAAGACCGGCCTTTCAGTGCAGGGTAATCTTTGGTATTGCCGTACAGAGGTCTTTTGTTAACCCTGTGTTGCTTTCATCTGTCCTTGCAGTTTACACTGCATCTCTGCATATAGGGGCTTCTCTCAGGAACCAGGGCCTCACCTTGCTGCGAGTTATATTCATAGGGATATATATACAGACCGACCACTTCCAAGGATCGGAGGGCAAGGATAGGGTGGTGCGTGCCTGGTGGTACTGCCACCGTGACAGTGGGGCCTTTAGTTGACATTCTGGGCAGGATTTGCAAAACCGCTCTATGGCCGAGAATATACCAGGCCAATAGAACCGGGCCAGAACTCTCTCTCTGGTTTTATCGGTCCCCAGGTGCCCTCCTAACACATGGCTATGGGCTAGCTCCAAAACAGTGTTTCTATGTGACTGTGGAACCAGCAGCTTCTCCACCTCCTCTTTCCCTTTTTTGTCTACTCGATATAACAAATTGTTTTCCACTTTAAAATAAGGAAAGCCTAGAGGCTTGTCTGGGTCTACGACTTTACCCTCCATTTACTTGCACATTTTCTCTTGCCGCTTTCAGGGTTGCATCCTCCCATTGGGCAGCTCTAAAGTTTCCACAGTGGACTCCCAGATCCTGGAAATCCAACTGTTCTACAGGAGCCTCATTCTGGGGTGGTTCTACCTCATTACCCAGGCACGCGAGGGGTGCTTCTTGTTCTCTACCTGGTTCCCAGTCAATATCACTGAAAGGAAACATTTTACATCTATCCAGCTCCTGTACCTCTTCAGAGGTCACTTCCTGAGGGCCCGAGGAGTTATCCCACATGTAACAGAAATGGGGAAAGTCCCTGCCTAATACCACATTATAGGGCAACAGGGGCACCACTCCTACACGGTATTTGACCCGTCCAACATCAGTGGCAAACTCAACTTCCGCTGTGGGGTATGAGTGGGTGTCACCATGTATACATACAATATCAAGCATTTGCTTGGCATCTAAGTGTTCTGGCTGAAGCAGAACCTCTTTTATCAAAGTAACTTCGCTCCCAGAATCGAGCAGCACTTGCACATGCTTTCCTTCCACACTTATCAGTCTTAGATGTGTCATATCAACAGCGCTAGTCACCACACACATTTTTGAGCAAGTTAACACAGTCCTATGCGGAGCCCTTGCACCCACATCGCACTGCATGGGCTCTTCGCCTCCTGGGCAGTCTCGGGCAAAATGTCCTGGTTCGTGACATCTGAAGCAGACTACTGGTTTCTCAGTCCGATCCCGTGGCTGAGGCAGGGATATTGGGTACCTTCCAGCATTGTAGTCCCATTGTCCCATGCTGGGTACAGGGTTCTGTCCTTTGTTTCCAGGTTTTCCACCTGTCCGGTGGTTAGGGGATTTGGTTTTAGGCTGAGGATCGATACCGTGTAGCTCCTTAGCGGTCAAGTACCTTTCAACCAAGCACATCATCGCTTCTGGATCCTTTGGGTCCCCTTGGCTAACCCATTGCCGCAGTCCTGTCGGCAAATGACGGAGAAAACAATCCATGACGAACATTTCCACAATTACAGCAGCTCGGTTGATCTCAGGTTTCAGCCATTTCTGAGCAAGCCTCAGTAACTCATACATCTGGGTTCGTGTAGGTTTCCCCATATCATAAGTCCAGTTGTGGAACCTTTGGGCCCTAAGCCCGGGAGTTATGCCTATACGAGTCAGGATCTCATCCTTTAGCTGTGTATAGTCCTGGGCCTGGTCATAGGGCAAATCTTCATAGGCCCTCTGGGATTCCCCACTTAGGCATGGAACCAGCAGGCCAGCCCACTGATCAAACGGCCATATTTCCCGGGCAGCGACCCTCTCAAAAGTTGTGAGGTAAGCCTCTGTATCATCCACCTCTGACATTTTATGCAGAAAGTCAGTTGCGTGGATACGGACAGCTCGGTCCACAGGAGGGCTCTCTTCAGGTGGCGATATCAGTCTTTGCAAAACATTGGCAAGGATAGCCCTGTCTTTCTGCTGAGCGTCCCTTAGGTTTTTAACCTGTGCAGCCACTAGGCGATTTGTCTCCTGCTGCATGGCGGTCGCCTGCACCAGAGCTTTCATTAGGTCCTCCATCCTTATTCCAAAAGGCAAGTAATAACAATGCAGAGCCAAAAAAGAGAGCAGAGCCAACACAGAGCCAAAAAAGCCAGCAGGTCACAGAAAAAGAAAAAAATATCTTCCATATGCAGATTAGCAGGAGCTTCACATACCCACAGACCATTTATGTGCTTTCTACCCGCATTCTCCACCATATTGTAATCCTTGTACCCGCCTTGGGTGTTATATCCTTGAGAAAGCACGGTCCTCTTGGGATTTCATAAACAAGTCCTTTATTGAATTAACTTCTGTTTAGCAGACAGCAGTGTCAGCATTCAAAAACAAAACAAACACATCCCTAAAAAAACAACTCTAGCTCCTTTGAGCACTGACTCACTTAAAGGTCCCTTACTATCAGGGCTTCTTTTCTAAACTAAACAAAACATAGGTTTCACCAACCTTAGAACTGTTATGGTAGCAATCAAACTTCAGCCAGGAACCAAAACACTTTGCTCCTCTCCACCACGGGCACCTCCCTCAAAGTGAAAAAGCAGGCAGTGATTTCTTTTCACTGCTACTAAGTTACTTCCAGCTGAACCGTGTGTGGAGAGTAAAAGAACCTCTTGGGCTTCCATATATATTACAAACGCTCCCCCTGGAGCTAAATATCATATCCCTCCCTATACAGTTTAGAGGGAATATACACCCCGTCACAGACCATACCGTGTACTTTATCACACCATGTTTGAGCTGCTTGGGAAATATATACCCATGTTTGAGCTGCTGGAGGCAATATGTACCCATGTTTGAGCTGCCAGGGGCAATATGTACCCATGTTTGAGCTGCTGGGGGCAATATGTACCCATGTTTGAGCTGCTGGGGGCAATATGTACCCATGTTTGAGCTGCTGGGGGGCAATATATATCCTGTGTGAGCTGCTGGGGCAATATATACCCATGTGTGAGCTGCTGGGGGCAATATATACCCATGTGTGAGCTGCTGGGGGGCAATAAATAACCATATGTGAGCTGCTGGGGGGCAATATATATCCATGTGTGAGCTGCACATTACTGTGGGTTTTATTGCTGTGGAGCTCTGTGATGAGCTCATACACACTGCACATTACTGTGAGGTTTATTGCTGTGCAGCTCTGTAATGTGCAGTGTGTCAGTAATGTACAGTATCTTTTAAAGTGATCAGCAGTTTCCCACATTTTCCACAGGGACTTTCTGTGCCGGGGTGTAGCCTTAGCTGCAATGAGTGGGTGATGGCTGCTGCAGCAGTGCGGTGACCATCTGTAAGTATGGAGGGGGGCACAATTCGCTGCTGGGTCCAAGTGGATTTTCAAAAAGGTTATTTTTAGGAGTTCAGAAATAAATTCTTTATCACAATAATGTACATGTGGGTGTTGCGTTATAGGGGGTGGGTTTTTTATGGGTGTGGCCTCCTGTGGGTACGGAACAAGGGGGCCCCATGACCTCCAGTTGCTCGGGGCCCCATTAGTTGTCAGTCCGCCCCTGGTCCTAGCACTAATTACCGCAGTAATGCAAAAGACAAAAATTTTGCCACACCGACAAGCTGATGCTAAATAGTTCTGCACTTGCAAAATCTTTTAGCACCCCTAAAAACCTCCCCAATAGATCTGACACTCACCTCTCATCCCGCAGCTAGAATGATGGCCCAATCTGCCACTTCTTGTCGAACATCAGGGCATTTCACTGTCATTTCTCTGCTGTTCAATGTTCTCTGAATAGATTAACCATTGCTTCTCAATGAGAATTTCACTGCCACAGTACAGCACCATATTTCGCTGGCAAAAATTTGGCGAAATGCCTGCTTTTTCAATAGCCGAATGGCCAAGAAATGCACCTTTCCGGGAAATTCACTGTTCGGTGCTATTTCGTGGCCAGTTCGGATCTCTCTGAGCAACCCATATAATTTCTGCAAAAAGTGCAACAACAAAGTTGAAACAAGGACAACAAGAGGTTTCAGAGGTATGTTAATTTCATGATTTTGTTATAAAAAATGTTTGGTTTTTTTTGCTTGTTTTTCCAAGCTATTTATACCATCGCAGAGACTATGCCTACATGAATGCACGTCCGCTATCTGTAATTATGGATTTTAATAAATAATCCGCGTTCCACTTATTTTAAGATGCAATTAAGTTTCATAAAACATATTCTTATATATTTATGTATTCTTCAATAGGTATCGGATCTTTGGAATTATGAAGAAAATGTAATTAAAGATTATGGTTCCTCAACAAAACCGGAGCGATAACAAAGCTTGATAACACACACAGGAAAAAAGTTATAGGATTTGTCGCCCACAAAAGACAGAAGAGAATAAAGCGTAATATTCTATTAGCGACACGGCGCCAAGCAATGAATTCACAATTACGTCTGTGTTCCTTAGAATCGAGTGAAGCGCAGAAAAAATACAGATGAATGTTTAATAGTAAATGACCATGGTAATTGTTTTCCATCCACTCGAATAATCTCTGTAATTGCATTTTAGTGATCAACTAATTGGATCGCATATCTTATTGAAGCAATTCAAAGCTGAACGTTTATGAAATGATTGCATTGCCGTATTTTGGCATCATTTAAAGATATTGGCAAAAAAATTCAATTTTATAGGAATAGATGGGAGTCTGATAGCCGCGCCATAAGTTCACTGCTTTCCAGCAGGTTACCTTTGCTAGGGCGTTACCTTGTGTATGACCTTTAAGAGGCGACTAAAAAAGTTGCCGGAGATACACACATAAAAAAAAGAGTATTTTTAGTAGAGAATAACTTCAAACAACAGTATTACTGTTGTTTGAAGGAAAATCGGTTTAAACAACAGTACTGCCATTGTTTGAAGTGAAGTGTAGGCTTGTCATGGAACTGACGTAGCGCTCCACGCTTCAAACCCCAAGCGACTTTATGTTCAGTTATATTGTGTAGTGTGATTTTAAATGTATTGTAAATTGCTCGGTTTTATTTTAAATGTACTTTTATTACTTCATGTGAATGAGAACTAAGATGTGTTTGGAAGGTGCAGAGCTTCTTCTGTGTAGAACGTTAACAAGTTTGAGTATTGTGATTATGCAAAAAGTCTTTCTCCTTGTTTATCTGTTATCTGTTTACATGTCTGAAAGGTTGAGTCACCATTGTCTCAGACACCTACCATCTGATTCCCTTTACAATGGGTTATGTAAATCACCATGTCACTGTGGGGTTAAGATTTCATCTGCATAAAGCCAGTGGACCTAAGTGAAGCCTGAAGAGGACCTGAAGGAAGTCTGCAGTGGTCTTGGAACCAACCAATCAGAACTGTTGGGGTGGGCGGGAAGTTTGAATGTGCATTGCTGTATTTTGTATAAATATCCCTGTGAAACCTTCCATAAAGAGAGAATCCTGTTTGATCATACAGCTTGTCTGGTGTCTCATTCAGCTACGCTACCTACATTACACTGAACATCAGAAGGCACAGAGCGGCCCTCTGGAAATTCATAATGGCTCCAGGACAGAGAACACCAGAAGCAGGCAGGTCAAGCTGCTCGAGGCGCTGAGGACAGCGCTCCCAGTAGCTGGGCTGACTGCAACGATGGGGGTGTCTGGAGAGCCAGGACAGACGGAAGGAGTGCAGTTCCCGTCACATTGGTGGCAGCGATGGGATAGAGACTCTCCAACACCAAGACACCCCGAGAGCCGTGGATGGAACGGATACTGAAGTAAGGGTCATAGGCACAAGTGTGGTGCAACCCAGAGCGAGTGGAGATGTGTCCCCGCTGAGAGAGACTGCAGAGGTTTTGCCTGCGGTGAAGGAAAACAGTCTACAGAGGACTATGGAGCAGGAGAGCTAGTTTTTTCCTTATGAGCAGGGGATCACAGAAGACCATCAGCTGTGGAGACCCTGAGTGTTGGGGCCTCAGCCCACTGCGAGTTATGGAGACCAGTTGGTGCGCTGGCTGCGTGCCGCACTCGATCTAGAGTGCAAATATGAGGACTTGCTGCAATGTGTGAATGAGGAGGAATGGGAAACTGACGAGAAGCCTTCCCCAGGCTATGTGTTCCGCAGTCCTGGCTCAGCATGGATCCGCTTTAATGGGGGAAACAATTATGGCAGTCCACAGGCTGCCAGACATGCGGAATTGTGCAGCATCCAGGGGCACTACCTGGATGTGTATGAGGACTCTGCCTTTTGGCCCATGCTGAAGGGGCTCACTTCTGAGGAATGGGCACTTGAAATAGACTTAAAAAGTTTGCAGACTGCAGCCAAGCTAGAAGTCGCCAAGACCCCTGGAGGAAGCCTCCCCACACCATCCAGCGAGAAGAGGAAGAAAAAGAGGGGAGGCCGAGCCAAAGCAGAGCAGAGGGAAACGCTGTCGCTACCCACAGATTACAGCACTAAGCCATCTCCCAGCGTGCAGTATCGGGGCACTGGAGAGACTGGCACCCAGGCTGTTCCCCTCCTGAAAGATGGGGCCACACAGACCATGGACAATCTGGCCAGCTCATTACAGGCTGACTTGCATGATGCTCGGGCAGAGCTATTGGCCCTGGCAGAGACATTACAGGACCATCAGGATGAACTGTGAACTGTCAAGGAAGAGAGAGATGGTCGCTGCATGGAAGTGAGTGAACAGTCAGCAACCGTACAAAAATTGTCGGCCCAGCTGAAGGCCTGCGAGGACTCTAACCAAACCCTACACAAGGAGCTCAGTGGTGCTTAGGCACAGATAGCGAAGCTGGAGCGCAGCTCCCGTGTAATGATTGAGGAGCTGGAGGACGAGCGGCGAACTTGAGCTGCTCTACACAGAGGTGACCGCTTGCCAGGTTCGTCTGCAGCTCTGTGGGCAGGAGTTGGAGCAGACACAGCTCTCCCGGGACACTATTCAGGCACGGGCCTGTGAGCAGGAGGAGGAAATAAAGCTGCTCCAGAACCAACTCCAGGTGTGCCAACACCAGCTACTAGAAGCAGACGCAGCTCGGAAGGAGAGCCTCACTCAAGCCAAGGCAAGCAAGGCAGAGGTGAGCCGTCTGACACACCAACTAGGTGTATTGGAGCAGGAGCACCAGGGCACTGCCAGCCACCTGCAGGCTGAGCTTGAGGGGATATGAGCACAGTGCTGACAGCTCCAACATGAGTTGTCCCTGGCACAAGCTGCCAGCACCCATGTGCCTACCACGGAGGAGAGCAGCACAATAGTGGGTCAAGTCATTGCCCCTGTTATGTTTTGCATAGTGGAGCGATTGTACCCAGGGTTGCTGGAGGTGGATGCTGTGCTGGTATCAGTGTACCTTGTTTGCGATGAATATGGAGACCCCCCAGTACTCCACCCCTATGAACCAATGTGCTAACAGAGAGAGAACCTCTTCTTACCTGCCCAGAAGACCATCAGAATCGGTGAGTGACTACCCTGAGAGACTACCAAGTTCCTGGTCCCAGGAAGAATTGCGCCCTTTTGTGATTGTGGGGATTGCCATGGGCTGGGCCCCTGCTAAATGTTCAAGAGGGGGGCATCAGCTGAAGGAGAGACTGGGGATTGGGACTGCTGATTGTGTCTTGGTCCTGGGTCTGCAGAGGTACCATGGAAACAGAAAGATGTGGGGGGAATTCCAGTGTGCCCGCTTGCAAACGTTTTGTGTCTGGACTGTGGTGGACTGTTGCCTGGCAGACACTACTGCAGTGAGTCCTTGGGAGCACTGGACAAGAGGGTTGGCTTGCCTCTTACCCCGGGACGATGGACCCACACCCAGGGGTAAATTGCTCGGTTTTAGTTTAAATGTACTTTTATTACTTTATGTGAATGAGAACCCAAGATGTGTTTGGAAGGTGCAGAGCTTCTTCTGTGTAGAACGTTAACAAGTTTGAGTAACTTGTGATTATGCAAAAGGACTTTCTCTTTGTTTATCTATTATCTGTTTACATGTCTGAGAGGTTGAGAGTCACCATTGTCTCAGCCACCTACCATCTGATTCCCTTTACAATGGGTTATGTAAATCACTGTGTGTGGTCACTGTGGGGTCAAGACTTCATCTGCATAAAGCCAGTGGACCTAAGTGAAGCCTGAAGAAGACCTGAAGGAAGTCTGCAGTGGTCTTGGAATCAACCAATCAGAACTGTTGGGGTGGGCGGGAAGATTGAATGTGCATTGCTGTATTTTGTATAAATATCCCTGTGAAATCGTCCATAAAGAGAGAATCCTGTTTGAACATACAGCTTGTCTGGTGTCTCATTCAGTTATGCTACCTACACTACACTCAACATCAAAAGGCACAGAGAGACCCTCTGGAAATTCATAATGGCTCCAGGGCAGAGAACACCAGAAGCAAGTGGGTCAAGCTGCTCGAGGCGCTGAGGACGGCACTCCCAGTATCCGGGCTGACCACAACGAGGGGGTGTCTGGAGAGCCAGGACAGACGGAAGGAGTGGGGTTCCCGTCACAAGGCTAATATAACATTGTTTGAAATGATATCACAAAGTATTCTATACACAACAGCACCCCCATTGTTGAATCAACTTTGGTGATTTTCGTTAACCCTGATTCTAACCTTAACCTAACTGTAACCTAACCCCTAACCCTAAACCTAATTATGGCCTTTACCCTAACTCACGCCTTAACCCCAACTGTAACCTTAACCCAAATTATGACCCTAATCCCAACCCTAACTCTAATTTTATTCCTAACCCTAATTCTATCCCTAATCATAGCTTTAATTCTAACTCTAATTCAACTCCTAACCTCAACTGTAACCTAACCCGAATTGTAACCCCCAACCCCTAACCCTAATTATAGACTCTACCCAAACTCTAGCCCTAGTCATAATCCTAACCATAATCCTAATTCTAAACCTAACCAAAATTACTTTTCATTAATAAACTTTGTCAATACTTTTGTTCACTGTAGTTAAATTTGACTGAAACTACACGAATGTCTATTCAAAAAGCGGTTGTACTGTCGTTTAAATAACCTGCAGTGAACTTTGCTTGAAACAATGATACTAGAATTGTTTAAAGTGTTCAAAAAATGGTAGTACCTTTGTTTGAAAAAAAAAAAACAATGGTGATTTTTCGCTTCAAACAAAGGTAATACTTGTTTGAAGCTATTCTTGAATATTTTAAATACTCTACTTGAAATAATCTTTATTTTAACTGCAGCTACTTTTTTTAGTGGTTGGTACAAAGGACAACAACCTCAGATACCACTCTAATGGCAGAAAGTGTGGAAGAACTAAAGAGTAGTGATGGGCCAAACACACCTGTGTTCACTTTGTATTTGAACATTAGAACAGCCCAAATGTTTGAATATGAACTCGAACACAATGCAACCCAATGGGGGTCGAACACGCAAAATGTGTTCACAGTTCTTCTAAATGTACCGGCAGGTCAGGTGCAGGACTTTGACCAATCAGGGTTCAGTATTGAATTAGAGCCATGATTGGGCAAAGCCCAGGTCAGGCGCAGGACTTTGCCCAATCAGGGCTCAGTCAGCATGAAGACGAGGCATGGGGCAGAGGAGTCGCGGCCTGATGGAGGAGCAGATGGGATGGACCGGACGAACAGGCACGGGGGCCGGGGGGCTGCAGCCACAGGTCTCCTAAGTGTACCGACGGCTGCCGGTACATTTAGGAGAACTGTGTACACATTTTGCGGTCATTTTTTATTATAGAATGTCCGCGGTCGAACAGACCGCGAACATCCCATAAAGTTCGGCGTTCCCCGAACACTCGATCGGCCGATATTCGATTCGATACCCATCCCTACTAAAGAGCCTCTTGGTGCGGGTAAAGAAGGAGAGTGCAAAAGTTGGCTTGAAACTCAACATTAAGAAAACTAAAATCATGGCATCCGGCCCTCTCAAGTCCTGGCAAATAGATGGGGAAGAAATGGAGGTATTGACAGATTTTATCTTCCTGGGCTTCAAAATCACCGCAGATGAGGACTGCTGCCAAGAGATTAAAAAACGCTTGCTCCTGGGTGAGGAAAACTATGGCAAATCTAGACAGCATACTAAAAAGCAGAGACATCACCCTGTCAACAAAAGTGCGTATAGTCAAGGCTATGTTTTTCCCAGTTGCAATGTGTGGCTGTGAAAGTTGGACCATAAGAAAGGCTGAGCTCCAAAGACTTGAGTCCTTTGAACTATGGTGCTGGAGAAGACTCCTGGGGGTCCCTTGGACTGCAAGGCAATCAAACCAGTCAGTCCTGGAGGAGATTAACCCTGACTGATTTTTAGAATGCCAGATCCTGAAGATGAAACATTATATATATATATATATATATATATAGTCACCTAATGAGAAGGAAGGACTCACTGGAGAAGAGCCTAATGCTGGGAAAGATTGAGGGCAAAAGAAGAAGGGGACGACAGAGAATGAGGTGGCTGGATGGAATCACTGAAGCAGTAGGCGTGAGCTTAAATGGACTCCAGAAGATGGTAGAGGGCAGGAAGGCCTGGAAGACGGTTGTCCATGGGGTCGCGTTGGGTCAGACACGACTTTGCAACTAACAACTACAAAGTGCAGCCTGAAGGTGGCCACCTTAAATTTCCAAAAGGCACTACAATTCCTTTCCAGTGCACCACCTGTTGAGGAAGCCAGAAATTCCATTTTTCTTCAGGAAGCCGTGTTTTAATGTTCACATGTGTTACCTTTTAACTTTTATTAACGTTGATTTTTCTGGGCATCCTATTCAGCGTTAAAGTAGCACTAGTATTAGAATAATGAGTAATTCTGATTTACTCTCTATTCTTCATGCTAAGACTAACAACCTTACATCAACAGCTGACACTTTACTCTGTGATAAATCACAATCATTTTAATTGGTGGCAGGTTTATGCTTTTAAGCCACAGGCATCATTTAGATTGTGTTTGATTAACTGTGAACACAGCTCCCATTATGAGAGTGTGTGCAGATGCTTGTAATCAGGATGAATGTTATTAATAATAATAATAATAATAATAATAACAATAATAATAAATTATTATTTTTAATGTTGCCAATAAACAATTAATTTTTTTTCTCTGGACTTTTGTTTACTGGCAAATCACATTATCAATGGAAATAGGAAAGACATTTAGATTGTTGTTATTTGTCTTGACATTTCAAAAGCCTGCAATTTTATAAGGTTTGCATACTTTTCGAATCCACTATACACCCCACGGAAACCTCTATAACCTTTCATAAGCTATTTGTCATCTACTAGATCAGTGGCTCCAAACCTCAGGCTCAGGTCCCCCTACTGAGCAGCAAATAATATCACCTCTGCTGTGCTTCAGGCAACCCTGGCCTGTTAGGGGCACCTGAGGACAGGTTTGGGAACCACTGCACTAGATGGATTTTTCAATAAGATCTATCTAGGGCCTTCATTGTAGGGGCACATCTATTGCTAAACTTGACATCTTCGGAGAATATCAGAAGCCTTTCTTAAAAATATATGTAAGCTGAGAATTTAGACCATAAACTCTTAAATAATATGGGCCCTATTACATTCCTCGCGCACAATTTTGCGCGAGTGCAAAGATGCGTTAATGCGAGGGGCAAAACCCTTTGCGCTGAACGTCGTATTACTACGTCTGTGCAAAAAATGTGCGTTAACGGTTAACGCGGATGGACCTGCGCGAGTGTAATGAACTGTGCGCGTCCTATACTTAACATTGTGAGCGCAAATGCGTTTGTGCGCTGGTGCGCGCATGGTATTACAATCTTGCGCAAAATTTAACAGACAATGTTTGCACGCATTAACGTCTTTGAAAAGCTGGTGGTAATGGCAAATTGTAACAACCTGACCGTACCAAACTGCGGATTCACAACGGAGAACGTCGATGCGCATGTTTTTTACTAGATTCGCCAAAAATGACGGCCACTACCTTGTCTTCCGTCAAAACGTACGTCTGTTGTGCGCAGTCCACAAAAAAATGACGGACTCGCATCAAAAATGACGGACTCGCTTCAAAAAGTGACGGACTCGTGTCCAAAATGCCGGACTCGTGTCAAAAATGCCGGACTCGTGTCAAAAATGCCGGACTCGTGTCGAAAATGCCGGACTCGTGTCGAAAATGGCGGACTCGCGTTAAAAATTACATTGCGCTCACTGATTTCTACGCGCAATGGTACTTTGCGTGCATTTTTGCGCATCGGTTTTACGAACGTTAGTTTTGGACAGATGAAAAAATGCGCGAGGATTGTAATACCACCGTTAATTTTCACGCGTTAACGCTAAATGCTGTGCGCAGAAAATCCTGCGCTGCGCGAGCGTTTTTGCGTTAGGAATGTAATAGGGCCCTATGTGTCCGAATACACCTTCAGATATTAGTACGAATTATTCCATTCTAAAAACTCAAATTATTCCCAATTGCATGCTTGGAGTAAGTGGAGGGATATCCTATAAGGGTTGCTCTTCCATCACTTACTATGTCAATTGATGAGGTTAGAGGGTGATCCTAAGATCCTTAACACATTTCAGTTGTTTATATCCTCGCAAAATGGAAATGTGTTGACTTCCGGGGACGCGGCCGACGGCGCCTAGCGGGCGAAAACAGCCTGAGCCTGTCCTCCGGGTGCACAGCATAGAAGCCGGCTACTTGCCCCCCTGCTTTCCGTAATGGACGTTTCTCACCGCTGGGGACCCGTGTGTGTCGGGCACTCATGCAGCGGCACCTGAACGCGGCTCCTCCCGTTCCCCCTGAGTGCCGATTAAACACCCACTCTTGGGCCTCTGCACTGAAGGGGAAAGACTGGTGGTACCTGCACGCTCTCCTCCTCTGGGCTCTAAGACCATCCGAAGCCTGCTCCCCGTAATCCACCCCCACATTGGAGAGGCAGTAGGAGCCTGTGCGCCACCTGAGACCCCCGCTCCGGTATAGTGCCGACCGAGTACACCTTTTTTTTTTTTTTTGCTCTCTTTACATTCCGGCCATCTCTAACTCTGAACAGGACCTCAGGCCTGGCACATGCTCCCACCCTGAACAGAAGATACTGTGTGACTCTCCACAATAAGACACCTCTTGCTGGGCTGCTCAGAAGAATGCTCTCACCCGTCCAGAACACATTAACGAGTGACCGCATGGATATGTAGCTCATGCGACCAGCGCTGAACCTTTTTTTTTTAAAATCCAAACGCTTCTAAAGGATAACCGAGGCATATTTCTTGTGGCTACAGGTGGGGGAATCTACTGTGCGCCCAGATGGCACCGCCCAAGGCACAACGAGTGCTGGATCCCCCGAAATCAGCTCGGAAGGAACGCAATAAGGAGGCCCAAGATAGCGGATCCCCGCAGCATGCGTTGGCCCATGACCCAGACACGTCGCCCTCTGCACCATTAGGCCTCTCTGACTCGTTGCCACCCTCAGAGAGCAGATTACACGCCATGCTGCAGGACTTGCGTTCAACCATACAGGCAGACATCAAAGGAGCGCTGCAGGAGCTAAGCCGCGACGTTCTGGACTTGGGTGAACGCACCAATGCGTTGGAAACCAAGGCGGATGATTTATGTTTAGCCCACAATGATCTGGTAGATCGACATCTGGCTTTGCAAGCGGCCCATGAATCTCTGGCACTTAAAGTGGCTGACGTAGAAGACCACTCCCGGCGTAATAATATTAGAATCAGAGGTATCGCAGAAGCAGTCACTCTAGCGGACTTACATCCATATCTTCTGGAGTTGTTTCAAGTTTTGCTGCCGGAGGCTACACCACAAGACCTACTTCTGGATCGAACGCATTGCCTCCCGCGAGCGAAAAACCTGCGCCTATGTCGGTGGCTCGTGATGTCATTATCCGGGTGCACTTTTTCCACATCAAACAGGCTCTGATGTCGGCGTCACGGAAGTCCATGCCTTTATTTGCCCCTTATGCTGATATCTCATTTTTCGCTGACTTATCGGCTTCGACCATGTCCAAAAGACGTGAGTTTTCATCCCTCACCAAGCTTCTCCGTAATAATAAGTTGGCATACAGATGGGGGTTCCCAACGAAGCTCTTGATATGGAAGGATGGTATCCTGCATGTTGTTCCCGATGTCGCCACTGGATTACAATTCTTGAAAGACTGGAATATTTTGGCTGATTTCTCGCCTCCGCGTGAGCCTTCCTCATCACCGATTAAAGTCTCACCGGAATGGCACAGAGTCCGGCCTAAATGATGGGCGTCTCCTCCCCGGTGTCACTTTTCAAACTGTTCGGATTTCTGGATGGTTACTTTTGTGGAGGGGGTGGTTCCTCTTCATGATCGCCTCGGGACTCTATGCTTCTTGGTTCAGCGCTCAGTTCTTGTGTTGCGCTCTGTGTAGCAAGCGTCCCCTCGTCCCCCGGTTGAGTCTCCTTAGCTGATATTTTTTGCTTCTTTATTGCCACTAGGAATGACTCATTCTTGCTGTATTCTTATGATGCAGCGTTGTTTGTTTTGTGTTTTTGCCTTTTTAGTCTTTTTTCTTTTTACTTTTCATTTTTTTCTTTTTATTTATTATTTTTATTTTTATTTTATTTTGTCTGTTGATATGCTCTTATGGCCCTGGCCTTCATATTCCTCATGTCTCCTCGATAGTATTTCTCATTCTACCATGCATATTATATTGTTGTGGTTAATTAATCATGTGTAAGCCTCAGTTCCGTATTTTTTCAATGAATGTTAGGGGGCTGAATATTCAGTTTAAAAGACATGCTCTGTTTCGTGATTTACATAAACATAAACCGGCGATAGTCTGTGTGCAGGAGACGCACTTTAGTGCTTTGCGCACCCCACAATTGCGATCCGCTATGTACCCGGTTTCTTTTCATTCTACTGCCCAGACGAAATCTAGGGGTGTCTCGGTTCTTTTTCACAAGGACTGGGTCTTTAAATGCTCGAACCAATATATAGACCCATTGGGCCGCCTTTTGATCTTGGTGGGCACTATGAATGAACTTCCAATTATGGTTGCAAATTTGTACTTGCCTAATGTCAACCCGGTATGCTTTCTTAAAAAAGCTTATGGTAAGATTAAGAATATGATGGAGGGATCTCTTTTCATGTGTGGAGATTTTAACTGTGTGCCTGACACGGCTTTGGATACACGGCCGGGCCAGACCCGCACACAGCCTCGTAAACAGCCCCCCTCCAGCCGCCAACTTAATGATTTTCTACGATCCTCTGACTTATATGACGCATGGAGAATTATCAATCCCTCGACCAGGGACTTCACTTTTTTTTCACCAGTTCACTCATCTTACAGCCGCATTGACTTATGTCTGATACATGGCTCTATAGTCCCTCGCCTTCTAGCCGCCCGTATCGGCTCTATAACGTGGTCTGATCATGCTCCGATAACGTTCGATTTTGAGGCTGATTACCCTGCTAGGGGGATGGGGAATTGGCGATAAACTGACTCGCTTATAGTAAGGGGCGCTGATGTGTCTGATACATCGGCGGTGTTACGGGAATACTTTGCATTGAATGTGACGGAAGACGTAACCATCTCGTCAGCTTGGTTGGCACATAAAGCAGTGGTGAGGGGCCATTTGATTCAGAGAGGGGCTACACGGAAAAAGGCATTCAATGCCCGGATGACTTCAGTACAGCGGCAAATATCTGACTTGGAATCCCAACATAAAATAAACCCTACACCTGACCTCTTGTCTCGACTGACGACCCTTCGACGGGATTTAATCCAGTTGACGTTACAGTCCTCTGAACGGGCCATACGAAACTTAAATCTCACTCAATATATCCAAGGCAACAAAGCTGGCCGGTTATTGGCATCTAAATTGAAATCTAAAAGGCTTCAAACCAAAATTTCTTACCTTGTAGATAATGGAGGGGATAGGATTTACAACCCGCTGAAAATCTGAGGAATTTGCTGACTTTTACGCCTCTTTATATAACCTAAAATCAGATCCTGCGACCCACGACCCAGACCCAGATGAGATAACTCAATTCCTCCAGGATGCAGAACTCCCCTCCCTATCCTGCTCACAGGCAGCAGAGTTGCTGGCTCCGTTCACAGAGGAAGAGGTGCGTAAGGCCGTTAAGGCTCTCCCAAAGAATAAAGCCCCTGGGCCAGACGGTTTCTCTAATTTATATTATCAAACCTTCGCAGACATTCTAATACTGATCCTTACAAGACTTTTCAATCATATCAAAACCACAGGTGTAATACCCCCAGAAATGCTTCAAGCTACTATCGTAACGTTACCTAAACCTGGCAAACCCCCCGACGAGCTGTGCGAACTTCCGCCCTATATCCTTATTAAATGTGGATGCTAAGCTATACGCTAAACTGTTGGCGTCTAGAATGGCTCCTCTGCTTCCTCTCTTGATTTCAGCGGAACAGACCGGGTTTGTACCTGGTAGACAAACATGTGACAACACCCGACGATTTTATAATATAATCGACATTGCCTATAGAACCAATACAACCGGGCTCCTCTTGGCACTGGATGCCGAGAAGGCATTTGACTGCCTGCATTGGGGCTATATGTGTAAAGCACTAGAATCTTTTGGCTTTCCTGCCCTATTTATGAATAGTATCATGAGCCTGTATTCCATTCCAACGGCAAAGGTCCTGGCATCTGGGTTTATGTCCTCCTCATTCTCCATTACCAATGGCACCAGACAGGGTTGCCCACTCTCCCCACTCATCTTTGTTTTGACATTGGAGCCTTTGGCCTCGTGGATCAGGCGAGACTCTTCCATTTCTGGTATCTCTACCCCAGATGGAGTTCATAAATTAGCTATGTTTGCTGATGATATTTTGATTTTTCTTACCTCCCCTGAAACATCTCTGCCATCTCTAATGTGCCAGCTTACTTCCTATGGCCTGGTATCCTACTATAAAAACAATGTGAGCAAGACGCAGGCACTACCGCTACATGTTGATGATTTCTCGCTCTCCACCTTACGTGCCTTGTACCCATTTGACTGGAGGACGACCTCTTTGAAATATTTAGGCATTTCTCTTACCAAATCCAGGGGCTCTATCCTTAAACTCAATTATAACCCCCTAATGACTTCTATCTCCTCCCAACTGAACTCCTGGCTCGACCTGGAGGTCTCTTGGATGGGACGCATGGCAGCTTTGAAAATGTGTATTTTATCCCAGATTCTTTATTTTTTCAGGAACATCCCAGTTTTTATCCCGGCACATATGTTGCTTCGCATGCAAAAAATGTTGCAGGCACACATATGGAAAGGGAGGCCTCCACGCATTCCAGCTTCCACAATTAACGCGACTAGATGTAGGGGAGGGCTAGGCTTTATAAATATTACGGCGTATTACAGGGCGGCTTTATTGGCTCAGCTCTTGTCCTCCATATCCCAACGTGACACACGTCTATGGTTACGGATGGAGAACGCTTACACTGCTCCCTTTCGAGTTCACGACCTGATGTGGTTTGAGACGCTCCCACACCACACTTTGGAGGGTATCTTGCCTTCCACCTCCCTTTCCCTTATGTCATGGCGGTTATGGGGTAGATGACTTTTACGACCCTTCTCACTGCTCAGCTTGGCTCCATGGCGCTTCCTCTGTCGCACCATCCAAGACCTGAACCTTGACCGATGGTTCCAATTGGGTCTTACACATATTAATCAGCTTTTTACAGCTTCTTCCATTAAAACCTTCCCGGACCTAACACAAGAGTTTGCCCTTCCCACTAGCGACTGTTTCAAGTACCTTAGGGTAAAACATGCACTGACTCAACGAGGTATCTCCTCCTTTGCAGCGACGGATATTACGGCCTTTCACAGACTGTGTTTAGGTAAAAAAGTCATGAAATGACCTTTGTCTTTATGTTATGATAGTTTGTTGTCTGCGAACCCTAATAAGAAACTGCCTTATATGATCAAATGGGACAAAGATTTGTCGTTCGAGTCTTCTAAGGAGGACTGGTTCTACGCCACGGAAACGGTCTATAAATACACTAGGAGCACTAATTTGCGGGAATCACATCTTAAACTTCTATATAGATGGTACTTGACCCCGAATCGTTTGGCTCATATACCCGGGCACTCCAGTGTATGTTGGCGTTGCGGCACCAGTGTTGGATCAATCCTTCACATCTTTTGGCAATGTCCGTTCCTTGCTACCTTCTGGGGAAAAGTTTGTAGACTGATTTCTCATTGTACCGGAATGTCTATGCCCCTGTGCCCTAAACAATACCTACTACATATGCTTCCGATTAATATACAACAGAGACATAGAGGCAACATATCGATAATACTTAGCGTAGCTAAAACTACTATAGCACGTCACTGGCTTTCTCAAGTCAGTCCCTCTATGAGAGAAGTCATGTTATCACTGGAAACTGTTTATCAGTATGAGGAAATGTACCACAGGGCTGCTAACTCTTTAAGCTTGTTCCAAGGTATATGGGAAGGTTGGGAAATCTTTGTAACTTCTGGAGACTTGATATAGCTGACATAAATGATATAAATGATATACTTGATGAGGATACGACATAAATATTGCCGTCCATGGACCTAACTGAGCATATATATAATAATATAATTTTTTTTTTTCTTTTTCTCTTTCCTTTTCTTTCTCCTCTTTCTTTTAATTTTGTGTATTCTTATAATTTGTGTGTTTTTGTTATGTTTTAAAATATTATAAACTTTACTGTGTTTTAGTTTAATATGAAAAAGTTTGGTTCACCCGACTGCTTAAGTTGCAAATCTTATGTTATTGCTAGAATTGTTATTTGTTGGATCCTGTGCAATCCCTTCCTTTTTCAATATCTCAATATCTGTGATTTCTGGTATTTGCCCCTTACGTGTGAACCTTAATAAAAAATTTATATGGAAAAAAAAAATGGAAATGTGTTAAGGGGGGAGGGATGATGGGATGACTGGGTCCTAATTGATCAATTGTATTAATCGGTCTGGCTATATATGTGCCGGCTGGGTGGAGTAGAGGTAACATAACTGCTCTGCGTGGAGAGAGCCTGTGGAGTCATGGGTTCGATCCCGATGAGCAACCTCTCCAGTAAGTGTCCTTGGGCAAGACACCTAACGGTAGATACTCGCCACCCAGGACATACTTGAAAATGAGAGAAATCTCAATGTATCCTTCCTGGTAAAATCCTTTCTCAAAAAAATTGATGATGGATAAAGTTATGTTTTATGCACCTTGTTTTTACTGATACTGTACTTTTTTACTGTACTGATACTGTTTTTACTGTACTTTTGACTGCGTATTTAATGCTCCTGAGGAAGTCTATTTAGACGAAACACGTAGATTGTAAAAAGTCTTTTATTAATAAATACCACTTTTTATTTATGCTGGTATTCGTTCTTATTTTGGCTGATCTTGGAGTGTGCCGGATGTAGAGGACTGCGAATCCGAATACAGACTCAGAGGCACCCCTGGAACAGTGCAATGCTTTCATTTTAAAATGTGATGAATTGATTTCAGTTTCTATTTGTATATGGATATGCACTTCTAAGTAGTTTAATTTTGTGACGGAATGGGGTGTTATCCGTCTGTGGGTGTGCTCCAATCTGACCCCCTCTTGATGGTGTCAGGCCCGACTACCGAGTGTCACGGCACTCGGCGTCTCGAGCGGCCTGAGATGACCCTGGCGTTACTTGGCGAGATGGTGCTGCCGAATTAAGTTGACCCGTTCTGCGTAGTGGGGAGCTAGGAGACCGCAGAGTGTCTCCTGCACTGTGATTTTAGCTATGAAATGACGACACCAAACGGGGCTGTATGCTTCAAGTCAAACGCAGTTGAACTGACTTTTTACTCAAATGGGACACGCATTTAAACATCTCACACACAAAGGAGACATGCCCAGGCTTGAATGGGAACTCAATTTGCATACAATGGCATGCTTGCATCATCAGATTACACACACACACAGAGCTAATGTACACAGAAATTAGCATACAATTGAATTTCAACACAGCCTTTCACTCCTAGCAACCAAGGGGAAATATAATACCTTTAAATGCATCACACAATTACACATCTGAATCCACACTCATACAATACAGGATACATGGTAATACATCACACCAATAAAACCACATCTAGAAAAGGTATAACTGTTCATTTCAACACGCAAAACCGAAAAAGTCTCAAATAAAGAAAAAGGTCTTTGAAATGTCCCAGGCTGTTAGTTCTGGGGCTCGCTGGTCAGAGCCCCTATGTCCGTTCCATGACAAATTTGTCCTAGGATCACCCTCTAACCTCATCAATTGTATACTAAATACGAGTTTTCCAGGAGCTCACAGAGGGGAGATCCTACACATACAAAAGTTAAGTGATACAGTGC
This sequence comes from Leptobrachium leishanense, assembly GCA_009667805.1. Classification (NCBI taxonomy): domain Eukaryota; kingdom Metazoa; phylum Chordata; class Amphibia; order Anura; family Megophryidae; genus Leptobrachium; species Leptobrachium leishanense. Next base: position 507,000,250 of record CM019063.1, on the reverse strand, counting down.
TTTTCCTTTTTTTCAAACTTACTATGTCACCATGCCACTAGAAGTGGGTGGTGTAACTTTTTGATAGAGAATTACTCAAAAACATTACTAAATACAGGTATTCAGTTGTGTTCAAAATTATTCAACCCCCACTGAAATTGAGTGTTTTGGCCAGTTTTACATTGATTTTGATCATTCAGTCATCTTGCTTACAATTAAATCAAAGAGGCACGTGTAGGTCAGACAAATATAACATAACATTTATAATGAAATAACCACAAATGTCTTTTCTGTGCTCACATCATTATCAGTTTTATTCAACCCCCAAGTGACATTCAATCTTAGTACTTAGTACAACATCCTTTTACAGTTATAACAGCTTTTAAACGTGAAGCATAGCTTGACACAAGTGTCTTGCAGCGATCTACGGGTATCTTCGCCCATTCGTCATGGGCAAAAGCCTCCAGTTCAGTCACATTCTTAGGCTTGCGCACTGCAACTGCTTTCTTTAAGTCCCACCAGAGGTTCTCAATCGTATTTAAGTCAGGTGACTGCGATGGCCACTCCAAAATGTTCCAGCCTTTAATCTGCAACCATGCTCTAGTGGACTTGGAGGTATGCTTGGGATCATTGTCCTGTTGAAAGGTCCAACGTCTCCCAAGCCTCAGGTTTGTGACGGACTGCATCACATTGTCATCCAATATCTCCTGGTACTGAAGAGAATTCATGGTACCTTGCACACGCTGAAGCTTCCCTGTACCTGCAGAAGCAAAACAGCCCCAAAGCATGATTGACCCCCCCCCCGCCATGCTTCACAGTAGGCAAGGTGTTCTTTTCTTCATAGGCCTTGTTCTTCCTCCTCCAAACATAGCGTTGATCCATGGGCCCAAACAGTTCTAATTTTGTTTCATCAGTCCACAGAACACTATCCCAAAACTTCTGTGGTTTGTCCACATGACTTTTGGCATACTGCAGTCGACTCTTCTTATTCTTTGGAGACAGCAAGGGGGTGCGCCTGGGAGTTCTGGCATGGAGGCCTTCATTACGCAGTGTGCGCCGTATTGTCTGAGCTGAAACTTCAGTACCCACATCTGACAAATCTTTTCTCAGTTCCTCAGCAGTCACACGGGGACTTTTCTCCACTCTACGCTTCAGGTAGCGCACAGCAGTCGAAGTCAGCATCTTCTTTCTGCCACGACCAGGTAGCGTTTCAACAGTGCCCTTTGCCTTGAATTGGCGAATGATGCTTCCTATGGTCTCTCTTGGTATGTTTAACATCTTTGCAATCTTCTTATAGCCATTGCCCTTCCTGTGAAGAGTAATCACCTCTTCTCTTGTCTTCCTGGACCATTCTCTTGACTTCACCATGTTTGTAACCACACCAGTAAATGTCTAGAAGGAGCTGAGTATCACAGTCATTTTAAAGCTGCCTAATTGGTGCTTATTATGCTTTATTGCTGCCCCGTGACATCCACAGGTGTTTTCAATACCTGATTGAAAACACTTGAATGAACCTCTGTTCTTCAGAGTGGTAGTCTTTAAGGGGTTGAATAATTGTGTGAATGAAGAATTCACAAAAGAAACATTTACTACTGTATTACAAAACCAATTGATGTCATATTAGTTGCATATGGTTCTTTAAAAAGTCCTTGTAGGATTTCATTCTGAATACAATTACAAATGTACACTAAATTCCCTAAAACCCTTTACAGCATTGGGGGTTGAATAATTTTGAACACAACTGTAGGCTTTATAATTCTCTATCAAATGAGTCCAACTTATGTTGGGCACAACTGGCTTAATTGCGTTGTTATGGAATGTTATGGTAAATGGACGACCTTTAATTTGTATCTCGTTGTATACATTTTCATTTCCAAGGTAATGTTTCATTACAGTTGCATATATATTCCAATTCGCTATTACTATGTAGATTAATACTGCAAGGGGTTTCTCCCAAAGACAAAACTGAATATAAAATGCCATACCTTTCCCTCCCAGTATGATTCCGGAATGGGCATATGATCTAGTCGGGCTGAACGCATCTTGAAAATTTTATGAAACTCTGCCGTCAAATCAGGAAAATTCCGATTGAGGTCAATATTCTGTGCAGTTACCCGTCCACTTGTCCATCCATTGTAACCAGCCCCCTGGAGTTAGATAATGAAATGCAATCAAAGACAAGTATTTAGAACATTTGTATAGTAAAATACGAAGCCTTATTAAATGGTTTGAGTTAAACTACCATGTGGACCCATGTGGTCATACTCTCTCCTTGACCTGCTTCAGCACATCCAGATCTTAAGAGGCATGATGTAGATTTACTTACATGGGAAAATACCAAAATCTGATACTAAACCATTGTGTAAAACAAATATTATTATTATTATTATTATTATTCTTTATTTATAAAGCGCCAGCATATTCCGCAGCGCTGTACAATAAGCACAGTATAGACAGAGTTACAATACATTGAACAACATTTGACAAACAGTACAGGAGGAGACGAGGGCCCTATTCCCGTAGGAACTCACAATCTGGGAGGGTTGGGGTTGGAAACAGGAGGAGAGGACTGTAAGGTGAGAGTGATTGATGGTTGCGTCAGTGAGTTGGGTGGTAGGCTTCCCTAAATAGGAATGTTTTAAGGGAGCGTTTGAAGGAAGAGAAGTTAGGGGAAAGTCTGACAGTACGAGGGAGAGCGTTCCAGAGAGTGGGGGCTGCGCGTGAGAAATCCTGCAGTCTATCATGGGAAGAGGTGATGCGGGGAGAAGCTAGGCGCAGGTCACTGTTTGATCTTAGGGAGCGGGCTGGGGTGTATTTGGTGATTAGTGAGGACAGGTAGTGGGGAGCTGAGTTAGTGAGGGTTTTGTAGGTAAGGATAAGGATTTTGAACTTAATTCTGCAGTGGATGGGGAGCCAGTGAAGGGACTCGCAGAGGGGAGCGGCAGAGACAGAGCGGCGGGTGAGGTGAATTAGCCTGGCGGAGGCGTTGAGGATGGATTGTAGGGGGAGAGGCGGGACAGAGGGAGGCCAGATAAGAGATTATTGCAATAGTCGAGTCGGGAGATTACCAGGGCGTGTATGAGTTGTTTTGTGGTGACAGCGGTAAGAAATGGCCGAATTCTGGAAATACTTGTGTTATTCAGAAGACTGAAGCACAGGTGTGACGACAAAGGTGAAGAAATTGGTATATCATAACTTCAGATTGATTTCAATTTTATGCTCTTTATCCCTTCACTAACAAGATCAACTTCTCATTCTGTAAAGCATCTCCTGTGTCCCGATACTGAGTATATTCCATATGGTGTTCTACAGGAGAAATGCAAAGGAATTTTGTTTATTGGAAACACAATCCATTTGCATTTGCGCTCAAGAACATGCCCTCAAAGTTTTAACACATCGTGCTAACACTTCTTAAAACCAGATGGGAATGAGTCTACCTGACAGCTCCCTAGATGATCATGCCCTTTAGGCTGGGGTCAGACCAGCGCACTTTTAACGTGCGTTCTGGCGCACATAATTATGGCCGCACTAGCAGCAGATGACGGGCAATGACGGCCAATATACGATGTACGGCCGCACAAAAGTCCGGCCACGCAACGCAAGTGGAATTTGAACGCATTTATTTGAGAACGCTGAACCGCTAGTACTGACGTACTGAGTGCGCAGCTGCGGCATAGCGGCGTGTGTGTGTGATTAGGAGATGTCAGACGCTGCTAATGTCCAGCCAACATAACGTTCAGACGAAAAAAGAGTTTTATTGACGATCCATACAAAATCACGCCCGAAAATGCGCGTTGTCTGACCGTTTTTGCGCATTCCGTGAAAAAATACGTCAATGCGTTCGGACGCACTTTTCCACGTTCGCGGGGAAATGCTTTCGTCTGACCCTAGCCTTAGTCCTGAACTGCAGCAATGCCATTTAGCCAGCAGATGGTGACATCTGCCTTCCAAATAGGCTATTACAGCAAGAAATACGTTGGGTATATTCCTAAATAGTACTTACTAAATAATAAATTAAAAATTATTTTCCAAAAAGGAAAAATATTGGTTCCTGACAGTTAATTTCTGGAACATCCCTTGGTAGTAGGGATGTGCATGGCTGAAAAATTTGTTTAATTTCGTTTCATTACGCTACGTTTTTAAATAATTTCGTTTTCGGAATTTTGTAACTAATTTCGTTTCGTATTTCGTTTTGTTTCGGATCGATTTGAAATTTTCGAATCGATTCGAATTTCATATATCATTTCGATAGTTGATATCAATTCGAGTTTTGGATCACTAAATAAAACCCAAATTAATCAAATGTTGCTGTTAAAAGAAATGCTAGGGTTAAATTTTAAACTGTGTCACACATTTAGTATTTGAGTCAAATTAAACAGTGAAACAAGTTAATTTGTTTCATAAAGTCCTTTGCTGACTATCACTTGTATTTTAAGTTAAGATCAATTCGATAGTTGAAATCAATTTGATAGTTCATTTAAAATTCGATAGTTGATCTCAATTACTCAAATTTTTATTTTATGATGATGACAGTGTAAAACAAAATAAATTTGTTATATATCGTTTCGTTTCGAATTTGTGTCGTATCGATTCGTTATTCGGAAGTACTTCCGAACTACGAATTATCAAATTTCGTTACAAATTATAAATTTTTCCAAAACGAATGCACATCTCTACTTGGTAGTGACAGGGTTAATTAAATGAGTATTTACATTTTATCCCTTTCACTACCACAAGACATGTGTAAAGAATTTTACGTTGATATTCAATGATAAATGTAAAAAAAATTATAAACCCTAGTTGCATCTCTTTTTTAAATGGAGATTATTATTCACCCTGGGTACAAACAAAACTCTTAACCCTCGCTGAAGCAAAATGATCAACAAACTTCACTGCTGCATTACAGCAGCCAGGGAGGGACCAGAATACAGGGAGAGCTCTGGGGACACTCACTGCTGTACATGGACAAGATTCAGAGGGTTATAATGACTGAAAATCCCGGTACAGTACAGATACAAGGAGTTCCCGTAATTTCCATACACAGGCATTACGTTAGATATTTTTTTATTCTATTGGTATCTTTTGGAAGCTGCATTACTAATAATCTCATCATTATCAATATAAAATGCCCACAAGCAGGAGATCTCCATTGTTGTTTTCTATCTGTGTCACATCCACTGTATTTGATACAAAGGCCATTTCTGTCTGTATGATAATAATGGGAATCCTATTAGAATGATATGAATTATAAAGCTGATGATAAAAGAACAACATTTAGAAAAATGCTAAAACATTACACAAAACATTACACAAATATCTAATTTTGAATCACGTAGAGAAAATCTAACATATAATATATTTACATGTGCATAGATCAATGTTGAAAAATTATGCTTGGCCACAAAAAAAATTGCCACAAGCTTTAAATATTTGAAGCAAATAGAACATAGAAATATTCATTAAAAAACTCTAATTGTAACCAACAGAGTCTGGTAAATGTTTTGGTGCAGGGTTAACTATGATTCTATGATGCTCACATCATTTTTGGCAACCGTTTCCTTTCCATTTTTAACTACAATGTGATTCAAATCTTGCATAAATTTGTTGACATGAGCAGAACTTGCAGTTATTTTGCACCTTTGCACGCATTGTTTTCTAGAGATTTTTCTAGAAGTGCCCTTGTCTAGGTTTCATTCTTTTAGAAGGGCAACATTTTGTAATCAAAAAAAGCAGACATCGTGCCAATAGTGCACCCTAATAATGCAGACCCCTTTTGTAATTGAACAAGATAGGCACGGCCGCGCTGCCGCTAGGCCAACTAGGCGGGTGCCTAGAGCGCAGCACCCGCCTAGGGTGCAGCCGGCCCGACCAATTGTAAAAAAATAAATTGTAAAAAAAAAAATGCCCACGTGCTGCAGCCGGCCCCAATACGTGCCAGCGTCACCGCCGTCGTCAAGGAGACGGAGGCGTGGACTTGGTGCTTCCAGCTTCCTGGACCAAGTCCACGCCTCCATCTCCTTGACGCCAGCGGCGACGCCAGCACGCATTGAGACTGGCTACAGGAAGTCGGAGACCACGCTGGAGGCAAATACCCATGTGTGAGCTGCTGGGCAAGTATCTTTGTGTGAGCCTGAGGTCAAATACCCATGTGTGAGCCTGGGGGGGTAAATATCCATATGTGAGCCTGGGGGCAAATATCCATGTGTGAGCCTGGGGGTAAATACCCATGTGTGAGCCTGGGGGTAAATACCCATGTGTGAGCCTGGGGGTAAATACCCATGTGTGAGCCTGGGGGCAAATACCCATGTGTGAGCCTGGGGGTAAATACCCATGTGTGAGCCTGGGGACAGACATCAATGTGTGAGCCTTGGGGCAAATATCAATGTGTGAGGCTGGGGGCAAATATCAATGTGGGAGCCTGGGGGCAAATATCAATTTGGGAGCCTGGGGGCAATATCTCCATGTGTGAGCTGGGGCAATATCTCCATGCCATGTGTTAGTAGCTGGGGCAATATATCCATGTGTGAGCTGGGGCAATATCTCCATGTGTTAGCTGGGGCAATATCTCCATGTGTTAGCTGGAGCAATATCTCCATGTGTGAGCTGGGGCAATATCTCCATGTGTGAGCTGGGTTAATATCTCCATGCCATGTGTTAGCTGGGGCAATATATCCATGTGTTAGCTGGGGCAATATATCCATGTGTTAGCTGGGGCGATATATCCATGTGTTAGCTGGGGCAATATCTCCATGTGTGAGCTGGGGCAATATCTCCATGTGTGAGCTGGGACAATATCTCCATGTGTGAGCTGCGGCAATATCTTCATGCCATGTGTGAGCTGGGGCAATATCTCCATGTGTTAGCTGGGGCAATATCTCCATGCCATGTGTGAGATGGGGGCAAATGTACCCATGTGAGCTGGGGCAAATGTACCCATGTGAGCTGGGGGGGCAATTATACCCATGTGAGCGGGGGGCAATATATCCACCATGTGAGAGCTGGGGGAAAATATACCCATGTGAGCTTATTTTTTTTTGGGGGGGTGCAAGTAGCTGGTCTTGCCTTGGGCGCAAAATAGTCTAGCACCGGCCCTGAAGATAGGGGACACAATCTAGAGTTGGAACCTTTCATCCCAGCAATATTTCTATGAAGAATAAACCCTTTTCCACTGCGGGGTGTATTATGCCATCCCCACGGCATGTAGGCCTTAATGCTGCGGAGTGGCATAGCACGCCCTGCTAACGATATGGGCAATGACAGTCCCTCCCACCAGTTGGTTCTCCTGCCATTGGCTGCTGTGGGACGGCCTGAACTCAGCAGCCAATGACATCAGCTGCATAGGCCCGCTGCATAGGAGGAGGGGCCCGCCACAGCAACTGGCAAGTGGGGCTAGTACGCCCCACCAGTGTTAATACCCTGCCTCCGGGCACAACCAGTCGGGCGGTAAGGGGTCAATGAATAAATGAAAAATGAAAAACAATCACATCTTTTAATGCTCTCAGAATAAGAATCTTTATGCAAATTTGCTATCTTACCCTGCAAGTAAGTGTTACCCCTGCATTCCATTCTTCAATAAAATATTATGAAAATATTTTGTTTTTCAATAAAAAAGTGTTTGGATGTGAAAGGGTTAATAAACGGAATAAGGCCTCGGTTTCAGTGGCCGTTTGAAATATTACAGACCTGTCCAGTGCATTAATAAAGATATTCTGAAAAAGGTGCAGATCACTTAAGCAATTACGTAGTCTAAAGATTTTATAATATACTTAGATAATATCGGTCACCTCTTCTGCAGCGAGATCGTAACCATCTGGATTCATTGAAGGAAGGAGGTGAATCCTTGTGGTGTTAACAATCTCCTGGATCCTTTCATTCCCCAGAATATACTCTGAGCATAAATACTGTGCAAGGTAAATCAGCAATTCTCTTCCTAATACTTCGTTACCGTGCATGTTTCCAATATACCGGAATTCTGGCTTTACTGAAAAAAGAATATATAATAAAAATTACAATAAATAAATATAAGAATAATAAATCCAAAGATTTTGACCCATGTTTTCTCTCATCCTGCCATACCAATAAAACAGTGCTCTGCTCAGCCTATAACTCCTTGGTCAGCCAATGACCTATCACCCAGCCTATGATCAGCTGCCCAGTGTACATTCCATTGTGTATTCAGACACCTATATACCAACATATAATAATGCTGGAATGGAAGGGAAGACAGGGATTAGCTAGGAATGTGATCTGAAAAAGGGTTTTGAAGACCAAAGATTAATGGAGAATCTCATAGGGTGAGGTAGGTCGTTCCAGAAGACTAGTGCCGCTGTTGAGAAGTGTTGGAGGTGGGGGTTAGCTTTACGTATATGTGCAGACAGTAGGCAGTCGCCCTCAGAAAGGAGCACGCTCTCAGACGTGTGTAGTAAGGAAGACATACTGAGAGGGTGTCTGTCACAACCCATGCCATGCGGCTACGCCACAGGACAAACACAAGAAGAACAGTGGCAGGACTGTCCCAGCTATGCTTTGACCCTTGGCAGCCTCATTCCTGTGCTGCACATCTTCTGACCAGGTACTCAGCTCTATAGCCCTGGTATTCCAAGTTACATATGAACACTCTGACCACATGACCATCTAGCACTGGCTGGATCCAATAAAGGACCACACCTCATTCAGCTGGTAGCTCATCACTGAAGCTCTGTAACCTAAGGTGTAAAGATCTATGTGTTTTTGCTCCTGTGACTCCTCCTTTCTTCTCAACTGGACCCACATACCTTCCAAACATCCACGTCATCTCCAACCAACCTCGTGTTTCCAGCAGTCCTGTGTTGGTCAGTGTACTATGTCTCCCACTATCTCTACCAGTATCCCAGTCAGCCTTCTGTGTACTGCGCCATTGTTCCATAAATTCTCCAGCCTGCTGATCCTCCTCCAACCTCCTCCAACCCTGCATATTGCTGTATCCCACCGTATATTATATTAGACTCATGTCCCCACACCGCGGACCAACCCTGAAAGTATCACAGCTGTTGGGTTTCGCGCTGCTCGCTGGCTGGCCACTGAGTGATATTGCTGGCTTCCGCAGACGGCGGCTGATGATGTGAGGGTCGGAGGGAGCGCAGCTTCATGAAGCGAAGCCTGCCGAATTGAAAAGTCAGGAAGTTCCTTTGCCTCATTACCCTGTCGTGGCTCCTACCAGATAGCATGTTCTTGTTCTCTAGTATACTGTTTCATTGTTTATTGACCCTGGTTGTGTTCTGACCACTCTCGTCGTTAACCCTTGTTATTCCTGCCTTTTCTTGTATTGACCTTTGCTCCGTTTTCTGGCTATTATCTTGGCTGAGTTATTTGTTTAACCTCGTGTGCTGAATCCCTGGCCTGTCTGACTACTGGCTTGTTCTTGACCCTGCCTTTTCCGTATGTCTGTCCTGTAATTAAATATCTGGCTATTCTAAAGACCAGCAGTGCAGGTTGTGCAGCATCTGTGTGTAGGGCTCAGAGGATATTCGTCACAGAGGGAAGAGATATTGAAAGTTCTGAGCATGATCATCAGTGTCTTAAATTGTATCCATGTAAGTCAATGGAGGGACTGGCAGAGGGGGGAGGTATGTGAGGGGCATTGAGTAAGACATAGGTAAAGTAGGTGGATTAGAAGTGCTTATAAAGCCTGCATGATCGCTACCTCAGGCAATGCGTTAAATATGCAAAAGTACACGGTTACTTGTATTGTTGAGGGCGCGCAAACAGTGTGAGTTTTGTTTTTTATACTTTACTTTCATGCCCCTCGTGGACTCTGAATTTGAAGCCCGGCCACACACTCACATCACCCTCTGCCACAGCCCTTGCTCCTGGACTCTGAATTTGAAGGTACCGGCGATTCAACATGTCTTCTGCAATTCTACGCCACAATTTTGACTTAAATCGTACTGTTAATATTTTATGCTTGCATCTATCTATTAATATTTTGGCTGTTTGTTTTTTCTTGCTAAATGTATTTTCTGCTTTGTTAAAGCCATGCTGCCATATGGCTGCCCCTCCCAGGTCGTCAACAAATTTACTCTATACAGCCCACACGATCTGACTGGGCAAATTCTTTCTTCCACAGCCCGGCCACACACTCACATCACCCTCTGCCACAGCCCTTGCTCCTGGACTCTGCTGTCCCACCGTCCCTCCCTATCCATCCACCCACCGCTGGTCTGAAATTTGTAGCTTACTTTCCAGCTGCTTCCACTTTGCAAATCACCCTAATTAACCCAAGGTTCTAGCCCTTCCCATGATATGTTAATCTGTATATTTGTGTTTTGTTTTTAATATCTTGCATTTTATTACTTTGTATTTCTGTAACGACTGTAACATTTCAATGTTTCTTGAACCCAGGACATACTTGAAAACTAGAGAAATCTCAATGTATCCTTCCTGGTAAAATCCTTTTCAAATAAATAAATAAATAAATAAAAGTGTGAGCTGAGGAAATTTTAAGCGTCCATGCCCAAATCTGAATTATATGAGTTAATACCTATATGTTTTTGCTAGACATTGCAATAAAGAATTTTCTGAAAACAAAGTCCCTGAGGTTGCACTATATCACACGGCAATCTTCAGTTCTTCTGCCCACTTTATTAGACATCTCTTGTTTTGTATGGATGTCCGGAGCAGTAATGTATTTCCTTTTTTTTTTATCACTTGTTATCGCAGGATAACAACTTTAAACTTTTTTCTGAATGCAATCGAAAGACACCTCTTCTCATTTTTCGATGAGTTTTTTGGGAACAAAATTTGTCTGAGGTCAAAAGTTTCATAAAAATTTGGCTCCATATGAAAATTTTCGTTTAGTCCCAAATTGTTTTTTAAGGGTTAGGGTTAGAAATTAGGGCTAGGAGTAGAAATTTCTAAGGTTAACCCTAACTCTAATTTCTAACCCTAGCCTTACCCTTAACCCTAAGAAAACACTGTAATTCAACAGCAATCTAACAGCGTTATTCAAAGAGAATCGAAAAGTCACCGCACATTCGGTGACTTTTCATTCTCTTCAATTCGGCACGATTTGGCATGATTCGGTGATCCCATTTCGGCGACCCTGAGGTGTATTCAGCAAGCACCGCAGGGCCATCGTAATGAAGTGAAAAGTCGCCGCAAACCCGCCGAAAACTCACCGCAAAACCCAGCGAAGGCACACCGAAAACCCGCAAAAACATCTGAATTAACCCTGCTGAAAACGCCGGAAAAACCCGAGCAGGACCCGATCACACGCAGCGCAGCCACCGGAAAAACCCGACACCGCCGACGAATGGAGTGAAAAAAAAAGGAAACCGTTCATTTGAATGTTTGAAAAGTGAAACGCTGTTTGCAAAGAAACTACTGAGCGAAAATGTCTGAAATTTACACAGGAGGTCCAGGGAATGGTAATAAAAAGGGCTGTTACAGAAAAAAGAACAAACATTTTAAAAAAATAAATAATAGGAAAATAATAATTTTTTTGGCAAAAAATCCTGAAAATGCTTAAAAAAATCCTAAAAATTCTATAAATAAAGAGACTTTTTACTGCAGAATATTATAATCCATGGTTTATTAGATATTGAATTAAAAAGGGAATATTTTTATCATTGAAGCCTATGGGATTCGCCTGAATAAACCTGTCAAATTAAACCACCGAATGGCAGGGCAATTCGGCAACTTTTCACTGCTGGGTTTTGCTCTCTGAATAGCCGAAGCATTGCTTCTCTATGGGGATTTCACTGCCCTTGAACAGGCACCGAACAGCCACCGTATGTGCAGGCAATTCGCCAGGATTTGGTGAATTGCCTGCTCTCTGGAAAGCCGAATGGCCAGGAAAGGTAACCGTACACTGAATTTCAGCGTTCGGTTACCTTTCTCCAGCAATTCGGATCTCTTTGAATAACCCTGTTAAAATTTTGGATGGACTTGAATTTTTATGAAAGAATTTGACTTCGGCTGACTTGTACTTGAAAAAAAAGCTTTGAAACGAGACAGGTGGCATCATTTTTGGCCACATTAAAAAAAATTTGTTATTTTGAGTAAACAAGGTGTCTGAAATCTGAATTTATTACCACTTGATATAAAACATATTAGAATATTATATAATAATTCCATGTTGACCCACAAGGATTTTCACTGTATCTAAAATTGCAGCTTAATGTTTAATAAGCTTCATAAGAATTGCAGCTTAATGTTTTGCGGTTTTAAGAAAGAAAAGAGAAAAAAAATAGACTCACGCAACTCATGATGACCAGGCTTAGTTGAAAACTCGATCACGATAAGCTCTTTTCCTTCAAAACTGCGCCCTATGCTGTATGTTTTGGAGATGTGGGAGCATCGGCCCGCAGTCTTCTTCAAGACGCTGATCATCTGGTTGTAGGTGTGATGGGCGAAGTTGATGAAGGTGTTCGGTGTTTGAGGAAAGTACTCCTCAGACACAACATCTAGGTTTACTGTGAATGAAGAGTGTTAATCTGATCAGTTCCAAAACAGAATGTTCAATATCACACTATGCTGAGAAGTGATGAAAAAGTAAGACAAAAAAATTGAGCTTGTGGTCCTCACCAATTTGTGCCTGCAGCCCATTTTTCAAACTACAGATGATGTAATCCACTTAATTCATGAACATTAGGGACTTTTTCTACTATTTTGCATGATGGCATTGTGATTCATGTACGGTTAAACCATCCAAAATAATTGGGATGCTTGGGCAGTAAAACAATTTATACATAAAAAATAAAGATTGGAAAAGAAAAAGTGGAGCGTCACACCAAAACAACAATCCCCTCACCGATACTTTACAACGTCGCTATGTCCCCTCTTGGTGGTTTCCCCAATGAAACCAGATATTCAGACCATACAGTCCCAATAAGTTCCAAAAAATGGGTACAGCGCAATCCAATCTCTGTCAAAGTCTCTGTATTCCGATGGATGTTCACATATTCTCTGTGGAATGTTCAGAATGTTCTTTGTTTGTCTGAACATTCCACGGAACATCCATCTGAATACAGAGACTTTGACAGAGATTGGAGTGCGCTGTACCCATTTTTTTTAACATAAAAAATAATTAATTTATGGGTTTAAGTTTATCTAACGAAGGTTTAAATCTTCACTTTTTGAATTATGTATGAACAAAATAGTGACATTAGTGATTTTTTTGATTTGGCTCCTTTCGTCATTTAAACCAATTTCTTAAGGTTATTTATTTCTGCTACAGCAATGGGAGACTACAAACAGGGTTATTCAAAGAGCACCGAAATCCCACCAGAATTTTGGTGCACTTTCGTTCCCCGCACTTCGGGGAGTCAAATCCGCCGACCCTGCGGTTAATTCAGGATTCACTGCAAGGTCCCCGAAGTGTAGGGAACAAGCCGCCGAATGCATCCGAAAACCCTTCGCAAACCTGCCGAATCGATCGGAAAAACCACCACAAAACTGCCATATGCATTCGATAAAAACTGCCGAAAAAACACCGAAACGACCCGAAAAACCTCCGAATCGATTCGAAAAACCATTGAAAAAACACCAAATCGAACCAAAAAAAGCCGACGACCTGCTGAACAGAGCACCAACCAGCCACCAGAAAAAGCCTACAAGCCGACGAACGGGGTTAAAAAAACCCAAAAAATACTGCAACTTTTAAAAGCTGCTTGTAAATTAAAAACACTGCATAAAAATGCCTAAAAATAACAAACAAGGTTGTATGAATAATAATAAAAAGGTCGGTTACAGAAAACAAGCCATTTAAAAAAGAATTCACTGAAAAAAACAAAAAATGCCTTAAAAAAATGAGGCTTTTTGCTGCAAGTGAAAAGAATAAACGGTTGAATAAATATTTAATTAAAACGTGAATATCTTTTACATTGAAACCTGTGAGATTCGCCTGATTAAACCTGTCGAATGAAAACACTGAAAATCAAGGCATTTCCTTGACATCTCGGTGCAGTTCGGTGTCTCTGAATAGGTTAACCATTGCTTCTCTATGGGGGATCTCACTGCTGTTGAAGAACACCGTATATCGCTGGCATTTCGCCAATATTTGGCGAACTGCCTGCTTTTTGAGTAGAGAATTGCCACGAAATTGCACCATATGTGGAAATTCACTGTTCGGTGCAATTTCGAAGCCAATTCGGCTCTCTTTAAATAACCCTGAAAGTCTAAACCATGAATGTTAATTTCCCCAGACATTACTGAACTGCACCTCATCCATGGTTTTCTGGCCATCTATTGAACAAATAGGTTTTTGGGAATTGTAGGCTGTCAACACCAGAGGGGCCAGAGTATGATAAACCATAACCATAACCACATTAACAAGCCATGAGTAGTCATGCATTAAGTCTGAATAATCTACATTACCTCTTACTTTCTCCAGTGGATCGTGGCAGCCTTCTTCTTCCCCTACAAAGAAGCGATCGCAATCCAGGAAATACGGCCATGCCATCTCAATGGCATCGAAGGCTGGTTTACAGGTTTTTCTTAATGATTCGCAAACCTTTCTGCACGGCTTCACGATCTTGTTTTTCTCGCATCTCGGAGCAAGGATTGAGCAGCCTACGAGTCTCAGGTCAGGATTACATTCTCCTTGTAGCAGGTTATCTATAACGCTTAGGAGAATATACTCGGCACTGAATTCTATTTCTGGTCGCGTGTTCTGGTCTAGTAGATTCGGGAATGCTGTCTTTGCATATGGTAGGTCATCACAGTAGCCCAGGGCATTGTCAATGCATGAAACTTAAAAAAATATATATATTACTGTCAGTAACACATAAGTAATTCTTCATATTAAAAAAAAACAAAATGTTAAGTGTACTGCTCATAATGGGTTTAATGGCCTTTTACACATGCAGGGTTATTCAAAGAGAATCGAAAAGTCACCCCACGTTCGGTGACTTTTCGTTCTCTTCAATTCGGTGCGATTTGGCGATCCTATTTCGGCGACCCTGAGGTGTATTCAGCAAGCACCATAGGGCCGTCGTGTGCAGGGAAAAGCCGCCGGAAACACGCCGAACACTCACCGCAAAACCCACAAAAACATCTGGATTAACCCCGTCGAACACGCCGAAGAAACCCGAGCAGCCATCGATCACAGCGCAGAGAAGCCACCGAAAAAAGTTAACACCACAGACGAATGGATTGAACAAAAAAAACCAGTACGCTTGAATGTTTGAAAAAGTGAAACGCTGTTTGCAAAGAAACTACAGAACAAAAATGTCTGGAATTTACATATAAGATCCAATGAATGATAATAAAAAGGGCTGTTACAGAAAAAAGAAAACGATTTAAAAAAAGAAACGGAATTTTTTTGCGCAAAAATCCTGAAAAAGGCCAAAAAGATCCTAAAAAAGACTTTTTACTGCATAATATTATAATCAACGGTTTATTAGATATTGAGTGAAAACAGGAATATTTTTAAGATTGAAGCCTATGGGATTCGCCTGAATAATCCTGTCGAATTAAACCACCGAACAGCAGGGCAATTCGGCAACTTTTCACTGCTGGTTTTTGTTCTCTGAATAGACAAAGCATTGCTTCTCTATGCGGATTCACTGCCCTCGAACTGGCACCGTATGTGCAGGCAATTCACCAACATTTGGCGAACTGCCTGCTCTCTGAATAGCCGAATGGCCAGGAAAGGTAACCGTACCCTGAATTTCATTGTTCAGTTACCTTTCGGCCACAATTCGGATCTCTTTGAATAACCCTGATAGTGGAGGCTGAGGATCCCTTTTCTGAAAATACAAACTCTGAAATGCGAGGATGGAGAATCCGAAGAATCAGAGTGCCGACATAACGCCGTAAGAGGAAAATTCCACCCCTGGCCTCATGCGACAGGGACAAAATTATGAAAAATCTTGTTTAAAATGCAAGTTTTGCGTTTGATGTGTATATGAAATATAAATGAATTTCGTGTTTAGACTTGGGTCCCATCCCCAAGATATCTCATTGTTATCTGCAAATATTCCAAAATCTGAAAAAAAACAAAGCAATTCTGGCCACAAGCATTTCAAATAAGGGATACCCAACCTGTAGTTTATTTACAATTTTTTATTAATCCTCTTTTTTGATTTATTGGACCTTTATGACTATACATAGAACACACAGTCACCAATTTAGCCTAAACGAAAGGAGATTTAACCTAATCCATAAGAAAAAAAATTTCAGTGATAAAGATAAAGCTGTGGAATTCTCTGCCTGTTGAGGTGGTTGGGTCAGAGTCTGTACAGACTTTTAAACAGCGGCAGGATGACATCCTGCAAAAAGATAATATTAGGGGTTATAAGATTTAATATGTGGATAAAAGCTTCTTGATCCAAGGAGAAATCTGACTGTCATTCTGGGGTCAAGAAGGATTTTGTTTTCAGACAGACTGGATGGACTCTCACTAATAGGCACTAAAGAAGATTAAGCATTAGGATTCAAGCTACAAGTGGCTCAGATTGAGCTTGACAGACTTTATCATGAGCTCTCTCACATCAAAAGAAAATGTAGAATTTGCTGTCATAAAATTAAGCAAAAGCTTGTGTTTTAGATGAACCAATGTGTAAAGATGCATTACGCCATCACCTCCATATTTGCTCCCGTCGTAGGAAATGAGAATGTGAGTTAATGCAGTTAGAACAGAGAAAAAAAGTACATTTTGCATTTAATTGTTTTCAATATTTACTATTTTTTACACAATTCATGATCATATTTGATATTGTTGGAAAGGTCAGACTCTGGCCTTTCCAATGACACTTCACTTGACCTTGTGCAGTGTAAAAATCATAGATGCCGGGTTCCAAAGTCCCCCTGACTCTCCACACTCGATGCCGCGGTCTAGGTTGTCATTAAAACATTGCATTGTGCCATTTCCTCCACATACTTAATAGCATCATTGGAAATGAGAAGGTGAGTTAGTGCAGCATCATTGTTCACTTTAACATTGTAAAGTGAACAATAGTAGTGTGCTCGTAAAAGAAAAATATTATATTGTTTATTTTATTTTTACATTTTTTACATAAACATGGTCACGTTTGTTATCACTAGGGATGAGCCGAACACTCCCCGAGTTCGGTTCGAGCCCGAACCGAACTTCCCATTTGTTCGGGACCGAACCCGAACCTGAACCCCCATGCAAATCAATGGGGCTGAAAATTCGGTTTTTTAGAGTGCCCTCCAAGAGGGCATATATGCCATATATTTGCCATAAAAGGTGTATGGGGGTCCGGGTAGTGCCCTGGGGGACAGGAAACAAGGACAAAAAGTTTTAAAAAAAACGTTTTTAACCACTTCAATGCGGAGGAAGCGCTCAGCGCGTCCTCCGCATTACCGCTGCTGTGCGGAGGACGTGCTGAGCGCGTCCTCCCATTGGGGTCAGCGTTCGGCCGGGTTCCGGCCGATCGCTGGCCCCCCCGTGCGGGCTGACATCCTCGATGTCAGCCGCGCATCCGGAACCGCAGCCGCTGGAATTAGGTGTCATCGCGGCAGCGCGATGACACCTAATTCAGGCGCCCCCCCGCATGTCGGAGGAGGCGCCTGAAAGGGAGGGGGGGAGGTCCTTCGGACCTCTCTCCCTCCCGATCGGCGGTGTTGCGGGAGTTAACCCAGGCACCATGGAAGGGCACAGCCTGCCCTTCCAAATGGTGCCTGGCATTAACCCCTGGGGAGCTGGATCGCGAATCGGCGCTGAAAAGCGCCGGTTCGCGATCCTTTCCCGGAGCTGGCCGACATCTTGGATGTCGGCCAAGCCTCCGGGAACTCCCCCTGAGGACTGGCGTCATCGTGCGTAGCACGATGACGCCAGTCCTAGAGTTAACCCCTAACTGCCACCAACGGTGGAGATAGGGAGTTCCAATGAACTCCCTATCTCCCGATCCGTGGCAGCTAGGGGTTAATGTTTGGTATGGTTGGATCGGCCAGAGCATGGCCGTTCCAACGATACCAAACACGAATGTGAAAAAAGTTTTTAAAAAAAAGATTAAAATTAAAATTAAAAATAAAAATATATTTAAAAAAAAAAAAATTTAAACATTTTTTTTTCTTTTTTTTGGTTTGTTAGTGTAGCAATATTGTTCCCATTTCAATTATAATGTGAACAATGATGCTGCACTAACGATTTTTGTATGCGGTGCGTTTGTTAAAAATCGCGTAATTTCCCCCCAAAAAAAATGTAACGAGTCCCCATCTCTAATTTTTTTAACAAGCGCACCCCATACAAAATATAACCGCAATTGCTCGCATGTTAAAATGTGAAAAAAAACACTTTACACGTTGTAAATGATTGAAAATACATATTTTATTGCATTTTTTGTTATAATATACAGACATGACATAACGTATACATATAATAATGACATATTATGAATCTACCGAGTCTGACGGAAAGAACAATATATAATATGTCTGGGTAATATACTAAAATAAGCCTTCAAAACACGTTTAAACATGATGAGCAAAACCGGTAAAAATGACCTCAGCACAAAGGCGGGAAAAGCCTCAGCAGCGAAAGGGTTAAAGGGACAGTGACTTTTCCATGAAATAAGGGTTAAAAATAAAAAAAATGAAAAATTCCTTCAAATATTGTGCCTAGGAGGTCCCCATAACCTGCCCGTGAAGTGGCGGATTTCTAGGATGTATAGAAACACTTAAAAACAAAAAAATTACGTTTCATAGGACGGTAAATGCTTTTCCTTTAATCTATCCATAAACAACTGCTTGGGGCGGCAGCCTGTATGAAAAGACATTTTAGGACGCGCAGAAAAAGTTTAGTGTTTTTTTGGGCTAAATTATTGTGAAACTTATGCAGGCTTTGGATGAAAGTAACAATAGGTGCTTTAAAATTGGGCTTTTAGCGTCGGCAACAGTGCCGTCACACCGTAACCCCTCTGAGGATATGAATCTGATACAAGCGTCAGTGGCAGTGCACCCAGATATTGTGCCTTTAGTGCCAGGCATGCAAGTACTATCATACAGTAACCCCTCTGTGGTATTGTGGAAGAGTGCAGGGGTGAACCTTGCGGTCCTATATTAAAAAGATATGCATCTGGTTAAGGCGTCAGTGCACCCAGATATGCTGCCTTTGGTGCAAGACTGCCAGGCCAGCAAGAATCATCATACAGTAAGGCTGGGGTCAGACGAATGCAGTGTTAACATCCGTGTTGCCCGCACATAAGTATGTCCGTGATAGCATACAATTGTGTTAAATGGAGCCCCACACACGAAGTACGTCCGCACAGAAGTGCGGGGGCTGACGGACGCTGCAAACGGACGCAGGTTAGGCAAGAACGTAATACTGCTAGAACGGACGTGCAGAGTGCGCCACGTCCACAACGTCCGCATAGCTTTGTGTGTCAGTGATGCAACAAGGTCAGACGGACCGCATTTATACGTCCAGCATTTTTGACGGACAGAATGTTCTTTCATTGTAATTTATTTTCCCTGCTACATCAGTCAAAAAATACGTCAGTGAAAAAAACCGACTGTGTGGCCACTACTTTGTCGTCAGTCAGTAAGTACGTCCGTACTGCACGGACGCACAGTCCGTAGAAAATGAGCTCATCTGACCCTAGCCTAACCCCTCTGTGGTATTGTGGAGAGTGCAGGGGTGGACCATGTGGTCCTATATTGAAAGGTTTTTGATCTGTAATGGCGTCAGTGCACCCAGATATTGTGCCTTTAATGCCAGGCCAGCAAGTATCATCATACAGTAACCCCTCTGTAGTATTGTGGAAGAGTGCAGGGGTGGACCATGTGGTCCTATATTGAAAATTTTTTGATCTGGTAATGGGCGTCAGTGCACCCAGATATTGTGCCTTTAATGCCAGGCCATCAAGTATCATCATACAGTAACCCCTCTGTAGTATTGTGGAAGAGTGCAAGGGTGGACCATGTGGTCCTATATTGAAAATTTTTTGATCTGGTAATGGTTGTCAGTGCACCCAGATATTGTGCCTTTAATGCCAGGCCATCAAGTATCATCATACAGTAACCCCTCTGTGGTATTGTGGAAGAGTGCAGGGGTGGACCATGTGGTCCTATATTGAAAAGTTTTTGATCTGGTAATGGGCGTCAGTGCACCCAGATATTGTGCCTTTGGTGCAAGACTACCAGGCCAGCAAGTATCATCATACAGTAACCCCTCTGTGGTATTGTGGAAGAGTGCAGGGTTGGACCCTGCGGTTCAAAAAAATAAAATTATATAAATCTGGCACAGGCGTCAGTGCAGCCAAATATTGTGCCTTTCATGGCAGCAAGTGCCTTCACACCGTAACCCTTTTGTGGTATTGTGAAGAGTTCAGTGCTGGAGGTTTTGTGGAATGCAGAAGAGGACATCCCCTATCTATTCCATTACTTCAGCATCAGGGGATTGATAGCTGCTGATCAAGGACTGATTCAGTTTTATAAATGTCAGCTGGTCTACAGAGTCGGTGGACAGACGCACTCTTTTGTCTGTGACAAAACCTCCAGCGGCACTGAACGTCCTTTCAGAAAGCACGCTAGATGAAGGGCAACCTAGTAGCTGCATAGCATATTGGCTAAGTTCTGGCCAGTGATCCAATCTCAACACCCAGTAAGCCAGTGGATCATCTGCTGGAAAGGTATCCAGGTCTGCCCTTGCCCCTAGGTAGTCCTGCACCATATGGTGAAGACGCTGGCAATGGGTGCCTAGATTTGACGTCCCTGGGCGTCGAGGACTAAGAAAATTTAAAAATGCATCAGTCAAGCGGCCCTGGCCTTCACCGCTATTCCTCCGGTCACCTGCAGCCTCAGAAGCACGTGTGTCAGCACTTGGTAATCTAACAGTGCCTGGAAAGGTGTTACACAAATTTCGCTTTAGAGCGTCCTCAAGTTTTGTCATCCTGTGCTCCCTATGTGCGGGCAGGATGAGATCTGCAACTTTCCCCTTGTATCGTGGATCAAGAAGGGTTGCCAACCAGTAATGATCCCTCTCCTTGATAGCACGAATCCTGGGGTCCTTTAGCAGGCTTTGCATCATTAGGGAGCCCATGCAGCATAGGTTGGAGGTGGCATTAGCTGCCGAGTCTTCCTGGTCAATGAGGATGACCGTATCGTGCACTTCCTCCTCCCAGCCACGCACAAGCCCTTCTGTTTCTGGGCACAAAAAACCCTCCCTTCAGGAATCCCCACCTTCAATGCCCCCACTACTTAAATAATCCTCCTCCTCCTCATCCTCCTCCTGTCTGATCTGAGTAGGACCCGCTGGAATGCTGTCTGCGGAAAGACTGGGGCCTTGAGAGCTAGGGAAGGCCTCCTCTTCCTCCCGCTGCTCTGCCTCTAGAGCCACATCTATAATTCCCTGCAGAGTGTGCTCCAGCAGGAACACTAAAGGAATTGTGTCACTGATGCATGCACTGTCCCTGCTCACCATCCTCGTTGCCTCCTCAAATGGTGACAGTACAGTGCATGCATCCTTGATCATCAGCCACTGCGGGGGGGAAAAAAACCAAGTTGACCTGAACCTGTCCTTGTGCCATACTCACACAGGTATTCGTTGATGGCCCTCTGCTGCTTGTGCAGACGCTGCAGCATTGCTAATGTCGAGTTCCACCTGGTGGGCATGTCACAGATCAGACGGTTTGTGGGAAGGTGGAATTCTCTTTGAATTTCTGCCAGGCAAACGCTTGCTGGGAATGACCGTCTGAAGTGGCTGCAGACTTTTCTGGCCTGGATGAGAAGCTCTGGGAGCCCTGGGTACTTGGTTAGGAAACGCTGTACCACCAGATTTAGGACGTGTGCTAGGCATGGTACATGCGTCAATTTACCCTTGCGTAGAGCGGAGAGAAGGTTGCTGCCATTATCGCAGACGATCATTCCCAGCTCAAGCTGGCGTGGTGTTAACCATCTCTGCACCTGCCCCTGCAGAGCTGACAAAATTTCTGACCCGGTGTGGCTCCTGTCCCCTAAACAAACCAGCTCAAGCACAGTATGGCATCTTTTTGCTTAAGCCATTGCGTAGACCCTGTCAGGCGTCGGTTTAACTGCCACTTCGCCAGAGACAGAGAAGGAGGAGGAGGAGAGGAGGAGGAAGAGGTGGTGGTGGAGCAGACAGACCTCATACAAGCAGCTTTCTGGAGGCGTGGTGGATGAACAAGCTCCAGCATAGAGCCCCGTCTTGGATCCCTCCCAGCTGCAATCAGAGTTACCCAGTGTGCCGTGAAGGAAATGTAATGACCCTGTCCATGCTTGCTGGACCACGTGTCTAAAGTCACATGCACCTTGCTGCTGACTGCCTTTCCCAATGACTCGATAACATTGTCTTCCACGTGCTGGTATAGTGCTGGAATGGCCTTGCGTGAAAAGTAATGGCGTTTTGGAACCTGCCACTGTGGTACTGCGCATTCAGCAAATTCAGGGAGCAGAGGCCACCAGCTGGAAAGGCAGCAGCTGCAATGCGAGTAATTTTGCTAAGCTGGCATTTAGACGCTGTGCTTGGGGATGGTTGGGACTATATTTTTTCTTTCGGTGCAGCAGCTGCGGCAACGTAATCTGACTACGTAAATCTTCAGCTACTGGGATGATGTCACATTGTGAGGAAGGACCTGCTGGTACATCCATTACTGTAGCATCATCCCTATCGGTGGAGGTTGTAGGCAATTGCATGGCAGGACATACAGTGTGGGTAGAGACAGATGAGGAGGAGGAGGACCTACGCAAAGTTTTGCGCCAACGGGATGTGTGGCACTTGTTCATATGTCGCCTCAAGCACGTGGTACCCATGTGTCCAGTGTTTATCCCACGCTTCAGCCTCCTCTGACATAGATTACAAATAGCAACGGTGGGGTCTGCTGCACATTTCTTAAAGAACTCCCAGACAGCAGAGTTCCTGCATGTGTTCTTTGAGACAACAGCGCTCTGCACCGGAGCAGCTCTGACATGTGATGCCTTGGACTGGCTAGTGCTACGGTTGGTCACAGAGGATGTTGTGCCTCGTGTTTGCTGTGCCTCCTCCTCCTCCCCCTCCTCCTCACTTGTTTCCTCAGTTCGATCTGGCACCCAGGTGGAGTCAGTGACCTCATCACCAATGTCATCTTCACCCCTATCTCTTCGTCACTGGAGCCAACTTGGCAGTATGCTGCAGCTGCTGGGGCAACATGAGTGCCAGTTATTTGTGTGTCATCCCTGGCACCCCCTTCCTCTAGGTTGATTATACTCCCTTGCTCAACCTCAGAGATTGAATCAGAGTACTGTACTTGCTGCGCATCCTCAAGCAGCATGTCACTCTCATTGTAGTCAAACAATTCAGCTGACTCCTCCGTGTGTGATAGCGAGGCTACGGCAGGAGTAACTGTGGACATGGAGGCTGCATTAGATGCTTTGGCAGCTGAGGTGGACTGTAAAGCACTAGAAGCCTGGCTGGCAGAGGACTCGGAGGATGAGGATGGCCTGGTTAGCCAATCCACCAAGTCCTCTGTATGTTGCTGCTGCTTAAGACGGCCAGCACCAGTTAGAAAAGACAAGCGTGCCCCTGTAGAGGATGCACCACGTCCACCACGACCAGAGACACAGCCTCCCGACACAGGGGCTGCTTGCCCTCTTATCTGTGGCTGGGAGCGTCTGCCTGTCCTTTTTGTTCTTTCAGACATGGTGAGTGATATATAGATTAATATATACAGAACTCTGATTCAACTCTGGTATAAAGATTTAAATAACTCTGATATAACTCAGTGAGACACACTGATAACTGGCAGCCAGTGACAAGAGACAGATCACCTTAATTCCCAAGTGTTTTAAAGAAATTAGTGAGCCCCAAAATACAGCGTGGTACTGTTTGTATGACGAGACACAGATCACCTTAATTCCCAAGTGTTTTAAAGAAATTAGTGAGCCCCAAAATACAGCGTGGTACTGTTTGTATGACGAGACACAGATCACCTTAATTCCCAAGTGCTTTAAAGAAATTAGTGAGCCCCAAAAAAACTTGCTGGCTGTGTGACGAGACACAGAAGATCACCTGATTCACAAGTGTTTTAAAGAAATTAATGAGCACCAAAATACAGCGTGGTACTGTTTGTATGACGAGACACAGATCACCTTAATTCCAAGTGTGTTAAAGAAATTAGTGAGCCCCAAAATACAGCGTGGTACTGTTTGTATGACGAGACACAGATCACTTAATTCCCAAGTGTTTTAAAGAAATTAGTGAGCCCCAAAATACAGCGTGGTACTGTTTTTATGACGAGACACAGATCACCTTAATTCCCAAGTGTTTTAAAGAAATTAGTGAGCCCCAAAAAAACTTGCTGGTTGTGTGACGAGACACAGAAGATCACCTTGATTCCCAAGTGTTTTAAAGAAATTAGTGAGCCCCAAAATACAGCGTGGTACTGTTTGTATGACGAGACACAGATCACCTTAATTCCCAAGTGTTTTAAAGAAATTAGTGAGCCCCAAAATACAGCGTGGTACTGTTTGTATGACGAGACACAGATCACCTTAATTCCCAAGTGTTTTAAAGAAATTAGTGAGCCCCAAAATACAGCGTGGTACTGTTTGTGTGACGAGACACAGATCACCTTAATTCCCAAGTGTTTTAAAGAAATTAGTGAGCCCCAAAATACAGCGTGGTACTGTTTGTGTGACGAGACACAGATCACCTTAATTCCCAAGTGTTTTAAAGAAATTAGTGAGCCCCAAAATACAGCGTGGTACTGTTTGTGTGACGAGACACAGATCACCTTAATTCCCAAGATTTTTAAAGAAATTAGTGAGCCCCAAAATACAGCGTGGTACTGTTTGTATGACGAGACACAGATCACCTTAATTCCCAAGTGTTTTAAAGAAATTAGTGAGCCCCAAAATACAGCGTGGTACTGTTTGTATGACGAGACACAGATCAACTTAATTCACAAGTGTTTTAAAGAAATTAGTGAGCCCCAAAAAGATTTGCTGGCACAGTGACAAGACTCAGAAAATCACCTCAATTCACAAATGTTTTAAATAAAGTTGTAAACCCCATAAAAACTTGCTGGCACAGTGACAAGACACACATCACCTAAATTCCCTGATATTTGGTATAATGACACCCAAAAAGATTTGCTGGCACAGTGACAAGACCAGAAAATCACCTCAATTCACAAATGTTTTAAATAAAGTTGTAAACCCCAAAAAAAACTTGCTGGCATAGTGACAAGACACACATCACCTAAATTCCCTGATATTTGGTCGAAATGAGACCCCCCAGACCCCCCCCCCAGTAGCGTGGCAGACGGCAGTAACAACACACACAACTATCTCCTTTGAAATCTCCTCTGAAATGCATGCAGAAGCGCTGCGTGGAAACCTTATATAGTGTGCTGCGGGACGTAGCTCTGTGAGCCCATGATTGGGCAAAATTTGCCCAATCAGGACTCTGAGCGGTGATTGGCATAGTGTTCAACCAGTCTTGCACCAGACCTGTGGTCAGGTGCAAGGCTGTAGCCAATTAGGAGCTTCAGGCAGTGGGAAAATGCATTGTGGTCCATTGTGGTCAAACATGCGGCGAACACCCGGAAATGTTCGGGGTTCGCGATCCGCTCGAACCCCGAACCGTCCGAACCCGAACAGCTCATCCCTAGTTATCACCGGGAAGGTCATGATCTGCCCTTTCCAATGATACATCATATGTCTCTCTATCCACTAGGGCTCCAGAGATACAGGAGTCTGAATGATTGTTAATTGTAAAAAAAAATAGATTCAAAGCAAGGCACCCCCTTGTGGCTGGCGCCTACAGGCATATGCCTACTCTGCCTAATTATAAATCCAGTCCTGGATGTGATACTGAAATGACATAATGCAGAGCAGCAAAAGTTCCAAACCACAAATTGATATATCTCTAGCTTGGTATGCAGCTGATCCTCTTCTCGTCTCCATAAACCTAGCTAGACATGGCTTTAATATGTATGGAGATTGTATGAGCGGATTAGTAAATCATATATTATATGACACATTGTAGTAGTCATGGAAAAAGATTGTTCTTAAACTTTAAATGCACTTTATGGATGTCAGGTTACACATCGCCGCCGTGGCAAGAAGCCTCCTAAGGTGATTATTCCAACCTGACAGCCCTTTGCCTATTTGCCTGCAGTACCTCAGTCAGCCACTGCAGCAGCCACAGGTGTCTTGATTGCCTCCCTGTGCTTCCCTATTTAAGGGACAATCTCCCATGATGCATGGCTGCTGCATTAACATTGCCTTCCACTGCCAAGTGTATCCTGTGTCTCCAGTGCCAAGTGTATCCTGTGTCTCCAGTGCCAAGTGTATCCTGTGTCTCCAGTGCCAAGTGTATCCTGTGTCTCCAGTGCCAAGTGTATCCTGTGTCTCCAGTGCCAAGTAATACCCTGTGTCTACATTGCCAAGTGTCTACATTGCCAAGTGTCTGCACTGCCAAGTGTATCCAGCACCAATAAACCCCCCTTGTACCGTGGAACCTGTCTGTGTGTCTCTTTATCACTGCATCCTGGGCTCATCTCCTCATCTACCACTCCTGATTCCTGACAGAATGCAGCAGCCATTAACCTATGAGCCCGCAGTGATAAAAGACCTGAGGGGTTAATCCAAACATCATTCCATGAACTGGTTCATCACCTGCTTGGCCTAATGAACAAGTTGCTGAAGAGGCTATGGACCTATCCCCTAAGGTATGCGTTTCCAACCTTAAGAAAAACCATGGCCCTCTCTCACTGGAGGAGCAAAGCAGAAGGCGGCAAATGAATCTCTGTTTTTACTGCGGAGCAATATGGCACCGAGTTGCCCAATGCCCGGAAAAAACCCACTAAGAGACCTATGTACTATGAGCACAACAACCCTCTAAAGACTGTTCTGCCTGAATATCCCTGCTTTCCAGTGTTACAGGGAGGAACATTTGTCTCTGTGGCTAAACCAGCTGATCTCCCCAATACCCAGCATCTACAAAGACCTCTCTGGTTAATTCTGGAACTATGGAGGTAACCCTTGCCTGGCTGATATGGAGAAAGATCAAGTCCAAGATCCATTAACCCCATACACCATTGCCAGGAATGTCATATATGCATTGGTGACCATCCAGCTTCCTCAAGGTCCTGTGGGCCCCTGTGTTGCTCCCTCCATGGTTACTGAGGAGGTTGAGCCTGAAGCCCATGCCGAAGGGCCTGCTGCTGAGGTGTCAGCTTGAAGAATCCAAGTGTGCATCCCCTCAGCTTGAAGAATCCAAGTGTGCATCCCCTCAGCTTGAAGAATCCAAGTGTGCGTCCCCTCAGCTTGAAGAATCCAAGTGCGCATCCCCTCAGCTTTAAGAATCCAAGTGCGCATCCCCGCAGCTTGAAGAATCCAAGTGCGCATCCCCGCAGCTTGAAGAATCCAAGTGCGCATCCCCGCAGCTTGAAGAATCCAAGTGCGCATCCCCGCAGCTTGAAGAATCCAAGTGCGCATCCCCGCAGCTTGAGGAATCCAAAGCCATGCCTGCTTTGCTGAATGAAGAGGTACATGTCAAACCCACTTCAATGCCAGCTTGTGTGGTTATTGACAAGGCCCCAGAAATATCAGTGCTTACTTCTACTGTTGTAACCCTGGCAAGCCAGGTTGATTCCCTCGCCGATATCCTGCAGAAACTCCAGAAAAATCCTGCTTTCCTACTGAAACAACTGGCTAAAATAAGTGCCACTACAGAAATACCACCATCTGCTGCAGTTACACCACCTAACTTTGATTCATCCTCAGAGATTGGTTTGGACTTTGTAGATTCCAATGGTGAGCCACCGCTACAACCAGCACAGGGCAACCTAAGTGCTACCACCTTTATGTCAGCTGCCATCCCAGCTACTTACCTGTGTGGATCTGGCACCCCTAGAAGAATTACAGGAGTAAGTAAGATGGACTGTCCAATTCCCCACAGCCGCCAAATCAAGTTTCCCTCCTGCTCTCGGGCTCCTTGTCAGTCGTCTGTGGTGACCCCTCTCACTGACCCATATCTGGACTCTGTGCCCTCTGCCTGCATGTCACTGTACACCGTGACTGGTGGCGAGCCACTCCCAGACCTTCGAGTTCAAAGTCCCTCCTGTGTTTACTCCCAGACTGAGCCACGCATTGCAGCGGAGATCAAAGAACCATCCAGCCAAGAAATCCGGTGTACTGATGTACTTGGCACAGAATTGATTGAACCCTTGCCACTGGACTGTACTACCTCCAATGGAACCGTGGTGGGTCTTACCGTTACGGCGACGTATCAGACCTCCTTAGCTGCCCGGTGTTCAGTCTTCGGTGGGGGGTATTATCAGGTTACACGTCGCCTCCGTGGCAAGAAGCCTCCTAAGGTGATTATTCCACTGCAGCAGCCACAGGTGTCTTGATTGCCTCCCTGTGCTTCCCTATTTAAGGGACAATCTCCCATGATGCATGGCTGCTGCATTAACATTGCCTTCCACTGCCAAGTGTATCCTGTGTCTCCAGTGCCAAGTGTATCCTGTGTCTCCAGTGCCAAGTGTATCCTGTGTCTCCAGTGCCAAGTGTATCCTGTGTCTCCAGTGCCAAGTGTATCCTGTGTCTCCAGTGCCAAGTGTATCCTGTGTCTCCAGTGCCAAGTGTATCCTGTGTCTCCAGTGCCAAGTGTATCCTGTGTCTCCAGTGCCAAGTGTATCCTGTGTCAAGTGTATCCTGTGTCTCCAGTGCCAAGTGTCTGCACTGCCAAGTGTATCCAGCACCAATAAACCCCCCTTGTACCGTGGAACCTGTCTGTGTGTCTCTTTATCACTGCATCCTGGGCTCATCTCCTCCTCTACCACTCCTGATTCCTGACAATGGAGCCTAAGTTGTACCTGCATTTTTATAGTGAACAGGGGTGCCAGTTTAGGGGTTTGGGTGGGATAGATAACCCACAGTCATCTAAGTGGAGGGTATTCTTACATGCCCCTCTGTGCCTGTGATAAATTCATGGACACCTGGTCTGCAGCGATCTTAAATATGGCAGGTGCTATTTGCCTTATTCAGCTAAGTAGGCCTGGACTGGCTATCGGGTGGACCGAGTGTTTGCCTGGTGGGCCAATGGCATTGATGGCAGGTGGTCCTCTAAGTACACAGCAGCCTCAGGCCACACGCTACTCGAGGCCTTGTGAAGGAGGCCAGCCGAAAGGCAGATAAAGCGCTAGCCATCGTGCAGTGTTCAGCCTGTGTATGGGTCGCTCACACTGATCATGCTTTACCTTATGCAGCGCTAAGAGCACAGGAGGCAACAATTTACAGGGCAACTTGCCATGCTAAAATCAGGTCTTCTTTCCCAGTTGCTCTGATGTCACCATGGCATGACATACAGTCACCAGGTCTCTGCTACGAGAGCTTCAGGGGACAAGACATGCCTGGTCTATCCACGGGACAGCCTCAGAATGCCTCCTCAATATGTGCTGGTCAGGGCGCCAATCTTTTCTTGTCATTAGAGCAGGTATATGTATAGGGTAGTATATCCTGTAGATCACTGGTCCCCCATATTTTTTTTGGTTCTGGATCCCTTGGTAGTGACCATTCCAGGTGTTGAAGGCTGCTTACAACAAATGCTTTTCTTGGACTTCAACAAGTCACTAGTCATTTATTCAAACCCAATAGTCAAACGGTTATTTGATTTAATCATCTGTATTTCACAGGACACTTTTAATTTTATAGGATACCCCAATTTTAATCCAAAACTTTAATTCTTCAAAGGAGAAGGGAAATCTGTTGAATCTTATTATCAGGATTCTTAATTTTTTATGAACATTCAATAGTCCCAACTGGGACAAGGTTCTAAACTGTAGGAGGACAGTCAGTTGATTTGTTAAGCAACCTGGTATTTGTTTCTAGGTGAGACAGAAAAGACAAATATAACCAACCAAAGCTTGTCCCATTGTGTTTTTGCTCCACAGTTCGTGGTATGAAAGTGCACACAGTGCTCAAATACTTTAATGAGGTACCACAAGTGCAGAAGACTGGCTGCCACCACCAGGACCAGGGAATACCCAAAATTAGAAAAAGAGGATTCTGTACTACAAAAATAACTTTCAATATGTATTGCACCATCAAATGGACTCGGAAACATTTCAGCCTTTTGGGTTTGTCTCAAGACTCAAGAGGCATCCTAAAGACTTGAAGAGTCAAAACTTTGCTGAGACCATTTGGTGGTGGAATAAGTATAGAAAATGATTATATTATTACTAGTAGTTAAGACTGCCTGGAGGGCAGTCTAGTGTTGTTGTCGCCAGCTCAGAATTCATGTCCACATATTTGTTTTTCCAATGTCCTATCCAAGAGTATCTCCATATATAAATGCATGTGTAACGCGTCCGGCGCCATCCCGTCTGCAACAGGAGGGCCAAGTGAGCAGCTGTGATGGGTGCGTGCGCAGCTGACAGAGCAGGTTCCTCTTCCCTCTTAGATTGTAAACTCATGGGAACAGGCCCCTCTTAGATTGTAAACTCACGGGAACAGGACCCCTTAGATTGTAAACTCACGGGAACAGGACCCCTTAGATTGTAAACTCATGGGAACAGGACCCCCCTTAGATTGTAAGCTCACGGGGACAGGACCCCTCTTAGATTGTAAACTCACGGGGACAGGATGTAACGGTTATACCCTGCTTGGGCCATCGTGGTGGCTTGGAACAGGAAATGAAGCCCTTAAGGCAGGTGAGTAACTTACTGGACACAAGGACAGACAGATTTCTCCAAAACCAAGGAGCACCAAAAAACAACAGAATTGCCACTAAGCTCCGAAGGCTTCAAGACCGACAGACAACTTAGGACACTCAGAAACACAATGATACGCCTGCCAATCCGTGAATTGAGCAGGCTGCAGGGCAGTCGGAGAAACACAAAGATACACTTGACAATCCGTGAAGTGAGCAGGCTGAAGGACAGTAAACAAAACAGACTATACTAAAAGAGGTCCTTATAAGCGGCCTCTGAATAATATACTAAACTAAGACAGACAAGGTACATAAAACATGAAACATACAAGAATCGTCAATCAGGCAGAGGTTGGCAACAGATCAGAAATATACGGTACCAGGGGGAAGTAGAAGGGATAGTCAAAAATAAAGCCGAGGTCAGAACCAGAAAACACTTGAACAGGAATGCTTTGCAGCAACTCAGGAAACACGAACCAGACAGAACCACCATCAAACTCCACAAACAGTCAATGAGGCTCTGTGCTGCTGGGAATATATAGGGAGTGGGTCTGTGTGATTGGGCCATGTGACCCCAGACCAGGAGATCACAACAGAGCCCCAGATCAGCACTAAACAGCACAGCCAGACACACCATAGGGGAAAAACAAACATGAAGACCCTTCATCACCAGGGGGCAAGGCCGAGACGTGACACAGGACCCCTTAGATTGTAAATTCGTGGGACCCCTTAGATTGTAAACTCGTGGGACCCCTTAGATTGTAAACTCATGGGACCCTTTAGATTGTAAACTCATGGGGACAGGACCCCTTAGATTGTAAACTCATGGGATAGATTGTAAACTCATGGGGCCAGGACCCCTTAGATTGTAAACTCATGCGACCCCTTAGATTGTAAACTCATGGGGCCAGGACTCCTTAGATTGTAAACTCATGCGACCCCTTAGATTGCAAACTCATGGGACCCCTTAGATTGTAAACTCATGGGATAGATTGTAAGCTCATGGGGCCAGGACCCCTTAGATTGTAAGCTCATGCGACCCCTTAGATTGTAAACTCATGGGAGCAGGCTCAAGGTGGTGGGGTGCCCAGTTGCAGGGAGGCCAATACTTACATTGTTCCAGCGCCGTGATCAAGTCCCCAGGTCTTCACCGTGCTGGTTCCGGCATGCGGCGCCCAGACCCTCCCCTGCATCAGCCGCCGGGGGAGACTCAGGGCAGGGGTGATCCTCGAGGGGGAAAAAAAAAAACAATCCGTTGGAGAGGCGCTGTGTGCGCGCCTCTCCAACGGATTTTTGTGGTCCCTCGCGCACGCCAGCTGGTAATCACAGTGCGCATGCGCAATGTGCAAGTAGCCTTGCACATGCACACTGCGTCAACGGATGCAAACGGTTTTATTATTATAGATTGGATTGTATAATCCTTTATTTCTAATTTTGGAATAATAATGAGATTTTCTTGCGGCAGAATAGGCACGACTATCCAGCTTCAGTATGTCGGACATATTTCTTTAATAGTTCCTGGCTTCCTGTTCCTTCTCTGGTCCACTGCTCATATATCTACATTGCCCCCATGCTGTATAACCACCTGTAAGGAGATCTGTACCCAACTAAGTGGTATCTTCACAAGTGTTGCGCTTGCAGTCTGCATATTGCATTTCAGTTCACCTAAACGGGAGTAGTGACATAAACACAGACTTTCTTGTTCTCATGGCTACCCGGTCAGTTGTGGATGATTTGTGAAATTTTCCTCTCCAATCTGGAGTATTGATGCCTTCATTTTACCAGATTGGTCCTTTGCCTACTTCTACTTTGCTGCAAACAACACCAGACCACATTATACCGAAAGCCTACTTGCCGTGGAATGCTCTGAATTGCTATTTGTAATGTAGATCCGGAACGGCTCTGTCTTGATGGATCATGACAACGTAAGATCACCAGCTTTGCCTCAATCCTTTAATGTACTTTCTGGAGGATGCAGCCCAGTGGGGCTCCTTTGACGCTTACATAAACCCTCAGTCTTTCATGGTACTTTGCCCTTCTGTGGTTCTATCTCTAGACCCTTTGCACAGAACTGTCAAACTCCAGCCCCCCAATGTTTCTAAACTACTCCCATCATTCCCTGACCATCTATTATATTAGAAGAATTCTGGGTATTGCAGGCCTCAACATGTGGGGTCCGTAACTTTGAAAGCCCTGCTTTACCGGGTGCCTATATTTTCCTTGTCCTTCTAGTGTATTGACCTCGGCTTGTTTATCGGATATCCTTGATCTCTGGTACCCTTGGACTTGGCTTGGTTTATCTGACTAGTCTTTGGAATTCTACACTTCTCTGTCTAGCCTGGCCTCTTCAAGGACCGGTATCTTTTTGTTTTCTGTTTTTCATTGTCCCCGGTCCCTTTGCTGTAATTCCAGCCACTCCACCGTTGTTAGGCTGTACTGACTGTTCTATAGTCTGCGTGTTGGGTCACAATTTCATGTCTAGCCTTTGGTCAATGTCACAATAGTTTCAAACATCTGACAGCAAGTTATGTGAAGCTAAATACTACGTTAAAGAATGTTACTCCCAAATTGAGTTCAAGTCTCAACAGTCTGTCCTTGTGGTTAAACCCTTGGGTTTGGGGATGCAGAGGGGTCATTTAATAATCCAAGTAATCATCGGTTAAAAAAAAGCCAGCTGGGGTAATAAAGTTTAAAATAGCATTGCAGGCTGTAAACAGTGAAGTCTAGCACCATGACATGAGTTTAATAGAAGAAGGAAAGAGGTCTTGGTTTCCGAAGGCTGGTTGTCCACTAGATTCTTAGTGGTACAACTAACTGATCATAGGCAGTCATCCGTATAGGTCAGACTAATCCCTCAAGAGAGGAAAGGGTTAAAGACATCCATTGCATCCGACTTCAGAGACTACATAAAAAGTGCAACAGCTTCCATTTGAATGCGATTCTCTGCTTCAAGTCAGACAACCTGGGGCAGTTGCCACTATACACAGCACACACACACAGACATATACGTACATACACAGGGCCATATCACATTCTCTGCGCAAATGCACTCGCGCAGCGCAATTTTTTTTTGCATGCATTGTCCAGCGTTATCGCGTGAAAACTAACGTGATATTCAGATCCGAACGCATTTTCTCATCCATCAAAAAATAACGTTAGTAAAAAAACGCGCAAAACGAAGTGTAATACGCGCGCAGTAACGTTGCGAACGTAAATCAGTGCGCGGACTGTTTTTTCGCGGGATTCAGCCAATCAGAATTAAGAACCTTAATTGATATCAATTCACCTTAATTGACTCACTAATGTTTTTGCGCATGTCAAAATAAATCTGAGTATACATGATGCAGCAATAAAAAAAATATGCACGAATTCACAATTCTTTTGTTTGGGTATGTGTAGAATGTGTAACTATACTGTGATGCATTTTTTTTTTCGTGCTGGTGTATTTTGTTTCGGCCAGAACGTTCAGATTTGCAGTTAACACCAGGTTTTCAAAGACGTTATAATTATGCGCGCAAACGTCGTTCGTAGGAAGTTGCGCATCTATTGAAATACCATCCGCTTAATGCATTTGCGCTCACAATGTTAAGTATAGGACGCGCACAGTTCATCACGCTCACGCAAGTCCATCCACATCAAACGATAACGCGCATCGTTTGCGCGAACGATGACATACGACGTTCTGCGCAAATGGTTTTGTCCTCGCGCAAATGCGCATTTGCGTGCGCGCAAAACCGATGCGCGAGGAATGCAATATGGCCCACTGTGTACAAAGCACACACATATTTCAAAGATGAAATAGTCTCCAGTAGATGATACTCAGTTGTACGTAGCTTTACGATCTGGGTGACCCATTGTCTGACGACCAGTCAGTCGCACCACTACGGATCCAGTGAATGGCCAGCTGACGTCTTGCCCTTAACACACCCCACTACCTAAATTTGTTCGTTAGAGCTTAGGCAATGATGATGCCACTTGAATGTCCCTCTCTGAGAAGCAATTGCATTAATTTGCACTTTAATCAAGATCTAAAGTTCAGTGTTTTGAAAAGTTCAGTATTTTAATGATTCTTTACATGTCACGGAATTTGTAATTTCTTCTCCGCTAGATACGAACATGTGGAAAAAGAGAAACCAGATGGGTTCCCATGGAAACCTCTATTAGGTTCTGCCAGGAGTTAAGATGTAATATAAGGAACAGGAAGATTGCTATAAACAGAGCCTAATAACAATGAATGAGACGGGGTTCAGCTTAAACCTACTAGATTAGAAAGTACAGAGTGTTCTCCGAGAGACACATAAGTTAAATTAGCTGAACAGAAAATTAGCAAAGTTTTAGATATTAAAAAATAAATAAAGTGAGTTTAACATTTTTTTGTAAATGCAAGGAGAAGAATGTCTATTGTTATAAAAGACACTGGGCCCTATTACATTTTTCACGCAAAAACGCACGCGCAATGAGTGAATTTTTGCGTGAAGCGTTAAACGTTAACGAGCGTAAATCAACGCTGGTATTACATCCTTGCGCATTTTTTCATCCGTCAAAAAATAACGCGCGTAAAACGGACACGCACAAACGCGCTCGCAGCAACGTTGTGCGCAGAAATCAGTGTGCGGACTGGTTTTTTTTGCACGCGAGTCAACCAATCACAATTAAGAACCACAATTGTCTCACGTTAAGTTTTTGCGCCTGTCAAAGTCAATCTGCGCATATATGCTGCATCAATAAAAAAGCACACACAACTTCTCCATTTTATTGCTTTGGTATGAGTAGAATGTGTAACTACTGTATACTTTGCTGTGTATTTTTTTTTGGGCTGGTGTATTTGGGTTCGGCCAGGTCAGTCAGATTTGCCATTAACACCAGCTTTTAGGAGTTGCTAAAATTCTGCGCGCAAAGGCTGTGCGTCGCAAACTGCGCATAGATTGTAATACCATCCGCGTACCAGCGCACAAACGCATTTGAGCTTACAATGTTAAGTATAGGAGGTGCAACGTACAGCAAGCTCGCGCAGATTCACCCGCGGTAGACGTATACGCGCGTTTGTTGCGTTGACATTGTAATACGACGTTCAGCACAAAGGGTTTTGCCCCTCGCGTTAATGCGTGTTTGCGCGAAGAATGTAATAGGGCCCACTATGTGCAGTATTACAAAGCTGGTAATACTGCCCTATGAGTCAGAATAAAAACGTTAAAGAACAATAGGCACTTATTATTACTAACTAATTTAAGAGTGTCTTTAACCCTTCACTACCAAATGATTTTCCAAAAAACACTATCAGGAACCAGTGTTTTTCAGAAAATTATTTTTAATTAGTTATACAGCAAGACATACTTGGGAA
This sequence comes from Leptobrachium leishanense, assembly GCA_009667805.1. Lineage (NCBI taxonomy): Eukaryota > Metazoa > Chordata > Amphibia > Anura > Megophryidae > Leptobrachium > Leptobrachium leishanense. Next base: position 506,964,329 of record CM019063.1, on the reverse strand, counting down.
CATTCCCAATGTAGTCCTTAGTGTTATAACCTATTTGGAAGGCAGCTGTCACCACCTGCTGGCCAAACGGAGTTACTACACTTCAGAGTTCTGTTTATTGTAGAGACATTCCCCAAGTGGTTGGTCCAACCGCTAGATGGGGGCAAGTCTCGTTCCTGTGGAAAAGGTACATAGATAATGTACTTTTAATTTGGAGAGGGGATGAGGAGTTTATTAATACATTAGATGTTAATGATTCTAATTTGAAGTTAAACGCTGCTATAAGTAAGAAAGAAGTCAGTTTTTTTAATCTATTTTTGATGATTGAAGACTATAAAATTAAAACAGAAGCCCATTTTAAAGCCACAGATTTAAATTGAGCTATCAATATGAAGAGTGCACATCATAAGAAGTGGCTAGAGAACATCCCTAGAAAACAGTTCATTAGGTTGAGAAGAAATTGAACCGATAAGGAGAGATATATTGATACATCGAAGGTCGTAAAACAGAGATATATAGAAAGGGGCTATTCTATTAGAAGGGTGCATGAAGTTTTTATGTATGGGTTGAAAATATATAGGAAAGATCTCTTAAAAATAATGGGAAAAGATCGATAAGATAAAAATAAAGACATGGGGCTCTATTACACTGTTCGCGTAAAAATGTGCTCATGCGCACAAACGCATTAACGCGAGGGGCAAAATCCTTCGCGCTGAACGTCGTATTACGATGCGCGTTAACGTCTAACGCGAGTGACCCTGCGCAAACGCAGGTTCGTGCGCGCATCCCATACTTAAAATTGTGAGCGAAAAATGCGTTTGTGCGCTGGTATGCGGATGGTATTACAATCGATGCGCAACCTTTTACGACGCATAATTTTAACGTCTTTTAAAAGCTGGTGGTAACAGCAAATCTGAACGTTCTGGCTGAAACCAAATACACCAGCACGAAAAAGAAAATCCAGCAAAGTATAGTTACACATTCTACACATACCCAAACAATAAAATAGAGAGGTTGTGCGTGTTTTTATTATTGCTGCAGCACATATACTCAGACTGATTTTGGCATGCGCAAAAACTGAACGGGAGACAATTGTTAATTCTGATTGGCTGAACCGTGTGAAAAAACTGTCTGTCCACCGATTTCTGCGCGCAACGTTAATGAGCGCACGTTTTTGCGCGTCTTTTTTACACATGATATTTTTTGACGCTGCACGCAAAAAAAAATGCGCTGCGCGGACGAATTTGGGCAGGGAATGTAATAGAGCCCATGTTTTCTTATGCCTTTTGTACTACTTTCAATCCACATGGGTATTTTTCGTATACATTGCCATACCTATTTTAGAACACTGCAATGATATTTTTGAGTAAGAAGGAGGATCACAGTTACATAGTTACATAGTTATATAGGCTGAAAAAAGACATGCGTCCATCGGGTTCAGCCTCTCCCACATAACCTACTGCTGTTGATCCAAAAGAAGGCAAAAAACCCAGTCTGAATGCTTGCCAATATGCAACATACCGGGAAAAAATTCCTTCTTGACCCCAGAATGGCAGTCAGATTTCTCCTTGGATCAAGAAGCTTTTACCCACATATTAAATATTATAACCCTTAATATTCTGTGTCTGCAGGAAGTCATCTAGTCGTTTTTTAAAAGTCTGTACAGACTCTGACCCAACCACCTCAACAGGCAGAGAATTCCACAGCTTTATTGTTCTCACCGTAAAATAACCCTTCCTATGCTTTAAGCTAAATTTTCTTTCTTCCAGTCTAAATGGATGACCCCTTGTCCTATGTATAGTCCTGTTAATGAATAGGTTATCAGACAATGGTTGATAATGGCCCCGTATATATTTATATAAGGTTATCAGATCCCCTCTAAGGCCCCGTTTCTCTAAACTAAACAGGTTTAAGCTTGTTAATCTTGCATCATAACTTAACCCTTCCATTCCCCTTATTAATTTAGTTGCCCGTCTCTGCACTTTTTCTAACGCTATAATATCTTTTTTTAAGACCGGTGCCCAAAATTGCACGGCATATTCAAGGTGCGGCCTGACCATTGATTTATACAGAGGCAAAATTATGTTTTCATCCCGTGAGTGAACTCCCCTTTTAATGCACGCCAATACTTTGCTGGCCTTGGCTGCTGCTGTTTGACATTGCACATTGTTACTTAGTTTGAAGTCTATGATTATTCCCAAATCCTTTTCCTGCTTGGATTTCCCTAACTCCGTACCATTTAGGGTATAAATTACTTGTGTGTTCTTCACTCCAAAGTGCATAACTTTGCATTTATCTACATTAAATTTCATCTGTCATTTAAGTGCCCAGTCCCCCAATCTATCTAAATCCCTCTGCAGCAAAGTAACATCCTGCTCACATTGTATTACTTTTCCTAGTTTTGTGTCATCTGCAAACACTGATACATGACTTTCAATGCCTATCTCAAGGTCATTTATAAATAAATTGAATAGTATTGGTCCTATAACAGACCCCTGAGGGACACCGCTTACCACTGGTGTCCATCTTGAAAATGTACCATTTATGACCACTCTCTGTACCCTATCTTTTAGCCAGTTTTCTATCCAAGAACAAGTATTTTCATCTAGACCAATTTTTCTTAATTTAAATAGTAACCTTTTGTGTGGAACTGTGTCGGAAGCTTTGGCAAAATCTAAGTAAATCACATCCACTGCAACCCCCTGATCTATACTTCTACTTACTTCCTCATAGAACGTAATTAGGTTAGTCTGACATGATCTGTGTTTCATGAAACCATGCTGATTTTTGCCAATAACATTATACCTCCCAATAAATTCCTGAATATTATCCCTTAGTAACCCCTCGAATACAGTGTGCCTTTGCATTACAAATGAAATAGCTTTTCCATGGAGAAGCTTAAATGGATTGGGATTGAGAAAGTGCAAGTTTCCTTAGGTTGGAAGGGAGAGAATGTAGTTAAACAATTGGCTTGTGGATCTTTGTGATGGAGGTCTGAATGTTGAACTGGACTGCAAGAACTGCTTAAACAGTTTATTTTATTTTTTTTCATTTTGTATTATTATTTTTTCATTTTTCATTTCGGATTTTTATTTTTATATTAAATTTTTTATGTATTTTTTATTTTCCCTTTTTCAGATATATTATAATATATTGTTATATTTTATATTTTATTTTTTATTATTTTTCATTTTTATTATTTTTTTTGGTATTTTTTAGCATTCTTTTATCATTTAGCATTTTTGCGCATTCATTTATCCATATCATTTTTTCTGTAGGAATTTTTTGAGCGGGACAGGACATCGGGAAATGATCAGTGGGACATAGGAAGGATCCAAGATGGCGCTAGCTCATGCACAGAATGATGTTTTCGGTCAGAATGGTGGAAATATGAACAAACTGAAGTGATTTTTGGATTGTTTTGGGGTACTTAAGGGTTACGAGGGATAGAATCGGTTGATAGATCCCTGAGGAAGTCTAATAATAAGGACGAAATGCGTTGAGACCTTTTAATCCTATTGTTTATTGTTTTATGTACTATACATTTATTTTTTTATCTTTATATCCATTAAAGATCTTTTTATATACTCTGGAGTGACCTATACCACTGCAGAATGTGAAGCCTCATGTGCTGCTGGTGACGTCACTGGAAAGATCCTGTATTGCTCAAAGCTAGCTCAAAGCCCAACATTCATCTGGCCCAACACCCTTCTATAACCCCTGAACACCTCTACGATAACAAACACCTCAACAAACAAGGGGTGAGTCACCTGGCAAGAGAATTTAAAGACATTGTACTGAACAGAACCCATATCCCCGAACCTGGCACAAACCAAACCCAAACTAACACAACAACAACCACCACAAGACGACCTCAAACCGCACCGCACCAAGACAAGAACACCACATTTAAACCAAGAACAGGACAAAACAGATGGCAGGAATGGCGGAAACCACCCGCCCCAAGATGGACATCAAGACCTCCACAGAACAGAGACTTGGAGGAGATACGGACCCTCCTCGGCACACTATACAACAAATTAATGTGAATTGATCTCATAATGAACTACAATGACAACCATCCACAACCTGGTTGTCCCATGTAATTTTGCTCATTACAAGGTATAACAACATAAAATGACATCACTAACAATCAGTAGCTGGAACATTCAGGGTCTGAATGCTTCAGCCTTTGGATCCAAAGTAAACGATCCAGACTTCAAACATAGACTGCACAACGTGGACATACAAATCTTGCTGGAAACATGGAGCCGGGCACAGGATGACCCACAAACACCTGTGGGCTACAGAGAATTTTCCGTGCCCGCCCAGAAGGATAAAAGCATCAAACAGGGTCGCCATTCAGGAGGAATATTAATCTGGTATAAGGAGGAGCTACACGAGAACATCAAAGCAATCAGGGAAGGAGACAGCCACATCTGGATAAAAATAAGTAGCTCCATCCTCACCTCTCAGTCAGACATCTTCCTATGTGCAGCTTACATTGCACCACCAGAGTCTCCATACTCCAAAACAGACACCTATGAGGTGGTACAGAGTGAGGCCTCCCACTTCCAGTCCCTAGGACATGTGCTTCTCTATGGAGACCTCAACGCCAGGACAGGAAGAGAAAAGGACTATGTGACCTCAGATGGGAACACATACATTTTGGGAGCCGCAAACTACTGTCAGGAGTCAATACAGGTGCAAAGAAACAGCTATGACAATACAACCAACAAGAGTGGAAGAAAATTGCTGAATTTGTGTCGGAGTCTCGGGCTTTACATCCTTAATGGCCGCACCAAGGGAGACTCTCTGGGAAGGTATACATTAAGCTCCCATGTAGGAAACAGTGTGGTCGACTATGCAATCACAGATATGAACTCCACTCACATCAACGCCTTCACCGTCACCCCACAAACACACCTGTCAGACCACAGCCAACTACTGCTTTATATTAAATCCTCAAACAAACCATCCTCAAAACCCCATCAGAGCGGACTGTACAACCTCCCACCATCGTTCAAATGGACCAGACACTCTACCATAGCCTACAGAGAGGTCATCAACAGACCCGACATCAAAGATCAGCTAACAGTCTTTCAAAACCATACCTATGTACTAAGTCCCCAGGGGGTGAACCAAGCAGCAAAGGACCTCCACAGCATACTACACACCATCGCAGAGACCTCCAACATTAAAAAAGTCAACTTCAAGAAATCATCCAATAAACAACCCAATAAATGGTTTGACAAAGAATGCAGAACACTAAGAAACAACCTACGAACAGTCTCAAATAAAAAACACAGAGACCCCGACAACATTGACCTGAGGATCACACATGGTGTCCTGCAGAAAAACTATAAACAAATCCCCAAAAAGAAAAAACAAAACCTCATCTCCCAAAACCTTCAACAACTGGAAGAGACTCTTCAGGATAACTCTTTCTGGGAAACCTGGAGTCAAATAGGCTCAGGATCCAAGAAAAAACACCTCCACATCCAAAATGGCAACATCTGGCTCAACTACTTCAAGAGCCTGTACAAAGACATTCCCAAAGAGGAGCTAACTGGGGAACAGGAACACATCATCAGAAGTCTACATGAACTGGAGGAAAAAATCAAGGATTTCCAAAACCCGTTAGATACACCCATTACACCCAAGAAGTAGCAGAAAAAATTCAAGATCTGCGAAGTAAAAAAGCCAGCGGGATGGATGGAATTCTTCCAGAGATGATTAAACACGGCTCTCCAGAAGTACACACCGCAATATGTAAAGTTTTCAACCTGGTCCTGAGCGTTGGATTCTACCCTCAAGTATGGAACCAAGGCCTCATAACACCCATCCATAAGAGTGGAGACCAATATGATCCAGCCAACTACAGAGGGATATGTGTCAGCAGCACACTGGGAAAACTGTTCAATAGCATCCAGAACAAAAGAATCCTCAGCTTCCTGACACAGCATAACGTCCTCAACAGAAGCCAAGCAGGGTTCATGCCAAACCATCGCACTACAGATCACATCTACACCCTGCACAGTCTCATCAAGGACCATGTCCACAATACAAAACATGGGAAAATATTTGCTTGCTTTGTGGACTTTAAGAAGGCCTTTGACTCAGTGTGGCACCCAGGCCTTTTCCTCAAACTACTGGAGAGTGGAATAGGAGGGAAAACATATGACGTCATCAAGAGCTCATATACTGAGAACTTCTGCAGCATAAAGGTGAATGGGAAGAGAACAGAGTACTTCCGGCAGGCTTGTGGAGTCAGACAAGGCTGCAGCCTAAGTCCCTCCCTCTTTAACATCTACATCAATGGACTGGCTGAAGCTCTAGAATCCTCCTCAGCACCAGGACTAACTCTACATGACACCGAGGTGAAGTTCCTGTTGTATGCAGATGACCTCCTATTACTGTCACCAACAGAGAGAGGTCTACAAGACAGCCTGGAAGTGCTGGAAAAATACAGTGTGGCATGGGCACTACCCATCAACCAAAAGAAAACAAAGGTCATGGTTTTCCAAAGGAAGAACACGAAAACCAAGAGTTCCTGTTTCACACTTAATGACTGCACTCTTGATGAAGCCAACAGCTACACATACCTCGGCCTAGAAACAAACCGATCGGGAAGTTTCAAACCAGCCATAGAGGCCCTAAGAGACAAGGCGTGTAGAACCTTCTATGCCATCAGGAGAAACCTCTACAAACTAAAACCGCCTGTAAGAGTCTGGCTTAAAATCTTTGATAGCGTCATCACTCCAATCCTCCTTTATGGCAGTGAAGTATGGGGCCCCATCACCTACCCTGACCAACCCAAATGGGACACCAGCCCAACAGAAATATTCCATCTGGAATTCTGCAAGCACCTCCTCCAAGTCCATCGGAGCACCTCTAACAATGCTTGCGGGGCCGAGCTGGGCAGACTCCCCTTACTTCTTGCAGTACAGAAGAGGGCGCTATCATACTGGGACCATCTAAACATCAACAGCCTCAACTCATACCACCATAAAGCCCTACTGGCCAACAAGGACCATCCAAAACCATGTGGGCTGCAACAACTCCTATCCACCCTGATCATCCAAAGCCCCCATGAAGGCAACCTGACAAAATATCAAATAAAGGCCCTAATTAATGATTCCAGGGAAAACTATATCAGAGAATGGAGACATGATATAGCAAACTCCAAGAAACTCACCATTTACCAATCCTTACAGAGGGAATACAAACTGGCCCCATACCTGGAGGTACTACAAGACCCCAAGGACAGACAGATCCTGAGCCGGTACAGACTGAGCGCCCACAGCCTGGAAATTGAATCAGGGCGGCATAGACAGATCTACAAGCCCAGGGAGAATAGACTGTGCCAGCATTGTGACCAGGAGGCCCTGGAAGATGAGGTCCACTTCCTCCTACAGTGCCCCAAGTACTCAGCACTGAGGGAAACTCACTTCCAGAGACTCTCCACTCTCATCCCGGACTTCACCTCTATAGAAGAGACGAGGAAACTCCACATCATACTGGGAGAAGAGGAGCCGGCGGTGAAAATATCTGCCCAATACGTCGCAGAATGTCACAGACTGAGAGGAACATGAGAGATCCTGGACTTATAAATCCCCAACACGAACTCGCCCCATCCCCCTTCACATTATCCCTTACCCCTGATAATGTCCATGGACTTGCCCATTCCCCCCCATATATATGTCCCACTACCCCCCCTCCTCCCCATATGCTTTGGCAATGCTAAAATGTATTTGGTCCTGCCAATAAAGCTTATTTTGATTTGATTTGATTTGATTTGTATTGCGGATGCAGTGGGAGACCTCAGTCAGATAAGCCTCTCTATATTTTATATTTGGTGCGCAGAACTTGTATATAGGAGGGTGACAGGTTTTCATACAGGTTTTCAGACAGATTTACACTATTGTTTTATATTTTGTATTTTTTGTAGTGCCTCAATTTATTGTGTATTCACAAAGATAATAACCAACAAGTACCGTATTTTACGCTCCATAAGACCATAAGACGCACTTCGTTTTTAGAGGAGGAAAACAGGAAAAAAAAAATCAGAATCAAATAGTGTAATTATGGATATTCCCTCATGGATATGCCCCAGCTCTCATGGATATGCCCCAAGAGCTCTCATGGATATGCCCCAGCTGCTCTCATGGATATGCCCCAGGAGCTCTCATGGATATGCCCCAGCTCCTCTCATGGATATGCCCCAGGAGCTCTCATGGATATGTCTCAGGAGCTCTCATGGATATTGCACCAGGAGCTCTCATGGATATGCCCCAGCTCCTCTCATGGATATGCCCCAGCTCCTCTCATGGATATGTCCCAGCTCCTCTCATGGATAATGCCCCAGCTCCTCTCATGGATAATGCCCCAGCTCCTCTCGTGGATATGCCCCAGCTCCTCTCATGGATAATGCCCCAGCTCCTCTCATGGATATGCCCCAGCAGCTCTCATGGATATGCCCCAGCTCCTCTCATGGATACTGCCCCAGCTCCTCTCATGGATAATGCCCCAGCTCCTCTCATGGATAATGCCCCAGCTCCTCTCATGGATATGCCCCAGCTCCTCTCATGGATATTGCCCCAGCTCCTCTCATGGATATGCCCCAACTCCTCTCATGGATACTGCCCCCAGGCCCCAGTTCACCTCTTGAGCATCCGGCGGCATGGAGCTTGGGCGCTCGCCTGGGGGAGCCACGTGACCAGCCGCGATCTTGCGAGAACTTGGCTGGTGACGTGGTTCCCCCAGGCGAGTGCCGAAGCTCGCAGGGAGCCGAACACTGCGTCGCAGGGTGAGACACCCACCCATAGGGTCACGGTGTCACCCTAAGGGCGGATGTCACCTGGTGCGGGCCGCACCCCTGCCCCCACCTTGCAACGCCACTGCCCCAACGTGCACTTCTGCAGTATTCGCTCCATAAGATGCACACACTTTCCCCCCACATTTTTTGGGGAAAAAGTGCGTCTTATGGAGCGAAAAATACGGTAATTAAATGAGGGGCAATTCTAGCTACATAAGACCATTACAGCACTTGTTTAAGGCCCTCCTGTACGGCATGTTTCCATTGTGACAGCAGTAAACCTTGTGACATGCTTTATACCCCTCCACACATCCTGCCTCCATGCATCCAGAACCTGTGAGCAGAGTTGGATTTAAAGTAGGCAGAGTAGGCATGTACCTACAGGCGCCTGCCACATGGGGGCGCCCTGCTCTGTAAAAAAAATGATTTTTTTAAAATATAATTTACAACCATTTAGACCACTGGAGTCCTAAGGGCTAGAGTGACATATGAGGTATCAGTGGAAAGGCCAGATTATGTCCTTTCCATTGATACCAAATATAATCAGGCTGAAATTATGTTAAAATAAAATAAATTAAATAACATTTTTCTCTTTATTTTTAATGCACTATTATTCAGTTTACAATTATAAAGTGCACAGTGATGCTGCGCTAACTCACCTTCTCATTTCCCATACTGTCAGCAAGTGTGGAGCTGGTGATGCAATGCATTGTTTCATCGTCAACCTAGACTGTGGCACTGCAGTGAGGAGAGATAGGGGGACTTTGGAACCCTGCATCGCTGAATTGTACACCGCACAAGGTTAAGTAAGGTGTCTTTGGAAAGGTCAGAGTCTGGTCTTTACAATGATACCAAACATGATCATGTAATGTGCAAAAAAAACCTGAAAAAAAGTAAATGCAATTTTTCCCCCTCTGTTCTACGGTACAGGCAATATATGCTTTTACATATACAACAAACAATGTCACTGCACTGACTCAACTAAGGCAACAGATTTTGTCCCTTCTTTTGATTTGAGCGCAAAGAGAAACTGGTTTTCAGTTTTTTAAAATGAAATTTGAAAAACTCATTTTGGCATGGATCTTTTCTTTTTGTTTGTGGGGGGGGATGCCCAACATTTCTGTGCCTACAGGCTCCTGAGATGCAAATCCGGCCCTGCCTGTGAGGTCATACCTTGAATACGGTGAGCACAAAGATGCAGTTTAGGCAAAGTAATTGGTTCTGAATTTGATGACTAACAATGCGACAATAGAAAAATGTAAATTTGATTTGTTACCTTTTACCTCAGCAGCAGATATGCATCGTCCTGGAAAGAAAAGAAAACACGGGTATCAGAAATGAATATATAACATGCCTTGAGTAGAATTTTTTTTCATTATTGTCTTAATTCTAAATTTCAATTTTTTAGGTTTTAAATTTCTTTAGTTATGAAACGTTGAACAGCGGTTACAGTTAGAATCTTCTTCAGTGGAATCATTTCCCTGAGTTCTGTTTTCTTTCTGGGCTTAATTCTTTTATTAGTACTGTAGATACTCGAGTATACCGCTAGATTTTGGTGACAAAAATTTACCTTAAAATTGGAGGGGTCGAGTTATATTCGAGACATCTGCATCGCGTGTAAAAAGAAAAAAAAAAAACTTGCCCAGCTCTGGATCCAGACTCTCCCAGGAAGTTCCGGTAGTCTCGCTGAAGTGAATGCAGACTCCCGGATGCTTGCAAACACTTCAGGAACTCACGGATTCGGGAGAGGTGGGATCCATCATGGCCAGAGGGCACGCTCGGTTTAAGCCAATCATTCACCTCACTTGCCTCCGCCGGCCATCTAATCGCTAGTAAAGAAGACGGGTGGCTGGCAACTTCATTCTTAGTAACAACTGTAATCATTCTAGAGCAGAGCACCCTGGCCTGAGGGGGAGTCTGACTGTGTTAAGAGAACCTGGAAGGATTTTAATTGTTTACCGGTACAGAATAATTTTGTTCCTTGTGTTATATTCGAGTCTTGCGTATTCTCTCATTTCCATAATAAATCTCTATCCATCGCGTTATATTCGGGTCGCGCTATACTCGAGTATCTACGGTAATAGTTTTACTTTTACAGGGTTATTCAGAGAGCACCGACATGTCACCAACATTTTGGTGCTGTCTCATTCTCTGCACTTCTGCAAGTAAAATTCGCCGACCCTGCGGTGAAAATAGCATTCACTGCAGGGTCCCGGTAGTGCAGGGAACAGATCCAAAAATCAGCCGCAAAACCACCAAAAAATCTCTGAAAAAAGCCAAAAATCCACTGAAAAATCCACCGAAAAAGAGCAGAAGTATCGGATCACTTTGAACCGCCGCAAAAAACACGCCGAACACGTGCAATAAAAAAGCAGGCGATCTGCTGAACACAGCACAGACCAGGAAAAAACCGACAAGCTGATGGATGGGGTAAAAACACCAAAAATGATTGAAAGTGTCAAAATTTGAAACGCTGTTTGCAAAAAACTACTGAACGGAAATGTCTGGAATTAAAATATCAGGTCCTATGAATAATAATAAAAAGGTCTGTTACAGAAAAAAAAGGGCATTTAAAAAAAAAATTGCCGAAAAATCCTAAACTATAAATAGCCTTTCTGCTGCAAATGAAAAGAATAAATGGTTGAATACATATTTAATATAAAAGTGGATTTTTTTTACATTGAAATCTATGGGATTCGCCTGATTAACCCCTTCCATGTGGAGGACGTGCTGAGCGCATCCTGCCGCATGTACATTTGTCTGCGGAGGACGCGCTGAGCGCGTCCTCCCTTTGCAGCCGTGATCGGCCGGGATTCTGGCCGATCGCTGCTGCCCCCGGTGCGGGCTGACATCTTGGATGTCAGCCCAGCCTCCAGGATCCTGGTGGGCAGGAATAGCGTCATCGCGATGGGGGCGATGACGTCTATTCCAGAAACCCCCCCGCCAGTGCTGGGAAGGTGCTTGAAGGGCAGGGGGGTCCTCTGGACCTCTCTCCCTCACAATCTGCTTGGGGTACGCACAAAAGGCAGGCACCACTTGGAAGGGCACATCCTGCCCTTCCAAGCGGTGGCTGCATTTAACCCCTTGGGGGCTGGATCGCGATACGGCACCAACAGGCACGGATCGCGGTCCCCTCCCGGAGCTGGCCGACATCATGGATGTTGGCCAAGCTTCCGGGATCTCCCCCTGCCTGCTGGCGTCATTGCACATAGCACAATGACGTCAGTTCGGGAGTTAACCCCTAGCTGCCACCTATGGTGGAGATAGGGGTTCCAATGAACCCCCTATCTCCCGATCCGTGACAACTAGGGTTTAATATTTGGTATCATTGGAATGGCCAGAACATGGCCTGTAAAAATTTTTTTTTAAACAATAAATAAATTAAAACACAGTTGCTTTTTTTGGTTTATTAATGCAGCAATATTGTTCCCATTTCAATTATAATGTGAACAATGATGCTGCACTAACGATTTTTTCTATGGGGGGCGTTTACTAAAAATCATGTAATTTCCCCCCAAAAAAATGTAACGAGTCCCCATTTCTAATTTTTTTTAACAAGCGCACCCCATAGAAAATATAACCGCAAAGGCTCGCATGATAAAATGTGGAAAAAACACTTTACACGCTGTAGATGATTGAAAATTCTAATTTTATTGCATTTTTTGTTATAATATTCAGGCAGGACATGATGTATACATATAATAATGATATATTATGAATCTGCCAAGTCTGCCGGAAAGAACGAAATATAATTTGTCTGCGTTGTATAATAAAATGTGACTTCAAATCGCGTTTAAACATGATGAGCGAAGCTGGTAAAAATTAGCTCAGCACAAAGGGGTGAAATGGCTCAGCAGCGAAAGGGTTAAACTTGTCGATTGAAGCCTCCAAAAATCAGGGCATTTCACTGACATTTTGGTGCTGTTGGTGTTCTCTGAATAGATTAACCATTACTTTTCTATGGGGAATTTCACTGACGCCGAAGGTCACTGTATTTTGCTGGCAATTCACCAATATTTGGCGAATTGCCAGGATTTTTGAATAGTCGAATAGCCACAAAATTGCACCATACGGGGAAATTCACTGTTCAGTGCAACTTCGGGGCTAATTCGGTGCTCCAAATAACCATGATAGACCCTTACGCTCTTGGTGTTAAAACGCAGTTTCCCCCTTGCACCCGCGCTTTAATGCCAGATTACAATGCATTGTTATCGAGCGTTAAAGTTAGGGATGCGTGCGGCAGCGCTGAGGGCAGCCGCACGCATTCTCTCAGTGGAGTCCATAGGACTCCATTGAGTTCCTCCTGCCGGTCACGTGACCGGCCGGATCTCGCATCGCGAGATCCGGTCGGTCCGCGTAGTGATACACAGGGAAAGACAGGGGGACTTTTTCCCCTGTCTTTCCCTGCTCTCGCCGGCCAGAGGATGCGACCGGAGACGCAGTCCTCGCCGCAGGACAGAGGGTAAGTATGTGGCTTGTTTTTTTTATCTTTATAGCTGGTATTAACGGATTCTGCAGAAGCGGAATCCGTTAACACCAGGTCCTGGCTCTGGTTAACTTTTCGTTGACCAGAGCCAGGCGTTAATCAGCACTGGGACATTGTAATCCAGCGCTGATTAACACTTTGCGCTCCCCATGTTAAGTATAGGGAGCGCAAAGTGCACTAACCTCGCGCAGAGGAGCGCAAGATACCAAATGCAAATGGTTTTTTTAACTCATTTGCATTTGGATTGTAATAGGCAGCTAATACCGCAGCTAACGGTAGTGCTCACGCAGGTGAGCGCTATCGTTTGCATTAGGTATGTAATAGGGGCCGTAGTCATTTAATAAACTACTACAAATACTCCTGGGCATATAAGCATATAAGGTTTATCGTGCTTTATTAATGGAATAGATAATTTCTTCAAGACCATAATCTCCTCACCTGGACATATTACTCTACAATAAAAGATATTAATAATTAACATCATCAAATTACCAGTATTACGTAGCCCATATGGTTTATTATAAGAAAGATGCTGCTTTTAACCCTAACCCTGATTTCTAACCCTAATTCTAACCATAATTTGTAACCTTAACCCAAATTCAATTACTAGACCTAACTCTAATTTTACCATAATTTGTAAATCTAACACTAATATCTAACCCTAAACCTAATTTCCATTTGGAAATGACGCACATTTTGGCTGAGGCATCCAAATCATAAGTAGCCAATATTGAGGTCAATATTCGTACGCAGCTGAATAATTTGACAGGTATCCAATGCGGCTGCATCTGAGTTGGAGCATCTATTTTAACAACGTAATTTTTTACTGTGTCATTGTTTGACAAGGCATAGAAGCCGCATCTTTATCATAGGAAACCACCCATATCCAGTCATTATCCACATTGCCATACATATGCTATATGCCTTCTAATTACGACATATCCTTTATTTCTCCGCCTGTCCTCTGTCTACACCGGCACGGCCAACACTCACCTCCAAGACTTCTCAAGGTCAGCTCCCGTCCTGTGGAATGACTTACCCCGCCCTATCAAACTCTCCCCTGATCTTCAGGCCTTCAAGAAATCCCTCAAAACCCATCTCTTCAGATTATTGTACCGCATCACTGATGCAACTCATCCCTCTGCTCACCTACTCACATATCATGATTGAAGCCGCTTCTATTGCCCCACCATTCCTGAACCGCTGGCACTAATGATCCTGACATCCAGTAAAACTCCCCTTTTCTACCTCAACCCCAATCCCTGAGCCACATGGGAAATGTAGTTCCCAAAACATCAGGGAGCCAAAGTTGCTGACCCCTGCTCTAGACTATAAACTCCTTTGAGCAGGGCCCTCTACACTCTTGTTTCCATCCTAAGTCTGTTTATCTGGAAATAAGCGCTGCGGAAACTGTTGGAGCTATACAAATGATAATAATATCCTATACTATAATAGAGTAAGGCTTGGCGTGTCCATCGCCAAGCCTTCTCTGCGCATGCGCGCTCAACCAGCGGCGGTTGGCTGCGCGCGCATGCAACTGCCGCGGCACGAGCCGGCCGTGCGCTCGCCATGGCGGTTACGAGATGCACACGCAGCAGCCGGGTAGAGGCTGCACTCGCAGCCTCTACCCGGCTGCCGCGCGCATCCAACCCCTGAGCGGCGAAGGGAAAGTTTCCTCGCTTCCGCTCTTTGAAGGACCCAAGCCGCGGTCACGTGGGAGTCCCACGTGACCACGGCTTGGGTCCTTCAATGAGCGGAAGCGAAGAAACTTTCCCTGCGCCGCTCAGGCAGGAGACGGAGCTCCAGGGGCGGCTGTCCGAATGCCAATAGAGCATTCGAACAGCCGCCCCATGTCTGGTCTGGGGTCTGAGCTTGGGGGCAAATATCCATGAGAGTTTGGGGGCAAATATCCATGAGAGCGTGGGGGCAAATATCCATGAGAGCTTGGGGGCAAATATCCATGAGAGCGTGGGGGCAAATATCCATGAGAGCGTGGGGGCAAATATCCATGAGAGCGTGGGGACAAATATCCACGAGCTGGGGCAGTATCCACGAGCTGGGGCAATATCCACGAGCTGGGGCAGTATTAACAATAGACTGCCCTCTGGGCAGGCTTTCCAACTAGTTAATAATAAATGTATACTTCCACATATTCTAACACAGAGGTATATCCATCGATTGACGACGTGTAAAATGTTTAATTATTAATATTCTACATACCTTCTATTATATTGTGATATATTTTTAAAGCTTTGAGAGGCGATTACATTTTTTTTCTAACATGACCTCCTTGATTACATTTATTTTGGATTGAGAACAAAAGATACTGTTTCAAGCAAGAAAATAAGAGGTCCAGCTTAAACTGTCAACCATCCATGCAATGTCTGTGTTTTGTGAGAGGTGACACCTTCCAAAGCACAAGTTTACGATTAGAACGAACATAACAGATTTATCCTTCCCTGCTCGACTGAAGATCCAAATAATTGAACGTGTTCCAGGACTGAGATGTGGGGGTGATAAGAAAAAAGGCATGGCAGCCAAGGTGCTGAAACAGTTTGAACAAATCTGTGTCTTTGTAAAAGCATATTTTGGCCTTCCTGTCAAAAAGGGCTACTACAGTAAAGAATAATTTGTTCGTATCTGCAATGGTTTATTACTGTATAGTTATTAAACAGAATTTTTTTAAAAAAACACACAGGTTTCAGACAGCGGTTTTATGGTAAATCACTTGGCAGTGAAGGGGTTAATATAAAAACTATTTATTTTTTGCATGTAGCCCTTTTGCTGTTAATACTTCAACGTGTTTTGCGCATCATATTGATTTTTATAAATCAGATCAGAAGCAGGAAACAGCAACTGATCTCTTTTTTTTGTTGAAAATGCTGTTTTTTTTAGGCTAACGGAGCAACAAGACATATTTTTTAATTCCACTTCAGTTCGCTGATAATAGAAACGCGCCCTAATGGGAAGAACATTTGGCTTTATTTCAGATTTTCCATGAATAAATGGCAACATATCTCATCCCAATAAATACAATTTTATTCAAATTAAGACCCTATTAAATGCTTGAAAAAAATACTAACCACTTGAATGCTAAGGACGCGCTCAGCGCGTCCTCAGCATTCCCGCTGGTGTGCTGAGGACGCGCTGAGCGCGTCCTCACATTGGGGTCAGCGTTCGGCGGGTTCCGGCCGATCGCTGGCCCCTCCGGTGTGGGCTGACATCCTGGATGTCAGCCCGGCATCCGGACCACCAGCCGCCAGAATTAGGTGTCATCGCGGGGGCGCGATGACACCTAATTCAGGCGCCCCCCCCGCATGTGCGGAGGAGGCGCTTGAAAGGAGGGGGGGGAGGTCCTTCGGACCTCTCTCCCTCCCGATCGGCGGCGCACAGGGGCTTAACCCAGGCATCATTTGGAAGGGCACAGCCTGCCCTTCCAAATGATGCCTGGCATTAACCCCTGGGGAGCTGGATCGCGAATCGGCGCTGAAAAGCGCCGGTTCGCGATCCTTTCCCGGAGCTGGCCGACATCTTGGATGTCGGCCAAGCCTCCGGGAACTCCTCCTGAGGACTGGCGTCATCGTGCGTAGCACGATGACGCCAGTCCTAGACTTAACCCCTAACTGCCACCAACTGTGGAGATAGGGAGTTCCAATGAACTCCCTATCTCCCGATCCGTGGCAGTTAGGGGTTAAATTTTGGTATGGTTGGATCGGCCAGAGCATGGCCGTTCCAACGATACCAAACATGAAAGTGTAAAAGTTTGTAAAAAAAAAAAAAAAAATTAAAAAAAAAATTAAAAAAAAAAAAAAAAATAAACACTTTTTTTTTTTTTTGGGTTTGTTAATGCAGCAATATTGTTCCCATTTCAATTATAATGTGAACAATGATGCTGCACTAACGATTTTTGTATGCGGTGCGTTTGTTAAAAATAGTGTCATTTTCCCCAAAAAAAAATGTAACGAGACCCCATCTCTAATTTTTTTAACAAGCGCACCCCATACAAAATATAACCGCAATTGCTCGCATGTTAAAATGTGAAAAAAAACACTTTACACGTTGTAAATTATTGAAAATACATATTTTATTGCATTTTTTGTTATAATATACAGACATGACATAACGTATACATATAATAATGACATATTATGAATCTACTGAGTCTGACGGAAAGAACGATATATAATATGTCTGGTCATATACTAAAATAAGCCTTCAAAACACGTTTAAACATGATGCGCAAAACAGGTAAAAATGACCTCAGCACAGAGGCGGGAAAAGCCTCAGCAGCGAAAGGGCTAAAGTACATAAAAAAAATGTAAACAAAGTACATGATCCTAATAGAATTGTGAAATAAATTAACTGAATATTCAAAGGTTCCCTATAGTCATGGATCTTCTAAAATGTAACGTGGCCAGACAATGAAAGAGCCAAAGTGACATTTTAATTCTACACTTTAACCCCTTCACCACTGTAATTGAGATATCTCAGGCTTCAAAGACACCACCCGGTGCCCGATATTGATATATCCCGATCTGCAGCTCTGCAGCCCAAAAGAAAATGAAATTTGTTTGTTTCAAATTAATTTCATTTGCTTTTGGGCTGCAGAAGGTGCCCCCAAAGTTTTAGCCCTGTGGCATAATGCCCAAATAGCTAATGCTGTGTAAAACTGGCTAACTGAATGTCCTGACATCGGACATTCAGGAGCAAATGCAGGAAACACAAGCTGCAATTGTAAGTCATTCTGGCAGTAGATGACACCCTCTACTGGCCAAATATGTTATTACAGTTATTAATACACGGAATATGCCCAAATATGTCTTACTGTACAATAATTAAAGAGGTTTTTTTTTTCAAAAAAGCATAGAAAAGCTTTGAAAAGCTTTGAAATTTGTTTTCTTTGCACAGAACCGCTGACACCCAAGCAAAATTGTACATGTAGAAACACATTTTGGCCCTCAGAGGGAGCCTTATGTCTGCCATATAGGGCTTACATACAATAAACATATGCAGAGTGACATCTCTGTATATTTTTAATGTGGGGGTGATGGGAGGTGATTTTTTCCATAAAATGACAAGATACTGCCTCATGTTTAATGAAAAATCCCTAGGTAGTGAAGGGGTTAAAAGCCTTTCCTGGTGAACAGTGGTAGTGCATGGGAATAACATTTTATATTTGTCAGATGAACAATATTCTTATATATTAATCCTTCCGCTGCGGATGACGTGTGGGGAACATCATGGAGTATGTATGCTGATGACGTCCACGCACATGTTGTCTGGACAGCAGGGTTTTTCTCCCCTAACTCACCTCTCTGTCTGGAGTCCCACGGTGGTCTGACTTCTTTGAAGTCAGACCGCGCTTTTATAGCCACTCCTGATGCACTGACGTCATCACGAAGGGGCCGATGATGTCAGTTCCATGCACCCCCCCCCAGCAGAACACCTAAAGGGGGGGAACACACAGAAAAAGAGAGGCATTGCTTGAAAGTTCCCAGTCTGCCTCTCTTTAACCCCTTAGATGCCGGTCTGTGATCCGGAAATCCCTATGGTGGAGATAGGGGTTCCTTTGTATCTCTCGATCGGTGGCAGCTAGAGGGTCATGTTTGATATCATTGAAAAGGCCAGAGCATTGCCTTTCCAATGATATCAAACCTGACCAGGTTACATAAATAAGTATAAATAAAGTATAAATAAGTACTAAAAAAGTATAAATAAATAAATAATTCAATTAAAAAAATTATTTTTCTTTAAATTTATTAATGCAGAATTATTCACTTTTCAATTAAAATATGAACAATGATACTGCACTAACAAAAAAATTCATTTTTTCCACTTTTAGCTAAAATCGCATATTTTCTCAAAAAACTACAGTAACGTCCTCCCATTTCTAATTTTTTAAACAAGCGCACCCCATAGAATATAAGGGGCTGCAAAGGCAAGGATGATAAAATGTGAAAAAAATACTTTACACACTGTAGATGATTGAAATTTTAATGGAAATTCAATTTTTTTTTACATTTTGTGTTATAGCATTCTGGCAGGGCATGACGTATACATATAACAACGATATATTTATAAATCATAAAATAGGATATATCTTTTGTCTGGGTCGTACAATAAAACATGAATTCAAATCGCGTTTAAACTTGATGAGCACAAATGGTTAAAATGAGCTCAGCACACAGAGATGAAATGGCTCAGCAGTGAAGGGGTTAAGAAGGCTTGTAGGCATCTGCTACAGCTCTGAGGACAGAAATGAAACAAACCAAGACGGCACAGAAATCTTGGTGAGAACCCATAGTTATTTGTATATTTTGGACCTGAATAGGAGGTACCTCAATAGTCTGACTCAGTCTCC